>OZ002735.1:19768883-20968883 GCA_963924305.1 Polygonum maritimum
CCCCCAATTAGAGGAATCGAGCATCAAATTGATCTCATTCCCGGGGCGTCTTTGCCAAACAGGCCAGCTTACCGTATGAACCCCCAAGAGACCCAAGAGGTCCAATCCCAAGTCCAAGAGCTCTTGGATAAGGGATACATTAGGGAGAGTATGAGCCCTTGTGCTGTACCGGTGTTATTAGTACCCAAGAAAGACAACACATGGAGAATGTGTGTCGATTGCAGGGCCATTAATAACATCACGGTAAAGTATAGGCACCCCATTCCTCGTCTTGATGATATGCTAGACGAACTGCATGGATCCACCATTTTCTCAAAAATTGATTTAAAAAGTGGATACCACCAGATTCGTATGAGGGAGGGGGACGAGTGGAAAACAGCCTTCAAGACCAAGTTTGGTCTCTATGAATGGCTCGTTATGCCATTCGGGCTCACGAACGCCCCTAGTACATTCATGCGTCTCATGAACCATGTATTGCGACATTATATAGGGAAATTTGTAGTGGTCTATTTTGATGACATATTAGTGTATAGTCAGTCCCTAGAGGAGCATGAGTGTCATTTGAGAGATGTGCTTAATACCTTGCGTCTTGAACACTTGTTTGCGAATTTGAAAAAGTGTGAGTTATGTACTACTACTGTTACCTTTCTTGGTTTTGTGGTTAGCTCGCAGGGATTGCAAGTGGATGAGGCCAAGATCAAGGCCATAAACGAGTGGCCCACGCCAACTACTATTGGCCAGGTGCGGAGTTTCCATGGGCTGGCGAGCTTCTATAGGAGGTTTGTCAAGGATTTTAGCACCATTGCAGCCCCATTGACAGAAATTACAAAGAAGAGAAGTGAGTTCAAGTGGGGGCGTGCCCAGGAGAGAGCCTTCGAGACTCTCAAGCTGAAGTTGACGCAAGCCCCGCTATTGGTGTTGCCTGACTTCACACGACCGTTTGAGGTGGAGTGTGATGCAAGTGGAGTCGGCATAGGGGGCGTGCTTATGCAAGAAGGTAAACCTATCGCCTTCTTTTCTGAGAAATTAAAAGGTGCATGTTTAAACTACTCGACCTATGATAAAGAGTTGTATGCTTTGTATCGAGTGCTTAAAACATGGCAGCATTATCTTTGGCCTAGGGAATTTGTGCTTAAAACTGACCATGAATCCTTGAAACACTTTAAAAGTCAAGATAAAATGGATAGGAGGCATGGTAGATGGATGGAATTCATTGAAACATTCCCTTATGTGATTAAGTTTAAAAGAGGAAAAGATAATGTTGTAGCTGATGCCTTGTCTAGACGCCACACTTTGCTTGTTTCATTAGACTCTAGAGTATTAGGATTTACTTATATTCGTGAGTTATATGAAACTGATCTTGATTTTGGTGATGCGTTTAAGGCTTGTCTTGAAAAGAATTGTGTTGAGAAATACTATTTGCATGATGGCTTTCTTTTTCTAGTTGATAAAGTTTGCATACCTCGTTGTTCATTGCGTTTGCTGCTTGTTGAGGAAGCCCATAGGGGCGGCCTAATGGGGCATTTTGGGAGGGACAAAACTTATCACACTCTTAGGACTCATTTCTATTGGCCACACATGCTTAGGGATGTTGAGAATGTAGTTAAAAGATGCATGGACTGTCTTAGGGCTAAATCTAGACTTATGCCACATGGACTTTACACACCATTGCCCACGCCTACAGCCCCTTGGGAGGACCTTTCTATGGACTTTATAGTTGGGTTGCCTAGGACTAAGAAGGGGAGGGATTCAATCATGGTTGTAGTGGATAGGTTTAGTAAGATGGCACATTTTATAGCATGTCATAAGACCGACGATGCTACTAATGTGGCTGGATTATTCTTTAGGGAGATAGTCAGATTGCATGGGGTTCCTAAAACCATAGTTAGTGACCGAGATACTCTTAGCCACTTTTGGAGAACCTTATGGAGTAAACTAGGAACTAAGTTGCTGTTTTCTACCTCTAGTCACCCTCAAACTGATGGGCAAACCGAGGTCACCAATAGGACACTAGCTACGATTCTTAGGGCCATAATTAGGAAGAACTTGAAGATGTGGGAAGAGGCCTTACCTCATGTGGAGTTTGCATATAACAGGATTGTTCATTCTTCTACTAAATTGACTCCATTTGAATGTGTTTATGGTACTAACCCTCTCACCCCACTAGATCTTACCCCATTGCCAATGAGGGAAAATGAGCACTTTGACGCAGGAAAACATGTGGAGTTTATTAGGGAATTGCATGCTCGCACCAAACTGAAGTTGGAGCAAAAGGCCGAGTACAATGCAAGGAGAGCGAACCATGGGAGGCGCCACGTTGTTTTCCAGCCCGGAGACTTGGTGTGGGTTCATTTGAGGAAAGAGAGATTCCCGGAGCAAAGGAAGAACAAGCTGTCCCCTCGAGGAGATGGACCTTTCAAGGTGCTTAAGAGGATCGGGGACAATGCATACAAGCTGGAGCTGCCCGGTGATTATGGTGTAAGCGCAACTTTCAACGTCGCTGATCTCACGCCATACCTTGCTCTTGATGAAGACTTGGATTCGGGGTCGAATCCTTTCCAAGAAGGGGAGGTTGATGAAGGATCATCCAGTCAGCCTCCTCCAAGCGCCCCAACACTCTTTGAGGGGCCAATCACTAGATCCCGAGCTAAGAAGCTACAAAGTGGAATGCATGCCTTTGTGTGTTTCATTTGTGCTAAGGAGGCGAGAGCGAGCATGGAGCCATGTGCCAAGGCTGTGTGCCTAGCAAGTGTGGGCGCCACCCATGAAGAGAGCCAAGGCACAAGCGACGTCGCATGAGTGCCGCGATTGGGCACCGGCGCTGCGGGTGTGCCTCGTTTGGGCACCGGCGCTGCGAGTGTGCCTCGTTTGGGCACCGACGCCTATTTTAGGCACCCAAGAGTGTTTGTTTCATTTTGGGCCTATTATGCTGTTTTGGGCCTATCTATCTTAGAATTAATTAGACCTTTTTAATTATTTCTTTTATTTCCAGAAGTGAGACATATAAGTATTGTTTTGATGGTTTGGAACACTTAGACAATTCAGAAGATAGAAATCGTTTTTCTCTTGAAAAGAGAGAGTTTGAAGCTTTGCTTCATTGAGTGTGTGAATCGCAGCTTGGTTTGTTTGATTTGTGTCAATCCTCTACGAAGCTTGGTGCTTATCAACGATCACGAGCCCCCTTCCTGTGCTTCAAGGTGTCGCCTTGTTGTGTAGGATTGTACAAGGTTGGTTCTTCGTCCATTCTATTAGGATTCTGGTTGAAATACATACCAGGGGTTTAATAGTTGTCTCGAAGGGTTATCCTTCTCGTCGTTTCTATCAATTTCCCTTTTCGTTTCTTCATTTCAGTTTGCTTCTTTGTTGTGTCGTTTTTCCTCTTGTTGAGTCGAGTTCATCATTTCCAGTTTCGTTCCATTCAATTCTAACCATTGTTTCCTTGTGTTTTCCTTGTTGAGTCGTGAACGTCGAAGATCGGGCATCCACACGGCTAACCCCGTATCAGTGTTGTTTGGTGATCTTTCTATCAAGTTCTATTAGTTCAAAGATTTTTGGAAGAGAAAAAGAATGGAAACCAACGGTTCTCAAACCATAGCCTAGGCAAATCAAACCAATCAATAAGAAAGGTTGTGTTATTGAGAATTTGAGAAACATTCGGAATCGCATGATTCGTATGCTTGTGTTTGTGTTGTTTGGTGATCTTTCTATCAAGTTCTATTAGTTCAAAGATTTATGGACAAGAAAAAGAATAGAAAACTACGGTTCCCAAACCATAGCCAAGGCAAATCAAACCAATTAATAAGAAAGGTTGTATTACTGAGAATTTGAGAAACATTCGAAATCGCATGATTCGTATGCTTGTGTTTGAGTTGTTTGGTGATCTTTCTATCAAGTGCTATTAGTTCAAAGATTTTTTGACCAGAAAAAAAATGGAAAACAACGGTTCCCAAACCATAGCCTAGGCAAATCAAACCAATGAATAAGAAAGGTTGTATTACTGAGAATTTGATAAACATTCGAAATCGCATGATTCGTATGCTTGTGTTTGTGTTATTTGGTGATCTTTCTATCAAGTTCTATTAGTTCAAAGATTTTCTGACGAGAAAAAGAATGGATAACAACGGTTCCCAAACCATAGCCAAGGCAAATCAAACCAATGAATACGAAAGGTTGTGTTATTGAGAATTTGAGAAACATTCGGAATCGCATGATTCGTATGCTTGTGTTTGTGTTGTTTGGCGATCTTTCTATCAAGTTCTATTAGTTCAAAGATTTATGGACTAGAAAAAGAATGGAAACCAACACTTGCCAAACCATAGCCTAGGCAAATCAAACCAATCAATAAGAAAGGTTGTATTATTGAGAATTTGAGAAACATTCGAAATCGCATGATTCGTATGCTTGTGTTTGTGTTGTTTGGTGATCTTTTTCTATCAAGTTCTATTAGTTCAAAGATTTATGGACTAGAAAAAGAATGGAAACCTACACTTGCAAAACCATAACCTAGGCAAATCAAACCAATCAATAAGAAAGGTTGTATTATTGAGAATTTGAGAAATATTCGAAATCGCATGATTCGTATGCTTGTGTTTGTGTTGTTTAGTGATCTTTCTATCAAGTTCTATTAGTTCAAATATTTTTGGACTAGAAAAAGAATGGACACCAACGGTTCCTAAACCATAGCCTAGGCAAATCAAGCCAATCAATAAGAAAGGTTGTGTTATTGAGAATTTGAGATACATTCGAAATCGCATGATTCGTATGCTTGTGTTTGTGTTGTTCGGTGATCTTTCTATCAAGTTCAATTAGTTCAAAGATTTTTGACGAGAAAAAGAATGGAAACCTACGGTTCACAAACCATAGCCTAGGCAAATCAAACCAATCAATAAGAAAGGTTGTGTTATTGAGAATTTGAGAAACATTCGGAATCGCATGATTCGTATGCTTGTGTTGGTGTTGTTTGGTGATCTTTCTATCAAGTTCTATTAGTTCAAAGATTTATGGACTTGAAAAAGAATGGAAACCAACATTTGCCAAACCATAGCCTAGGCAAATCAAACCAATCAATAAGAAAGGTTGTATTATTGAGAATTTGAGATACATTCGAAATCGCATGATTCGTATGCTTGTGTTTGTGTTGTTTGGTGATCTTTCTATCATGTTCTATTAGTTCAAAGATTTATGGACTAGAAAAAGAATGGAAACCAACGGTTCCCAAACCATAGCCTAGGCAAATCAAACCAATCAATAACAAAGGTTGCATTATTGAGAATTTGAGAAATATTCGAAATCGCATGATTCGTATGCTTGTGTTTGTGTTGTTTGGCGATCTTTCTACCAAGTTCTATTAGTTCAAAGATTTATGGACTAGAAAAAGAATGGAAACCAACACTTGCCAAACCATAGCCTAGGCAAATCAAACCAATCAATAAGAAAGGCTGTGTTATTGAGAATTTGAGAAACATTCGAAATCGCATTATTCGTATGCTTGTGTTTGTGTTGTTTGGTGATCTTTCTATCAAGTTCAATTAGTTCTAAGATTTTTGGACGAGAAAAAGAATGGAAACCTACGGTTCCCAAACCATAGCCTAGGCAAATCAAACCAATCAATAAGAAAGGTTGTGTTATTGAGAATTTGAGAAACATTCGGAATCGCATGATTCGTATGCTTGTGTCGGTGTTGTTTGGTGATCTTTCTATCAAGTTCAATTAGTTCAAAGATTTTTGGATGAGAAAAAGAATGGAAACCAACGGTTCCCAAACCATAGCCTTGGCAAATCAAACCAATCAATAAGAAAGGCTGTGTTATTGAGAATTTGAGAAACATTCGGAATCGCATGATTCGTATGCTTGTGTTGGTGTTGTTTGGTGATCTTTCTATCAATTTCTATTTGTTCATAGATATTTTGACCAGAAAAAGAATGGAAAACAACGGTTCCCAAACCATAGCCAAGGCAAATCAAACCAATGAATAAGAAAGGTTGTATTACTGAGAATTTGAGAAACATTCGAAATCGCATGATTCGTATGCTTGTGTTTGAGTTGTTTGGTGATCTTTCTATCAAGTGCTATTAGTTCAAAGATTTTTTGACCAGAAAAAGAATGGAAAACAACGGTTCCCAAACCATAGCCTAGGCAAATCAAACCAATGAATAAGAAAGGTTGTATTACTGAGAATTTGATAAACATTCGAAATCGCATGATTCGTATGCTTGTGTTTGTGTTGTTTGGTGATCTTTCTATCAAGTTCTATTAGTTCAAAGATTTTCTGACGAGAAAAAGAATGGATAACAACGGTTCCCAAACCATAGCCAAGGCAAATCAAACCAATGAATACGAAAGGTTGTGTTATTGAGAATTTGAGAAACATTCGGAATCGCATGATTCGTATGCTTGTGTTTGTGTTGTTTGGCGATCTTTCTATCAAGTTCTATTAGTTCAAAGATTTATGGACTAGAAAAAGAATGGAAACCAACACTTGCCAAACCATAGCCTAGGCAAATCAAACCAATCAATAAGAAAGGTTGTATTATTGAGAATTTGAGAAACATTCGAAATCGCATGATTCGTATGCTTGTGTTTGTGTTGTTTGGTGATCTTTTTCTATCAAGTTCTATTAGTTCAAAGATTTATGGACTAGAAAAAGAATGGAAACCTACACTTGCAAAACCATAACCTAGGCAAATCAAACCAATCAATAAGAAAGGTTGTATTATTGAGAATTTGAGAAATATTCGAAATCGCATGATTCGTATGCTTGTGTTTGTGTTGTTTAGTGATCTTTCTATCAAGTTCTATTAGTTCAAATATTTTTGGACTAGAAAAAGAATGGACACCAACGGTTCCTAAACCATAGCCTAGGCAAATCAAGCCAATCAATAAGAAAGGTTGTGTTATTGAGAATTTGAGATACATTCGAAATCGCATGATTCGTATGCTTGTGTTTGTGTTGTTCGGTGATCTTTCTATCAAGTTCTATTAGTTCAAAGATTTTTGACGAGAAAAAGAATGGAAACCTACGGTTCACAAACCATAGCCTAGGCAAATCAAACCAATCAATAAGAAAGGTTGTGTTATTGAGAATTTGAGAAACATTCGGAATCGCATGATTCGTATGCTTGTGTTTGTGTTGTTTGGTGATCTTTCTATCAAGTTCTATTAGTTCAAAGATTTATGGACTAGAAAAAGAATAGAAAACAACGGTTCCCAAACCATAGCCAAGGCAAATCAAACCAATGAATAAGAAAGGTTGTATTACTGAGAATTTGAGAAACATTCGAAATCGCATGATTCGTATGCTTGTGTTTGTGTTGTTTGGTGATCTTTCTATCAAGTTCTATTAGTTCAAAGATTTATGGACTAGAAAAAGAATGGAAACCTACACTTGCAAAACCATAACCTAGGCAAATCAAACCAATCAATAAGAAAGGTTGTATTATTGAGAATTTGAGAAATATTCGAAATCGCATGATTCGTATGCTTGTGTATGTGTTATTTAGTGATCTTTCTATCAAGTTCTATTAGTTCAAATATTTTTGGACTAGAAAAAGAATGGACACCAACGGCTCCTAAACCATAGCCTAGGCAAATCAAACCAATCAATAAGAAAGGTTGTGTTATTGAGAATTTGAGAAACATTCGAAATCGCATGATTCGTATGCTTGTGTTTGTGTTTTTTGGTGATCTTTCTATCAAGTTCTATTAGTTCAAAGATTTTTGGAAGAGAAAAAGAATGGAAACCAACGGTTCTCAAACCATAGCCTAGGCAAATCAAACCAATCAATAAGAAAGGTTGTGTTATTGAGAATTTGAGAAACATTCGGAATCGCATGATTCGTATGCTTGTGTTTGTGTTGTTTGGTGATCTTTCTATCAAGTTCTATTAGTTCAAAGATTTATGGACTAGAAAAAGAATGGAAAACAACGGTTCCCAAACCATAGCCAAGGCAAATCAAACCAATGAATAAGAAAGGTTGTATTACTGAGAATTTGAGAAACATTCGAAATCGCATGATTCGTATGCTTGTGTTTGTGTTGTTTGGAGATCTTTCTATCAAGTTCTATTAGTTCAAAGATTTATGGACTAGAAAAAGAATGGAAACCTACACTTGCAAAACCATAACCTAGGCAAATCAAACCAATCAATAAGAAAGGTTTTATTATTGAGAATTTGAGAAATATTCGAAATCGCATGATTCGTATGCTTGTGTTTGTGTTGTTTAGTGATCTTTCTATCAAGTTCTATTAGTTCAAATATTTTTGGACAAGAAAAAGAATGGACACCAACGGCTCCTAAACCATAGCCTAGGCAAATCAAACCAATCAATAAGAAAGGTTGTGTTATTGAGAATTTGAGAAACACTCGAAATCGCATGATTCGTATGCTTGTGTTTGTGTTGTTTGGTGATCTTTCTATCAAGTTCTATTAGTTCAAAGATTTTTGGAAGAGAAAAAGAATGGAAACCAACGGTTCTCAAACCATAGCCTAGGCAAATCAAACCAATCAATAAGAAAGGTTGTGTTATTGAGAATTTGAGAAACATTCGGAATCGCATGATTCGTATGCTTGTGTTTGTGTTGTTTGGTGATCTTTCTATCAAGTTCTATTAGTTCAAAGATTTATGGACTAGAAAAAGAATAGAAAACTACGGTTCCCAAACCATAGCCAAGGCAAATCAAACCAATTAATAAGAAAGGTTGTATTACTGAGAATTTGAGAAACATTCGAAATCGCATGATTCGTATGCTTGTGTTTGAGTTGTTTGGTGATCTTTCTATCAAGTGCTATTAGTTCAAAGATTTTTTGACCAGAAAAAGAATGGAAAACAACGGTTCCCAAACCATAGCCTAGGCAAATCAAACCAATGAATAAGAAAGGTTGTATTACTGAGAATTTGATAAACATTCGAAATCGCATGATTCGTATGCTTGTGTTTGTGTTATTTGGTGATCTTTCTATCAAGTTCTATTAGTTCAAAGATTTTCTGACGAGAAAAAGAATGGATAACAACGGTTCCCAAACCATAGCCAAGGCAAATCAAACCAATGAATACGAAAGGTTGTGTTATTGAGAATTTGAGAAACATTCGGAATCGCATGATTCGTATGCTTGTGTTTGTGTTGTTTGGCGATCTTTCTATCAAGTTCTATTAGTTCAAAGATTTATGGACTAGAAAAAGAATGGAAACCAACACTTGCCAAACCATAGCCTAGGCAAATCAAACCAATCAATAAGAAAGGTTGTATTATTGAGAATTTGAGAAACATTCGAAATCGCATGATTCGTATGCTTGTGTTTGTGTTGTTTGGTGATCTTTTTCTATCAAGTTCTATTAGTTCAAAGATTTATGGACTAGAAAAAGAATGGAAACCTACACTTGCAAAACCATAACCTAGGCAAATCAAACCAATCAATAAGAAAGGTTGTATTATTGAGAATTTGAGAAATATTCGAAATCGCATGATTCGTATGCTTGTGTTTGTGTTGTTTAGTGATCTTTCTATCAAGTTCTATTAGTTCAAATATTTTTGGACTAGAAAAAGAATGGACACCAACGGTTCCTAAACCATAGCCTAGGCAAATCAAGCCAATCAATAAGAAAGGTTGTGTTATTGAGAATTTGAGATACATTCGAAATCGCATGATTCGTATGCTTGTGTTTGTGTTGTTCGGTGATCTTTCTATCAAGTTCAATTAGTTCAAAGATTTTTGACGAGAAAAAGAATGGAAACCTACGGTTCACAAACCATAGCCTAGGCAAATCAAACCAATCAATAAGAAAGGTTGTGTTATTGAGAATTTGAGAAACATTCGGAATCGCATGATTCGTATGCTTGTGTTTGTGTTGTTTGGTGATCTTTCTATCAAGTTCAATTAGTTCAAAGATTTTTGGACGAGAAAATGAATGGAAACCTACGGTTCCCAAACCATAGCTTAGGCAAATCAAACCAATCAATAAGAAAGGTTGTGTTATTGTTAATTTGAGAAACATTCGGAATCACATGATTCGTATGCTTGTGTTGGTGTTGTTTGGTGATCTTTCTATCAAGTTCTATTAGTTCAAAGATTTATGGACTTGAAAAAGAATGGAAACCAACACTTGCCAAACCATAGCCTAGGCAAATCAAACCAATCAATAAGAAAGGTTGTATTATTGAGAATTTGAGATACATTCGAAATCGCATGATTCGTATGCTTGTGTTTGTGTTGTTTGGTGATCTTTCTATCATGTTCTATTAGTTCAAAGATTTATGGACTAGAAAAAGAATGGAAACCAACGGTTCCCAAACCATAGCCTAGGCAAATCAAACCAATCAATAAGAAAGGTTGCATTATTGAGAATTTGAGAAATATTCGAAATCGCATGATTCGTATGCTTGTGTTTGTGTTGTTTGGCGATCTTTCTACCAAGTTCTATTAGTTCAAAGATTTATGGACTAGAAAAAGAATGGAAACCAACACTTGCCAAACCATAGCCTAGGCAAATCAAACCAATCAATAAGAAAGGCTGTGTTATTGAGAATTTGAGAAACATTCGAAATCGCATTATTCGTATGCTTGTGTTTGTGTTGTTTGGTGATCTTTCTATCAAGTTCAATTAGTTCTAAGATTTTTGGACGAGAAAAAGAATGGAAACCTACGGTTCCCAAACCATAGCCTAGGCAAATCAAACCAATCAATAAGAAAGGTTGTGTTATTGAGAATTTGAGAAACATTCGGAATCGCATGATTCGTATGCTTGTGTCGGTGTTGTTTGGTGATCTTTCTATCAAGTTCAATTAGTTCAAAGATTTTTGGATGAGAAAAAGAATGGAAACCAACGGTTCCCAAACCATAGCCTTGGCAAATCAAACCAATCAATAAGAAAGGCTGTGTTATTGAGAATTTGAGAAACATTCGGAATCGCATGATTCGTATGCTTGTGTTGGTGTTGTTTGGTGATCTTTCTATCAATTTCTATTTGTTCATAGATATTTTGACCAGAAAAAGAATGGAAAACAACGGTTCCCAAACCATAGCCAAGGCAAATCAAACCAATGAATAAGAAAGGTTGTATTACTGAGAATTTGAGAAACATTCGAAATCGCATGATTCGTATGCTTGTGTTTGAGTTGTTTGGTGATCTTTCTATCAAGTGCTATTAGTTCAAAGATTTTTTGACCAGAAAAAGAATGGAAAACAACGGTTCCCAAACCATAGCCTAGGCAAATCAAACCAATGAATAAGAAAGGTTGTATTACTGAGAATTTGATAAACATTCGAAATCGCATGATTCGTATGCTTGTGTTTGTGTTGTTTGGTGATCTTTCTATCAAGTTCTATTAGTTCAAAGATTTTCTGACGAGAAAAAGAATGGATAACAACGGTTCCCAAACCATAGCCAAGGCAAATCAAACCAATGAATACGAAAGGTTGTGTTATTGAGAATTTGAGAAACATTCGGAATCGCATGATTCGTATGCTTGTGTTTGTGTTGTTTGGCGATCTTTCTATCAAGTTCTATTAGTTCAAAGATTTATGGACTAGAAAAAGAATAGAAAACAACGGTTCCCAAACCATAGCCAAGGCAAATCAAACCAATGAATAAGAAAGGTTGTATTACTGAGAATTTGAGAAACATTCGAAATCGCATGATTCGTATGCTTGTGTTTGTGTTGTTTGGTGATCTTTCTATCAAGTTCTATTAGTTCAAAGATTTATGGACTAGAAAAAGAATGGAAACCTACACTTGCAAAACCATAACCTAGGCAAATCAAACCAATCAATAAGAAAGGTTGTATTATTGAGAATTTGAGAAATATTCGAAATCGCATGATTAATATGCTTGTGTTTGTGTTATTTAGTGATCTTTCTATCAAGTTCTATTAGTTCAAATATTTTTGGACTAGAAAAAGAATGGACACCAACGGCTCCTAAACCATAGCCTAGGCAAATCAAACCAATCAATAAGAAAGGTTGTGTTATTGAGAATTTGAGAAACATTCGAAATCGCATGATTCGTATGCTTGTGTTTGTGTTTTTTGGTGATCTTTCTATCAAGTTCTATTAGTTCAAAGATTTTTGGAAGAGAAAAAGAATGGAAACCAACGGTTCTCAAACCATAGCCTAGGCAAATCAAACCAATCAATAAGAAAGGTTGTGTTATTGAGAATTTGAGAAACATTCGGAATCGCATGATTCGTATGCTTGTGTTTGTGTTGTTTGGTGATCTTTCTATCAAGTTCTATTAGTTCAAAGATTTATGGACTAGAAAAAGAATGGAAAACAACGGTTCCCAAACCATAGCCAAGGCAAATCAAACCAATGAATAAGAAAGGTTGTATTACTGAGAATTTGAGAAACATTCGAAATCGCATGATTCGTATGCTTGTGTTTGTGTTGTTTGGAGATCTTTCTATCAAGTTCTATTAGTTCAAAGATTTATGGACTAGAAAAAGAATGGAAACCTACACTTGCAAAACCATAACCTAGGCAAATCAAACCAATCAATAAGAAAGGTTGTATTATTGAGAATTTGAGAAATATTCGAAATCGCATGATTCGTATGCTTGTGTTTGTGTTGTTTAGTGATCTTTCTATCAAGTTCTATTAGTTCAAATATTTTTGGACTAGAAAAAGAATGGACACCAACGGCTCCTAAACCATAGCCTAGGCAAATCAAACCAATCAATAAGAAAGGTTGTGTTATTGAGAATTTGAGAAACACTCGAAATCGCATGATTCGTATGCTTGTGTTTGTGTTGTTTGGTGATCTTTCTATCAAGTTCTATTAGTTCAAAGATTTTTGGAAGAGAAAAAGAATGGAAACCAACGGTTCTCAAACCATAGCCTAGGCAAATCAAACCAATCAATAAGAAAGGTTGTGTTATTGAGAATTTGAGAAACATTCGGAATCGCATGATTCGTATGCTTGTGTTTGTGTTGTTTGGTGATCTTTCTATCAAGTTCTATTAGTTCAAAGATTTATGGACTAGAAAAAGAATAGAAAACTACGGTTCCCAAACCATAGCCAAGGCAAATCAAACCAATGAATAAGAAAGGTTGTATTACTGAGAATTTGAGAAACATTCGAAATCGCATGATTCGTATGCTTGTGTTTGAGTTGTTTGGTGATCTTTCTATCAAGTGCTATTAGTTCAAAGATTTTTTGACCAGAAAAAGAATGGAAAACAACGGTTCCCAAACCATAGCCTAGGCAAATCAAACCAATGAATAAGAAAGGTTGTATTACTGAGAATTTGATAAACATTCGAAATCGCATGATTCGTATGCTTGTGTTTGTGTTGTTTGGTGATCTTTCTATCAATTTCTATTAGTTCAAAGATTTTCTGACGAGAAAAAGAATGGATAACAACGGTTCCCAAACCATAGCCAAGGCAAATCAAACCAATGAATACGAAAGGTTGTGTTATTGAGAATTTGAGAAACATTCGGAATCGCATGATTCGTATGCTTGTGTTTGTGTTGTTTGGCGATCTTTCTATCAAGTTCTATTAGTTCAAAGATTTATGGACTAGAAAAAGAATGGAAACCAACACTTGCCAAACCATAGCCTAGGCAAATCAAACCAATCAATAAGAAAGGTTGTATTATTGAGAATTTGAGAAACATTCGAAATCGCATGATTCGTATGCTTGTGTTTGTGTTGTTTGGTGATCTTTTTCTATCAAGTTCTATTAGTTCAAAGATTTATGGACTAGAAAAAGAATGGAAACCTACACTTGCAAAACCATAACCTAGGCAAATCAAACCAATCAATAAGAAAGGTTGTATTATTGAGAATTTGAGAAATATTCGAAATCGCATGATTCGTATGCTTGTGTTTGTGTTGTTTAGTGATCTTTCTATCAAGTTCTATTAGTTCAAAGATTTATGGACTAGAAAAAGAATGGAAACCAACGGTTCCCAAACCATAGCCTAGGCAAATCAAACCAATCAATAAGAAAGGTTGCATTATTGAGAATTTGAGAAATATTCGAAATCGCATGATTCGTATGCTTGTGTTTGTGTTGTTTGGCGATCTTTCTACCAAGTTCTATTAGTTCAAAGATTTATGGACTAGAAAAAGAATGGAAACCAACGGTTCCCAAACCATAGCCTAGGCAAATCAAACCAATCAATAAGAAAGGTTGCATTATTGAGAATTTGAGAAATATTCGAAATCGCATGATTCGTATGCTTGTGTTTGTGTTGTTTGGTGATCTTTCTATCATGTTCTATTAGTTCAAAGATTTATGGACTAGAAAAAGAATGGAAACCAACGGTTCCCAAACCATAGCCTAGGCAAATCAAACCAATCAATAAGAAAGGTTGCATTATTGAGAATTTGAGAAATATTCGAAATCGCATGATTCGTATGCTTGTGTTTGTGTTGTTTGGCGATCTTTCTACCAAGTTCTATTAGTTCAAAGATTTATGGACTAGAAAAAGAATGGAAACCAACACTTGCCAAACCATAGCCTAGGCAAATCAAACCAATCAATAAGAAAGGCTGTGTTATTGAGAATTTGAGAAACATTCGCAATCGCATTATTCGTATGCTTGTGTTTGTGTTGTTTGGTGATCTTTCTATCAAGTTCAATTAGTTCTAAGATTTTTGGACGAGAAAAAGAATGGAAACCTACGGTTCCCAAACCATAGCCTAGGCAAATCAAACCAATCAATAAGAAAGGTTGTGTTATTGAGAATTTGAGAAACATTCGGAATCGCATGATTCGTATGCTTGTGTCGGTGTTGTTTGGTGATCTTTCTATCAAGTTCAATTAGTTCAAAGATTTTTGGATGAGAAAAAGAATGGAAACCAACGGTTCCCAAACCATAGCCTTGGCAAATCAAACCAATCAATAAGAAAGGCTGTGTTATTGAGAATTTGAGAAACATTCGGAATCGCATGATTCGTATGCTTGTGTTGGTGTTGTTTGGTGATCTTTCTATCAATTTCTATTTGTTCATAGATATTTTGACCAGAAAAAGAATGGAAAACAACGGTTCCCAAACCATAGCCAAGGCAAATCAAACCAATGAATAAGAAAGGTTGTATTACTGAGAATTTGAGAAACATTCGAAATCGCATGATTCGTATGCTTGTGTTTGAGTTGTTTGGTGATCTTTCTATCAAGTGCTATTAGTTCAAATATTTTTTGACCAGAAAAAGAATGGAAAACAACGGTTCCCAAACCATAGCCTAGGCAAATCAAACCAATGAATAAGAAAGGTTGTATTACTGAGAATTTGATAAACATTCGAAATCGCATGATTCGTATGCTTGTGTTTGTGTTGTTTGGTGATCTTTCTATCAAGTTCTATTAGTTCAAAGATTTTCTGACGAGAAAAAGAATGGATAACAACGGTTCCCAAACCATAGCCAAGGCAAATCAAACCAATGAATACGAAAGGTTGTGTTATTGAGAATTTGAGAAACATTCGGAATCGCATGATTCGTATGCTTGTGTTTGTGTTGTTTGGTGATCTTTTTCTATCAAGTTCTATTAGTTCAAAGATTTATGGACTAGAAAAAGAATGGAAACCTACACTTGCAAAACCATAACCTAGGCAAATCAAACCAATCAATAAGAAAGGTTGTATTATTGAGAATTTGAGAAATATTCGAAATCGCATGATTCGTATGCTTGTGTTTGTGTTGTTTAGTGATCTTTCTATCAAGTTCTATTAGTTCAAATATTTTTGGACTAGAAAAAGAATGGACACCAACGGTTCCTAAACCATAGCCTAGGCAAATCAAGCCAATCAATAAGAAAGGTTGTGTTATTGAGAATTTGAGATACATTCGAAATCGCATGATTCGTATGCTTGTGTTTGTGTTGTTCGGTGATCTTTCTATCAAGTTCAATTAGTTCAAAGATTTTTGACGAGAAAAAGAATGGAAACCTACGGTTCACAAACCATAGCCTAGGCAAATCAAACCAATCAATAAGAAAGGTTGTGTTATTGAGAATTTGAGAAACATTCGGAATCGCATGATTCGTATGCTTGTGTTTGTGTTGTTTGGTGATCTTTCTATCAAGTTCTATTAGTTCAAAGATTTATGGACTAGAAAAAGAATAGAAAACAACGGTTCCCAAACCATAGCCAAGGCAAATCAAACCAATGAATAAGAAAGGTTGTATTACTGAGAATTTGAGAAACATTCGAAATCGCATGATTCGTATGCTTGTGTTTGTGTTGTTTGGTGATCTTTCTATCAAGTTCTATTAGTTCAAAGATTTATGGACTAGAAAAAGAATGGAAACCTACACTTGCAAAACCATAACCTAGGCAAATCAAACCAATCAATAAGAAAGGTTGTATTATTGAGAATTTGAGAAATATTCGAAATCGCATGATTCGTATGCTTGTGTTTGTGTTATTTAGTGATCTTTCTATCAAGTTCTATTAGTTCAAATATTTTTGGACTAGAAAAAGAATGGACACCAACGGCTCCTAAACCATAGCCTAGGCAAATCAAACCAATCAATAAGAAAGGTTGTGTTTTTGAGAATTTGAGAAACATTCGAAATCGCATGATTCGTATGCTTGTGTTTGTGTTTTTTGGTGATCTTTCTATCAAGTTCTATTAGTTCAAAGATTTTTGGAAGAGAAAAAGAATGGAAACCAACGGTTCTCAAACCATAGCCTAGGCAAATCAAACCAATCAATAAGAAAGGTTGTGTTATTGAGAATTTGAGAAACATTCGGAATCGCATGATTCGTATGCTTGTGTTTGTGTTGTTTGGTGATCTTTCTATCAAGTTCTATTAGTTCAAAGATTTATGGACTAGAAAAAGAATGGAAAACAACGGTTCCCAAACCATAGCCAAGGCAAATCAAACCAATGAATAAGAAAGGTTGTATTACTGAGAATTTGAGAAACATTCGAAATCGCATGATTCGTATGCTTGTGTTTGTGTTGTTTGGAGATCTTTCTATCAAGTTCTATTAGTTCAAAGATTTATGGACTAGAAAAAGAATGGAAACCTACACTTGCAAAACCATAACCTAGGCAAATCAAACCAATCAATAAGAAAGGTTGTATTATTGAGAATTTGAGAAATATTCGAAATCGCATGATTCGTATGCTTGTGTTTGTGTTGTTTAGTGATCTTTCTATCAAGTTCTATTAGTTCAAATATTTTTGGACTAGAAAAAGAATGGACACCAACGGCTCCTAAACCATAGCCTAGGCAAATCAAACCAATCAATAAGAAAGGTTGTGTTATTGAGAATTTGAGAAACACTCGAAATCGCATGATTCGTATGCTTGTGTTTGTGTTGTTTGGTGATCTTTCTATCAAGTTCTATTAGTTCAAAGATTTTTGGAAGAGAAAAAGAATGGAAACCAACGGTTCTCAAACCATAGCCTAGGCAAATCAAACCAATCAATAAGAAAGGTTGTGTTATTGAGAATTTGAGAAACATTCGGAATCGCATGATTCGTATGCTTGTGTTTGTGTTGTTTGGTGATCTTTCTATCAAGTTCTATTAGTTCAAAGATTTATGGACTAGAAAAAGAATAGAAAACTACGGTTCCCAAACCATAGCCAAGGCAAATCAAACCAATGAATAAGAAAGGTTGTATTACTGAGAATTTGAGAAACATTCGAAATCGCATGATTCGTATGCTTGTGTTTGAGTTGTTTGGTGATCTTTCTATCAAGTGCTATTAGTTCAAAGATTTTTTGACCAGAAAAAGAATGGAAAACAACGGTTCCCAAACCATAGCCTAGGCAAATCAAACCAATGAATAAGAAAGGTTGTATTACTGAGAATTTGATAAACATTCGAAATCGCATGATTCGTATGCTTGTGTTTGTGTTGTTTGGTGATCTTTCTATCAATTTCTATTAGTTCAAAGATTTTCTGACGAGAAAAAGAATGGATAACAACGGTTCCCAAACCATAGCCAAGGCAAATCAAACCAATGAATACGAAAGGTTGTGTTATTGAGAATTTGAGAAACATTCGGAATCGCATGATTCGTATGCTTGTGTTTGTGTTGTTTGGCGATCTTTCTATCAAGTTCTATTAGTTCAAAGATTTATGGACTAGAAAAAGAATGGAAACCAACACTTGCCAAACCATAGCCTAGGCAAATCAAACCAATCAATAAGAAAGGTTGTATTATTGAGAATTTGAGAAACATTCGAAATCGCATGATTCGTATGCTTGTGTTTGTGTTGTTTGGTGATCTTTTTCTATCAAGTTCTATTAGTTCAAAGATTTATGGACTAGAAAAAGAATGGAAACCTACACTTGCAAAACCATAACCTAGGCAAATCAAACCAATCAATAAGAAAGGTTGTATTATTGAGAATTTGAGAAATATTCGAAATCGCATGATTCGTATGCTTGTGTTTGTGTTGTTTAGTGATCTTTCTATCAAGTTCTATTAGTTCAAAGATTTATGGACTAGAAAAAGAATGGAAACCAACGGTTCCCAAACCATAGCCTAGGCAAATCAAACCAATCAATAAGAAAGGTTGCATTATTGAGAATTTGAGAAATATTCGAAATCGCATGATTCGTATGCTTGTGTTTGTGTTGTTTGGCGATCTTTCTACCAAGTTCTATTAGTTCAAAGATTTATGGACTAGAAAAAGAATGGAAACCAACGGTTCCCAAACCATAGCCTAGGCAAATCAAACCAATCAATAAGAAAGGTTGCATTATTGAGAATTTGAGAAATATTCGAAATCGCATGATTCGTATGCTTGTGTTTGTGTTGTTTGGTGATCTTTCTATCATGTTCTATTAGTTCAAAGATTTATGGACTAGAAAAAGAATGGAAACCAACGGTTCCCAAACCATAGCCTAGGCAAATCAAACCAATCAATAAGAAAGGTTGCATTATTGAGAATTTGAGAAATATTCGAAATCGCATGATTCGTATGCTTGTGTTTGTGTTGTTTGGCGATCTTTCTACCAAGTTCTATTAGTTCAAAGATTTATGGACTAGAAAAAGAATGGAAACCAACACTTGCCAAACCATAGCCTAGGCAAATCAAACCAATCAATAAGAAAGGCTGTGTTATTGAGAATTTGAGAAACATTCGCAATCGCATTATTCGTATGCTTGTGTTTGTGTTGTTTGGTGATCTTTCTATCAAGTTCAATTAGTTCTAAGATTTTTGGACGAGAAAAAGAATGGAAACCTACGGTTCCCAAACCATAGCCTAGGCAAATCAAACCAATCAATAAGAAAGGTTGTGTTATTGAGAATTTGAGAAACATTCGGAATCGCATGATTCGTATGCTTGTGTCGGTGTTGTTTGGTGATCTTTCTATCAAGTTCAATTAGTTCAAAGATTTTTGGATGAGAAAAAGAATGGAAACCAACGGTTCCCAAACCATAGCCTTGGCAAATCAAACCAATCAATAAGAAAGGCTGTGTTATTGAGAATTTGAGAAACATTCGGAATCGCATGATTCGTATGCTTGTGTTGGTGTTGTTTGGTGATCTTTCTATCAATTTCTATTTGTTCATAGATATTTTGACCAGAAAAAGAATGGAAAACAACGGTTCCCAAACCATAGCCAAGGCAAATCAAACCAATGAATAAGAAAGGTTGTATTACTGAGAATTTGAGAAACATTCGAAATCGCATGATTCCTATGCTTGTGTTTGAGTTGTTTGGTGATCTTTCTATCAAGTGCTATTAGTTCAAATATTTTTTGACCAGAAAAAGAATGGAAAACAACGGTTCCCAAACCATAGCCTAGGCAAATCAAACCAATGAATAAGAAAGGTTGTATTACTGAGAATTTGATAAACATTCGAAATCGCATGATTCGTATGCTTGTGTTTGTGTTGTTTGGTGATCTTTCTATCAAGTTCTATTAGTTCAAAGATTTTCTGACGAGAAAAAGAATGGATAACAACGGTTCCCAAACCATAGCCAAGGCAAATCAAACCAATGAATACGAAAGGTTGTGTTATTGAGAATTTGAGAAACATTCGGAATCGCATGATTCGTATGCTTGTGTTTGTGTTGTTTGGTGATCTTTTTCTATCAAGTTCTATTAGTTCAAAGATTTATGGACTAGAAAAAGAATGGAAACCTACACTTGCAAAACCATAACCTAGGCAAATCAAACCAATCAATAAGAAAGGTTGTATTATTGAGAATTTGAGAAATATTCGAAATCGCATGATTCGTATGCTTGTGTTTGTGTTGTTTAGTGATCTTTCTATCAAGTTCTATTAGTTCAAATATTTTTGGACTAGAAAAAGAATGGACACCAACGGTTCCTAAACCATAGCCTAGGCAAATCAAGCCAATCAATAAGAAAGGTTGTGTTATTGAGAATTTGAGATACATTCGAAATCGCATGATTCGTATGCTTGTGTTTGTGTTGTTCGGTGATCTTTCTATCAAGTTCAATTAGTTCAAAGATTTTTGACGAGAAAAAGAATGGAAACCTACGGTTCACAAACCATAGCCTAGGCAAATCAAACCAATCAATAAGAAAGGTTGTGTTATTGAGAATTTGAGAAACATTCGGAATCGCATGATTCGTATGCTTGTGTTTGTGTTGTTTGGTGATCTTTCTATCAAGTTCTATTAGTTCAAAGATTTATGGACTAGAAAAAGAATAGAAAACAACGGTTCCCAAACCATAGCCAAGGCAAATCAAACCAATGAATAAGAAAGGTTGTATTACTGAGAATTTGAGAAACATTCGAAATCGCATGATTCGTATGCTTGTGTTTGTGTTGTTTGGTGATCTTTCTATCAAGTTCTATTAGTTCAAAGATTTATGGACTAGAAAAAGAATGGAAACCTACACTTGCAAAACCATAACCTAGGCAAATCAAACCAATCAATAAGAAAGGTTGTATTATTGAGAATTTGAGAAATATTCGAAATCGCATGATTCGTATGCTTGTGTTTGTGTTATTTAGTGATCTTTCTATCAAGTTCTATTAGTTCAAATATTTTTGGACTAGAAAAAGAATGGACACCAACGGCTCCTAAACCATAGCCTAGGCAAATCAAACCAATCAATAAGAAAGGTTGTGTTTTTGAGAATTTGAGAAACATTCGAAATCGCATGATTCGTATGCTTGTGTTTGTGTTTTTTGGTGATCTTTCTATCAAGTTCTATTAGTTCAAAGATTTTTGGAAGAGAAAAAGAATGGAAACCAACGGTTCTCAAACCATAGCCTAGGCAAATCAAACCAATCAATAAGAAAGGTTGTGTTATTGAGAATTTGAGAAACATTCGGAATCGCATGATTCGTATGCTTGTGTTTGTGTTGTTTGGTGATCTTTCTATCAAGTTCTATTAGTTCAAAGATTTATGGACTAGAAAAAGAATGGAAAACAACGGTTCCCAAACCATAGCCAAGGCAAATCAAACCAATGAATAAGAAAGGTTGTATTACTGAGAATTTGAGAAACATTCGAAATCGCATGATTCGTATGCTTGTGTTTGTGTTGTTTGGAGATCTTTCTATCAAGTTCTATTAGTTCAAAGATTTATGGACTAGAAAAAGAATGGAAACCTACACTTGCAAAACCATAACCTAGGCAAATCAAACCAATCAATAAGAAAGGTTGTATTATTGAGAATTTGAGAAATATTCGAAATCGCATGATTCGTATGCTTGTGTTTGTGTTGTTTAGTGATCTTTCTATCAAGTTCTATTAGTTCAAATATTTTTGGACTAGAAAAAGAATGGACACCAACGGCTCCTAAACCATAGCCTAGGCAAATCAAACCAATCAATAAGAAAGGTTGTGTTATTGAGAATTTGAGAAACACTCGAAATCGCATGATTCGTATGCTTGTGTTTGTGTTGTTTGGTGATCTTTCTATCAAGTTCTATTAGTTCAAAGATTTTTGGAAGAGAAAAAGAATGGAAACCAACGGTTCTCAAACCATAGCCTAGGCAAATCAAACCAATCAATAAGAAAGGTTGTGTTATTGAGAATTTGAGAAACATTCGGAATCGCATGATTCGTATGCTTGTGTTTGTGTTGTTTGGTGATCTTTCTATCAAGTTCTATTAGTTCAAAGATTTATGGACTAGAAAAAGAATAGAAAACTACGGTTCCCAAACCATAGCCAAGGCAAATCAAACCAATGAATAAGAAAGGTTGTATTACTGAGAATTTGAGAAACATTCGAAATCGCATGATTCGTATGCTTGTGTTTGAGTTGTTTGGTGATCTTTCTATCAAGTGCTATTAGTTCAAAGATTTTTTGACCAGAAAAAGAATGGAAAACAACGGTTCCCAAACCATAGCCTAGGCAAATCAAACCAATGAATAAGAAAGGTTGTATTACTGAGAATTTGATAAACATTCGAAATCGCATGATTCGTATGCTTGTGTTTGTGTTGTTTGGTGATCTTTCTATCAATTTCTATTAGTTCAAAGATTTTCTGACGAGAAAAAGAATGGATAACAACGGTTCCCAAACCATAGCCAAGGCAAATCAAACCAATGAATACGAAAGGTTGTGTTATTGAGAATTTGAGAAACATTCGGAATCGCATGATTCGTATGCTTGTGTTTGTGTTGTTTGGCGATCTTTCTATCAAGTTCTATTAGTTCAAAGATTTATGGACTAGAAAAAGAATGGAAACCAACACTTGCCAAACCATAGCCTAGGCAAATCAAACCAATCAATAAGAAAGGTTGTATTATTGAGAATTTGAGAAACATTCGAAATCGCATGATTCGTATGCTTGTGTTTGTGTTGTTTGGTGATCTTTTTCTATCAAGTTCTATTAGTTCAAAGATTTATGGACTAGAAAAAGAATGGAAACCTACACTTGCAAAACCATAACCTAGGCAAATCAAACCAATCAATAAGAAAGGTTGTATTATTGAGAATTTGAGAAATATTCGAAATCGCATGATTCGTATGCTTGTGTTTGAGTTGTTTGGTGATCTTTCTATCAAGTGCTATTAGTTCAAAGATTTTTTGACCAGAAAAAGAATGGAAAACAACGGTTCCCAAACCATAGCCTAGGCAAATCAAACCAATGAATAAGAAAGGTTGTATTACTGAGAATTTGATAAACATTCGAAATCGCATGATTCGTATGCTTGTGTTTGTGTTGTTTGGTGATCTTTCTATCAATTTCTATTAGTTCAAAGATTTTCTGACGAGAAAAAGAATGGATAACAACGGTTCCCAAACCATAGCCAAGGCAAATCAAACCAATGAATACGAAAGGTTGTGTTATTGAGAATTTGAGAAACATTCGGAATCGCATGATTCGTATGCTTGTGTTTGTGTTGTTTGGCGATCTTTCTATCAAGTTCTATTAGTTCAAAGATTTATGGACTAGAAAAAGAATGGAAACCAACACTTGCCAAACCATAGCCTAGGCAAATCAAACCAATCAATAAGAAAGGTTGTATTATTGAGAATTTGAGAAACATTCGAAATCGCATGATTCGTATGCTTGTGTTTGTGTTGTTTGGTGATCTTTTTCTATCAAGTTCTATTAGTTCAAAGATTTATGGACTAGAAAAAGAATGGAAACCTACACTTGCAAAACCATAACCTAGGCAAATCAAACCAATCAATAAGAAAGGTTGTATTATTGAGAATTTGAGAAATATTCGAAATCGCATGATTCGTATGCTTGTGTTTGTGTTGTTTAGTGATCTTTCTATCAAGTTCTATTAGTTCAAAGATTTATGGACTAGAAAAAGAATGGAAACCAACGGTTCCCAAACCATAGCCTAGGCAAATCAAACCAATCAATAAGAAAGGTTGCATTATTGAGAATTTGAGAAATATTCGAAATCGCATGATTCGTATGCTTGTGTTTGTGTTGTTTGGCGATCTTTCTACCAAGTTCTATTAGTTCAAAGATTTATGGACTAGAAAAAGAATGGAAACCAACGGTTCCCAAACCATAGCCTAGGCAAATCAAACCAATCAATAAGAAAGGTTGCATTATTGAGAATTTGAGAAATATTCGAAATCGCATGATTCGTATGCTTGTGTTTGTGTTGTTTGGTGATCTTTCTATCATGTTCTATTAGTTCAAAGATTTATGGACTAGAAAAAGAATGGAAACCAACGGTTCCCAAACCATAGCCTAGGCAAATCAAACCAATCAATAAGAAAGGTTGCATTATTGAGAATTTGAGAAATATTCGAAATCGCATGATTCGTATGCTTGTGTTTGGGTTGTTTGGCGATCTTTCTACCAAGTTCTATTAGTTCAAAGATTTATGGACTAGAAAAAGAATGGAAACCAACACTTGCCAAACCATAGCCTAGGCAAATCAAACCAATCAATAAGAAAGGCTGTGTTATTGAGAATTTGAGAAACATTCGAAATCGCATTATTCGTATGCTTGTGTTTGTGTTGTTTGGTGATCTTTCTATCAAGTTCAATTAGTTCAAAGATTTTTGGATGAGAAAAAGAATGGAAACCAACGGTTCCCAAACCATAGCCTTGGCAAATCAAACCAATCAATAAGAAAGGCTGTGTTATTGAGAATTTGAGAAACATTCGGAATCGCATGATTCGTATGCTTGTGTTGGTGTTGTTTGGTGATCTTTCTATCAATTTCTATTTGTTCATAGATATTTTGACCAGAAAAAGAATGGAAAACAACGGTTCCCAAACCATAGCCAAGGCAAATCAAACCAATGAATAAGAAAGGTTGTATTACTGAGAATTTGAGAAACATTCGAAATCGCATGATTCGTATGCTTGTGTTTGAGTTGTTTGGTGATCTTTCTATCAAGTGCTATTAGTTCAAAGATTTTTTGACCAGAAAAAGAATGGAAAACAACGGTTCCCAAACCATAGCCTAGGCAAATCAAACCAATGAATAAGAAAGGTTGTATTACTGAGAATTTGATAAACATTCGAAATCGCATGATTCGTATGCTTGTGTTTGTGTTGTTTGGTGATCTTTCTATCAAGTTCTATTAGTTCAAAGATTTTCTGACGAGAAAAAGAATGGATAACAACGGTTCCCAAACCATAGCCAAGGCAAATCAAACCAATGAATACGAAAGGTTGTGTTATTGAGAATTTGAGAAACATTCGGAATCGCATGATTCGTATGCTTGTGTTTGTGTTGTTTGGCGATCTTTCTATCAAGTTCTATTAGTTCAAAGATTTATGGACTAGAAAAAGAATGGAAACCAACACTTGCCAAACCATAGCCTAGGCAAATCAAACCAATCAATAAGAAAGGTTGTATTATTGAGAATTTGAGAAACATTCGAAATCGCATGATTCGTATGCTTGTGTTTGTGTTGTTTGGTGATCTTTTTCTATCAAGTTCTATTAGTTCAAAGATTTATGGATTAGAAAAAGAATGGAAACCTACACTTGCAAAACCATAACCTAGGCAAATCAAACCAATCAATAAGAAAGGTTGTATTATTGAGAATTTGAGAAATATTCGAAATCGCATGATTCGTATGCTTGTGTTTGTGTTGTTTAGTGATCTTTCTATCAAGTTCTATTAGTTCAAATATTTTTGGACTAGAAAAAGAATGGACACCAACGGTTCCTAAACCATAGCCTAGGCAAATCAAGCCAATCAATAAGAAAGGTTGTGTTATTGAGAATTTGAGATACATTCGAAATCGCATGATTCGTATGCTTGTGTTTGTGTTGTTCGGTGATCTTTCTATCAAGTTCAATTAGTTCAAAGATTTTTGACGAGAAAAAGAATGGAAACCTACGGTTCACAAACCATAGCCTAGGCAAATCAAACCAATCAATAAGAAAGGTTGTGTTATTGAGAATTTGAGAAACATTCGGAATCGCATGATTCGTATGCTTGTGTTTGTGTTGTTTGGTGATCTTTCTATCAAGTTCTATTAGTTCAAAGATTTATGGACTAGAAAAAGAATAGAAAACAACGGTTCCCAAACCATAGCCAAGGCAAATCAAACCAATGAATAAGAAAGGTTGTATTACTGAGAATTTGAGAAACATTCGAAATCGCATGATTCGTATGCTTGTGTTTGTGTTGTTTGGTGATCTTTCTATCAAGTTCTATTAGTTCAAAGATTTATGGACTAGAAAAAGAATGGAAACCTACACTTGCAAAACCATAACCTAGGCAAATCAAACCAATCAATAAGAAAGGTTGTATTATTGAGAATTTGAGAAATATTCGAAATCGCATGATTCGTATGCTTGTGTTTGTGTTATTTAGTGATCTTTCTATCAAGTTCTATTAGTTCAAATATTTTTGGACTAGAAAAAGAATGGACACCAACGGCTCCTAAACCATAGCCTAGGCAAATCAAACCAATCAATAAGAAAGGTTGTGTTATTGAGAATTTGAGAAACATTCGAAATCGCATGATTCGTATGCTTGTGTTTGTGTTTTTTGGTGATCTTTCTATCAAGTTCTATTAGTTCAAAGATTTTTGGAAGAGAAAAAGAATGGAAACCAACGGTTCTCAAACCATAGCCTAGGCAAATCAAACCAATCAATAAGAAAGGTTGTGTTATTGAGAATTTGAGAAACATTCGGAATCGCATGATTCGTATGCTTGTGTTTGTGTTGTTTGGTGATCTTTCTATCAAGTTCTATTAGTTCAAAGATTTATGGACTAGAAAAAGAATGGAAAACAACGGTTCCCAAACCATAGCCAAGGCAAATCAAACCAATGAATAAGAAAGGTTGTATTACTGAGAATTTGAGAAACATTCGAAATCGCATGATTCGTATGCTTGTGTTTGTGTTGTTTGGAGATCTTTCTATCAAGTTCTATTAGTTCAAAGATTTATGGACTAGAAAAAGAATGGAAACCTACACTTGCAAAACCATAACCTAGGCAAATCAAACCAATCAATAAGAAAGGTTGTATTATTGAGAATTTGAGAAATATTCGAAATCGCATGATTCGTATGCTTGTGTTTGTGTTGTTTAGTGATCTTTCTATCAAGTTCTATTAGTTCAAATATTTTTGGACTAGAAAAAGAATGGACACCAACGGCTCCTAAACCATAGCCTAGGCAAATCAAACCAATCAATAAGAAAGGTTGTGTTATTGAGAATTTGAGAAACACTCGAAATCGCATGATTCGTATGCTTGTGTTTGTGTTGTTTGGTGATCTTTCTATCAAGTTCTATTAGTTCAAAGATTTTTGGAAGAGAAAAAGAATGGAAACCAACGGTTCTCAAACCATAGCCTAGGCAAATCAAACCAATCAATAAGAAAGGTTGTGTTATTGAGAATTTGAGAAACATTCGGAATCGCATGATTCGTATGCTTGTGTTTGTGTTGTTTGGTGATCTTTCTATCAAGTTCTATTAGTTCAAAGATTTATGGACTAGAAAAAGAATAGAAAACTACGGTTCCCAAACCATAGCCAAGGCAAATCAAACCAATGAATAAGAAAGGTTGTATTACTGAGAATTTGAGAAACATTCGAAATCGCATGATTCGTATGCTTGTGTTTGAGTTGTTTGGTGATCTTTCTATCAAGTGCTATTAGTTCAAAGATTTTTTGACCAGAAAAAGAATGGAAAACAACGGTTCCCAAACCATAGCCTAGGCAAATCAAACCAATGAATAAGAAAGGTTGTATTACTGAGAATTTGATAAACATTCGAAATCGCATGATTCGTATGCTTGTGTTTGTGTTGTTTGGTGATCTTTCTATCAATTTCTATTAGTTCAAAGATTTTCTGACGAGAAAAAGAATGGATAACAACGGTTCCCAAACCATAGCCAAGGCAAATCAAACCAATGAATACGAAAGGTTGTGTTATTGAGAATTTGAGAAACATTCGGAATCGCATGATTCGTATGCTTGTGTTTGTGTTGTTTGGCGATCTTTCTATCAAGTTCTATTAGTTCAAAGATTTATGGACTAGAAAAAGAATGGAAACCAACACTTGCCAAACCATAGCCTAGGCAAATCAAACCAATCAATAAGAAAGGTTGTATTATTGAGAATTTGAGAAACATTCGAAATCGCATGATTCGTATGCTTGTGTTTGTGTTGTTTGGTGATCTTTTTCTATCAAGTTCTATTAGTTCAAAGATTTATGGACTAGAAAAAGAATGGAAACCTACACTTGCAAAACCATAACCTAGGCAAATCAAACCAATCAATAAGAAAGGTTGTATTATTGAGAATTTGAGAAATATTCGAAATCGCATGATTCGTATGCTTGTGTTTGTGTTGTTTAGTGATCTTTCTATCAAGTTCTATTAGTTCAAATATTTTTGGACTAGAAAAAGAATGGACACCAACGGTTCCTAAACCATAGCCTAGGCAAATCAAGCCAATCAATAAGAAAGGTTGTGCTATTGAGAATTTGAGATACATTCGAAATCGCATGATTCGTATGCTTGTGTATGTGTTGTTCGGTGATCTTTCTATCAAGTTCAATTAGTTCAAAGATTTTTGACGAGAAAAAGAATGGAAACCTACGGTTCACAAACCATAGCCTAGGCAAATCAAACCAATCAATAAGAAAGGTTGTGTTATTGAGAATTTGAGAAACATTCGGAATCGCATGATTCGTATGCTTGTGTTTGTGTTGTTTGGTGATCTTTCTATCAAGTTCTATTAGTTCAAAGATTTATGGACTAGAAAAAGAATAGAAAACAACGGTTCCCAAACCATAGCCAAGGCAAATCAAACCAATGAATAAGAAAGGTTGTATTACTGAGAATTTGAGAAACATTCGAAATCGCATGATTCGTATGCTTGTGTTTGTGTTGTTTGGTGATCTTTCTATCAAGTTCTATTAGTTCAAAGATTTATGGACTAGAAAAAGAATGGAAACCTAGACTTGCAAAACCATAACCTAGGCAAATCAAACCAATCAATAAGAAAGGTTGTATTATTGAGAATTTGAGAAATATTCGAAATCGCATGATTCGTATGCTTGTGTTTGTGTTATTTAGTGATCTTTCTATCAAGTTCTATTAGTTCAAATATTTTTGGACTAGAAAAAGAATGGACACCAACGGCTCCTAAACCATAGCCTAGGCAAATCAAACCAATCAATAAGAAAGGTTGTGTTATTGAGAATTTGAGAAACATTCGAAATCGCATGATTCGTATGCTTGTGTTTGTGTTTTTTGGTGATCTTTCTATCAAGTTCTATTAGTTCAAAGATTTATGGACTAGAAAAAGAATGCAAACCAACACTTGCCAAACCATAGCCTAGGCAAATCAAACCAATCAATAAGAAAGGTTGTATTATTGAGAATTTGAGAAATATTCGAAATCGCATGATTCGTATGCTTGTGTTTGTGTTGTTTAGTGATCTTTCTATCAAGTTCTATTAGTTCAAATATTTTTGGACTAGAAAAAGAATGGACACCAACGGTTCCTAAACCATAGCCTAGGCAAATCAAGCCAATCAATAAGAAAGGTTGTGTTATTGAGAATTTGAGATACATTCGAAATCGCATGATTCGTATGCTTGTGTTTGTGTTGTTCGGTGATCTTTCTATCAAGTTCAATTAGTTCAAAGATTTTTGACGAGAAAAAGAATGGAAACCTACGGTTCACAAACCATAGCCTAGGCAAATCAAACCAATCAATAAGAAAGGTTGTGTTATTGAGAATTTGAGAAACATTCGGAATCGCATGATTCGTATGCTTGTGTTTGTGTTGTTTGGTGATCTTTCTATCAAGTTCTATTAGTTCAAAGATTTATGGACTAGAAAAAGAATAGAAAACAACGATTCCCAAACCATAGCCAAGGCAAATCAAACCAATGAATAAGAAAGGTTGTATTACTGAGAATTTGAGAAACATTCGAAATCGCATGATTCGTATGCTTGTGTTTGAGTTGTTTGGTGATCTTTCTATCAAGTGCTATTAGTTCAAAGATTTTTTGACCAGAAAAAGAATGGAAAACAACGGTTCCCAAACCATAGCCTAGGCAAATCAAACCAATGAATAAGAAAGGTTGTATTACTGAGAATTTGATAAACATTCGAAATCGCATGATTCGTATGCTTGTGTTTGTGTTGTTTGGTGATCTTTCTATCAAGTTCTATTAGTTCAAAGATTTATGGACTAGAAAAAGAATGGAAAACAACGGTTCCCAAACCATAGCCAAGGCAAATCAAACCAATGAATAAGAAAGGTTGTATTACTGAGAATTTGAGAAACATTCGAAATCGCATGATTCGTATGCTTGTGTTTGTGTTGTTTGGAGATCTTTCTATCAAGTTCTATTAGTTCAAAGATTTATGGACTAGAAAAAGAATGGAAACCTACACTTGCAAAACCATAACCTAGGCAAATCAAACCAATCAATAAGAAAGGTTGTATTATTGAGAATTTGAGAAATATTCGAAATCGCATGATTCGTATGCTTGTGTTTGTGTTGTTTAGTGATCTTTCTATCAAGTTCTATTAGTTCAAATATTTTTGGACTAGAAAAAGAATGGACACCAACGGCTCCTAAACCATAGCCTAGGCAAATCAAACCAATCAATAAGAAAGGTTGTGTTATTGAGAATTTGAGAAACACTCGAAATCGCATGATTCGTATGCTTGTGTTTGTGTTGTTTGGCGATCTTTCTACCAAGTTCTATTAGTTCAAAGATTTATGGACTAGAAAAAGAATGGAAACCAACACTTGCCAAACCATAGCCTAGGCAAATCAAACCAATCAATAAGAAAGGCTGTGTTATTGAGAATTTGAGAAACATTCGAAATCGCATTATTCGTATGCTTGTGTTTGTGTTGTTTGGTGATCTTTCTATCAAGTTCAATTAGTTCTAAGATTTTTGGACGAGAAAAAGAATGGAAACCTACGGTTCCCAAACCATAGCCTAGGCAAATCAAACCAATCAATAAGAAAGGTTGTGTTATTGAGAATTTGAGAAACATTCGGAATCGCATGATTCGTATGCTTGTGTCGGTGTTGTTTGGTGATCTTTCTATCAAGTTCAATTAGTTCAAAGATTTTTGGATGAGAAAAAGAATGGAAACCAACGGTTCCCAAACCATAGCCTTGGCAAATCAAACCAATCAATAAGAAAGGCTGTGTTATTGAGAATTTGAGAAACATTCGGAATCGCATGATTCGTATGCTTGTGTTGGTGTTGTTTGGTGATCTTTCTATCAATTTCTATTTGTTCATAGATATTTTGACCAGAAAAAGAATGGAAAACAACGGTTCCCAAACCATAGCCAAGGCAAATCAAACCAATGAATAAGAAAGGTTGTATTACTGAGAATTTGAGAAACATTCGAAATCGCATGATTCGTATGCTTGTGTTTGAGTTGTTTGGTGATCTTTCTATCAAGTGCTATTAGTTCAAAGATTTTTTGACCAGAAAAAGAATGGAAAACAACGGTTCCCAAACCATAGCCTAGGCAAATCAAACCAATGAATAAGAAAGGTTGTATTACTGAGAATTTGATAAACATTCGAAATCGCATGATTCGTATGCTTGTGTTTGTGTTGTTTGGTGATCTTTCTATCAAGTTCTATTAGTTCAAAGATTTTCTGACGAGAAAAAGAATGGATAACAACGGTTGCCAAACCATAGCCAAGGCAAATCAAACCAATGAATACGAAAGGTTGTGTTATTGAGAATTTGAGAAACATTCGGAATCGCATGATTCGTATGCTTGTGTCGGTGTTGTTTGGTGATCTTTCTATCAAGTTCAATTAGTTCAAAGATTTTTGGATGAGAAAACGAATGAAAACCAACGGTTCCCAAACCATAGCCTTGGCAAATCAAACCAATCAATAAGAAAGGCTGTGTTATTGAGAATTTGAGAAACATTCGGAATCGCATGATTCGTATGCTTGTGTTGGTGTTGTTTGGTGATCTTTCTATCAATTTCTATTTGTTCATAGATATTTTGACCAGAAAAAGAATGGAAAACAACGGTTCCCAAACCATAGCCAAGGCAAATCAAACCAATGAATAAGAAAGGTTGTATTACTGAGAATTTGAGAAACATTCGAAATCGCATGATTCGTATGCTTGTGTTTGAGTTGTTTGGTGATCTTTCTATCAAGTGCTATTAGTTCAAAGATTTTTTGACCAGAAAAAGGATGGAAAACAACGGTTCCCAAACCATAGCCTAGGCAAATCAAACCAATGAATAAGAAAGGTTGTATTACTGAGAATTTGATAAACATTCGAAATCGCATGATTCGTATGCTTGTGTTTGTGTTGTTTGGTGATCTTTCTATCAAGTTCTATTAGTTCAAAGATTTTCTGACGAGAAAAAGAATGGATAACAACGGTTCCCAAACCATAGCCAAGGCAAATCAAACCAATGAATACGAAAGGTTGTGTTATTGAGAATTTGAGAAACATTCGGAATCGCATGATTCGTATGCTTGTGTTTGTGTTGTTTGGCGATCTTTCTATCAAGTTCTATTAGTTCAAAGATTTATGGACTAGAAAAAGAATGGAAACCAACACTTGCCAAACCATAGCCTAGGCAAATCAAACCAATCAATAAGAAAGGTTGTATTATTGAGAATTTGAGAAACATTCGAAATCGCATGATTCGTATGCTTGTGTTTGTGTTGTTTGGTGATCTTTTTCTATCAAGTTCTATTAGTTCAAAGATTTATGGACTAGAAAAAGAATGGAAACCTACACTTGCAAAACCATAACCTAGGCAAATCAAACCAATCAATAAGAAAGGTTGTATTATTGAGAATTTGAGAAATATTCGAAATCGCATGATTCGTATGCTTGTGTTTGTGTTGTTTAGTGATCTTTCTATCAAGTTCTATTAGTTCAAATATTTTTGGACTAGAAAAAGAATGGACACCAACGGTTCCTAAACCATAGCCTAGGCAAATCAAGCCAATCAATAAGAAAGGTTGTGTTATTGAGAATTTGAGATACATTCGAAATCGCATGATTCGTATGCTTGTGTTTGTGTTGTTCGGTGATCTTTCTATCAAGTTCAATTAGTTCAAAGATTTTTGACGAGAAAAAGAATGGAAACCTACGGTTCACAAACCATAGCCTAGGCAAATCAAACCAATCAATAAGAAAGGTTGTGTTATTGAGAATTTGAGAAACATTCGGAATCGCATGATTCGTATGCTTGTGTTTGTGTTGTTTGGTGATCTTTCTATCAAGTTCTATTAGTTCAAAGATTTATGGACTAGAAAAAGAATAGAAAACAACGGTTCCCAAACCATAGCCAAGGCAAATCAAACCAATGAATAAGAAAGGTTGTATTACTGAGAATTTGAGAAACATTCGAAATCGCATGATTCGTATGCTTGTGTTTGTGTTGTTTGGTGATCTTTCTATCAAGTTCTATTAGTTCAAAGATTTATGGACTAGAAAAAGAATGGAAACCTACACTTGCAAAACCATAACCTAGGCAAATCAAACCAATCAATAAGAAAGGTTGTATTATTGAGAATTTGAGAAATATTCGAAATCGCATGATTCGTATGCTTGTGTTTGTGTTATTTAGTGATCTTTCTATCAAGTTCTATTAGTTCAAATATTTTTGGACTAGAAAAAGAATGGACACCAACGGCTCCTAAACCATAGCCTAGGCAAATCAAACCAATCAATAAGAAAGGTTGTGTTATTGAGAATTTGAGAAACATTCGAAATCGCATGATTCGTATGCTTGTGTTTGTGTTTTTTGGTGATCTTTCTATCAAGTTCTATTAGTTCAAAGATTTTTGGAAGAGAAAAAGAATGGAAACCAACGGTTCTCAAACCATAGCCTAGGCAAATCAAACCAATCAATAAGAAAGGTTGTGTTATTGAGAATTTGAGAAACATTCGGAATCGCATGATTCGTATGCTTGTGTTTGTGTTGTTTGGTGATCTTTCTATCAAGTTCTATTAGTTCAAAGATTTATGGACTAGAAAAAGAATGGAAAACAACGGTTCCCAAACCATAGCCAAGGCAAATCAAACCAATGAATAAGAAAGGTTGTATTACTGAGAATTTGAGAAACATTCGAAATCGCATGATTCGTATGCTTGTGTTTGTGTTGTTTGGAGATCTTTCTATCAAGTTCTATTAGTTCAAAGATTTATGGACTAGAAAAAGAATGGAAACCTACACTTGCAAAACCATAACCTAGGCAAATCAAACCAATCAATAAGAAAGGTTGTATTATTGAGAATTTGAGAAATATTCGAAATCGCATGATTCGTATGCTTGTGTTTGTGTTGTTTAGTGATCTTTCTATCAAGTTCTATTAGTTCAAATATTTTTGGACTAGAAAAAGAATGGACACCAACGGCTCCTAAACCATAGCCTAGGCAAATCAAACCAATCAATAAGAAAGGTTGTGTTATTGAGAATTTGAGAAACACTCGAAATCGCATGATTCGTATGCTTGTGTTTGTGTTGTTTGGTGATCTTTCTATCAAGTTCTATTAGTTCAAAGATTTTTGGAAGAGAAAAAGAATGGAAACCAACGGTTCTCAAACCATAGCCTAGGCAAATCAAACCAATCAATAAGAAAGGTTGTGTTATTGAGAATTTGAGAAACATTCGGAATCGCATGATTCGTATGCTTGTGTTTGTGTTGTTTGGTGATCTTTCTATCAAGTTCTATTAGTTCAAAGATTTATGGACTAGAAAAAGAATAGAAAACTACGGTTCCCAAACCATAGCCAAGGCAAATCAAACCAATGAATAAGAAAGGTTGTATTACTGAGAATTTGAGAAACATTCGAAATCGCATGATTCGTATGCTTGTGTTTGAGTTGTTTGGTGATCTTTCTATCAAGTGCTATTAGTTCAAAGATTTTTTGACCAGAAAAAGAATGGAAAACAACGGTTCCCAAACCATAGCCTAGGCAAATCAAACCAATGAATAAGAAAGGTTGTATTACTGAGAATTTGATAAACATTCGAAATCGCATGATTCGTATGCTTGTGTTTGTGTTGTTTGGTGATCTTTCTATCAAGTTCTATTAGTTCAAAGATTTTCTGACGAGAAAAAGAATGGATAACAACGGTTCCCAAACCATAGCCAAGGCAAATCAAACCAATGAATACGAAAGGTTGTGTTATTGAGAATTTGAGAAACATTCGGAATCGCATGATTCGTATGCTTGTGTTTGTGTTGTTTGGCGATCTTTCTATCAAGTTCTATTAGTTCAAAGATTTATGGACTAGAAAAAGAATGGAAACCAACACTTGCCAAACCATAGCCTAGGCAAATCAAACCAATCAATAAGAAAGGTTGTATTATTGAGAATTTGAGAAACATTCGAAATCGCATGATTCGTATGCTTGTGTTTGTGTTGTTTGGTGATCTTTTTCTATCAAGTTCTATTAGTTCAAAGATTTATGGACTAGAAAAAGAATGGAAACCTACACTTGCAAAACCATAACCTAGGCAAATCAAACCAATCAATAAGAAAGGTTGTATTATTGAGAATTTGAGAAATATTCGAAATCGCATGATTCGTATGCTTGTGTTTGTGTTGTTTAGTGATCTTTCTATCAAGTTCTATTAGTTCAAATATTTTTGGACTAGAAAAAGAATGGACACCAACGGTTCCTAAACCATAGCCTAGGCAAATCAAGCCAATCAATAAGAAAGGTTGTGTTATTGAGAATTTGAGATACATTCGAAATCGCATGATTCGTATGCTTGTGTTTGCGTTGTTCGGTGATCTTTCTATCAAGTTCAATTAGTTCAAAGATTTTTGACGAGAAAAAGAATGGAAACCTACGGTTCACAAACCATAGCCTAGGCAAATCAAACCAATCAATAAGAAAGGTTGTGTTATTGAGAATTTGAGAAACATTCGGAATCGCATGATTCGTATGCTTGTGTTTGTGTTGTTTGGTGATCTTTCTATCAAGTTCTATTAGTTCAAAGATTTATGGACTAGAAAAAGAATAGAAAACAACGGTTCCCAAACCATAGCCAAGGCAAATCAAACCAATGAATAAGAAAGGTTGTATTACTGAGAATTTGAGAAACATTCGAAATCGCATGATTCGTATGCTTGTGTTTGTGTTGTTTGGTGATCTTTCTATCAAGTTCTATTAGTTCAAAGATTTATGGACTAGAAAAAGAATGGAAACCTACACTTGCAAAACCATAACCTAGGCAAATCAAACCAATCAATAAGAAAGGTTGTATTATTGAGAATTTGAGAAATATTCGAAATCGCATGATTCGTATGCTTGTGTTTGTGTTATTTAGTGATCTTTCTATCAAGTTCTATTAGTTCAAATATTTTTGGACTAGAAAAAGAATGGACACCAACGGCTCCTAAACCATAGCCTAGGCAAATCAAACCAATCAATAAGAAAGGTTGTGTTATTGAGAATTTGAGAAACATTCGAAATCGCATGATTCGTATGCTTGTATTTGTGTTTTTTGGTGATCTTTCTATCAAGTTCTATTAGTTCAAAGATTTTTGGAAGAGAAAAAGAATGGAAACCAACGGTTCTCAAACCATAGCCTAGGCAAATCAAACCAATCAATAAGAAAGGTTGTGTTATTGAGAATTTGAGAAACATTCGGAATCGCATGATTCGTATGCTTGTGTTTGTGTTGTTTGGTGATCTTTCGATCAAGTTCTATTAGTTCAAAGATTTATGGACTAGAAAAAGAATGGAAAACAACGGTTCCCAAACCATAGCCAAGGCAAATCAAACCAATGAATAAGAAAGGTTGTATTACTGAGAATTTGAGAAACATTCGAAATCGCATGATTCGTATGCTTGTGTTTGTGTTGTTTGGAGATCTTTCTATCAAGTTCTATTAGTTCAAAGATTTATGGACTAGAAAAAGAATGGAAACCTACACTTGCAAAACCATAACCTAGGCAAATCAAACCAATCAATAAGAAAGGTTGTATTATTGAGAATTTGAGAAATATTCGAAATCGCATGATTCGTATGCTTGTGTTTGTGTTGTTTAGTGATCTTTCTATCAAGTTCTATTAGTTCAAATATTTTTGGACTAGAAAAAGAATGGACACCAACGGCTCCTAAACCATAGCCTAGGCAAATCAAACCAATCAATAAGAAAGGTTGTGTTATTGAGAATTTGAGAAACACTCGAAATCGCATGATTCGTATGCTTGTGTTTGTGTTGTTTGGTGATCTTTCTATCAAGTTCTATTAGTTCAAAGATTTTTGGAAGAGAAAAAGAATGGAAACCAACGGTTCTCAAACCATAGCCTAGGCAAATCAAACCAATCAATAAGAAAGGTTGTGTTATTGAGAATTTGAGAAACATTCGGAATCGCATGATTCGTATGCTTGTGTTTGTGTTGTTTGGTATTAGTTCAAAGATTTATGGACTAGAAAAAGAATAGAAAACTACGGTTCCCAAACCATAGCCAAGGCAAATCAAACCAATGAATAAGAAAGGTTGTATTACTGAGAATTTGAGAAACATTCGAAATCGCATGATTCGTATGCTTGTGTTTGAGTTGTTTGGTGATCTTTCTATCAAGTGCTATTAGTTCAAAGATTTTTTGACCAGAAAAAGAATGGAAAACAACGGTTCCCAAACCATAGCCTAGGCAAATCAAACCAATGAATAAGAAAGGTTGTATTACTGAGAATTTGATAAACATTCGAAATCGCATGATTCGTATGCTTGTGTTTGTGTTGTTTGGTGATCTTTCTATCAAGTTCTATTAGTTCAAAGATTTTCTGACGAGAAAAAGAATGGATAACAACGGTTCCCAAACCATAGCCAAGGCAAATCAAACCAATGAATACGAAAGGTTGTGTTATTGAGAATTTGAGAAACATTCGGAATCGCATGATTCGTATGCTTGTGTTTGTGTTGTTTGGCGATCTTTCTATCAAGTTCTATTAAATCAAAGATTTATGGACTAGAAAAAGAATGGAAACCAACACTTGCCAAACCATAGCCTAGGCAAATCAAACCAATCAATAAGAAAGGTTGTATTATTGAGAATTTGAGAAACATTCGAAATCGCATGATTCGTATGCTTGTGTTTGTGTTGTTTGGTGATCTTTTTCTATCAAGTTCTATTAGTTCAAAGATTTATGGACTAGAAAAAGAATGGAAACCTACACTTGCAAAACCATAACCTAGGCAAATCAAACCAATCAATAAGAAAGGTTGTATTATTGAGAATTTGAGAAATATTCGAAATCGCATGATTCGTATGCTTGTGTTTGTGTTGTTTAGTGATCTTTCTATCAAGTTCTATTAGTTCAAATATTTTTGGACTAGAAAAAGAATGGACACCAACGGTTCCTAAACCATAGCCTAGGCAAATCAAGCCAATCAATAAGAAAGGTTGTGTTATTGAGAATTTGAGATACATTCGAAATCGCATGATTCGTATGCTTGTGTTTGTGTTGTTCGGTGATCTTTCTATCAAGTTCAATTAGTTCAAAGATTTTTGACGAGAAAAAGAATGGAAACCTACGGTTCACAAACCATAGCCTAGGCAAATCAAACCAATCAATAAGAAAGGTTGTGTTATTGAGAATTTGAGAAACATTCGGAATCGCATGATTCGTATGCTTGTGTTTGTGTTGTTTGGTGATCTTTCTATCAAGTTCTATTAGTTCAAAGATTTATGGACTAGAAAAAGAATAGAAAACAACGGTTCCCAAACCATAGCCAAGGCAAATCAAACCAATGAATAAGAAAGGTTGTATTACTGAGAATTTGAGAAACATTCGAAATCGCATGATTCGTATGCTTGTGTTTGTGTTGTTTGGTGATCTTTCTATCAAGTTCTATTAGTTCAAAGATTTATGGACTAGAAAAAGAATGGAAACCTACACTTGCAAAACCATAACCTAGGCAAATCAAACCAATCAATAAGAAAGGTTGTATTATTGAGAATTTGAGAAATATTCGAAATCGCATGATTCGTATGCTTGTGTTTGTGTTATTTAGTGATCTTTCTATCAAGTTCTATTAGTTCAAATATTTTTGGACTAGAAAAAGAATGGACACCAACGGCTCCTAAACCATAGCCTAGGCAAATCAAACCAATCAATAAGAAAGGTTGTGTTATTGAGAATTTGAGAAACATTCGAAATCGCATGATTCGTATGCTTGTGTTTGTGTTTTTTGGTGATCTTTCTATCAAGTTCTATTAGTTCAAAGATTTTTGGAAGAGAAAAAGAATGGAAACCAACGGTTCTGAAACCATAGCCTAGGCAAATCAAACCAATCAATAAGAAAGGTTGTGTTATTGAGAATTTGAGAAACATTCGGAATCGCATGATTCGTATGCTTGTGTTTGTGTTGTTTGGTGATCTTTCTATCAAGTTCTATTAGTTCAAAGATTTATGGACTAGAAAAAGAATGGAAAACAACGGTTCCCAAACCATAGCCAAGGCAAATCAAACCAATGAATAAGAAAGGTTGTATTACTGAGAATTTGAGAAACATTCGAAATCGCATGATTCGTATGCTTGTGTTTGTGTTGTTTGGAGATCTTTCTATCAAGTTCTATTAGTTCAAAGATTTATGGACTAGAAAAAGAATGGAAACCTACACTTGCAAAACCATAACCTAGGCAAATCAAACCAATCAATAAGAAAGGTTGTATTATTGAGAATTTGAGAAATATTCGAAATCGCATGATTCGTATGCTTGTGTTTGTGTTGTTTAGTGATCTTTCTATCAAGTTCTATTAGTTCAAATATTTTTGGACTAGAAAAAGAATGGACACCAACGGCTCCTAAACCATAGCCTAGGCAAATCAAACCAATCAATAAGAAAGGTTGTGTTATTGAGAATTTGAGAAACACTCGAAATCGCATGATTCGTATGCTTGTGTTTGTGTTGTTTGGTGATCTTTCTATCAAGTTCTATTAGTTCAAAGATTTTTGGAAGAGAAAAAGAATGGAAACCAACGGTTCTCAAACCATAGCCTAGGCAAATCAAACCAATCAATAAGAAAGGTTGTGTTATTGAGAATTTGAGAAACATTCGGAATCGCATGATTCGTATGCTTGTGTTTGTGTTGTTTGGTGATCTTTCTATCAAGTTCTATTAGTTCAAAGATTTATGGACTAGAAAAAGAATAGAAAACTACGGTTCCCAAACCATAGCCAAGGCAAATCAAACCAATGAATAAGAAAGGTTGTATTACTGAGAATTTGAGAAACATTCGAAATCGCATGATTCGTATGCTTGTGTTTGTGTTGTTTGGTGATCTTTCTATCAAGTTCTATTAGTTCAAAGATTTATGGACTAGAAAAAGAATGGAAACCTACACTTGCAAACCCATAACCTAGGCAAATCAAACCAATCAATAAGAAAGGTTGTATTATTGAGAATTTAAGAAATATTCGAAATCGCATGATTCGTATGCTTGTGTTTGTGTTATTTAGTGATCTTTCTATCAAGTTCTATTAGTTCAAATATTTTTGGACTAGAAAAAGAATGGACACCAACGGCTCCTAAACCATAGCCTAGGCAAATCAAACCAATCAATAAGAAAGGTTGTGTTATTGAGAATTTGAGAAACATTCGAAATCGCATGATTCGTATGCTTGTGTTTGTGTTTTTTGGTGATCTTTCTATCAAGTTCTATTAGTTCAAAGATTTTTGGAAGAGAAAAAGAATGGAAACCAACGGTTCTCAAACCATAGCCTAGGCAAATCAAACCAATCAATAAGAAAGGTTGTGTTATTGAGAATTTGAGAAACATTCGGAATCGCATGATTCGTATGCTTGTGTTTGTGTTGTTTGGTGATCTTTCTATCAAGTTCTATTAGTTCAAAGATTTTTGGAAGAGAAAAAGAATGGAAACCAACGGTTCTCAAACCATAGCCTAGGCAAATCAAACCAATCAATAAGAAAGGTTGTGTTATTGAGAATTTGAGAAACATTCGGAATCGCATGATTCGTATGCTTGTGTTTGTGTTGTTTGGTGATCTTTCTATCAAGTTCTATTAGTTCAAAGATTTATGGACTACAAAAAGAATAGAAAACAACGGTTCCCAAACCATAGCCAAGGCAAATCAAACCAATGAATAAGAAAGGTTGTATTACTGAGAATTTGAGAAACATTCGAAATCGCATGATTCGTATGCTTGTGTTTGTGTGGTTTAGTGATCTTTCTATCAAGTTCTATTAGTTCAAATATTTTTGGACTAGAAAAAGAATGGACATCAACGGCTCCTAAACCATAGCCTAGGCAAATCAAACCAATCAATAAGAAAGGTTGTATTATTGAGAATTTGAGAAATATTCGAAATCGCATAATTCGTATGCTTGTGTTTGTGTTGTTTAGTGATCTTTCTATCGAGTTCTATTAGTTCAAATATTTTTGGACTAGAAAAAGAATGGACACCAACGGCTCCTAAACCATAGCCTAGGCAAATCAAACCAATCAATAAGAACGGTTGTGTTATTGAGAATTTGAGAAACATTCGAAATCGCATGATTCGTATGCTTGTGTTTGTGTTGTTTGGTGATCTTTCTATCAAGTGCTATTAGTTCAAAGATTTTTTGACCAGAAAAAGAATGGAAAACAACGGTTCCCAAACCATAGCCAAGGCAAATCAAACCAATGAATAAGAAAGGTTGTATTACTGAGAATTTGATAAACATTTGAAATCGCATGATTCGTATGCTTGTGTTTGTGTTGATTGGTGATCTTTCTATCAAGTTCTATTAGTTCAAAGATTTATGGACTAGAAAAAGACTGGAAACCAACACTTGCCAAACCATAGCCTAGGCAAATCAAACCAATCAATAAGAAAGGTTGTATGCTTGTGATACATTCGAGATACATTCGAAATCGCATGATTCGTATGCTTGTGTTTGTGTTGTTTGGTGATCTTTCTATCAAGTTCAATTAGTTCAAAGATTTTTGGACGAGAAAATGAATGGAAACCTACGGTTCCCAAACCATAGCCTAGGCAAATCAAACCAATCAATAAGAAAGGTTGTGTTATTGTTAATTTGAGAAACATTCGGAATCGCATGATTCGTATGCTTGTGTTGGTGTTGTTTGGTGATCTTTCTATCAAGTTCTATTAGTTCAAAGATTTATGGACTTGAAAAAGAATGGAAACCAACACTTGCCAAACCATAGCCTAGGCAAATCAAACCAATCAATAAGAAAGGTTGTATTATTGAGAATTTGAGATACATTCGAAATCGCATGATTCGTATGCTTGTGTTTGTGTTGTTTGGTGATCTTTCTATCATGTTCTATTAGTTCAAAGATTTATGGACTAGAAAAAGAATGGAAACCAACGGTACCCAAACCATTGCCTAGGCAAATCAAACCAATCAATAAGAAAGGTTGCATTATTGAGAATTTGAGAAATACTCGAAATCGCATGATTCGTATGCTTGTGTTTGTGTTGTTTGGCGATCTTTCTACCAAGTTCTATTAGTTCAAAGATTTATGGACTAGAAAAAGAATGGAAACCAACACTTGCCAAACCATAGCCTAGGCAAATCAAACCAATCAATAAGAAAGGTTTGTTATTGAGAATTTGATAAACATTCGAAATCGCATGATTCGTATGCTTGTGTTTGTGTTGTTTGGTGATCTTTCTATCAAGTTCTATTAGTTCAAAGATTTTTTGACCAGAAAAAGAATGGAAAACAACGGTTCCCAAACCATAGCCAAGGCAAATCAAACCAATGAATAAGAAAGGTTGTATTACTGAGAATTTGAGATACATTCGAAATCGCATGATTCGTATGCTTGTGTTTGTGTTGTTTGGTGATCTTTCTATCAAGTTCAATAAGTTCAAAGATTTATGGACTAGAAAAAGAATGGAAACCAACACTTGCCAAACCATAGCCTAGGCAAATCAAACCAATCAATAAGAAAGGTTGTGTTATTGAGAATTTGAGAAACATTCGGAATCGCATGATTCGTATGCTTGTGTTGGTGTTGTTTGGTGATCTTTCTATCAAGTTCTATTAGTTCAAAAATTTATGGACTTGAAAAAGAATGGAAACCAACACTTGCCAAACCATAGCCTAGGCAAATCAAACCAAGCAATAAGAAAGGTTGTATTATTGAGAATTTGAGATACATTCGAAATCGCATGATTCGTATGCTTGTATTTGTGTTGTTTGGTGATCTTTCTATCATGTTCTATTAGTTCAAAGATTTATGGACTAGAAAAAGAATGGAAAGCAACGGTTCCCAAACCATAGCCTAGGCAAATCAAACCAATCAATAAGAAAGGTTGCATTATTGAGAATTTGAGAAATATTCGAAATCGCATGATTCGTATGCTTGTGTTTGTGTTGTTTGGCGATCTTTCTACCAAGTTCTATTAGTTCAAAGATTTATGGACTAGAAAAAGAATGGAAACCAACACTTGCCAAACCATAGCCTAGGCAAATCAAACCAATCAATAAGAAAGGCTGTGTTATTGAGAATTTGAGAAACATTCAAAATCGCATTATTCGTATGCTTGTGTTTGTGTTGTTTGGTGATCTTTCTATCAAGTTCAATTAGTTCAAAGATTTTTGGACGAGAAAAAGAATGGAAACCTACGGTTCCCAAACCATAGCCTAGGCAAATCAAACCAATCAATAAGAAAGGTCGTGTTATTGAGAATTTGAGAAACATTCGGAATCGCATGATTCGTATGCTTGTGTTGGAGTTGTTTGGTGATCTTTCTATCAAGTTCAATTAGTTCAAAGATTTTTGGATGAGAAAAAGAATGGAAACCAACGGTTCCCAAACCATAGCCTTGGCAAATCAAACCAATCAAAAAGAAAGGCTGTGTTATTGAGAATTTGAGAAACATTCGGAATCGCATGATTCGTATGCTTGTGTTGGTGTTGTTTGGTGATCTTTCTATCAAGTTCTATTTGTTCATAGATATTTTGACCAGAAAAAGAATGGAAAACAACGGTTCCCAAACCATAGCCAAGGCAAATGAAGCCAATGAATAAGAAAGGTTGTATTACTGAGAATTTGAGAAACATTCGAAATCGCATGATTCGTATGCTTGTGTTTGAGTTGTTTGGTGATCTTTCTATCAAGTGCTATTAGTTCAAAGATTTTTTGACCAGAAAAAGAATGGAAAACAACGGTTCCCAAACCATAGCCTAGGCAAATCAAACCAATGAATAAGAAAGGTTGTATTACTGAGAATTTGATAAACATTCGAAATCGCATGATTCGTATGCTTGTGTTTGTGTTGTTTGGTGATCTTTCTATCAAGTTCTATTAGTTGAAAGATTTTTTGACGAGAAAAAGAATGGATAACAACGGTTCCCAAACCATAGCCTAGGCAAATCAAGCCAATCAAAAAGAAAGGTTGTGTTATTGAGAATTTGAGATACATTCGAAATCGCATGATTCGTATGCTTGTGTTTGTGTTGTTTGGTGATCTTTCTATCAAGTTCAATTAGTTCAAAGATTTTTGACGAGAAAAAGAATGGAAACCTACGGTTCCCAAACCATAGCCTAGGCAAATCAAACCAATCAATAAGAAAGGTTGTATTACTGAGAATTTGAGATACATTCGAAATCGCATGATTCGTATGCTTGTGTTTGTGTTGTTTGGTGATCTTTCTATCAAGTTCAATTAGTTCAAAGATTTTTTGACCAGAAAAAGAATGGAAAACAACGGTTCCCAAACCACAGCCTAGGCAAATCAAACCAATGAATAAGAAAGGTTGTGTTATTGAGAATTTGAGAAACATTCGGAATCGCATGATTCGTATGCTTGTGTTTGTGTTGTTTGGCGATCTTTCTATCATGTTCTATTAGTTCAAAGATTTATGGACTAGAAAAAGAATGGAAACCAACGGTTCCCAAACCATAGCCTAGGCAAATCAAACCAATCAATAAGAAAGGTTGCATTATTGAGAATTTGAGAAATATTCGAAATCGCATGATTCGTATGCTTGTGTTTGTGTTGTTTGGCGATCTTTCTACCAAGTTCTATTAGTTCAAAGATTTATGGACTAGAAAAAGAATGGAAACCAACACTTGCCAAACCATAGCCTAGGCAAATCAAACCAATCAATAAGAAAGGCTGTGTTATTGAGAATTTGAGAAACATTCAAAATCGCATTATTCGTATGCTTGTGTTTGTGTTGTTTGGTGATCTTTCTATCAAGTTCAATTAGTTCAAAGATTTTTGGACGAGAAAAAGAATGGAAACCTACGGTTCCCAAACCATAGCCTAGGCAAATCAAACCAATCAATAAGAAAGGTCGTGTTATTGAGAATTTGAGAAACATTCGGAATCGCATGATTCGTATGCTTGTGTTGGAGTTGTTTGGTGATCTTTCTATCAAGTTCAATTAGTTCAAAGATTTTTGGATGAGAAAAAGAATGGAAACCAACGGTTCCCAAACCATAGCCTTGGCAAATCAAACCAATCAAAAAGAAAGGCTGTGTTATTGAGAATTTGAGAAACATTCGGAATCGCATGATTCGTATGCTTGTGTTGGTGTTGTTTGGTGATCTTTCTATCAAGTTCTATTTGTTCATAGATATTTTGACCAGAAAAAGAATGGAAAACAACGGTTCCCAAACCATAGCCAAGGCAAATGAAACCAATGAATAAGAAAGGTTGTATTACTGAGAATTTGAGAAACATTCGAAATCGCATGATTCGTATGCTTGTGTTTGAGTTGTTTGGTGATCTTTCTATCAAGTGCTATTAGTTCAAAGATTTTTTGACCAGAAAAAGAATGGAAAACAACGGTTCCCAAACCATAGCCTAGGCAAATCAAACCAATGAATAAGAAAGGTTGTATTACTGAGAATTTGATAAACATTCGAAATCGCATGATTCGTATGCTTGTGTTTGTGTTGTTTGGTGATCTTTCTATCAAGTTCTATTAGTTGAAAGATTTTTTGACGAGAAAAAGAATGGATAACAACGGTTCCCAAACCATAGCCTAGGCAAATCAAGCCAATCAAAAAGAAAGGTTGTGTTATTGAGAATTTGAGATACATTCGAAATCGCATGATTCGTATGCTTGTGTTTGTGTTGTTTGGTGATCTTTCTATCAAGTTCAATTAGTTCAAAGATTTTTGACGAGAAAAAGAATGGAAACCTACGGTTCCCAAACCATAGCCTAGGCAAATCAAACCAATCAATAAGAAAGGTTGTATTACTGAGAATTTGAGATACATTCGAAATCGCATGATTCGTATGCTTGTGTTTGAGTTGTTTGGTGATCTTTCTATCAAGTGCTATTAGTTCAAAGATTTTTTGACCAGAAAAAGAATGGAAAACAACGGTTCCCAAACCATAGCCTAGGCAAATCAAACCAATGAATAAGAAAGGTTGTATTACTGAGAATTTGATAAACATTCGAAATCGCATGATTCGTATGCTTGTGTTTGTGTTGTTTGGTGATCTTTCTATCAAGTTCTATTAGTTGAAAGATTTTTTGACGAGAAAAAGAATGGATAACATCGGTTCCCAAACCATAGCCTAGGCAAATCAAACCAATGAATAAGAAAGGTTGTATTACTGAGAATTTGATAAACATTCGAAATCGCATGATTCGTATGCTTGTGTTTGTGTTGTTTGGTGATCTTTCTATCAAGTTCTATTAGTTCAAAGATTTATGGACTAGAAAAAGAATGGAAACCTACACTTGCAAAACCATAACCTAGGCAAATCAAACCAATCAATAAGAAAGGTTGTATTATTGAGAATTTGAGAAATATTCGAAATCGCATGATTCGTATGCTTGTGTTTGTGTTATTTAGTGATCTTTCTATCAAGTTCTATTAGTTCAAATATTTTTGGACTAGAAAAAGAATGGACACCAACGGCTCCTAAACCATAGCCTAGGCAAATCAAACCAATCAATAAGAAAGGTTGTGTTATTGAGAATTTGAGAAACATTCGAAATCGCATGATTCGTATGCTTGTGTTTGTGTTTTTTGGTGATCTTTCTATCAAGTTCTATTAGTTCAAAGATTTTTGGAAGAGAAAAAGAATGGAAACCAACGGTTCTCAAACCATAGCCTAGGCAAATCAAACCAATCAATAAGAAAGGTTGTGTTATTGAGAATTTGAGAAACATTCGGAATCGCATGATTCGTATGCTTGTGTTTGTGTTGTTTGGTGATCTTTCTATCAAGTTCTATTAGTTCAAAGATTTATGGACTAGAAAAAGAATGGAAAACAACGGTTCCCAAACCATAGCCAAGGCAAATCAAACCAATGAATAAGAAAGGTTGTATTACTGAGAATTTGAGAAACATTCGAAATCGCATGATTCGTATGCTTGTGTTTGTGTTGTTTGGAGATCTTTCTATCAAGTTCTATTAGTTCAAAGATTTATGGACTAGAAAAAGAAAGGAAACCTACACTTGCAAAACCATAACCTAGGCAAATCAAACCAATCAATAAGAAAGGTTGTATTATTGAGAATTTGAGAAATATTCGAAATCGCATGATTCGTATGCTTGTGTTTGTGTTGTTTAGTGATCTTTCTATCAAGTTCTATTAGTTCAAATATTTTTGGACTAGAAAAAGAATGGACACCAACGGCTCCTAAACCATAGCCTAGGCAAATCAAACCAATCAATAAGAAAGGTTGTGTTATTGAGAATTTGAGAAACACTCGAAATCGCATGATTCGTATGCTTGTGTTTGTGTTGTTTGGTGATCTTTCTATCAAGTTCTATTAGTTCAAAGATTTTTGGAAGAGAAAAAGAATGGAAACCAACGGTTCTCAAACCATAGCCTAGGCAAATCAAACCAATCAATAAGAAAGGTTGTGTTATTGAGAATTTGAGAAACATTCGGAATCGCATGATTCGTATGCTTGTGTTTGTGTTGTTTGGTGATCTTTCTATCAAGTTCTATTAGTTCAAAGATTTATGGACTAGAAAAAGAATAGAAAACTACGGTTCCCAAACCATAGCCAAGGCAAATCAAACCAATGAATAAGAAAGGTTGTATTACTGAGAATTTGAGAAACATTCGAAATCGCATGATTCGTATGCTTGTGTTTGTGTTGTTTGGTGATCTTTCTATCAAGTTCTATTAGTTCAAAGATTTATGGACTAGAAAAAGAATGGAAACCTACACTTGCAAACCCATAACCTAGGCAAATCAAACCAATCAATAAGAAAGGTTGTATTATTGAGAATTTAAGAAATATTCGAAATCGCATGATTCGTATGCTTGTGTTTGTGTTATTTAGTGATCTTTCTATCAAGTTCTATTAGTTCAAATATTTTTGGACTAGAAAAAGAATGGACACCAACGGCTCCTAAACCATAGCCTAGGCAAATCAAACCAATCAATAAGAAAGGTTGTGTTATTGAGAATTTGAGAAACATTCAAAATCGCATGATTCGTATGCTTGTGTTTGTGTTTTTTGGTGATCTTTCTATCAAGTTCTATTAGTTCAAAGATTTTTGGAAGAGAAAAAGAATGGAAACCAACGGTTCTCAAACCATAGCCTAGGCAAATCAAACCAATCAATAAGAAAGGTTGTGTTATTGAGAATTTGAGAAACATTCGGAATCGCATGATTCGTATGCTTGTGTTTGTGTTGTTTGGTGATCTTTCTATCAAGTTCTATTAGTTCAAAGATTTTTGGAAGAGAAAAAGAATGGAAACCAACGGTTCTCAAACCATAGCCTAGGCAAATCAAACCAATCAATAAGAAAGGTTGTGTTATTGAGAATTTGAGAAACATTCGGAATCGCATGATTCGTATGCTTGTGTTTGTGTTGTTTGGTGATCTTTCTATCAAGTTCTATTAGTTCAAAGATTTATGGACTACAAAAAGAATAGAAAACAACGGTTCCCAAACCATAGCCAAGGCAAATCAAACCAATGAATAAGAAAGGTTGTATTACTGAGAATTTGAGAAACATTCGAAATCGCATGATTCGTATGCTTGTGTTTGTGTGGTTTAGTGATCTTTCTATCAAGTTCTATTAGTTCAAATATTTTTGGACTAGAAAAAGAATGGACATCAACGGCTCCTAAACCATAGCCTAGGCAAATCAAACCAATCAATAAGAAAGGTTGTATTATTGAGAATTTGAGAAATATTCGAAATCGCATAATTCGTATGCTTGTGTTTGTGTTGTTTAGTGATCTTTCTATCGAGTTCTATTAGTTCAAATATTTTTGGACTAGAAAAAGAATGGACACCAACGGCTCCTAAACCATAGCCTAGGCAAATCAAACCAATCAATAAGAACGGTTGTGTTATTGAGAATTTGAGAAACATTCGAAATCGCATGATTCGTATGCTTGTGTTTGTGTTGTTTGGTGATCTTTCTATCAAGTGCTATTAGTTCAAAGATTTTTTGACCAGAAAAAGAATGGAAAACAACGGTTCCCAAACCATAGCCAAGGCAAATCAAACCAATGAATAAGAAAGGTTGTATTACTGAGAATTTGATAAACATTTGAAATCGCATGATTCGTATGCTTGTGTTTGTGTTGATTGGTGATCTTTCTATCAAGTTCTATTAGTTCAAAGATTTATGGACTAGAAAAAGACTGGAAACCAACACTTGCCAAACCATAGCCTAGGCAAATCAAACCAATCAATAAGAAAGGTTGTATGCTTGTGATACATTCGAGATACATTCGAAATCGCATGATTCGTATGCTTGTGTTTGTGTTGTTTGGTGATCTTTCTATCAAGTTCAATTAGTTCAAAGATTTTTGGACGAGAAAATGAATGGAAACCTACGGTTCCCAAACCATAGCCTAGGCAAATCAAACCAATCAATAAGAAAGGTTGTGTTATTGTTAATTTGAGAAACATTCGGAATCGCATGATTCGTATGCTTGTGTTGGTGTTGTTTGGTGATCTTTCTATCAAGTTCTATTAGTTCAAAGATTTATGGACTTGAAAAAGAATGGAAACCAACACTTGCCAAACCATAGCCTAGGCAAATCAAACCAATCAATAAGAAAGGTTGTATTATTGAGAATTTGAGATACATTCGAAATCGCATGATTCGTATGCTTGTGTTTGTGTTGTTTGGTGATCTTTCTATCATGTTCTATTAGTTCAAAGATTTATGGACTAGAAAAAGAATGGAAACCAACGGTACCCAAACCATTGCCTAGGCAAATCAAACCAATCAATAAGAAAGGTTGCATTATTGAGAATTTGAGAAATACTCGAAATCGCATGATTCGTATGCTTGTGTTTGTGTTGTTTGGCGATCTTTCTACCAAGTTCTATTAGTTCAAAGATTTATGGACTAGAAAAAGAATGGAAACCAACACTTGCCAAACCATAGCCTAGGCAAATCAAACCAATCAATAAGAAAGGTTTGTTATTGAGAATTTGATAAACATTCGAAATCGCATGATTCGTATGCTTGTGTTTGTGTTGTTTGGTGATCTTTCTATCAAGTTCTATTAGTTCAAAGATTTTTTGACCAGAAAAAGAATGGAAAACAACGGTTCCCAAACCATAGCCAAGGCAAATCAAACCAATGAATAAGAAAGGTTGTATTACTGAGAATTTGAGATACATTCGAAATCGCATGATTCGTATGCTTGTGTTTGTGTTGTTTGGTGATCTTTCTATCAAGTTCAATAAGTTCAAAGATTTATGGACTAGAAAAAGAATGGAAACCAACACTTGCCAAACCATAGCCTAGGCAAATCAAACCAATCAATAAGAGAGGTTGTGTTATTGAGAATTTGAGAAACATTCGGAATCGCATGATTCGTATGCTTGTGTTGGTGTTGTTTGGTGATCTTTCTATCAAGTTCTATTAGTTCAAAAATTTATGGACTTGAAAAAGAATGGAAACCAACACTTGCCAAACCATAGCCTAGGCAAATCAAACCAAGCAATAAGAAAGGTTGTATTATTGAGAATTTGAGATACATTCGAAATCGCATGATTCGTATGCTTGTATTTGTGTTGTTTGGTGATCTTTCTATCATGTTCTATTAGTTCAAAGATTTATGGACTAGAAAAAGAATGGAAAGCAACGGTTCCCAAACCATAGCCTAGGCAAATCAAACCAATCAATAAGAAAGGTTGCATTATTGAGAATTTGAGAAATATTCGAAATCGCATGATTCGTATGCTTGTGTTTGTGTTGTTTGGCGATCTTTCTACCAAGTTCTATTAGTTCAAAGATTTATGGACTAGAAAAAGAATGGAAACCAACACTTGCCAAACCATAGCCTAGGCAAATCAAACCAATCAATAAGAAAGGCTGTGTTATTGAGAATTTGAGAAACATTCAAAATCGCATTATTCGTATGCTTGTGTTTGTGTTGTTTGGTGATCTTTCTATCAAGTTCAATTAGTTCAAAGATTTTTGGACGAGAAAAAGAATGGAAACCTACGGTTCCCAAACCATAGCCTAGGCAAATCAAACCAATCAATAAGAAAGGTCGTGTTATTGAGAATTTGAGAAACATTCGGAATCGCATGATTCGTATGCTTGTGTTGGAGTTGTTTGGTGATCTTTCTATCAAGTTCAATTAGTTCAAAGATTTTTGGATGAGAAAAAGAATGGAAACCAACGGTTCCCAAACCATAGCCTTGGCAAATCAAACCAATCAAAAAGAAAGGCTGTGTTATTGAGAATTTGAGAAACATTCGGAATCGCATGATTCGTATGCTTGTGTTGGTGTTGTTTGGTGATCTTTCTATCAAGTTCTATTTGTTCATAGATATTTTGACCAGAAAAAGAATGGAAAACAACGGTTCCCAAACCATAGCCAAGGCAAATGAAGCCAATGAATAAGAAAGGTTGTATTACTGAGAATTTGAGAAACATTCGAAATCGCATGATTCGTATGCTTGTGTTTGAGTTGTTTGGTGATCTTTCTATCAAGTGCTATTAGTTCAAAGATTTTTTGACCAGAAAAAGAATGGAAAACAACGGTTCCCAAACCATAGCCTAGGCAAATCAAACCAATGAATAAGAAAGGTTGTATTACTGAGAATTTGATAAACATTCGAAATCGCATGATTCGTATGCTTGTGTTTGTGTTGTTTGGTGATCTTTCTATCAAGTTCTATTAGTTGAAAGATTTTTTGACGAGAAAAAGAATGGATAACAACGGTTCCCAAACCATAGCCTAGGCAAATCAAGCCAATCAAAAAGAAAGGTTGTGTTATTGAGAATTTGAGATACATTCGAAATCGCATGATTCGTATGCTTGTGTTTGTGTTGTTTGGTGATCTTTCTATCAAGTTCAATTAGTTCAAAGATTTTTGACGAGAAAAAGAATGGAAACCTACGGTTCCCAAACCATAGCCTAGGCAAATCAAACCAATCAATAAGAAAGGTTGTATTACTGAGAATTTGAGATACATTCGAAATCGCATGATTCGTATGCTTGTGTTTGTGTTGTTTGGTGATCTTTCTATCAAGTTCAATTAGTTCAAAGATTTTTTGACCAGAAAAAGAATGGAAAACAACGGTTCCCAAACCACAGCCTAGGCAAATCAAACCAATGAATAAGAAAGGTTGTGTTATTGAGAATTTGAGAAACATTCGGAATCGCATGATTCGTATGCTTGTGTTTGTGTTGTTTGGCGATCTTTCTATCATGTTCTATTAGTTCAAAGATTTATGGACTAGAAAAAGAATGGAAACCAACGGTTCCCAAACCATAGCCTAGGCAAATCAAACCAATCAATAAGAAAGGTTGCATTATTGAGAATTTGAGAAATATTCGAAATCGCATGATTCGTATGCTTGTGTTTGTGTTGTTTGGCGATCTTTCTACCAAGTTCTATTAGTTCAAAGATTTATGGACTAGAAAAAGAATGGAAACCAACACTTGCCAAACCATAGCCTAGGCAAATCAAACCAATCAATAAGAAAGGCTGTGTTATTGAGAATTTGAGAAACATTCAAAATCGCATTATTCGTATGCTTGTGTTTGTGTTGTTTGGTGATCTTTCTATCAAGTTCAATTAGTTCAAAGATTTTTGGACGAGAAAAAGAATGGAAACCTACGGTTCCCAAACCATAGCCTAGGCAAATCAAACCAATCAATAAGAAAGGTCGTGTTATTGAGAATTTGAGAAACATTCGGAATCGCATGATTCGTATGCTTGTGTTGGAGTTGTTTGGTGATCTTTCTATCAAGTTCAATTAGTTCAAAGATTTTTGGATGAGAAAAAGAATGGAAACCAACGGTTCCCAAACCATAGCCTTGGCAAATCAAACCAATCAAAAAGAAAGGCTGTGTTATTGAGAATTTGAGAAACATTCGGAATCGCATGATTCGTATGCTTGTGTTGGTGTTGTTTGGTGATCTTTCTATCAAGTTCTATTTGTTCATAGATATTTTGACCAGAAAAAGAATGGAAAACAACGGTTCCCAAACCATAGCCAAGGCAAATGAAACCAATGAATAAGAAAGGTTGTATTACTGAGAATTTGAGAAACATTCGAAATCGCATGATTCGTATGCTTGTGTTTGAGTTGTTTGGTGATCTTTCTATCAAGTGCTATTAGTTCAAAGATTTTTTGACCAGAAAAAGAATGGAAAACAACGGTTCCCAAACCATAGCCTAGGCAAATCAAACCAATGAATAAGAAAGGTTGTATTACTGAGAATTTGATAAACATTCGAAATCGCATGATTCGTATGCTTGTGTTTGTGTTGTTTGGTGATCTTTCTATCAAGTTCTATTAGTTGAAAGATTTTTTGACGAGAAAAAGAATGGATAACAACGGTTCCCAAACCATAGCCTAGGCAAATCAAGCCAATCAAAAAGAAAGGTTGTGTTATTGAGAATTTGAGATACATTCGAAATCGCATGATTCGTATGCTTGTGTTTGTGTTGTTTGGTGATCTTTCTATCAAGTTCAATTAGTTCAAAGATTTTTGACGAGAAAAAGAATGGAAACCTACGGTTCCCAAACCATAGCCTAGGCAAATCAAACCAATCAATAAGAAAGGTTGTATTACTGAGAATTTGAGATACATTCGAAATCGCATGATTCGTATGCTTGTGTTTGTGTTGTTTGGTGATCTTTCTATCAAGTTCAATTAGTTCAAAGATTTTTTGACCAGAAAAAGAATGGAAAACAACGGTTCCCAAACCACAGCCTAGGCAAATCAAACCAATGAATAAGAAAGGTTGTGTTATTGAGAATTTGAGAAACATTCGGAATCGCATGATTCGTATGCTTGTGTTTGTGTTGTTTGGCGATCTTTCTATCATGTTCTATTAGTTCAAAGATTTATGGACTAGAAAAAGAATGGAAACCAACGGTTCCCAAACCATAGCCTAGGCAAATCAAACCAATCAATAAGAAAGGTTGCATTATTGAGAATTTGAGAAATATTCGAAATCGCATGATTCGTATGCTTGTGTTTGTGTTGTTTGGCGATCTTTCTACCAAGTTCTATTAGTTCAAAGATTTATGGACTAGAAAAAGAATGGAAACCAACACTTGCCAAACCATAGCCTAGGCAAATCAAACCAATCAATAAGAAAGGCTGTGTTATTGAGAATTTGAGAAACATTCAAAATCGCATTATTCGTATGCTTGTGTTTGTGTTGTTTGGTGATCTTTCTATCAAGTTCAATTAGTTCAAAGATTTTTGGACGAGAAAAAGAATGGAAACCTACGGTTCCCAAACCATAGCCTAGGCAAATCAAACCAATCAATAAGAAAGGTCGTGTTATTGAGAATTTGAGAAACATTCGGAATCGCATGATTCGTATGCTTGTGTTGGAGTTGTTTGGTGATCTTTCTATCAAGTTCAATTAGTTCAAAGATTTTTGGATGAGAAAAAGAATGGAAACCAACGGTTCCCAAACCATAGCCTTGGCAAATCAAACCAATCAAAAAGAAAGGCTGTGTTATTGAGAATTTGAGAAACATTCGGAATTGCATGATTCGTATGCTTGTGTTGGTGTTGTTTGGTGATCTTTCTATCAAGTTCTATTTGTTCATAGATATTTTGACCAGAAAAAGAATGGAAAACAACGGTTCCCAAACCATAGCCAAGGCAAATGAAACCAATGAATAAGAAAGGTTGTATTACTGAGAATTTGAGAAACATTCGAAATCGCATGATTCGTATGCTTGTGTTTGAGTTGTTTGGTGATCTTTCTATCAAGTGCTATTAGTTCAAAGATTTTTTGACCAGAAAAAGAATGGAAAACAACGGTTCCCAAACCATAGCCTAGGCAAATCAAACCAATGAATAAGAAAGGTTGTATTACTGAGAATTTGATAAACATTCGAAATCGCATGATTCGTATGCTTGTGTTTGTGTTGTTTGGTGATCTTTCTATCAAGTTCTATTAGTTGAAAGATTTTTTGACGAGAAAAAGAATGGATAACAACGGTTCCCAAACCATAGCCTAGGCAAATCAAGCCAATCAAAAAGAAAGGTTGTGTTATTGAGAATTTGAGATACATTCGAAATCGCATGATTCGTATGCTTGTGTTTGTGTTGTTTGGTGATCTTTCTATCAAGTTCAATTAGTTCAAAGATTTTTGACGAGAAAAAGAATGGAAACCTACGGTTCCCAAACCATAGCCTAGGCAAATCAAACCAATCAATAAGAAAGGTTGTATTACTGAGAATTTGAGATACATTCGAAATCGCATGATTCGTATGCTTGTGTTTGTGTTGTTTGGTGATCTTTCTATCAAGTTCAATTAGTTCAAAGATTTTTTGACCAGAAAAAGAATGGAAAACAACGGTTCCCAAACCACAGCCTAGGCAAATCAAACCAATGAATAAGAAAGGTTGTGTTATTGAGAATTTGAGAAACATTCGGAATCGCATGATTCGTATGCTTGTGTTTGTGTTGTTTGGCGATCTTTCTATCATGTTCTATTAGTTCAAAGATTTATGGACTAGAAAAAGAATGGAAACCAACGGTTCCCAAACCATAGCCTAGGCAAATCAAACCAATCAATAAGAAAGGTTGCATTATTGAGAATTTGAGAAATATTCGAAATCGCATGATTCGTATGCTTGTGTTTGTGTTGTTTGGCGATCTTTCTACCAAGTTCTATTAGTTCAAAGATTTATGGACTAGAAAAAGAATGGAAACCAACACTTGCCAAACCATAGCCTAGGCAAATCAAACCAATCAATAAGAAAGGCTGTGTTATTGAGAATTTGAGAAACATTCAAAATCGCATTATTCGTATGCTTGTGTTTGTGTTGTTTGGTGATCTTTCTATCAAGTTCAATTAGTTCAAAGATTTTTGGACGAGAAAAAGAATGGAAACCTACGGTTCCCAAACCATAGCCTAGGCAAATCAAACCAATCAATAAGAAAGGTCGTGTTATTGAGAATTTGAGAAACATTCGGAATCGCATGATTCGTATGCTTGTGTTGGAGTTGTTTGGTGATCTTTCTATCAAGTTCAATTAGTTCAAAGATTTTTGGATGAGAAAAAGAATGGAAACCAACGGTTCCCAAACCATAGCCTTGGCAAATCAAACCAATCAAAAAGAAAGGCTGTGTTATTGAGAATTTGAGAAACATTCGGAATCGCATGATTCGTATGCTTGTGTTGGTGTTGTTTGGTGATCTTTCTATCAAGTTCTATTTGTTCATAGATATTTTGACCAGAAAAAGAATGGAAAACAACGGTTCCCAAACCATAGCCAAGGCAAATGAAACCAATGAATAAGAAAGGTTGTATTACTGAGAATTTGAGAAACATTCGAAATCGCATGATTCGTATGCTTGTGTTTGAGTTGTTTGGTGATCTTTCTATCAAGTGCTATTAGTTCAAAGATTTTTTGACCAGAAAAAGAATGGAAAACAACGGTTCCCAAACCATAGCCTAGGCAAATCAAACCAATGAATAAGAAAGGTTGTATTACTGAGAATTTGATAAACATTCGAAATCGCATGATTCGTATGCTTGTGTTTGTGTTGTTTGGTGATCTTTCTATCAAGTTCTATTAGTTGAAAGATTTTTTGACGAGAAAAAGAATGGATAACAACGGTTCCCAAACCATAGCCTAGGCAAATCAAGCCAATCAAAAAGAAAGGTTGTGTTATTGAGAATTTGAGATACATTCGAAATCGCATGATTCGTATGCTTGTGTTTGTGTTGTTTGGTGATCTTTCTATCAAGTTCAATTAGTTCAAAGATTTTTGACGAGAAAAAGAATGGAAACCTACGGTTCCCAAACCATAGCCTAGGCAAATCAAACCAATCAATAAGAAAGGTTGTATTACTGAGAATTTGAGATACATTCGAAATCGCATGATTCGTATGCTTGTGTTTGTGTTGTTTGGTGATCTTTCTATCAAGTTCAATTAGTTCAAAGATTTTTTGACCAGAAAAAGAATGGAAAACAACGGTTCCCAAACCACAGCCTAGGCAAATCAAACCAATGAATAAGAAAGGTTGTGTTATTGAGAATTTGAGAAACATTCGGAATCGCATGATTCGTGTGCTTGTGTTTGTGTTGTTTGGCGATCTTTCTATCAAGTTCTATTCGTTCAAAGATTTATGGACTAGAAAAAGAATGGAAACCAACACTTGCCAAACCATAGCCTAGGCAAATCAAACCAATCAATAAGAAAGGTTGTGTTATTGAGAATTTGAGAAACATTCGGAATCGCAAGATTCGTATGCTTGTGTTTGTGTTGTTTGGTGATCTTTCTATCAAGTTCAATTAGTTCAAAGATTTTTGGACGAGAAAAAGAATGGAAACCAACGGTTCCCAAACCACAGCCTAGGCAAATCAAACCAATGAATAAGAAAGGTTGTATTACTGAGAATTTGAGAATGTTTCGGAATCGCATGATTCGTATGCTTGTGTTGGTGTTGTTTGGTGATCTTTCTATCAAGTTCTATTAGTTCAAAGATTTTTGGAAGAGAAAAAGAATGGAAACCAACGGTTCTCAAAACATAGCCTAGGCAAATCAAACCAATCAATAAAAAAGGTTGTGTTATTGAGAATTTGAGAAACATTCGGAATCGCAAGATTCGTATGCTTGTGTTTGTGTTGTTTGGTGATCTTTCTATCAAGTTCTATTAGTTCAAAGATTTATGGACTAGAAAAAGAATAGAAAACAACGGTTCCCAAACCATAGCCAAGGCAAATCAAACCAATGAATAAGAAAGGTTGTATTACTGAGAATTTGAGAAACATTCGAAATCGCATGATTCGTATGCTTGTGTTTGTGTTGTTTGGTAATCTTTCTATCAAGTTCTATTAGTTCAAAGATTTTTTGACGAGAAAAAGAATGGAAACCAACACTTGCAAAACCATAGCCAAGGCAAATCAAACAATGAATAAGAAAGGTTGTATTACTGAGAATTTGAGAAACATTCGAAATCGCATGATTCGTATGCTTGTGTTTGTGTTGTTTGGTGATCTTTCTATCAAGTTCTATTAGTTCAAAGATTTATGGACTAGAAAAAGAATGGAAACCTGCACTTGCAAAACCATAACCTACGCAAATCAAACCAATCAATAAGAAAGGTTGTATTATTGAAAATTTGAGAATTATTCGAAATCGCATGATTCGTATGCTTGTGTTTGTGTTGTTTAGTGATCTTTCTATCAAGTTCTATTAGTTCAAATATTTTTGGACTAGAAAAAGAATGGACACCAACGGTTCCTAAACCATAGCCTAGGCAAATCAAGCCAATCAATAAGAAAGGTTGTGTTATTGAGAATTTGAGATACATTCGAAATCGCATGATTCGTATGCTTGTGTTTGTGTTGTTCGGTGATCTTTCTATCAAGTTCAATTAGTTCAAAGATTTTTGACGAGAAAAAGAATGGAAACCTACGGTTCACAAACCATAGCCTAGGCAAATCAAACCAATCAATAAGAAAGGTTGTGTTATTGAGAATTTGAGAAACATTCGGAATCGCATGATTCGTATGCTTGTGTTTGTGTTGTTTGGTGATCTTTCTATCAAGTTCAATTAGTTCAAAGATTTTTGGACGAGAAAATGAATGGAAACCTACGGTTCCCAAACCATAGCCTAGGCAAATCAAACCAATCAATAAGAAAGGTTGTGTTATTGTTAATTTGAGAAACATTCGGAATCGCATGATTCGTATGCTTGTGTTTGTGTTGTTTGGTGATCTTTCTATGAAGTTCTATTAGTTCAAAGATTTATGGACTAGAAAAAGAATGGAAACCAACGGTTCCCAAACCATTGCCCAGGCAAATCAAACCAATCAATAAGAAAGGTTGCATTATTGAGAATTTGAGAAATATTCGAAATCGCATGATTCGTATGCTTGTGTTTGTGTTGTTTGGCGATCTTTCTACCAAGTTCTATTAGTTCAAAGATTTATGGACTAGAAAAAGAATGGAAACCAACACTTGCCAAAGCATAGCCTAGGCAAATCAAACCAATCAATAAGAAAGGTTTGTTATTGAGAATTTGATAAACATTCGAAATCGCATGATTCGTATGCTTGTGTTTGTGTTGTTTGGTGATCTTTCTATCAAGTTCTATTAGTTCAAAGATTTTTTGACCAGAAAAAGAATGGAAACCAACGGTTTCCAAACCATAGCCTACGCAAATCAAACCAATCAATAAGAAAGGTTGTGCTATTGAGAATTTGAGAAACATTAGGAATCGCATGATTCGTATGCTTGTGTTGGTGTTGTTTTGTGATCTTTCTATCAAGTGTATTAGTTCAAAGATTTTTGGACGAGAAAAAGAATGGAAACCAACGGTTCCCAAACCATAGCCTAGGCGAATCAAACCAACCAATAAGAAAGGTTGTGTTATTGAGAATTTGAGAAACATTCGGAATCGCATGATTCGTATGCTTGTGTTTGTGTTGTTTGGTGATCTTTCTATGAAGTTCTATTAGTTCAAAGATTTATGGACTAGAAAAAGAATGGAAAACAGCGGTTAACAAACCATAGCCAAGGCAAATCAAACAAATGAATAAGAAAGGTTGTATTACTGAGAATTTAAGAAACATTCGAAATCGCATGTTTCGTATGCTTGTGTTTGTGTTGTTTGGTGATCTTTCTATCAAGTTCTATTAGTTCAAAGATTTTTGGACGAGGAAAAGAATGGAAACCAACGGTTCCCAAACCATAGCCTAGGCAAATCAAACCAATCAATAAGAAAGGTTGTGTTATTGAGAATTTGAGAATCTTTCGGAATCGCATGATTCGTATGCTTGTGTTGGTGTTGTTTGGTGATCTTTCTATCAAGTTCTATTAGTTCAGAGATTTATGGACTTAAAAAAGAATGGAAAACAACGGTTCCCAAACCATAGCCAAGGCAAATCAAACCAATGAATAAGAAAGGTTGTATCATTGAGAATTTGAGAAACATTCGAAATCGCATGATTCGTTTGCTTGTGTTGGTGTTGTTTGGTGATCTTTCTATCAAGTTTTATTAGTTCAAAGATTTATGGACTAGAAAAAGAATGGAAAACAACGGTTACCAAACCATAGCCAAGGCAAATCAAACTAATGAAAAAGAAAGTTTGTATTACTGAGAATTTGAGAAACATTCGAAATCGCATGATTCGTATGCTTGTGTTTGTGTTGTTTGGTGATCTTTCTATCAAGTGCTATTAGTTCAAAGATTTATTGACCAGAAAAAGAATGGAAAACAACGGTTCCCAAACCATAGCCAAGGCAAATCAAACCAATGAATAAGAAAGGTTGTATTATTGAGAATTTGAGATACATTCGAAATCGCATGATTCGTATGCTTCTGTTTGTATTGTTTGGTGATCTTTCTATCAAGTTCAATTAGTTCAAAGATTTTTGGACAAGAAAAAGAATGGAAACCAACGGTTCCCAAGCCACAGCCTAGGCAAATCAAACCAATCAATAAGAAAGGTTGTGTTATTGAGAATTTGAGAATCTTTCGGAATCGCATGATTCGTGTGCTTGTGTTGGTGTTGTTTGGTGATCTTTCTATCAAGTTCTATTAGTTCAAAGATTTTTGGACGAGAAAAAGAATGGAAACCAACGGTTCCCAAACCATAGCCTAGGCAAATCAAACCAATCAATAAGAAGGTTGTGTTATTGAGAATTTGAGAAACATTCGGAATGGCATGATTCGTATGCTTGTGTTTGTGTTGTTTGGTGATCTTTCTATCAAGTTCTATTAGTTCAAAGATTTATGGACTAGAAAAAGAATAGAAAACATCGGTTCCCAAACCATAGCCAAGGAAAATCAAACCAATCAATAAGAAAGGTTGTGTTATTGAGAATTTGAGAATCTTTTGGAATAGCATGATTCGTATGCTTGTGTTGGTGTTGTTTGGTGATCTTTCTATCAAGTTTTATTAGTTCAAAGATTTTTGGAAGAGAAAAAGAATGGAAACCAACGGTTCTCAAACAATAGCCTAGGCAAATCAAACCAATCAATAAGAAAGGTTGTGTTATTGAGAATTTGAGAAACATTCGGAATCGCATGATTCGTATGCTTGTGTTTGTGTTGTTTGGTGATCTTTCTATGAATATCTATTAGTTCAAAGATTTTTGGACGAGAAAAAGAATGGAAACCTACGGTTCCCAAACCATAGCCTAGGCAAATCAAACCAATCAATAAGAAAGGTTGTGTTATTGAGAATTTGAGAAATATTCGGAATCGCATGATTCGTAAGCTTGTGTTGGTGTTGTTTGCTGATATTTCTATCAAGTTCTATTAGTTCAAAGATTTATTAACTAGAAAAAGAATGGAAACCAACACTTGCCAAACCATAGCCTAGGCAAATCAAACCAATCAATAAGAAAGGTTGTGTTATTGAGAATTTGAGAAACATTCGGAATCGCATGATTCGTATGCTTGTGTTGGTGTTGTTTGGTGATCTTTCTATCAAGTTCTATTAGTTCAAAGATTTTTGGACGAGAAAAAGAATGGAAACCAACGGTTCCCTAACCATAGCCTAGGCAAATCAAACCAATCAATAAGAAACGTTGTGCTATTGAGAATTTGAGAAACATTTGGAATCGTATGATTCGTATGCTTGTGTTGGTGTTGTTTTGTGATCTTTCTATCAAGTGTATTAGTTCAAAGATTTTTGGACGAGAAAAAGAACGGAAACCAACGGTTCCCAAACCATAGCCTAGGCGAATCAAACCAATCAATAAGAAAGGTTGTGTTATTGAGAATTTGAGAAACATTCGGAATCGAATGATTCGTATGCTTGTGTTTGTGTTGTTTGGTGATCTTTCTATATTGTTCTATTAGTTCAAAGATATTTGGACTAGAAAAAGAATGGAAACCAACGGTTCCTAAACCATAGCCTAGGCAAATCAAACCAATCAATAAGAAAAGTTTTGTTATTGAGAATTTGAGATACATTTGAAATCGCATGATTCGTATGGTTGTGTTTGTGTTGTTTGGTGATCTTTCTATCAAGTTCAATTAGTTTAAAGATTTTTGGACGAGAAAAAGAATGGAAACCAATGGTTCCCAAACCACAGCCTAGGCAAATCAAGCCAATCAATAAGAAAGGTTGTGTTATTGAGAATTTGAGAATCTTTCGGAATCGCATGATTCGTAAGCTTGTGTTAGTGTTGTTTGGTGATCTTTCTATCAAGTTCAATTAGTTCAAAGATTTTTGGACGAGAAAAAGAATGGAAACCAACGGTTCCCAAACCACAGCCTAGGCAGATCAAACCAATCAATAAGAAAGGTTGTGTTATTGAGAATTTGAGAATCTTTCGGAATCGCATGATTCGTATGCTTGTGTTGGTGTTGTTTGGTGATCTTTCTATCAAGTTCAATTAGTTCAAAGATTTTTGGACGAGAAAAAGAATGGAAACCAACGGTTCCCAAACCACAGCCTAGGCAAATCAAACCAATCAATAAGAAAGGTTGTGTTATTGAGAATTTGAGAATCTTTCGGAATCGCATGATTCGTATGCTTGTGTTGGTGTTGTTTGGTGATCTTTCTATCAAGTTCTATTAGTTCAAAGATTTATGGACTAGAAAAAGAATAGAAAACAACGGTTCCCAAACCATAGCCAAGGCAAATCAAACCAATGAATAAGAAAGGTTGTATTATTGAGAATTTGAGAAACATTCGAAATCGCATGATTCGTATGCTTGTGTTTGTGTTGTTTGGTAATCTTTCTATCAAGTTCTATTAGTTCAAAGATTTTTTGACGAGAAAAAGAATGGAAACGAACACTTGCAAAACCATAGCCAAGGCAAATCAAACCAATGCATAAGAAAGGTTGTATTACTGAGAATTTGAGAAACATTCGAAATCGCATGATTCGTATGCTTGTGTTTGTGTTGTTTGGTGATCTTTCTATCAAGTTCTATTAGTTCAAAGATTTATGGACTAGAAAAAGATTGGAAACCTACACTTGCAAAACCATAACCTATGCGAATCAAACCAATCAATAAGAAAGGTTGTATTATTGAGAATTTGAGAAATTTTCGAAATCGCATGATTCGTATGCTTGTGTTTGTGTTGTTTGGTGATCTTTCTATCAAGTTCTATTAGTTCAAAGATTTTTGGACTAGAAAAAGAATGGAAACCAACGGTTCCTAAACCATAGCCTAGGAAAATCAAACCAATGAATAAGAAAGGTTGTGTTATTGAGAATTTGAGATACATTCGAAATAGCATGATTCGTATGCTTGTGTTTGTGTTGTTTGGTGATCTTTCTATCAAGTTCAATTAGTTCAAAGATTTTTGGACGAGAAAAAGAATGGAAACCAACGGTTCCCAAACCATAGCCTAGGCGAATCAAACCAATCAATAAGAAAGGTTGTCTTATTGAGAATTTGAGAAACATTCGGAATCGCATGATTCGTATGCTTGTGTTTGTGTTGTTTGGTGATCTTTCTATGAAGTTCTATTAGTTCAAAGACTAGAAAAAGAATGGAAAACAGCGGTTACCAAACCATAGCCAAGGCAAATCAAACCAATGAATAAGAAAGGTTGTATTAATGAGAATTTAAGAAACATTCGAAATCGCATGATTCGTATGCTTGTGTTTGTGTTGTTTGGTGATCTTTCTATCAAGTGCTATTAGTTCAAAGATTTTTTGACCAGAAAAAGAATGGAAAACAACGGTTCCCAAACCATAGCCAAGGCAAATCAAACCAATGAATAAGAAAGGTTGTATTACTGAGAATTTGATAAATATTCGAAATCGCATGATTCGTATGCTTGTGTTTGTGTTGTTTGGTGATCTTTCTATCAAGTTCTATTAGTTCAAAGATTTTTTGACGAGAAAAAGAATGGATAACAACGGTTCCCAAACCATAGCCAAGGCAAATCAAACCAATGAATACAAAAGGTTGTGTTATTGAGAATTTGAGTAGCCTAGGCAAATCAAACCAATCAATAAGAAAGGTTGTATTATTGAGAATTTGAGATACATTCGAAATCGCATGATTCGTATGCTTGTGTTTGTGTTGTTTGGTGATCTTTCTATCATGTTCTATTAGTTCAAAGATTTATGGACTAGAAAAAGAATGGAAACCAACGGTTCCCAAACCATAGCCCAGGCAAATCAAACCAATCAATAAGAAAGGTTGTATTATTGAGAATTTGAGAAATATTCGAAATCGCATGATTCGTATGCTTGTGTTTGTGTTGTTTGGTAATCTTTCTATATAGTTCTATTAGTTCAAAGATATTTGGACTAGAAAAAGAATGGAAACCAACGGTTCCTAAACCATAGCCTAGGCAAATCAAACCAATCAATAAGAAAGGTTGTGTTATTGAGAATTTGAGATACATTCGAAATCGCATGATTCGTATGCTTGTGTTTGTGTTGTTTGGTGATCTTTCTATCAAGTTCAATTAGTTCAAAGATTTTTGGACGAGAAAAAGAATAGAAACCAACGGTTCCCAAACCACAGCCTAGGCAAATCAAACCAATCAATAAGAAAGGTTGTCTTATTGAGAATTTGAGAATCTTTCGGAATCGCATGATTCGTGTGCTTGTGTTGGTGTTGTTTGGTGATCTTTCTATCAAGTTCTATTAGTTCAAAGATTTTTGGACGAGAAAAAGAATGGAAACCAACGGTTCTCAAACCATAGCCTAGGCAAATCAAACCAATCAATAAAAAAGGTTGTGTTATTGAGAATTTGAGAAACATTCGGAATCGCAAGATTCGTATGCTTGTGTTTGTGTTGTTTGGTGATCTTTCTATCAAGTTCTATTAGTTCAAAGATTTATGGACTAGAAAAAGAATAGAAAACAACAGTTCCCAAACCATAGCCAAGGCAAATCAAACCAATGAATAAGAAAGGTTGTATTATTGAGAATTTGAGAAACATTCAAAATCGCATGATTCGTATGCTTATGTTTGTGTTGTTTGGTAATCTTTCTATCAAGTTCTATTAGTTCAAAGATTTTTTGACGAGAAAAAGAATGGGAACCAACACTTGCAAAACCATAGCCAAGGCAAATCAAACCAAGGAATACGAAAGGTTGTATTACTGAGAATTTGAGAAACATTCGAAATCGCATGATTCGTATGCTTAGGCAAATCATAGCCAAGGCAAATCAAACCAATGAATACAAAAGGTTGTGTTATTGAGAATTTGAGTAGCCTAGGCAAATCAAACCAATCAATACGAAAGGTAGTATTGATGAAGGATTATTTCAGGACATCCAAGAAGAACCTTGCATGGACCAAGATGCAAATCTAGCTGAGTGAAACGCCAATTTCCAGCCTAGTTGTGTTTTGGGCCACACTTGTTATTTTGGGCCATTAGCATTTTATTAGCTTTTAATATAATTTCTTTTATTTAGCATTTTAGTATAAATAGCCATAGTTAGTTTTGAATTTCAAGCAGTTTTTAGCCTAGCCTTGATTAGAAATCAGATTTGGAGAGTGTTTCTCCCTAAGGGGCCGAGTGCCTCTTGAAGAGGTTCGGTTTCGATGGTTGTAGCTTGGCTCGTGATTGTGTGTGTCGATTCCATCGAGGATTGGTGCTAGCAGCCGATCACAAGCATCCTCCTTGTGCTTTTGGAGCTGCGTTCTCCTCTTGTGTAGGGTTGTATTGGGTTGGTCTTTCGATCATTCATTCTGGTTCTCGTTTTAAAAGCAACGAGGGTCTTTGTGTTGTTTCGTTGGGTTATCCCTTCCATTATCAATCTATCCTTCGTTTCCATTGTTATCATTTGTTTTTTCCTCATTTGTGATTCGTTTCCTTGTTGTTTCTTTCATTTTCGAGTCATTTCTGACCATTGTTCCTTTGTTTTCCTTGTTGAGTCGTGAACGTCGAAGATCGGGCATCCACACGGCTAACCCCGTATCAAATTGGTATCAGAGCTACAGGTTGCCAGCACCATGGTTGAGTCGTTCATGGAGTCGTTCTAAGTCAGAAAACCCCAAAAAAAAGAGTCGGTTGTGTCACCAAGAACAAAATCTCTTGGTTAGTCTTTCATACCTTACTTTCTCGTGTTTAATTGGTTTTCTAACCCCTTGATGAGCAGACATGTTGTGCCTGGTTGTTGCCTAGACCAAACACACCCTAAATCAGCCCAAACTACCACCTTCCAGCCACCTCCGCCCACCACCTCCATAAAAAACGTCCAAACCTTTCAGCCACGTTTTTATTGAGTTTATTGGAGTTGTTTTAATTAAATTAAATCAATTTAAAACTACTCCTACTCAACCTCCTAAATTGTAGGTAGATTTTCAAAGCTGAGTAACAAACTCAATTTCAGCCATAAAACCACACCCACCTCCTACAAAGTAGCAAGATCAATTTAAACCTCTACCCCACACAATCAGCCACGAAATATTAATTAAATTAGGATTATATTCTGATTTAATTAAATTCAAATTAAAAAGCTCCATTCCTACATTTTAGCTTTGACCCAGCTGCATCTTTATTTGAATTTGAATTCAAATTGACTTCAAAATTTGAAGGAGACTTCCTCCCATTTTATCCACGTCATTTTTTTCACCACCTACTCAGCCACCAAGCCAAAACCATATCCCAGCCAAGACACCCCCCAACCAGCCACAACGCATCTTTGGGTTGTTAATCACACACGAGCATGTAAGTTTTCATCCTTATTCTTCTTTGTATTCCTTAGAGTCATCCACAAAAATCCAAACAAAGAGTCTAGAGTGTGTAGGATTGAAGAAAGAGGGGTTTTTAAGTTGTTTCGTTGGGTTCTTGTTCATGTGCGAACATGGGTTTTTCGATCATTCTTAAGGGTTCTTCTTATATCTATCCTATTTCTCTGAACTTTCAGTTTGTGAGTCATGCATTTGTTTCTGTTTTGTGTCACATAAGGCCAATTGCCTAGGTATGTTTCTCTTTGGGATGATGTGTTTAGCGTCCTTGTGTCCAACCTAGTTTCGTAGTCGTTCCAAGCCAAGCACATATACAATGGAAGGGTCATCATAAAATCAGATTTAGAGTGAAAACACATGAGCGAAACACTTGTGAGGATTTGATTTCATTCTAACATTGAAAAGTGTTGTAGCATTATGTCTTCTTCAGATTATACATATTCCGAGCTACTTCATGAAGAGCATCAAGAATCCTGTGGAGCAAATGACTTCATCCAGCCCCATGTTGACGTAGAGGACACACAAGATTCGAGGACGAATCTTCTTAAAGAAGGGGAGGATGATGAAGGATTATTTCAGGACATCCAAGAAGAACCTTGCATGGACCAAGATGCAAATCTAGCTGAGTGAAACGCCAATTTCCAGCCTAGTTGTGTTTTGGGCCACACTTGTTATTTTGGGCCATTAGCATTTTATTAGCTTTTAATATAATTTCTTTTATTTAGCATTTTAGTATAAATAGCCATAGTTAGTTTTGAATTTCAAGCAGTTTTTAGCCTAGCCTTGATTAGAAATCAGATTTGGAGAGTGTTTCTCCCTAAGGGGCCGAGTGCCTCTTGAAGAGGTTCGGTTTCGATGGTTGTAGCTTGGCTCGTGATTGTGTGTGTCGATTCCATCGAGGATTGGTGCTAGCAGCCGATCACAAGCATCCTCCTTGTGCTTTTGGAGCTGCGTTCTCCTCTTGTGTAGGGTTGTATTGGGTTGGTCTTTCGATCATTCATTCTGGTTCTCGTTTTAAAAGCAACGAGGGTCTTTGTGTTGTTTCGTTGGGTTATCCCTTCCATTATCAATCTATCCTTCGTTTCCATTGTTATCATTTGTTTTTTCCTCATTTGTGATTCGTTTCCTTGTTGTTTCTTTCATTTTCGAGTCATTTCTGACCATTGTTCCTTTGTTTCCTTTGTTTGAGTCTATGGTGTTGAAGATCGGGCCACCGACGGCTAATCCCCGTATCAAGTATTATTGAGAATTTGAGATACATTCGAAATCGCATGAGTCGTATGCTTGTGTTTGTGTTGTTTGGTGATCTTTCTATCATGTTCTATTAGTTCAAAGATTTATGGACTAGAAAAAGAATTGAAACCAACGGTTCCCAAACCATAGCCTAGGCAAATCAAACCAATCAATAAGAAAGGTTGTATTATTGAGAATTTGAGAAATATTCGAAATCGCATGATTCGTATGCTTGTGTTTGTGTTGTTTGGTGATCGTTCTATGAAGTTCTATTAGTTCAAAGATTTTTGGACTAGAAAAAGAATGGAAACCAACGGTTCCTAAACCATAGCCTAGGCAAATCAAACCAATCAATAAGAAAGGTTGTGTTATTGAGAATTTGAGAAATATTCGAAATCGCATGATTCGTATGCTTGTGTTTGTGTTGTTTGGTGATCGTTCTATCAAGTTCTATTAGTTCAAAGATTTTTGGACTAGAAAAAGAATTGAAACCAACGGTTCCCAAACCATAGCCTAGGCAAATCAAACCAATCAATAAGAAAGGTTGTATTATTGAGAATTTGAGAAATATTCGAAATCGCATGATTCGTATGCTTGTGTTGGTGTTGTTTGGTGATCTTTCTATCAAGTTCTATTAGTTCAAAGATTTTTGGCCGAGAAAAAGAATGGAAACCAACGGTTCCCAAACCATAGCCTAGGCAAATCAAACCAATCAATAAGAAAGGTTGTATTATTGAGAATTTGAGAAATATTCGAAATCGCATGATTCGTATGCTTGTGTTGGTGTTGTTTGGTGATCTTTCTATCAAGTTCTATTAGTTCAAAGATTTTTGGACTAGAAAAAGAATTGAAACCAACGGTTCCCAAACCATAGCCTAGGCAAATCAAACCAATCAATAAGAAAGGTTGTATTATTGAGAATTTGAGAAATATTCGAAATCGCATGATTCGTATGCTTGTGTTGGTGTTGTTTGGTGATCTTTCTATCAAGTTCTATTAGTTCAAAGATTTTTGGCCGAGAAAAAGAATGGAAACCAACGGTTCCCAAACCATAGCCTAGGCAAATCAAACCAATCAATAAGAAAGGTTGTATTATTGAGAATTTGAGAAATATTCGAAATCGCATGATTCGTATGCTTGTGTTTGTGTTGTTTGGTAATCTTTCTATATAGTTCTATTAGTTCAAAGATATTTGGACTAGAAAAAGAATGGAAACCAACGGTTCCTAAACCATAGCCTAGGCAAATCAAACCAATCAATAAGAAAGGTTGTGTTATTGAGAATTTCAGATACATTCGAAATCGCATGATTCGTATGCTTGTGTTTGTGTTGTTTGGTGATCTTTCTATCAAGTTCAATTAGTTCAAAGATTTTTGGACGAGAAAAAGAATAGAAACCAACGGTTCCCAAACCACAGCCTAGGCAAATCAAACCAATCAATAAGAAAGGTTGTGTTATTGAGAATTTGAGAATCTTTCGGAATCGCATGATTCGTGTGCTTGTGTTGGTGTTGTTTGGTGATCTTTCTATCAAGTTCTATTAGTTCAAATATTTTCTGACGAGAAAAAGAATGGATAACAACGGTTCTCAAACCATAGCCTAGGCAAATCAAACCAATCAATAAAAAAGGTTGTGTTATTGAGAATTTGAGAAACATTCGGAATCGCAAGATTCGTATGCTTGTGTTTGTGTTGTTTGGTGATCTTTCTATCAAGCTCTATTAGTTCAAAGATTTATGGACTAGAAAAAGAATAGAAAACAACGGTTCCCAAACCATAGCCAAGGCAAATCAAACCAATGAATAAGAAAGGTTGTATTACTAAGAATTTGAGAAATATTCGAAATCGCATGATTCGTATGCTTGTGTTTGTGTTGTTTGGTGATCTTTCTATCAAGTGCTATTAGTTCAAAGATTTTTTGACTAGAAAAAGAATGGAAAACAACGGTTCCCAAACCATAGCCAAGGCAAATCAAACCAATGAATAAGAAAGGTTGTATTATTGAGAATTTGAGAAACATTCGAAATCGCATGATTCGTATGCTTGTGTTTGTGTTGTTTGGTAATCTTTCTATCAAGTTCTATTAGTTCAAAGATTTTTTGACGAGAAAAAGAATGGAAACGAACACTTGCAAAACCATAGCCAAGGCAAATCAAACCAATGCATAAGAAAGGTTGTATTACTGAGAATTTGAGAAACATTCGAAATCGCATGATTCGTATGCTTGTGTTTGTGTTGTTTGGTGATCTTTCTATCAAGTTCTATTAGTTCAAAGATTTATGGACTAGAAAAAGATTGGAAACCTACGGTTCCCAAACCATAGCCTAGGCAAATCAAACCAATCAATAAGAAAGGTTGTGTTATTGTTAATTTGAGAAACATTCGGAATCGCATGATTCGTATGCTTGTGTTTGTGTTGTTTGGTGATCTTTCTATGAAGTTCTATTAGTTCAAAGATTTATGGACTAGAAAAAGAATGGAAACCAACGGTTCCCAAACCATTGCCTAGGCAAATCAAACCAATCAATAAGAAAGGTTGCATTATTGAGAATTTGAGAAATATTCGAAATCGCATGATTCGTATGCTTGTGTTTGTGTTGTTTGGCGATCTTTCTACCAAGTTCTATTAGTTCAAAGATTTATGGACTAGAAAAAGAATGGAAACCAACACTTGCCAAAGCATAGCCTAGGCAAATCAAACCAATCAATAAGAAAGGTTTGTTATTGAGAATTTGATAAACATTCGAAATCGCATGATTCGTATGCTTGTGTTTGTGTTGTTTGGTGATCTTTCTATGAAGTTCTATTAGTTCAAAGACTAGAAAAAGAATGGAAAACAGCGGTTACCAAACCATAGCCAAGGCAAATCAAACCAATCAATAAGAAAGGTTGTGTTATTGAGAATTTGAGAAACATTCGGAATCGCATGATTCGTATGCTTGTGTTTGTGTTGTTTGGTGATCTTTCTATCAAGTTCAATTAGTTCAAAGATTTTTGGACGAGAAAATGAATGGAAACCTACGGTTCCCAAACCATAGCCTAGGCAAATCAAACCAATCAATAAGAAAGGTTGTGTTATTGTTAATTTGAGAAACATTCGGAATCGCATGATTCGTATGCTTGTGTTTGTGTTGTTTGGTGATCTTTCTATGAAGTTCTATTAGTTCAAAGATTTATGGACTAGAAAAAGAATGGAAACCAACGGTTCCCAAACCATTGCCTAGGCAAATCAAACCAATCAATAAGAAAGGTTGCATTATTGAGAATTTGAGAAATATTCGAAATCGCATGATTCGTATGCTTGTGTTTGTGTTGTTTGGCGATCTTTCTACCAAGTTCTATTAGTTCAAAGATTTATGGACTAGAAAAAGAATGGAAACCAACACTTGCCAAAGCATAGCCTAGGCAAATCAAACCAATCAATAAGAAAGGTTTGTTATTGAGAATTTGATAAACATTCGAAATCGCATGATTCGTATGCTTGTGTTTGTGTTGTTTGGTGATCTTTCTATCAAGTTCTATTAGTTCAAAGATTTTTTGACCAGAAAAAGAATGGAAACCAACGGTTTCCAAACCATAGCCTACGCAAATCAAACCAATCAATAAGAAAGGTTGTGCTATTGAGAATTTGAGAAACATTAGGAATCGCATGATTCGTATGCTTGTGTTGGTGTTGTTTTGTGATCTTTCTATCAAGTGTATTAGTTCAAAGATTTTTGGACGAGAAAAAGAATGGAAACCAACGGTTCCTAAACCATAGCCTAGGCGAATCAAACCAACCAATAAGAAAGGTTGTGTTATTGAGAATTTGAGAAACATTCGGAATCGCATGATTCGTATGCTTGTGTTTGTGTTGTTTGGTGATCTTTCTATGAAGTTCTATTAGTTCAAAGATTTATGGACTAGAAAAAGAATGGAAAACAGCGGTTAACAAACCATAGCCAAGGCAAATCAAACAAATGAATAAGAAAGGTTGTATTACTGAGAATTTAAGAAACATTCGAAATCGCATGTTTCGTATGCTTGTGTTTGTGTTGTTTGGTGATCTTTCTATCAAGTTCTATTAGTTCAAAGATTTTTGGACGAGGAAAAGAATGGAAACCAACGGTTCCCAAACCATAGCCTAGGCAAATCAAACCAATCAATAAGAAAGGTTGTGTTATTGAGAATTTGAGAATCTTTCGGAATCGCATGATTCGTATGCTTGTGTTGGTGTTGTTTGGTGATCTTTCTATCAAGTTCTATTAGTTCAGAGATTTATGGACTTAAAAAAGAATGGAAAACAACGGTTCCCAAACCATAGCCAAGGCAAATCAAACCAATGAATAAGAAAGGTTGTATCATTGAGAATTTGAGAAACATTCGAAATCGCATGATTCGTTTGCTTGTGTTGGTGTTGTTTGGTGATCTTTCTATCAAGTTTTATTAGTTCAAAGATTTATGGACTAGAAAAAGAATGGAAAACAACGGTTACCAAACCATAGCCAAGGCAAATCAAACTAATGAAAAAGAAAGTTTGTATTACTGAGAATTTGAGAAACATTCGAAATCGCATGATTCGTATGCTTGTGTTTGTGTTGTTTGGTGATCTTTCTATCAAGTGCTATTAGTTCAAAGATTTATTGACCAGAAAAAGAATGGAAAACAACGGTTCCCAAACCATAGCCAAGGCAAATCAAACCAATGAATAAGAAAGGTTGTATTATTGAGAATTTGAGATACATTCGAAATCGCATGATTCGTATGCTTCTGTTTGTATTGTTTGGTGATCTTTCTATCAAGTTCAATTAGTTCAAAGATTTTTGGACAAGAAAAAGAATGGAAACCAACGGTTCCCAAGCCACAGCCTAGGCAAATCAAACCAATCAATAAGAAAGGTTGTGTTATTGAGAATTTGAGAAACATTCGGAATGGCATGATTCGTATGCTTGTGTTTGTGTTGTTTGGTGATCTTTCTATCAAGTTCTATTAGTTCAAAGATTTATGGACTAGAAAAAGAATAGAAAACATCGGTTCCCAAACCATAGCCAAGGCAAATCAAACCAATCAATAAGAAAGGTTGTGTTATTGAGAATTTGAGAATCTTTTGGAATAGCATGATTCGTATGCTTGTGTTTGTGTTGTTTGGTGATCTTTCTATCAAGTTCTATTAGTTCAAAGATTTATGGACTAGAAAAAGAATAGAAAACATCGGTTCCCAAACCATAGCCAAGGCAAATCAAACCAATCAATAAGAAAGGTTGTGTTATTGAGAATTTGAGAATCTTTTGGAATAGCATGATTCGTATGCTTGTGTTGGTGTTGTTTGGTGATCTTTCTATCAAGTTTTATTAGTTCAAAGATTTTTGGAAGAGAAAAAGAATGGAAACCAACGGTTCTCAAACAATAGCCTAGGCAAATCAAACCAATCAATAAGAAAGGTTGTGTTATTGAGAATTTGAGAAACATTCGGAATCGCATGATTCGTATGCTTGTGTTTGTGTTGTTTGGTGATCTTTCTATGAATATCTATTAGTTCAAAGATTTTTGGACGAGAAAAAGAATGGAAACCTACGGTTCCCAAACCATAGCCTAGGCAAATCAAACCAATCAATAAGAAAGGTTGTGTTATTGAGAATTTGAGAAATATTCGGAATCGCATGATTCGTAAGCTTGTGTTGGTGTTGTTTGCTGATATTTCTATCAAGTTCTATTAGTTCAAAGATTTATTAACTAGAAAAAGAATGGAAACCAACACTTGCCAAACCATAGCCTAGGCAAATCAAACCAATCAATAAGAAAGGTTGTGTTATTGAGAATTTGAGAAACATTCGGAATCGCATGATTCGTATGCTTGTGTTGGTGTTGTTTGGTGATCTTTCTATCAAGTTCTATTAGTTCAAAGATTTTTGGACGAGAAAAAGAATGGAAACCAACGGTTCCCTAACCATAGCCTAGGCAAATCAAACCAATCAATAAGAAACGTTGTGCTATTGAGAATTTGAGAAACATTTGGAATCGTATGATTCGTATGCTTGTGTTGGTGTTGTTTTGTGATCTTTCTATCAAGTGTATTAGTTCAAAGATTTTTGGACGAGAAAAAGAACGGAAACCAACGGTTCCCAAACCATAGCCTAGGCGAATCAAACCAATCAATAAGAAAGGTTGTGTTATTGAGAATTTGAGAAACATTCGGAATCGAATGATTCGTATGCTTGTGTTTGTGTTGTTTGGTGATCTTTCTATATTGTTCTATTAGTTCAAAGATATTTGGACTAGAAAAAGAATGGAAACCAACGGTTCCTAAACCATAGCCTAGGCAAATCAAACCAATCAATAAGAAAAGTTGTGTTATTGAGAATTTGAGATACATTTGAAATCGCATGATTCGTATGGTTGTGTTTGTGTTGTTTGGTGATCTTTCTATCAAGTTCAATTAGTTCAAAGATTTTTGGACGAGAAAAAGAATGGAAACCAATGGTTCCCAAACCACAGCCTAGGCAAATCAAACCAATCAATAAGAAAGGTTGTGTTATTGAGAATTTGAGAATCTTTCGGAATCGCATGATTCGTAAGCTTGTGTTAGTGTTGTTTGGTGATCTTTCTATCAAGTTCAATTAGTTCAAAGATTTTTGGACGAGAAAAAGAATGGAAACCAACGGTTCCCAAACCACAGCCTAGGCAGATCAAACCAATCAATAAGAAAGGTTGTGTTATTGAGAATTTGAGAATCTTTCGGAATCGCATGATTCGTATGCTTGTGTTGGTGTTGTTTGGTGATCTTTCTATCAAGTTCAATTAGTTCAAAGATTTTTGGACGAGAAAAAGAATGGAAACCAACGGTTCCCAAACCACAGCCTAGGCAAATCAAACCAATCAATAAGAAAGGTTGTGTTATTGAGAATTTGAGAATCTTTCGGAATCGCATGATTCGTATGCTTGTGTTGGTGTTGTTTGGTGATCTTTCTATCAAGTTCTATTAGTTCAAAGATTTATGGACTAGAAAAAGAATAGAAAACAACGGTTCCCAAACCATAGCCAAGGCAAATCAAACCAATGAATAAGAAAGGTTGTATTATTGAGAATTTGAGAAACATTCGAAATCGCATGATTCGTATGCTTGTGTTTGTGTTGTTTGGTAATCTTTCTATCAAGTTCTATTAGTTCAAAGATTTTTTGACGAGAAAAAGAATGGAAACGAACACTTGCAAAACCATAGCCAAGGCAAATCAAACCAATGCATAAGAAAGGTTGTATTACTGAGAATTTGAGAAACATTCGAAATCGCATGATTCGTATGCTTGTGTTTGTGTTGTTTGGTGATCTTTCTATCAAGTTCTATTAGTTCAAAGATTTATGGACTAGAAAAAGATTGGAAACCTACGGTTCCCAAACCATAGCCTAGGCAAATCAAACCAATCAATAAGAAAGGTTGTATTATTGAGAATTTGAGAAATTTTCGAAATCGCATGATTCGTATGCTTGTGTTTGTGTTGTTTGGTGATCTTTCTATCAAGTTCTATTAGTTCAAAGATTTTTGGACTAGAAAAAGAATGGAAACCAACGGTTCCTAAACCATAGCCTAGGAAAATCAAACCAATGAATAAGAAAGGTTGTGTTATTGAGAATTTGAGAAACATTCGAAATAGCATGATTCGTATGCTTGTGTTTGTGTTGTTTGGTGATCTTTCTATCAAGTTCAATTAGTTCAAAGATTTTTGGACGAGAAAAAGAATGGAAACCAACGGTTCCCAAACCATAGCCTAGGCGAATCAAACCAATCAATAAGAAAGGTTGTCTTATTGAGAATTTGAGAAACATTCGGAATCGCATGATTCGTATGCTTGTGTTTGTGTTGTTTGGTGATCTTTCTATGAAGTTCTATTAGTTCAAAGACTAGAAAAAGAATGGAAAACAGCGGTTACCAAACCATAGCCAAGGCAAATCAAACCAATGAATAAGAAAGGTTGTATTACTGAGAATTTAAGAAACATTCGAAATCGCATGATTCGTATGCTTGTGTTTGTGTTGTTTGGTGATCTTTCTATCAAGTGCTATTAGTTCAAAGATTTTTTGACCAGAAAAAGAATGGAAAACAACGGTTCCCAAACCATAGCCAAGGCAAATCAAACCAATGAATAAGAAAGGTTGTATTACTGAGAATTTGATAAATATTCGAAATCGCATGATTCGTATGCTTGTGTTTGTGTTGTTTGGTGATCTTTCTATCAAGTTCTATTAGTTCAAAGATTTTTTGACGAGAAAAAGAATGGATAACAACGGTTCCCAAACCATAGCCAAGGCAAATCAAACCAATGAATACAAAAGGTTGTGTTATTGAGAATTTGAGTAGCCTAGGCAAATCAAACCAATCAATAAGAAAGGTTGTATTATTGAGAATTTGAGATACATTCGAAATCGCATGATTCGTATGCTTGTGTTTGTGTTGTTTGGTGATCTTTCTATCATGTTCTATTAGTTCAAAGATTTATGGACTAGAAAAAGAATGGAAACCAACGGTTCCCAAACCATAGCCCAGGCAAATCAAACCAATCAATAAGAAAGGTTGTATTATTGAGAATTTGAGAAATATTCGAAATCGCATGATTCGTATGCTTGTGTTTGTGTTGTTTGGTAATCTTTCTATATAGTTCTATTAGTTCAAAGATATTTGGACTAGAAAAAGAATGGAAACCAACGGTTCCTAAACCATAGCTTAGGCAAATCAAACCAATCAATAAGAAAGGTTGTGTTATTGAGAATTTGAGATACATTCGAAATCGCATGATTCGTATGCTTGTGTTTGTGTTGTTTGGTGATCTTTCTATCAAGTTCAATTAGTTCAAAGATTTTTGGACGAGAAAAAGAATAGAAACCAACGGTTCCCAAACCACAGCCTAGGCAAATCAAACCAATCAATAAGAAAGGTTGTCTTATTGAGAATTTGAGAATCTTTCGGAATCGCATGATTCGTGTGCTTGTGTTGGTGTTGTTTGGTGATCTTTCTATCAAGTTCTATTAGTTCAAAGATTTTTGGACGAGAAAAAGAATGGAAACCAACGGTTCTCAAACCATAGCCTAGGCAAATCAAACCAATCAATAAAAAAGGTTGTGTTATTGAGAATTTGAGAAACATTCGGAATCGCAAGATTCGTATGCTTGTGTTTGTGTTGTTTGGTGATCTTTCTATCAAGTTCTATTAGTTCAAAGATTTATGGACTAGAAAAAGAATAGAAAACAACAGTTCCCAAACCATAGCCAAGGCAAATCAAACCAATGAATAAGAAAGGTTGTATTATTGAGAATTTGAGAAACATTCAAAATCGCATGATTCGTATGCTTATGTTTGTGTTGTTTGGTAATCTTTCTATCAAGTTCTATTAGTTCAAAGATTTTTTGACGAGAAAAAGAATGGGAACCAACACTTGCAAAACCATAGCCAAGGCAAATCAAACCAAGGAATACGAAAGGTTGTATTACTGAGAATTTGAGAAACATTCGAAATCGCATGATTCGTATGCTTAGGCAAATCATAGCCAAGGCAAATCAAACCAATGAATACAAAAGGTTGTGTTATTGAGAATTTGAGTAGCCTAGGCAAATCAAACCAATCAATACGAAAGGTAGTATTATTGAGAATTTGAGATACATTCGAAATCGCATGAGTTGTATGCTTGTGTTTGTGTTGTTTGGTGATCTTTCTATCATGTTCTATTAGTTCAAAGATTTATGGACTAGAAAAAGAATTGAAACCAACGGTTCCCAAACCATAGCCTAGGCAAATCAAACCAATCAATAAGAAAGGTTGTATTATTGAGAATTTGAGAAATATTCGAAATCGCATGATTCGTATGCTTGTGTTTGTGTTGTTTGGTGATCGTTCTATCAAGTTCTATTAGTTCAAAGATTTTTGGACTAGAAAAAGAATGGAAACCAACGGTTCCTAAACCATAGCCTAGGCAAATCAAACCAATCAATAAGAAAGGTTGTGTTATTGAGAATTTGAGAAATATTCGAAATCGCATGATTCGTATGCTTGTGTTTGTGTTGTTTGGTGATCGTTCTATCAAGTTCTATTAGTTCAAAGATTTTTGGACTAGAAAAAGAATTGAAACCAACGGTTCCCAAACCATAGCCTAGGCAAATCAAACCAATCAATAAGAAAGGTTGTATTATTGAGAATTTGAGAAATATTCGAAATCGCATGATTCGTATGCTTGTGTTGGTGTTGTTTGGTGATCTTTCTATCAAGTTCTATTAGTTCAAAGATTTTTGGCCGAGAAAAAGAATGGAAACCAACGGTTCCTAAACCATAGCCTAGGCAAATCAAACCAATCAATAAGAAAGGTTGTATTATTGAGAATTTGAGAAATATTCGAAATCGCATGATTCGTATGCTTGTGTTGGTGTTGTTTGGTGATCTTTCTATCAAGTTCTATTAGTTCAAAGATTTTTGGACTAGAAAAAGAATTGAAACCAACGGTTCCCAAACCATAGCCTAGGCAAATCAAACAAATCAATAAGAAAGGTTGTATTATTGAGAATTTGAGAAATATTCGAAATCGCATGATTCGTATGCTTGTGTTGGTGTTGTTTGGTGATCTTTCTATCAAGTTCTATTAGTTCAAAGATTTTTGGCCGAGAAAAAGAATGGAAACCAACGGTTCCCAAACCATAGCCTAGGCAAATCAAACCAATCAATAAGAAAGGTTGTATTATTGAGAATTTGAGAAATATTCGAAATCGCATGATTCGTATGCTTGTGTTTGTGTTGTTTGGTAATCTTTCTATATAGTTCTATTAGTTCAAAGATATTTGGACTAGAAAAAGAATGGAAACCAACGGTTCCTAAACCATAGCCTAGGCAAATCAAACCAATCAATAAGAAAGGTTGTGTTATTGAGAATTTCAGATACATTCGAAATCGCATGATTCGTATGCTTGTGTTTGTGTTGTTTGGTGATCTTTCTATCAAGTTCAATTAGTTCAAAGATTTTTGGACGAGAAAAAGAATAGAAACCAACGGTTCCCAAACCACAGCCTAGGCAAATCAAACCAATCAATAAGAAAGGTTGTGTTATTGAGAATTTGAGAAATATTCGGAATCGCATGATTCGTGTGCTTGTGTTGGTGTTGTTTGGTGATCTTTCTATCAAGTTCTATTAGTTCAAAGATTTTCTGACGAGAAAAAGAATGGAAAACAACGGTTCCCAAACCATAGCCTAGGCAAATCAAACCAATGAATAAGAAAGGTTGTGTTACTGAGAATTTGAGAAACATTCGAAATCGCATGATTCGTATGCTTGTGTTTGTGTTGTTTGGTGATCTTTCTATCAAGTTCTATTAGTTCAAAGATTTTTTGACGAGAAAAAGAATGGATAACAACGGTTCCCCAACCATAGCCAAGGCAAATCAAACCAATGAATACAAAAGGTTGTGTTATTGAGAATTTGAGTAGCCTAGGCAAATCAAACCAATCAATAAGAAAGGTTGTATTATTCAGAATTTGAGATACATTCGAAATCGCATGATTCGTATGCTTGTGTTTGTGTTGTTTGGTGATCTTTCTATCATGTTCTATTAGTTCAAAGATTTATGGACTAGAAAAAGAATGGAAACCAACGGTTCCCAAACCATAGCCCAGGCAAATCAAACCAATCAATAAGAAAGGTTGTATTATTGAGAATTTGAGAAATATTCGAAATCGCATGATTCGTATGCTTGTGTTTGTGTTGTTTGGTAATCTTTCTATATAGTTCTATTAGTTCAAAGATATTTGGACTAGAAAAAGAATGGAAACCAACGGTTCCTAAACCATAGCCTAGGCAAATCAAACCAATCAATAAGAAAGGTTGTGTTATTGAGAATTTGAGATACATTCGAAATCGCATGATTCGTATGCTTGTGTTTGTGTTGTTTGGTGATCTTTCTATCAAGTTCAATTAGTTCAAAGATTTTTGGACGAGATAAAGAATAGAAACCAACGGTTCCCAAACCACAGCCTAGGCAAATCAAACCAATCAATAAGAAACGTTGTGTTATTGAGAATTTGAGAATCTTTCGGAATCGCATGATTCGTGTGCTTGTGTTGGTGTTGTTTGGTGATCTTTCTATCAAGTTCTATTAGTTCAAAGATTTTTGGACGAGAAAAAGAATGGAAACCAACGGTTCTCAAACCATAGCCTAGGCAAATCAAACCAATCAATAAAAAAGGTTGTGTTATTGAGAATTTGAGAAACATTCGGAATCGCAAGATTCGTATGCTTGTGTTTGTGTTGTTTGGTGATCTTTCTATCAAGTTCTATTAGTTCAAAGATTTATGGACTAGAAAAAGAATAGAAAACAACGGTTCCCAAACCATAGCCAAGGCAAATCAAACCAATGAATAAGAAAGGTTGTATTACTGAGAATTTGAGAAACATTCAAAATCGCATGATTCGTATGCTTATGTTTGTGTTGTTTGGTAATCTTTCTATCAAGTTCTATTAGTTCAAAGATTTTTTGACGAGAAAAAGAATGGAAACCAACACTTGCAAAACCATAGCCAAGGCAAATCAAACCAATGAATACGAAAGGTTGTATTACTGAGAATTTGAGAAACTTTCGAAATCGCATGATTCTTATGCTTAGGCAAATCATAGCCAAGGCAAATCAAACCAATGAATACAAAAGGTTGTGTTATTGAGAATTTGAGTAGCCTAGGCAAATCAAACCAATCAATACGAAAGGTTGTATTATTGAGAATTTGAGATACATTCGAAATCGCATGAGTCGTATGCTTGTGTTTGTGTTGTTTGGTGATCTTTCTATCATGTTCTATTAGTTCAAAGATTTATGGACTAGAAAAAGAATTGAAACCAACGGTTCCCAAACCATAGCCTAGGCAAATCAAACCAATCAATAAGAAAGGTTGTATTATTTAGAATTTGAGAAATATTCGAAATCGCATGATTCGTATGCTTGTGTTTGTGTTGTTTGGTGATCTTTCTATCAAGTTCTATTAGTTCAAAGATTTCTGGACTAGAAAAAGAGTGGAAACCAACGGTTCCTAAACCATAGCCTAGGCAAATCAAACCAATCACTAAGAAAGGTTGTGTTATTGAGAATTTGAGAAACATTCGGAATCGCATGATTCTCATGCTTGTGTTGGTGTTGTTTGGTGATCTTTCTATCAAGTTCTATTAGTTCAAAGATTTTTGGCCGAGAAAAAGAATGGAAACCAACGGTTCCCAAACCATAGCCTAGGCAAATCAAACCAATCAATAAGAAAGGTTGTACTATTGAGAATTTGAGAAACATTCGGAATCGCATGATTCGTATGCATGTGTTGGTGTTATTTTGTGATCTTTCTATCAAGTGTATTAGTTCAAAGATTTTTGGACGAGAAAAAGAATGGAAACCAACGGTTCCCAAACCATAGCCTAGGCGAATCAAACCAATCAATAAGAAAGGTTGTGTTATTGAGAATTTGAGAAACATTCGGAATCGCATGATTCCTATGCTTGTGTTTGTGTTGTTTGGTGATCTTTCTATCAAGTTCTATTAGTTCAAAGATTTATGGACTAGAAAAAGAATGGAAAACAGCGGTTACCAAACCATAGCCAAGGCAAATCAAACCAATGAATAAGAAAGGTTGTGTTATTGAGAATTTGAGTAGCCTAGGCAAATCAAACCAATCAATAAGAAAGGTTGTATTCTTGAGAATTTGAGAACATTCGAAATCGCATGATTCGTATGCTTGTGTTTGTGTTGTTTGGTGATCTTTCTATCATGTTCTATTAGTTCAAAGATTTATGGACTAGAAAAAGAATGGAAACCAACGGTTCCCAAACCATAGCCTAGGCAAATCAAACCAATCAATAAGAAAGGTTGTATTATTGAGAATTTGAGAAATATTCGAAATCGCATGATTCGTATGCTTGTGTTTGTGTTGTTTGGTAATCTTTCTATCAAGTTCTATTAGTTCAAAGATATTTGGACTAGAAAAAGAATGGAAACCAACGGTTCCTAAACCATAGCCTAGGCAAATCAAACCAATGAATAAGAAAGGTTGTGTTATTGAGAATTTGAGATACATTCGAAATCGCATGATTCGTATGCTTGTGTTTGTGTTGTTTGGTGATCTTTCTATCAAGTTCTATTGGTTCAAAGATTTTTTGACGAGAAGAAGAATGAAAACCAACACTTGCAAAACCATAGCCAAGGCAAATCAAACCAATGAATAAGAAAGGTATACTGAGAATTTGAGAAACATTCGAAATCGCATGATTCATATGCTTGTGTTTGTGTTGTTTGGTGATCTTTCTATCAAGTTCTATTAGTTCAAAGATTTTTTGACGAGAAGAAGAATGGAAACCAACACTTGCAAAACCATAGCCAAGGCAAATCAAACCAATCAATAAGAAAGGTTGTATTACTGAGAATTTGAGAAACATTCGAAATCGCATGATTCGTATGCTTGTGTTTGTGTTGTTTGGTGATCTTTCTATCAAGTTCTTTTAGTTCAAAGATTTATGGACTAGAAAAAGAATGGAAAACAACGGTTCCCAAACCATAGCCAAGGCAAATCAAACCAATGAATAAGAAAGGTTGTATTACTGAGAATTTGAGAAATATTCGAAATCGCATGATTCGTATGCTTGTGTTTGTGTTGTTTGGTGATCTTTCTATCAAGTGCTATTAGTTCAAAGATTTTTTGACCAGAAAAAGAATGGAAAACAACGGTTCCCAAACCATAGCCAAGGCAAATCAAACCAATGAATAAGAAAGGTTGTATTACTGAGAATTTGATAAATATTCGAAATCGCATGATTCGTATGCTTGTGTTTGTGTTGTTTGGTGATCTTTCTATCAAGTTCTATTAGTTCAAAGATTTTTTGACGAGAAAAAGAATGGATAACAACGGTTCCCCAACCATAGCCAAGGCAAATCAAACCAATGAATACAAAAGGTTGTGTTATTGAGAATTTGAGTAGCCTAGGCAAATCAAACCAATCAATAAGAAAGGTTGTATTATTGAGAATTTGAGATACATTCGAAATCGCATGATTCGTATGCTTGTGTTTGTGTTGTTTGGTGATCTTTCTATCATGTTCTATTAGTTCAAAGATTTATGGACTAGAAAAAGAATGGAAACCAACGGTTCCCAAACCATAGCCCAGGCAAATCAAACCAATCAATAAGAAAGGTTGTATTATTGAGAATTTGAGAAATATTCGAAATCGCATGATTCGTATGCTTGTGTTTGTGTTGTTTGGTAATCTTTCTATATAGTTCTATTAGTTCAAAGATATTTGGACTAGAAAAAGAATGGAAACCAACGGTTCCTAAACCATAGCCTAGGCAAATCAAACCAATCAATAAGAAAGGTTGTGTTATTGAGAATTTGAGATACATTCGAAATCGCATGATTCGTATGCTTGTGTTTGTGTTGTTTGGTGATCTTTCTATCAAGTTCAATTAGTTCAAAGATTTTTGGACGAGATAAAGAATAGAAACCAACGGTTCCCAAACCACAGCCTAGGCAAATCAAACCAATCAATAAGAAACGTTGTGTTATTGAGAATTTGAGAATCTTTCGGAATCGCATGATTCGTGTGCTTGTGTTGGTGTTGTTTGGTGATCTTTCTATCAAGTTCTATTAGTTCAAAGATTTTTGGACGAGAAAAAGAATGGAAACCAACGGTTCTCAAACCATAGCCTAGGCAAATCAAACCAATCAATAAAAAAGGTTGTGTTATTGAGAATTTGAGAAACATTCGGAATCGCAAGATTCGTATGCTTGTGTTTGTGTTGTTTGGTGATCTTTCTATCAAGTTCTATTAGTTCAAAGATTTATGGACTAGAAAAAGAATAGAAAACAACGGTTCCCAAACCATAGCCAAGGCAAATCAAACCAATGAATAAGAAAGGTTGTATTACTGAGAATTTGAGAAACATTCAAAATCGCATGATTCGTATGCTTATGTTTGTGTTGTTTGGTAATCTTTCTATCAAGTTCTATTAGTTCAAAGATTTTTTGACGAGAAAAAGAATGGAAACCAACACTTGCAAAACCATAGCCAAGGCAAATCAAACCAATGAATACGAAAGGTTGTATTACTGAGAATTTGAGAAACTTTCGAAATCGCATGATTCTTATGCTTAGGCAAATCATAGCCAAGGCAAATCAAACCAATGAATACAAAAGGTTGTGTTATTGAGAATTTGAGTAGCCTAGGCAAATCAAACCAATCAATACGAAAGGTTGTATTATTGAGAATTTGAGATACATTCGAAATCGCATGAGTCGTATGCTTGTGTTTGTGTTGTTTGGTGATCTTTCTATCATGTTCTATTAGTTCAAAGATTTATGGACTAGAAAAAGAATTGAAACCAACGGTTCCCAAACCATAGCCTAGGCAAATCAAACCAATCAATAAGAAAGGTTGTATTATTGAGAATTTGAGAAATTTTCGAAATCGCATGATTCGTATGCTTGTGTTTGTGTTGTTTGGTGATCTTTCTATCAAGTTCTATTAGTTCAAAGATTTTTGGACTAGAAAAAGAATGGAAACCAACGGTTCCTAAACCATAGCCTAGGAAAATCAAACCAATGAATAAGAAAGGTTGTGTTATTGAGAATTTGAGATACATTCGAAATAGCATGATTCGTATGCTTGTGTTTGTGTTGTTTGGTGATCTTTCTATCAAGTTCAATTAGTTCAAAGATTTTTGGACGAGAAAAAGAATGGAAACCAACGGTTCCCAAACCATAGCCTAGGCGAATCAAACCAATCAATAAGAAAGGTTGTCTTATTGAGAATTTGAGAAACATTCGGAATCGCATGATTCGTATGCTTGTGTTTGTGTTGTTTGGTGATCTTTCTATGAAGTTCTATTAGTTCAAAGACTAGAAAAAGAATGGAAAACAGCGGTTACCAAACCATAGCCAAGGCAAATCAAACCAATGAATAAGAAAGGTTGTATTACTGAGAATTTAAGAAACATTCGAAATCGCATGATTCGTATCCTTGTGTTTGTGTTGTTTGGTGATCTTTCTATCAAGTGCTATTAGTTCAAAGATTTTTTGACCAGAAAAAGAATGGAAAACAACGGTTCCCAAACCATAGCCAAGGCAAATCAAACCAATGAATAAGAAAGGTTGTATTACTGAGAATTTGATAAATATTCGAAATCGCATGATTCGTATGCTTGTGTTTGTGTTGTTTGATGATCTTTCTATCAAGTTCTATTAGTTCAAAGATTTTTTGACGAGAAAAAGAATGGATAACAACGGTTCCCAAACCATAGCCAAGGCAAATCAAACCAATGAATACAAAAGGTTGTGTTATTGAGAATTTGAGTAGCCTAGGCAAATCAAACCAATCAATAAGAAAGGTTGTATTATTGAGAATTTGAGATACATTCGAAATCGCATGATTCGTATGCTTGTGTTTGTGTTGTTTGGTGATCTTTCTATCATGTTCTATTAGTTCAAAGATTTATGGACTAGAAAAAGAATGGAAACCAACGGTTCCCAAACCATAGCCCAGGCAAATCAAACCAATCAATAAGAAAGGTTGTATTATTGAGAATTTGAGAAATATTCGAAATCGCATGATTCGTATGCTTGTGTTTGTGTTGTTTGGTAATCTTTCTATATAGTTCTATTAGTTCAAAGATATTTGGACTAGAAAAAGAATGGAAACCAACGGTTCCTAAACCATAGCTTAGGCAAATCAAACCAATCAATAAGAAAGGTTGTGTTATTGAGAATTTGAGATACATTCGAAATCGCATGATTCGTATGCTTGTGTTTGTGTTGTTTGGTGATCTTTCTATCAAGTTCAATTAGTTCAAAGATTTTTGGACGAGAAAAAGAATAGAAACCAACGGTTCCCAAACCACAGCCTAGGCAAATCAAACCAATCAATAAGAAAGGTTGTCTTATTGAGAATTTGAGAATCTTTCGGAATCGCATGATTCGTGTGCTTGTGTTGGTGTTGTTTGGTGATCTTTCTATCAAGTTCTATTAGTTCAAAGATTTTTGGACGAGAAAAAGAATGGAAACCAACGGTTCTCAAACCATAGCCTAGGCAAATCAAACCAATCAATAAAAAAGGTTGTGTTATTGAGAATTTGAGAAACATTCGGAATCGCAAGATTCGTATGCTTGTGTTTGTGTTGTTTGGTGATCTTTCTATCAAGTTCTATTAGTTCAAAGATTTATGGACTAGAAAAAGAATAGAAAACAACAGTTCCCAAACCATAGCCAAGGCAAATCAAACCAATGAATAAGAAAGGTTGTATTATTGAGAATTTGAGAAACATTCAAAATCGCATGATTCGTATGCTTATGTTTGTGTTGTTTGGTAATCTTTCTATCAAGTTCTATTAGTTCAAAGATTTTTTGACGAGAAAAAGAATGGGAACCAACACTTGCAAAACCATAGCCAAGGCAAATCAAACCAAGGAATACGAAAGGTTGTATTACTGAGAATTTGAGAAACATTCGAAATCGCATGATTCGTATGCTTAGGCAAATCATAGCCAAGGCAAATCAAACCAATGAATACAAAAGGTTGTGTTATTGAGAATTTGAGTAGCCTAGGCAAATCAAACCAATCAATACGAAAGGTAGTATTATTGAGAATTTGAGATACATTCGAAATCGCATGAGTTGTATGCTTGTGTTTGTGTTGTTTGGTGATCTTTCTATCATGTTCTATTAGTTCAAAGATTTATGGACTAGAAAAAGAATTGAAACCAACGGTTCCCAAACCATAGCCTAGGCAAATCAAACCAATCAATAAGAAAGGTTGTATTATTGAGAATTTGAGAAATATTCGAAATCGCATGATTCGTATGCTTGTGTTTGTGTTGTTTGGTGATCGTTCTATCAAGTTCTATTAGTTCAAAGATTTTTGGACTAGAAAAAGAATGGAAACCAACGGTTCCTAAACCATAGCCTAGGCAAATCAAACCAATCAATAAGAAAGGTTGTGTTATTGAGAATTTGAGAAATATTCGAAATCGCATGATTCGTATGCTTGTGTTTGTGTTGTTTGGTGATCGTTCTATCAAGTTCTATTAGTTCAAAGATTTTTGGACTAGAAAAAGAATTGAAACCAACGGTTCCCAAACCATAGCCTAGGCAAATCAAACCAATCAATAAGAAAGGTTGTATTATTGAGAATTTGAGAAATATTCGAAATCGCATGATTCGTATGCTTGTGTTGGTGTTGTTTGGTGATCTTTCTATCAAGTTCTATTAGTTCAAAGATTTTTGGCCGAGAAAAAGAATGGAAACCAACGGTTCCTAAACCATAGCCTAGGCAAATCAAACCAATCAATAAGAAAGGTTGTATTATTGAGAATTTGAGAAATATTCGAAATCGCATGATTCGTATGCTTGTGTTGGTGTTGTTTGGTGATCTTTCTATCAAGTTCTATTAGTTCAAAGATTTTTGGACTAGAAAAAGAATTGAAACCAACGGTTCCCAAACCATAGCCTAGGCAAATCAAACAAATCAATAAGAAAGGTTGTATTATTGAGAATTTGAGAAATATTCGAAATCGCATGATTCGTATGCTTGTGTTGGTGTTGTTTGGTGATCTTTCTATCAAGTTCTATTAGTTCAAAGATTTTTGGCCGAGAAAAAGAATGGAAACCAACGGTTCCCAAACCATAGCCTAGGCAAATCAAACCAATCAATAAGAAAGGTTGTATTATTGAGAATTTGAGAAATATTCGAAATCGCATGATTCGTATGCTTGTGTTTGTGTTGTTTGGTAATCTTTCTATATAGTTCTATTAGTTCAAAGATATTTGGACTAGAAAAAGAATGGAAACCAACGGTTCCTAAACCATAGCCTAGGCAAATCAAACCAATCAATAAGAAAGGTTGTGTTATTGAGAATTTCAGATACATTCGAAATCGCATGATTCGTATGCTTGTGTTTGTGTTGTTTGGTGATCTTTCTATCAAGTTCAATTAGTTCAAAGATTTTTGGACGAGAAAAAGAATAGAAACCAACGGTTCCCAAACCACAGCCTAGGCAAATCAAACCAATCAATAAGAAAGGTTGTGTTATTGAGAATTTGAGAAATATTCGGAATCGCATGATTCGTGTGCTTGTGTTGGTGTTGTTTGGTGATCTTTCTATCAAGTTCTATTAGTTCAAAGATTTTCTGACGAGAAAAAGAATGGAAAACAACGGTTCCCAAACCATAGCCTAGGCAAATCAAACCAATGAATAAGAAAGGTTGTGTTACTGAGAATTTGAGAAACATTCGAAATCGCATGATTCGTATGCTTGTGTTTGTGTTGTTTGGTGATCTTTCTATCAAGTTCTATTAGTTCAAAGATTTTTTGACGAGAAAAAGAATGGATAACAACGGTTCCCCAACCATAGCCAAGGCAAATCAAACCAATGAATACAAAAGGTTGTGTTATTGAGAATTTGAGTAGCCTAGGCAAATCAAACCAATCAATAAGAAAGGTTGTATTATTGAGAATTTGAGATACATTCGAAATCGCATGATTCATATGCTTGTGTTTGTGTTGTTTGGTGATCTTTCTATCAAGTTCTATTAGTTCAAAGATTTTTTGACGAGAAGAAGAATGGAAACCAACACTTGCAAAACCATAGCCAAGGCAAATCAAACCAATCAATAAGAAAGGTTGTATTACTGAGAATTTGAGAAACATTCGAAATCGCATGATTCGTATGCTTGTGTTTGTGTTGTTTGGTGATCTTTCTATCAAGTTCTTTTAGTTCAAAGATTTATGGACTAGAAAAAGAATGGAAAACAACGGTTCCCAAACCATAGCCAAGGCAAATCAAACCAATGAATAAGAAAGGTTGTATTACTGAGAATTTGAGAAATATTCGAAATCGCATGATTCGTATGCTTGTGTTTGTGTTGTTTGGTGATCTTTCTATCAAGTGCTATTAGTTCAAAGATTTTTTGACCAGAAAAAGAATGGAAAACAACGGTTCCCAAACCATAGCCAAGGCAAATCAAACCAATGAATAAGAAAGGTTGTATTACTGAGAATTTGATAAATATTCGAAATCGCATGATTCGTATGCTTGTGTTTGTGTTGTTTGGTGATCTTTCTATCAAGTTCTATTAGTTCAAAGATTTTTTGACGAGAAAAAGAATGGATAACAACGGTTCCCCAACCATAGCCAAGGCAAATCAAACCAATGAATACAAAAGGTTGTGTTATTGAGAATTTGAGTAGCCTAGGCAAATCAAACCAATCAATAAGAAAGGTTGTATTATTGAGAATTTGAGATACATTCGAAATCGCATGATTCGTATGCTTGTGTTTGTGTTGTTTGGTGATCTTTCTATCATGTTCTATTAGTTCAAAGATTTATGGACTAGAAAAAGAATGGAAACCAACGGTTCCCAAACCATAGCCCAGGCAAATCAAACCAATCAATAAGAAAGGTTGTATTATTGAGAATTTGAGAAATATTCGAAATCGCATGATTCGTATGCTTGTGTTTGTGTTGTTTGGTAATCTTTCTATATAGTTCTATTAGTTCAAAGATATTTGGACTAGAAAAAGAATGGAAACCAACGGTTCCTAAACCATAGCCTAGGCAAATCAAACCAATCAATAAGAAAGGTTGTGTTATTGAGAATTTGAGATACATTCGAAATCGCATGATTCGTATGCTTGTGTTTGTGTTGTTTGGTGATCTTTCTATCAAGTTCAATTAGTTCAAAGATTTTTGGACGAGATAAAGAATAGAAACCAACGGTTCCCAAACCACAGCCTAGGCAAATCAAACCAATCAATAAGAAACGTTGTGTTATTGAGAATTTGAGAATCTTTCGGAATCGCATGATTCGTGTGCTTGTGTTGGTGTTGTTTGGTGATCTTTCTATCAAGTTCTATTAGTTCAAAGATTTTTGGACGAGAAAAAGAATGGAAACCAACGGTTCCCAAACCATAGCCTAGGCAAATCAAACCAATCAATAAAAAAGGTTGTGTTATTGAGAATTTGAGAAACATTCGGAATCGCAAGATTCGTATGCTTGTGTTTGTGTTGTTTGGTGATCTTTCTATCAAGTTCTATTAGTTCAAAGATTTATGGACTAGAAAAAGAATAGAAAACAACGGTTCCCAAACCATAGCCAAGGCAAATCAAACCAATGAATAAGAAAGGTTGTATTACTGAGAATTTGAGAAACATTCAAAATCGCATGATTCGTATGCTTATGTTTGTGTTGTTTGGTAATCTTTCTATCAAGTTCTATTAGTTCAAAGATTTTTTGACGAGAAAAAGAATGGAAACCAACACTTGCAAAACCATAGCCAAGGCAAATCAAACCAATGAATACGAAAGGTTGTATTACTGAGAATTTGAGAAACTTTCGAAATCGCATGATTCTTATGCTTAGGCAAATCATAGCCAAGGCAAATCAAACCAATGAATACAAAAGGTTGTGTTATTGAGAATTTGAGTAGCCTAGGCAAATCAAACCAATCAATACGAAAGGTTGTATTATTGAGAATTTGAGATACATTCGAAATCGCATGAGTCGTATGCTTGTGTTTGTGTTGTTTGGTGATCTTTCTATCATGTTCTATTAGTTCAAAGATTTATGGACTAGAAAAAGAATTGAAACCAACGGTTCCCAAACCATAGCCTAGGCAAATCAAACCAATCAATAAGAAAGGTTGTATTATTTAGAATTTGAGAAATATTCGAAATCGCATGATTCGTATGCTTGTGTTTGTGTTGTTTGGTGATCTTTCTATCAAGTTCTATTAGTTCAAAGATTTCTGGACTAGAAAAAGAGTGGAAACCAACGGTTCCTAAACCATAGCCTAGGCAAATCAAACCAATCACTAAGAAAGGTTGTGTTATTGAGAATTTGAGAAACATTCGGAATCGCATGATTCTCATGCTTGTGTTGGTGTTGTTTGGTGATCTTTCTATCAAGTTCTATTAGTTCAAAGATTTTTGGCCGAGAAAAAGAATGGAAACCAACGGTTCCCAAACCATAGCCTAGGCAAATCAAACCAATCAATAAGAAAGGTTGTACTATTGAGAATTTGAGAAACATTCGGAATCGCATGATTCGTATGCATGTGTTGGTGTTATTTTGTGATCTTTCTATCAAGTGTATTAGTTCAAAGATTTTTGGACGAGAAAAAGAATGGAAACCAACGGTTCCCAAACCATAGCCTAGGCGAATCAAACCAATCAATAAGAAAGGTTGTGTTATTGAGAATTTGAGAAACATTCGGAATCGCATGATTCCTATGCTTGTGTTTGTGTTGTTTGGTGATCTTTCTATCAAGTTCTATTAGTTCAAAGATTTATGGACTAGAAAAAGAATGGAAAACAGCGGTTACCAAACCATAGCCAAGGCAAATCAAACCAATGAATAAGAAAGGTTGTGTTATTGAGAATTTGAGTAGCCTAGGCAAATCAAACCAATCAATAAGAAAGGTTGTATTCTTGAGAATTTGAGAACATTCGAAATCGCATGATTCGTATGCTTGTGTTTGTGTTGTTTGGTGATCTTTCTATCATGTTCTATTAGTTCAAAGATTTATGGACTAGAAAAAGAATGGAAACCAACGGTTCCCAAACCATAGCCTAGGCAAATCAAACCAATCAATAAGAAAGGTTGTATTATTGAGAATTTGAGAAATATTCGAAATCGCATGATTCGTATGCTTGTGTTTGTGTTGTTTGGTAATCTTTCTATCAAGTTCTATTAGTTCAAAGATATTTGGACTAGAAAAAGAATGGAAACCAACGGTTCCTAAACCATAGCCTAGGCAAATCAAACCAATGAATAAGAAAGGTTGTGTTATTGAGAATTTGAGATACATTCGAAATCGCATGATTCGTATGCTTGTGTTTGTGTTGTTTGGTGATCTTTCTATCAAGTTCTATTGGTTCAAAGATTTTTTGACGAGAAGAAGAATGAAAACCAACACTTGCAAAACCATAGCCAAGGCAAATCAAACCAATGAATAAGAAAGGTATACTGAGAATTTGAGAAACATTCGAAATCGCATGATTCATATGCTTGTGTTTGTGTTGTTTGGTGATCTTTCTATCAAGTTCTATTAGTTCAAAGATTTTTTGACGAGAAGAAGAATGGAAACCAACACTTGCAAAACCATAGCCAAGGCAAATCAAACCAATCAATAAGAAAGGTTGTATTACTGAGAATTTGAGAAACATTCGAAATCGCATGATTCGTATGCTTGTGTTTGTGTTGTTTGGTGATCTTTCTATCAAGTTCTTTTAGTTCAAAGATTTATGGACTAGAAAAAGAATGGAAAACAACGGTTCCCAAACCATAGCCAAGGCAAATCAAACCAATGAATAAGAAAGGTTGTATTACTGAGAATTTGAGAAATATTCGAAATCGCATGATTCGTATGCTTGTGTTTGTGTTGTTTGGTGATCTTTCTATCAAGTGCTATTAGTTCAAAGATTTTTTGACCAGAAAAAGAATGGAAAACAACGGTTCCCAAACCATAGCCAAGGCAAATCAAACCAATGAATAAGAAAGGTTGTATTACTGAGAATTTGATAAATATTCGAAATCGCATGATTCGTATGCTTGTGTTTGTGTTGTTTGGTGATCTTTCTATCAAGTTCTATTAGTTCAAAGATTTTTTGACGAGAAAAAGAATGGATAACAACGGTTCCCCAACCATAGCCAAGGCAAATCAAACCAATGAATACAAAAGGTTGTGTTATTGAGAATTTGAGTAGCCTAGGCAAATCAAACCAATCAATAAGAAAGGTTGTATTATTGAGAATTTGAGATACATTCGAAATCGCATGATTCGTATGCTTGTGTTTGTGTTGTTTGGTGATCTTTCTATCATGTTCTATTAGTTCAAAGATTTATGGACTAGAAAAAGAATGGAAACCAACGGTTCCCAAACCATAGCCCAGGCAAATCAAACCAATCAATAAGAAAGGTTGTATTATTGAGAATTTGAGAAATATTCGAAATCGCATGATTCGTATGCTTGTGTTTGTGTTGTTTGGTAATCTTTCTATATAGTTCTATTAGTTCAAAGATATTTGGACTAGAAAAAGAATGGAAACCAACGGTTCCTAAACCATAGCCTAGGCAAATCAAACCAATCAATAAGAAAGGTTGTGTTATTGAGAATTTGAGATACATTCGAAATCGCATGATTCGTATGCTTGTGTTTGTGTTGTTTGGTGATCTTTCTATCAAGTTCAATTAGTTCAAAGATTTTTGGACGAGATAAAGAATAGAAACCAACGGTTCCCAAACCACAGCCTAGGCAAATCAAACCAATCAATAAGAAACGTTGTGTTATTGAGAATTTGAGAATCTTTCGGAATCGCATGATTCGTGTGCTTGTGTTGGTGTTGTTTGGTGATCTTTCTATCAAGTTCTATTAGTTCAAAGATTTTTGGACGAGAAAAAGAATGGAAACCAACGGTTCCCAAACCATAGCCTAGGCAAATCAAACCAATCAATAAAAAAGGTTGTGTTATTGAGAATTTGAGAAACATTCGGAATCGCAAGATTCGTATGCTTGTGTTTGTGTTGTTTGGTGATCTTTCTATCAAGTTCTATTAGTTCAAAGATTTATGGACTAGAAAAAGAATAGAAAACAACGGTTCCCAAACCATAGCCAAGGCAAATCAAACCAATGAATAAGAAAGGTTGTATTACTGAGAATTTGAGAAACATTCAAAATCGCATGATTCGTATGCTTATGTTTGTGTTGTTTGGTAATCTTTCTATCAAGTTCTATTAGTTCAAAGATTTTTTGACGAGAAAAAGAATGGAAACCAACACTTGCAAAACCATAGCCAAGGCAAATCAAACCAATGAATACGAAAGGTTGTATTACTGAGAATTTGAGAAACTTTCGAAATCGCATGATTCTTATGCTTAGGCAAATCATAGCCAAGGCAAATCAAACCAATGAATACAAAAGGTTGTGTTATTGAGAATTTGAGTAGCCTAGGCAAATCAAACCAATCAATACGAAAGGTTGTATTATTGAGAATTTGAGATACATTCGAAATCGCATGAGTCGTATGCTTGTGTTTGTGTTGTTTGGTGATCTTTCTATCATGTTCTATTAGTTCAAAGATTTATGGACTAGAAAAAGAATTGAAACCAACGGTTCCCAAACCATAGCCTAGGCAAATCAAACCAATCAATAAGAAAGGTTGTATTATTTAGAATTTGAGAAATATTCGAAATCGCATGATTCGTATGCTTGTGTTTGTGTTGTTTGGTGATCTTTCTATCAAGTTCTATTAGTTCAAAGATTTCTGGACTAGAAAAAGAGTGGAAACCAACGGTTCCTAAACCATAGCCTAGGCAAATCAAACCAATCACTAAGAAAGGTTGTGTTATTGAGAATTTGAGAAACATTCGGAATCGCATGATTCTCATGCTTGTGTTGGTGTTGTTTGGTGATCTTTCTATCAAGTTCTATTAGTTCAAAGATTTTTGGCCGAGAAAAAGAATGGAAACCAACGGTTCCCAAACCATAGCCTAGGCAAATCAAACCAATCAATAAGAAAGGTTGTACTATTGAGAATTTGAGAAACATTCGGAATCGCATGATTCGTATGCATGTGTTGGTGTTATTTTGTGATCTTTCTATCAAGTGTATTAGTTCAAAGATTTTTGGACGAGAAAAAGAATGGAAACCAACGGTTCCCAAACCATAGCCTAGGCGAATCAAACCAATCAATAAGAAAGGTTGTGTTATTGAGAATTTGAGAAACATTCGGAATCGCATGATTCCTATGCTTGTGTTTGTGTTGTTTGGTGATCTTTCTATCAAGTTCTATTAGTTCAAAGATTTATGGACTAGAAAAAGAATGGAAAACAGCGGTTACCAAACCATAGCCAAGGCAAATCAAACCAATGAATAAGAAAGGTTGTGTTATTGAGAATTTGAGTAGCCTAGGCAAATCAAACCAATCAATAAGAAAGGTTGTATTCTTGAGAATTTGAGAACATTCGAAATCGCATGATTCGTATGCTTGTGTTTGTGTTGTTTGGTGATCTTTCTATCATGTTCTATTAGTTCAAAGATTTATGGACTAGAAAAAGAATGGAAACCAACGGTTCCCAAACCATAGCCTAGGCAAATCAAACCAATCAATAAGAAAGGTTGTATTATTGAGAATTTGAGAAATATTCGAAATCGCATGATTCGTATGCTTGTGTTTGTGTTGTTTGGTAATCTTTCTATCAAGTTCTATTAGTTCAAAGATATTTGGACTAGAAAAAGAATGGAAACCAACGGTTCCTAAACCATAGCCTAGGCAAATCAAACCAATGAATAAGAAAGGTTGTGTTATTGAGAATTTGAGATACATTCGAAATCGCATGATTCGTATGCTTGTGTTTGTGTTGTTTGGTGATCTTTCTATCAAGTTCTATTGGTTCAAAGATTTTTTGAGGAGAAGAAGAATGAAAACCAACACTTGCAAAACCATAGCCAAGGCAAATCAAACCAATGAATAAGAAAGGTATACTGAGAATTTGAGAAACATTCGAAATCGCATGATTCATATGCTTGTGTTTGTGTTGTTTGGTGATCTTTCTATCAAGTTCTATTAGTTCAAAGATTTTTTGACGAGAAGAAGAATGGAAACCAACACTTGCAAAACCATAGCCAAGGCAAATCAAACCAATCAATAAGAAAGGTTGTATTACTGAGAATTTGAGAAACATTCGAAATCGCATGATTCGTATGCTTGTGTTTGTGTTGTTTGGTGATCTTTCTATCAAGTTCTTTTAGTTCAAAGATTTATGGACTAGAAAAAGAATGGAAAACAACGGTTCCCAAACCATAGCCAAGGCAAATCAAACCAATGAATAAGAAAGGTTGTATTACTGAGAATTTGAGAAATATTCGAAATCGCATGATTCGTATGCTTGTGTTTGTGTTGTTTGGTGATCTTTCTATCAAGTGCTATTAGTTCAAAGATTTTTTGACCAGAAAAAGAATGGAAAACAACGGTTCCCAAACCATAGCCAAGGCAAATCAAACCAATGAATAAGAAAGGTTGTATTACTGAGAATTTGATAAATATTCGAAATCGCATGATTCGTATGCTTGTGTTTGTGTTGTTTGGTGATCTTTCTATCAAGTTCTATTAGTTCAAAGATTTTTTGACGAGAAAAAGAATGGATAACAACGGTTCCCCAACCATAGCCAAGGCAAATCAAACCAATGAATACAAAAGGTTGTGTTATTGAGAATTTGAGTAGCCTAGGCAAATCAAACCAATCAATAAGAAAGGTTGTATTATTGAGAATTTGAGATACATTCGAAATCGCATGATTCGTATGCTTGTGTTTGTGTTGTTTGGTGATCTTTCTATCATGTTCTATTAGTTCAAAGATTTATGGACTAGAAAAAGAATGGAAACCAACGGTTCCCAAACCATAGCCCAGGCAAATCAAACCAATCAATAAGAAAGGTTGTATTATTGAGAATTTGAGAAATATTCGAAATCGCATGATTCGTATGCTTGTGTTTGTGTTGTTTGGTAATCTTTCTATATAGTTCTATTAGTTCAAAGATATTTGGACTAGAAAAAGAATGGAAACCAACGGTTCCTAAACCATAGCCTAGGCAAATCAAACCAATCAATAAGAAAGGTTGTGTTATTGAGAATTTGAGATACATTCGAAATCGCATGATTCGTATGCTTGTGTTTGTGTTGTTTGGTGATCTTTCTATCAAGTTCAATTAGTTCAAAGATTTTTGGACGAGATAAAGAATAGAAACCAACGGTTCCCAAACCACAGCCTAGGCAAATCAAACCAATCAATAAGAAACGTTGTGTTATTGAGAATTTGAGAATCTTTCGGAATCGCATGATTCGTGTGCTTGTGTTGGTGTTGTTTGGTGATCTTTCTATCAAGTTCTATTAGTTCAAAGATTTTTGGACGAGAAAAAGAATGGAAACCAACGGTTCCCAAACCATAGCCTAGGCAAATCAAACCAATCAATAAAAAAGGTTGTGTTATTGAGAATTTGAGAAACATTCGGAATCGCAAGATTCGTATGCTTGTGTTTGTGTTGTTTGGTGATCTTTCTATCAAGTTCTATTAGTTCAAAGATTTATGGACTAGAAAAAGAATAGAAAACAACGGTTCCCAAACCATAGCCAAGGCAAATCAAACCAATGAATAAGAAAGGTTGTATTACTGAGAATTTGAGAAACATTCAAAATCGCATGATTCGTATGCTTATGTTTGTGTTGTTTGGTAATCTTTCTATCAAGTTCTATTAGTTCAAAGATTTTTTGACGAGAAAAAGAATGGAAACCAACACTTGCAAAACCATAGCCAAGGCAAATCAAACCAATGAATACGAAAGGTTGTATTACTGAGAATTTGAGAAACTTTCGAAATCGCATGATTCTTATGCTTAGGCAAATCATAGCCAAGGCAAATCAAACCAATGAATACAAAAGGTTGTGTTATTGAGAATTTGAGTAGCCTAGGCAAATCAAACCAATCAATACGAAAGGTTGTATTATTGAGAATTTGAGATACATTCGAAATCGCATGAGTCGTATGCTTGTGTTTGTGTTGTTTGGTGATCTTTCTATCATGTTCTATTAGTTCAAAGATTTATGGACTAGAAAAAGAATTGAAACCAACGGTTCCCAAACCATAGCCTAGGCAAATCAAACCAATCAATAAGAAAGGTTGTATTATTTAGAATTTGAGAAATATTCGAAATCGCATGATTCGTATGCTTGTGTTTGTGTTGTTTGGTGATCTTTCTATCAAGTTCTATTAGTTCAAAGATTTCTGGACTAGAAAAAGAGTGGAAACCAACGGTTCCTAAACCATAGCCTAGGCAAATCAAACCAATCACTAAGAAAGGTTGTGTTATTGAGAATTTGAGAAACATTCGGAATCGCATGATTCTCATGCTTGTGTTGGTGTTGTTTGGTGATCTTTCTATCAAGTTCTATTAGTTCAAAGATTTTTGGCCGAGAAAAAGAATGGAAACCAACGGTTCCCAAACCATAGCCTAGGCAAATCAAACCAATCAATAAGAAAGGTTGTACTATTGAGAATTTGAGAAACATTCGGAATCGCATGATTCGTATGCATGTGTTGGTGTTATTTTGTGATCTTTCTATCAAGTGTATTAGTTCAAAGATTTTTGGACGAGAAAAAGAATGGAAACCAACGGTTCCCAAACCATAGCCTAGGCGAATCAAACCAATCAATAAGAAAGGTTGTGTTATTGAGAATTTGAGAAACATTCGGAATCGCATGATTCCTATGCTTGTGTTTGTGTTGTTTGGTGATCTTTCTATCAAGTTCTATTAGTTCAAAGATTTATGGACTAGAAAAAGAATGGAAAACAGCGGTTACCAAACCATAGCCAAGGCAAATCAAACCAATGAATAAGAAAGGTTGTGTTATTGAGAATTTGAGTAGCCTAGGCAAATCAAACCAATCAATAAGAAAGGTTGTATTCTTGAGAATTTGAGAACATTCGAAATCGCATGATTCGTATGCTTGTGTTTGTGTTGTTTGGTGATCTTTCTATCATGTTCTATTAGTTCAAAGATTTATGGACTAGAAAAAGAATGGAAACCAACGGTTCCCAAACCATAGCCTAGGCAAATCAAACCAATCAATAAGAAAGGTTGTATTATTGAGAATTTGAGAAATATTCGAAATCGCATGATTCGTATGCTTGTGTTTGTGTTGTTTGGTAATCTTTCTATCAAGTTCTATTAGTTCAAAGATATTTGGACTAGAAAAAGAATGGAAACCAACGGTTCCTAAACCATAGCCTAGGCAAATCAAACCAATGAATAAGAAAGGTTGTGTTATTGAGAATTTGAGATACATTCGAAATCGCATGATTCGTATGCTTGTGTTTGTGTTGTTTGGTGATCTTTCTATCAAGTTCTATTGGTTCAAAGATTTTTTGACGAGAAGAAGAATGAAAACCAACACTTGCAAAACCATAGCCAAGGCAAATCAAACCAATGAATAAGAAAGGTATACTGAGAATTTGAGAAACATTCGAAATCGCATGATTCATATGCTTGTGTTTGTGTTGTTTGGTGATCTTTCTATCAAGTTCTATTAGTTCAAAGATTTTTTGACGAGAAGAAGAATGGAAACCAACACTTGCAAAACCATAGCCAAGGCAAATCAAACCAATCAATAAGAAAGGTTGTATTACTGAGAATTTGAGAAACATTCGAAATCGCATGATTCGTATGCTTGTGTTTGTGTTGTTTGGTGATCTTTCTATCAAGTTCTTTTAGTTCAAAGATTTATGGACTAGAAAAAGAATGGAAACCTACACTTGCAAAACCATAACATAGGCAAATCAAACCAATCTATAAGAAAGGTTGTATTATTGAGAATTTGAGAAATATTCGAAATCGCATGATTCGTATGCTTGTGTTTGTGTTGTTTGGTGATCTTTCTATCAAGTTCTATTAGTTCAAAGATTTATGGACTAGAAAAAGAATGGAAAACAGCGGTTACCAAACCATAGCCAAGGCAAATCAAACCAATGGATAAGAAAGGTTGTATTACTGAGAATTTAAGAAACATTCGAAATCGCATGATTCGTATGCTTGTGTTTGTGTTGTTTGGTGATCTTTCTATCAAGTGCTATTAGTTCAAAGATTTTTTTAACAGAAAAAGAATGGAAAACAACGGTTCCTAAACCATAGCTAAGGCAAATCAAACCAATGAATAAGAAAGGTTGTATTACTGAGAATTTGATAACCATTCGAAATCGCATGATTCGTATGCTTGTTTTTGTGTTGTTTGGTGATCTTTCTATCAAGTTCTATTAGTTCAAAGATTTTTTGACGAGAAAAAGAATGGATAACAACGGTTCCCAAACCATAGCCAAGGCAAATCGAACCAATGAATACAAAAGGTTGTGTTATTGAGAATTTGAGTAGCCTAGGCAAATCAAACCAATCAATAAGACCGGTTATATTATTGAGAATTTGAGAACATTCGAAATCGCATGATTCGTATGCTTGTGTTTGTGTTGTTTGGTGATCTTTCTATCATGTTCTATTAGTTCAAAGATTTATGGACTAGAAAAAGAATGGAAACCAACGGTTCCCAAACCATAGCCTAGGCAAATCAAACCAATCAATAAGAAAGGTTGTATTATTGAGAATTTGAGTAATATTCGAAATCGCATGATTCGTATGCTTGTGTTTGTGTTGTTTGGTAATCTTTCTATCAAGTTCTATTTGTTCAAAGATTTTTGGACGAGAAAAAGAATGGAAACCAACGGTTCCCGAACCACAGCCTAGGCAAATCAAACCAATCAATATGAAAGGTTGTGTTATTGAGAATTTGAGAATCTTTCGGAATCGCATGATTCGTACGGTTGTGTTGGTGTTGTTTGGTGATCTTTCTATCAAGTTCTATTAGTTCAAAGATTTATGGACTAGAAAAAGAATGGAAACCAACGGTTCCCAAACCATAGCCCAGGCAAATCAAACCAATCAATAAGAAAGGTTGTATTATTGAGAATTTGAGAAATATTCGAAATCGCATGATTCGTATGCTTGTGTTTGTGTTGTTTGGTAATCTTTCTATATAGTTCTATTAGTTCAAAGATATTTGGACTAGAAAAAGAATGGAAACCAACGGTTCCTAAACCATAGCCTAGGCAAATCAAACCAATCAATAAGAAAGGTTGTGTTATTGAGAATTTGAGATACATTCGAAATCGCATGATTCGTATGCTTGTGTTTGTGTTGTTTGGTGATCTTTCTATCAAGTTCAATTAGTTCAAAGATTTTTGGACGAGATAAAGAATAGAAACCAACGGTTCCCAAACCACAGCCTAGGCAAATCAAACCAATCAATAAGAAACGTTGTGTTATTGAGAATTTGAGAATCTTTCGGAATCGCATGATTCGTGTGCTTGTGTTGGTGTTGTTTGGTGATCTTTCTATCAAGTTCTATTAGTTCAAAGATTTTCGGACGAGAAAAAGAATGGAAACCAACGGTTCTCAAACCATAGCCTAGGCAAATCAAACCAATCAATAAAAAAGGTTGTGTTATTGAGAATTTGAGAAACATTCGGAATCGCAAGATTCGTATGCTTGTGTTTGTGTTGTTTGGTGATCTTTCTATCAAGTTCTATTAGTTCAAAGATTTATGGACTAGAAAAAGAATAGAAAACAACGGTTCCCAAACCATAGCCAAGGCAAATCAAACCAATGAATAAGAAAGGTTGTATTACTGAGAATTTGAGAAACATTCAAAATCGCATGATTCGTATGCTTATGTTTGTGTTGTTTGGTAATCTTTCTATCAAGTTCTATTAGTTCAAAGATTTTTTGACGAGAAAAAGAATGGAAACCAACACTTGCAAAACCATAGCCAAGGCAAATCAAACCAATGAATACGAAAGGTTGTATTACTGAGAATTTGAGAAACTTTCGAAATCGCATGATTCTTATGCTTAGGCAAATCATAGCCAAGGCAAATCAAACCAATGAATACAAAAGGTTGTGTTATTGAGAATTTGAGTAGCCTAGGCAAATCAAACCAATCAATACGAAAGGTTGTATTATTGAGAATTTGAGATACATTCGAAATCGCATGAGTCGTATGCTTGTGTTTGTGTTGTTTGGTGATCTTTCTATCATGTTCTATTAGTTCAAAGATTTATGGACTAGAAAAAGAATTGAAACCAACGGTTCCCAAACCATAGCCTAGGCAAATCAAACCAATCAATAAGAAAGGTTGTATTATTTAGAATTTGAGAAATATTCGAAATCGCATGATTCGTATGCTTGTGTTTGTGTTGTTTGGTGATCTTTCTATCAAGTTCTATTAGTTCAAAGATTTCTGGACTAGAAAAAGAGTGGAAACCAACGGTTCCTAAACCATAGCCTAGGCAAATCAAACCAATCACTAAGAAAGGTTGTGTTATTGAGAATTTGAGAAACATTCGGAATCGCATGATTCTCATGCTTGTGTTGGTGTTGTTTGGTGATCTTTCTATCAAGTTCTATTAGTTCAAAGATTTTTGGCCGAGAAAAAGAATGGAAACCAACGGTTCCCAAACCATAGCCTAGGCAAATCAAACCAATCAATAAGAAAGGTTGTACTATTGAGAATTTGAGAAACATTCGGAATCGCATGATTCGTATGCATGTGTTGGTGTTATTTTGTGATCTTTCTATCAAGTGTATTAGTTCAAAGATTTTTGGACGAGAAAAAGAATGGAAACCAACGGTTCCCAAACCATAGCCTAGGCGAATCAAACCAATCAATAAGAAAGGTTGTGTTATTGAGAATTTGAGAAACATTCGGAATCGCATGATTCCTATGCTTGTGTTTGTGTTGTTTGGTGATCTTTCTATCAAGTTCTATTAGTTCAAAGATTTATGGACTAGAAAAAGAATGGAAAACAGCGGTTACCAAACCATAGCCAAGGCAAATCAAACCAATGAATAAGAAAGGTTGTGTTATTGAGAATTTGAGTAGCCTAGGCAAATCAAACCAATCAATAAGAAAGGTTGTATTCTTGAGAATTTGAGAACATTCGAAATCGCATGATTCGTATGCTTGTGTTTGTGTTGTTTGGTGATCTTTCTATCATGTTCTATTAGTTCAAAGATTTATGGACTAGAAAAAGAATGGAAACCAACGGTTCCCAAACCATAGCCTAGGCAAATCAAACCAATCAATAAGAAAGGTTGTATTATTGAGAATTTGAGAAATATTCGAAATCGCATGATTCGTATGCTTGTGTTTGTGTTGTTTGGTAATCTTTCTATCAAGTTCTATTAGTTCAAAGATATTTGGACTAGAAAAAGAATGGAAACCAACGGTTCCTAAACCATAGCCTAGGCAAATCAAACCAATGAATAAGAAAGGTTGTGTTATTGAGAATTTGAGATACATTCGAAATCGCATGATTCGTATGCTTGTGTTTGTGTTGTTTGGTGATCTTTCTATCAAGTTCTATTGGTTCAAAGATTTTTTGACGAGAAGAAGAATGAAAACCAACACTTGCAAAACCATAGCCAAGGCAAATCAAACCAATGAATAAGAAAGGTATACTGAGAATTTGAGAAACATTCGAAATCGCATGATTCATATGCTTGTGTTTGTGTTGTTTGGTGATCTTTCTATCAAGTTCTATTAGTTCAAAGATTTTTTGACGAGAAGAAGAATGGAAACCAACACTTGCAAAACCATAGCCAAGGCAAATCAAACCAATCAATAAGAAAGGTTGTATTACTGAGAATTTGAGAAACATTCGAAATCGCATGATTCGTATGCTTGTGTTTGTGTTGTTTGGTGATCTTTCTATCAAGTTCTTTTAGTTCAAAGATTTATGGACTAGAAAAAGAATGGAAAACAACGGTTCCCAAACCATAGCCAAGGCAAATCAAACCAATGAATAAGAAAGGTTGTATTACTGAGAATTTGAGAAATATTCGAAATCGCATGATTCGTATGCTTGTGTTTGTGTTGTTTGGTGATCTTTCTATCAAGTGCTATTAGTTCAAAGATTTTTTGACCAGAAAAAGAATGGAAAACAACGGTTCCCAAACCATAGCCAAGGCAAATCAAACCAATGAATAAGAAAGGTTGTATTATTGAGAATTTGATAAATATTCGAAATCGCATGATTCGTATGCTTGTGTTTGTGTTGTTTGGTGATCTTTCTATCAAGTTCTATTAGTTCAAAGATTTTTTGACGAGAAAAAGAATGGATAACAACGGTTCCCCAACCATAGCCAAGGCAAATCAAACCAATGAATACAAAAGGTTGTGTTATTGAGAATTTGAGTAGCCTAGGCAAATCAAACCAATCAATAAGAAAGGTTGTATTATTGAGAATTTGAGATACATTCGAAATCGCATGATTCGTATGCTTGTGTTTGTGTTGTTTGGTGATCTTTCTATCATGTTCTATTAGTTCAAAGATTTATGGACTAGAAAAAGAATGGAAACCAACGGTTCCCAAACCATAGCCCAGGCAAATCAAACCAATCAATAAGAAAGGTTGTATTATTGAGAATTTGAGAAATATTCGAAATCGCATGATTCGTATGCTTGTGTTTGTGTTGTTTGGTAATCTTTCTATATAGTTCTATTAGTTCAAAGATATTTGGACTAGAAAAAGAATGGAAACCAACGGTTCCTAAACCATAGCCTAGGCAAATCAAACCAATCAATAAGAAAGGTTGTGTTATTGAGAATTTGAGATACATTCGAAATCGCATGATTCGTATGCTTGTGTTTGTGTTGTTTGGTGATCTTTCTATCAAGTTCAATTAGTTCAAAGATTTTTGGACGAGATAAAGAATAGAAACCAACGGTTCCCAAACCACAGCCTAGGCAAATCAAACCAATCAATAAGAAACGTTGTGTTATTGAGAATTTGAGAATCTTTCGGAATCGCATGATTCGTGTGCTTGTGTTGGTGTTGTTTGGTGATCTTTCTATCAAGTTCTATTAGTTCAAAGATTTTTGGACGAGAAAAAGAATGGAAACCAACGGTTCTCAAACCATAGCCTAGGCAAATCAAACCAATCAATAAAAAAGGTTGTGTTATTGAGAATTTGAGAAACATTCGGAATCGCAAGATTCGTATGCTTGTGTTTGTGTTGTTTGGTGATCTTTCTATCAAGTTCTATTAGTTCAAAGATTTATGGACTAGAAAAAGAATAGAAAACAACGGTTCCCAAACCATAGCCAAGGCAAATCAAACCAATGAATAAGAAAGGTTGTATTACTGAGAATTTGAGAAACATTCAAAATCGCATGATTCGTATGCTTATGTTTGTGTTGTTTGGTAATCTTTCTATCAAGTTCTATTAGTTCAAAGATTTTTTGACGAGAAAAAGAATGGAAACCAACACTTGCAAAACCATAGCCAAGGCAAATCAAACCAATGAATACGAAAGGTTGTATTACTGAGAATTTGAGAAACTTTCGAAATCGCATGATTCTTATGCTTAGGCAAATCATAGCCAAGGCAAATCAAACCAATGAATACAAAAGGTTGTGTTATTGAGAATTTGAGTAGCCTAGGCAAATCAAACCAATCAATACGAAAGGTTGTATTATTGAGAATTTGAGATACATTCGAAATCGCATGAGTCGTATGCTTGTGTTTGTGTTGTTTGGTGATCTTTCTATCATGTTCTATTAGTTCAAAGATTTATGGACTAGAAAAAGAATTGAAACCAACGGTTCCCAAACCATAGCCTAGGCAAATCAAACCAATCAATAAGAAAGGTTGTATTATTTAGAATTTGAGAAATATTCGAAATCGCATGATTCGTATGCTTGTGTTTGTGTTGTTTGGTGATCTTTCTATCAAGTTCTATTAGTTCAAAGATTTCTGGACTAGAAAAAGAGTGGAAACCAACGGTTCCTAAACCATAGCCTAGGCAAATCAAACCAATCACTAAGAAAGGTTGTGTTATTGAGAATTTGAGAAACATTCGGAATCGCATGATTCTCATGCTTGTGTTGGTGTTGTTTGGTGATCTTTCTATCAAGTTCTATTAGTTCAAAGATTTTTGGCCGAGAAAAAGAATGGAAACCAACGGTTCCCAAACCATAGCCTAGGCAAATCAAACCAATCAATAAGAAAGGTTGTACTATTGAGAATTTGAGAAACATTCGGAATCGCATGATTCGTATGCATGTGTTGGTGTTATTTTGTGATCTTTCTATCAAGTGTATTAGTTCAAAGATTTTTGGACGAGAAAAAGAATGGAAACCAACGGTTCCCAAACCATAGCCTAGGCGAATCAAACCAATCAATAAGAAAGGTTGTGTTATTGAGAATTTGAGAAACATTCGGAATCGCATGATTCCTATGCTTGTGTTTGTGTTGTTTGGTGATCTTTCTATCAAGTTCTATTAGTTCAAAGATTTATGGACTAGAAAAAGAATGGAAAACAGCGGTTACCAAACCATAGCCAAGGCAAATCAAACCAATGAATAAGAAAGGTTGTGTTATTGAGAATTTGAGTAGCCTAGGCAAATCAAACCAATCAATAAGAAAGGTTGTATTCTTGAGAATTTGAGAACATTCGAAATCGCATGATTCGTATGCTTGTGTTTGTGTTGTTTGGTGATCTTTCTATCATGTTCTATTAGTTCAAAGATTTATGGACTAGAAAAAGAATGGAAACCAACGGTTCCCAAACCATAGCCTAGGCAAATCAAACCAATCAATAAGAAAGGTTGTATTATTGAGAATTTGAGAAATATTCGAAATCGCATGATTCGTATGCTTGTGTTTGTGTTGTTTGGTAATCTTTCTATCAAGTTCTATTAGTTCAAAGATATTTGGACTAGAAAAAGAATGGAAACCAACGGTTCCTAAACCATAGCCTAGGCAAATCAAACCAATGAATAAGAAAGGTTGTGTTATTGAGAATTTGAGATACATTCGAAATCGCATGATTCGTATGCTTGTGTTTGTGTTGTTTGGTGATCTTTCTATCAAGTTCTATTGGTTCAAAGATTTTTTGACGAGAAGAAGAATGAAAACCAACACTTGCAAAACCATAGCCAAGGCAAATCAAACCAATGAATAAGAAAGGTATACTGAGAATTTGAGAAACATTCGAAATCGCATGATTCATATGCTTGTGTTTGTGTTGTTTGGTGATCTTTCTATCAAGTTCTATTAGTTCAAAGATTTTTTGACGAGAAGAAGAATGGAAACCAACACTTGCAAAACCATAGCCAAGGCAAATCAAACCAATCAATAAGAAAGGTTGTATTACTGAGAATTTGAGAAACATTCGAAATCGCATGATTCGTATGCTTGTGTTTGTGTTGTTTGGTGATCTTTCTATCAAGTTCTTTTAGTTCAAAGATTTATGGACTAGAAAAAGAATGGAAACCTACACTTGCAAAACCATAACATAGGCAAATCAAACCAATCTATAAGAAAGGTTGTATTATTGAGAATTTGAGAAATATTCGAAATCGCATGATTCGTATGCTTGTGTTTGTGTTGTTTGGTGATCTTTCTATCAAGTTCTATTAGTTCAAAGATTTATGGACTAGAAAAAGAATGGAAAACAGCGGTTACCAAACCATAGCCAAGGCAAATCAAACCAATGGATAAGAAAGGTTGTATTACTGAGAATTTAAGAAACATTCGAAATCGCATGATTCGTATGCTTGTGTTTGTGTTGTTTGGTGATCTTTCTATCAAGTTCTATTAGTTCAAAGATTTTTTTAACAGAAAAAGAATGGAAAACAACGGTTCCTAAACCATAGCTAAGGCAAATCAAACCAATGAATAAGAAAGGTTGTATTACTGAGAATTTGATAACCATTCGAAATCGCATGATTCGTATGCTTGTTTTTGTGTTGTTTGGTGATCTTTCTATCAAGTTCTATTAGTTCAAAGATTTTTTGACGAGAAAAAGAATGGATAACAACGGTTCCCAAACCATAGCCAAGGCAAATCGAACCAATGAATACAAAAGGTTGTGTTATTGAGAATTTGAGTAGCCTAGGCAAATCAAACCAATCAATAAGACCGGTTATATTATTGAGAATTTGAGAACATTCGAAATCGCATGATTCGTATGCTTGTGTTTGTGTTGTTTGGTGATCTTTCTATCATGTTCTATTAGTTCAAAGATTTATGGACTAGAAAAAGAATGGAAACCAACGGTTCCCAAACCATAGCCTAGGCAAATCAAACCAATCAATAAGAAAGGTTGTATTATTGAGAATTTGAGTAATATTCGAAATCGCATGATTCGTATGCTTGTGTTTGTGTTGTTTGGTAATCTTTCTATCAAGTTCTATTTGTTCAAAGATTTTTGGACGAGAAAAAGAATGGAAACCAACGGTTCCCGAACCACAGCCTAGGCAAATCAAACCAATCAATATGAAAGGTTGTTTTATTGAGAATTTGAGAATCTTTCGGAATCGCATGATTCGTACGGTTGTGTTGGTGTTGTTTGGTGATCTTTCTATCAAGTTCTATTAGTTCAAAGATTTTTGGACGAGAAAAAGAATGGAAACCAACGGTTCCCAAACCATAGCCTAGGCAAATCAAACCAATCAATAAGAAAGGTTGTGTTATTGAGAATTTGAGAAACATTCGGAATCGCATGATTCGTATGCTTGTGTTTGTGTTGTTTGGTGATCTTTCTATCAAGTTCTATTAGTTCAAAGATTTATGGACTAGAAAAAGAATAGAAAACAACGGTTCCCAAACCATAGCCAAGGCAAATCAAACCAATGAATAAGAAAGGTTGTATTACTGAGAATTTGAGAAACATTCGAAATTGCATGATTCGTATGCTTGTGTTTGTGTTGTTTGGTGATCTTCCTATCAAGTTCTATTAGTTCAAAGATTTTTTGACGAGAAAAAGAATGGAAACCAACACTTGCAAAACCATAGCCAGGGTAAATCAAACCAATGAATAAGAAAGGTTGTATTACTGAGAATTTGAGAAACATTCGAAATCGCATGATTCGTATGCTTGTGTTTGTGTTGTTTGGTGATCTTTCTATCAAGTTCTTTTAGTTCAAAGATTTATGGACTAGAAAAAGAATGGAAACCTACACTTGCAAAACCATAACATAGGCAAATCAAACCAATCTATAAGAAAGGTTGTATTATTGAGAATTTGAGAAATATTTGAAATCGCATGATTCGTATACTTGTGTTTGTGTTGTTTGGTGATCTTTCTATCAAGTTCTATTAGTTCAAAGATTTTTGGACTAGAAAAAGAATGGAAACCAACGGTTCCTAAACCATAGCCTAGGCAAATGAAACCAATCATTAAGAAAGGTTGTGTTATTGAGAATTTGAGAAACATTCGGAATCGCATGATTCGTATGCTTGTGTTGGTGTTGTTTGGTGATCTTTCTCTCAAGTTCTATTAGTTCAAAGATTTTTGGACGAGAAAAAGAATGGAAACCAACAGTTCCCAAACCATAGCCTAGGCAAATCAAACCAATCAATAAGAAAGGTTGTGCTATTGAGAATTTGAGAAACATTCGGAATCGCATGATTCGTATGCTTGTGTTGGTGTTGTTTTGTGATCTTTCTATCAAGTGAATTAGTTCACAGATTTTTGGACGAGAAAAAGAATGGAAACCAACGGTTCCCAAACCATAGCCTAGGCGAATCAAACCAATCAATAAGAAAGGTTGTGTTATTGAGAATTTGAGAAACATTCGGAATCGCATGATTCGTATGCTTGTGTTTGTGTTGTTTGGTGATCTTTCTATCAAGTTCTATTAGTTCAAAGATTTATGGACTAGAAAAAGAATAGAAAACAACGGTTCCCAAACCATAGCCAAGGCAAATCAAACCAATGAATAAGAAAGGTTGTATTACTGAGAATTTGAGAAACATTCGAAATCGCATGATTCGTATGCTTGTGTTTGTGTTGTTTGGTGATCTTTCTATCAAGTTCTATTAATTCAAAGATTTTTTGACGAGAAAAAGAATGGAAACCAACACTTGCAAAACCATAGCCAAGGTCAATCAAACCAATGAATAAGAAAGGTTGTATTACTGAGAATTTGAGAAACATTCGAAATCGCATGATTCGTATGCTTGTGTTTGTGTTGTTTGGTGATCTTTCTATCAAGTTCTTTTAGTTCAAAGATTTATGGACTAGAAAAAGAATGAAAACCTACATTTGCAAAACCATAACATAGGCAAATCAAACCAATCTATAAGAAAGGTTGTATTATTGAGAATTTGAGAAATATTCGAAATCGCATGATTCGTATGCTTGTGTTTGTGTTGTTTGGTGATCTTTCTATCAAGTTCTATTAGTTCAAAGATTTATGGACTAGAAAAAGAATGGAAAACAGCGGTTACCAAACCATAGCCAAGGCAAATCAAACCAATGAATAAGAAAGGTTGTATTACTGAGAATTTTAGAAACATTCGAAATCGCATGATTCGTATGCTTGTGTTTGTGTTGTTTGGTGATCTTTCTATCAAGTGCTATTAGTTCAAAGATTTTATGACCAGAAAAAGAATGGAAAACAACGGTTCCCAAACCATAGCCAAGGCAAATCAAACCAATGAATAAGAAAGGTTGTATTACTGAGAATTTGATAACCATTCGAAATCGCATGATTCGTATGCTTGTGTTTGTGTTGTTTGGTGATCTTTCTATCAAGTTCTATTAGTTCAAAGATTTTTTGACGAGAAAAAGAATGGATAACAACGGTTTCCAAACCATAGCCAGGGCAAATCAAACCAATGAATACAAAAGGTTGTGTTATTGAGAATTTGAGTAGCCTAGGCAAATCAAACCAATCAATAAGAAAGGTTGTATTATTGAGAATTTGAGAACATTCGAAATCACATGATTCGTATGCTTGTGTTTGTGTTGTTTGGTGATCTTTCTATCATGTTCTATTAGTTCAAAGATTTATGGACTAGAAAAAGAATGGAAACCAACGGTTCCCAAACCATAGCCTAGGCAAATCCGAACCAATCAATAAGAAAGGTTGTATTATTGAGAATTTGAGAACATTCGAAATCGCATGATTCGTATGCTTGTGTTTGTGTTGTTTGGTGATCTTTCTATCATGTTCTATTAGTTCAAAGATTTATGGACTAGAAAAAGAATGGAAACCAACGGTTCCCAAACCATAGCCTAGGCAAATCAAACCAATCAATAAGAAAGGTTGTATTATTGAGAATTTGAGTAATATTCGAAATCGCATGATTCGTATGCTTGTGTTTGTGTTGTTTGGTAATCTTTCTATCAAGTTCTATTAGTTCAAAGATTTTTGGACGAGAAAAAGAATGGAAACCAACGGTTCCCAAACCACAACCTAGGCAAATCAAACCAATCAATAAGAAAGGTTGTGCTATTGAGAATTTGAGAAACATTCGGAATCGCATGATTCGTATGCTTGTGTTGGTGTTGTTTTGTGATCTTTCTATCAAGTGAATTAGTTCACAGATTTTTGGACGAGAAAAAGAATGGAAACCAACGGTTCCCAAACCATAGCCTAGGTGAATCAAACCAATCAATAAGAAAGGTTGTGTTATTGAGAATTTGAGAAACATTCGGAATCGCATGATTCGTATGCTTGTGTTTGTGTTGTTTGGTGATCTTTCTATCAAGTTCTATTAGTTAAAAGATTTATGGACTAGAAAAAGAATAGAAAACAACGGTTCACAAACCATAGCCAAGGCAAATCAGACCAATGAATAAGAAAGGTTGTATTACTGAGAATTTGAGAAACATTCGAAATCGCATGATTCGTATGCTTGTGTTTGTGTTGTTTGGTGATCTTTCTATCAAGTTCTATTAATTCAAAGATTTTTTGACGAGAAAAAGAATGGAAACCAACACTTGCAAAACCATAGCCAAGGTCAATCAAACCAATGAATAAGAAAGGTTGTATTACTGAGAATTTGAGAAACATTCGAAATCGCATGATTCGTATGCTTGTGTTTGTGTTGTTTGGTGATCTTTCTATCAAGTTCTATTAGTTCAAAGATTTATGGACTAGAAAAAGAATGGAAAACAGCGGTTACCAAACCATAGCCAAGGCAAATCAAACCAATGAATAAGAAAGGTTGTATTACTGAGAATTTTAGAAACATTCGAAATCGCATGATTCGTATGCTTGTGTTTGTGTTGTTTGGTGATCTTTCTATCAAGTGCTATTAGTTCAAAGATTTTATGACCAGAAAAAGAATGGAAAACAACGGTTCCCAAACCATAGCCAAGGCAAATCAAACCAATGAATAAGAAAGGTTGTATTACTGAGAATTTGATAACCATTCGAAATCGCATGATTCGTATGCTTGTGTTTGTGTTGTTTGGTGATCTTTCTATCAAGTTCTATTAGTTCAAAGATTTTTTGACGAGAAAAAGAATGGATAACAACGGTTTCCAAACCATAGCCAGGGCAAATCAAACCAATGAATACAAAAGGTTGTGTTATTGAGAATTTGAGTAGCCTAGGCAAATCAAACCAATCAATAAGAAAGGTTGTATTATTGAGAATTTGAGAACATTCGAAATCACATGATTCGTATGCTTGTGTTTGTGTTGTTTGGTGATCTTTCTATCATGTTCTATTAGTTCAAAGATTTATGGACTAGAAAAAGAATGGAAACCAACGGTTCCCAAACCATAGCCTAGGCAAATCCGAACCAATCAATAAGAAAGGTTGTATTATTGAGAATTTGAGAACATTCGAAATCGCATGATTCGTATGCTTGTGTTTGTGTTGTTTGGTGATCTTTCTATCATGTTCTATTAGTTCAAAGATTTATGGACTAGAAAAAGAATGGAAACCAACGGTTCCCAAACCATAGCCTAGGCAAATCAAACCAATCAATAAGAAAGGTTGTATTATTGAGAATTTGAGTAATATTCGAAATCGCATGATTCGTATGCTTGTGTTTGTGTTGTTTGGTAATCTTTCTATCAAGTTCTATTAGTTCAAAGATTTTTGGACGAGAAAAAAAATGGAAACCAACGGTTCCCAAACCACAACCTAGGCAAATCAAACCAATCAATAAGAAAGGTTGTGCTATTGAGAATTTGAGAAACATTCGGAATCGCATGATTCGTATGCTTGTGTTGGTGTTGTTTTGTGATCTTTCTATCAAGTGAATTAGTTCACAGATTTTTGGACGAGAAAAAGAATGGAAACCAACGGTTCCCAAACCATAGCCTAGGTGAATCAAACCAATCAATAAGAAAGGTTGTGTTATTGAGAATTTGAGAAACATTCGGAATCGCATGATTCGTATGCTTGTGTTTGTGTTGTTTGGTGATCTTTCTATCAAGTTCTATTAGTTAAAAGATTTATGGACTAGAAAAAGAATAGAAAACAACGGTTCACAAACCATAGCCAAGGCAAATCAGACCAATGAATAAGAAAGGTTGTATTACTGAGAATTTGAGAAACATTCGAAATCGCATGATTCGTATGCTTGTGTTTGTGTTTGATGAAGGATCATCCAGTCAGCCTCCTCCAAGCGCCCCAACACTCTTTGAGGGGCCAATCACTAGATCCCGAGCTAAGAAGCTACAAAGTGGAATGCATGCCTTTGTGTGTTTCATTTGTGCTAAGGAGGCGAGAGCGAGCATGGAGCCATGTGCCAAGGCTGTGTGCCTAGCAAGTGTGGGCGCCACCCATGAAGAGAGCCAAGGCACAAGCGACGTCGCATGAGTGCCGCGATTGGGCACCGGCGCTGCGGGTGTGCCTCGTTTGGGCACCGGCGCTGCGAGTGTGCCTCGTTTGGGCACCGACGCCTATTTTAGGCACCCAAGAGTGTTTGTTTCATTTTGGGCCTATTATGCTGTTTTGGGCCTATCTATCTTAGAATTAATTAGACCTTTTTAATTATTTCTTTTATTTCCAGAAGTGAGACATATAAGTATTGTTTTGATGGTTTGGAACACTGAGACAATTCAGAAGATAGAAATCGTTTTTCTCTTGAAAAGAGAGAGTTTGAAGCTTTGCTTCATTGAGTGTGTGAATCGCAGCTTGGTTTGTTTGATTTGTGTCAATCCTCTACGAAGCTTGGTGCTTATCAACGATCACGAGCCCCCTTCCTGTGCTTCAAGGTGTCGCCTTGTTGTGTAGGATTGTACAAGGTTGGTTCTTCGTCCATTCTATTAGGATTCTGGTTGAAATACATACCAGGGGTTTAATAGTTGTCTCGAAGGGTTATCCTTCTCGTCGTTTCTATCAATTTCCCTTTTCGTTTCTTCATTTCAGTTTGCTTCTTTGTTGTGTCGTTTTTCCTCTTGTTGAGTCGAGTTCATCATTTCCAGTTTCGTTCCATTCAATTCTAACCATTGTTTCCTTGTGTTTTCCTTGTTGAGTCGTGAACGTCGAAGATCGGGCATCCACACGGCTAACCCCGTATCAAAGTGGTATCAGAGCTGCGTTGACGACGTTCTTTTCGTTCCCATCAAAAGAGTCTACAAAATACCAAAAAGAGTCCTCCGGAGATCAGGTTCGATTAATCAACTCTCTTTAATCTGAACTTGAAAGTACTAATCGGTTTGTTCTTGCGCAGTGGTTTGTTTTGCCTAGCCAATTACACCTTTAGCCAAGAAAAATCGTCCCCTCAGCCACCACAACCACCAACGCCCCACCACCTTCACAAAATCCGCCCACCACCTCCACAAATTCGACCACCACCTTGATTAAGTCAGCCGATTTGTTTTAATTAAATTGGAGTCATAAATCTGATTTAATTAATTCAAATTTGAATTAATCCTAAGCTGATTCCTATTTTTAAGGTTGACCAACAACAAACCATATCCCAGCCACATTATCCCACACCCACCTCCTAATATCAAGGAGAACCCATTCAGCTCATTTGAAATCAAAAGCCACGCCCAACCACCCATCCTCCAGCCTATTCCTTCTCCTAAAATCAAGGGATTTCAGCCACCAACATTTCAAACTCAAATCGCCACCTCTCCTCATTTCTAGCAAATTATTTTGCACCTTAGAATAGCATTTTATTTCAATTTCGAAATTATTTGTATTTTCTGATTATTTCTGATTAAAAAAAAAAAAAAAAAAAAAAATCAAAAAAAAAAAAAAAATCAAAAAAAAACGAAAATCAGAAATCAGATTTTATTCTTCTATTTCATTCATAGTATATCATTGCATTTTATTCTAGTGCATAGTGTAATTAAGGTGTGCGACATATCATCATCTTCCCTCTTCATCTCTTGAGTTAGACGATCCCATTGGAGAAGCTTTCGAACCTTACACTTTCAGCCTACCCTCACCTAAACAAACCACTCCAAGTTCATACTTGGTTACGGAAATCAAGGTGAGAGAAGCTTAATCGAGGTTTGTTCTCTTTCTCTATTCATCTCCATTCTTAAACACATTTGAGTCTTCTTTTCTTGGACGTTTCTTCCCCAGCCTTCATCTTCTCGTGAATTGTTGTTTACTAATCTTTGAATTGAGTTGTTGATCATTTCAAGCAGATTGAAACAACGAGCTCGATCACACACCGAGAGTGAGAGCGAGTGAAACACTTGAGAGGCTGATTTGGATTAAACTAACTTGACAAGTTTGCTTGTAAAGTGTTTTTGCTGATTGTGCAGAATGTCTAACGAAAGTAGTGATAACACCAACACACCCAAGAGCCCTGAGCCAATCCACCCCGAGGTGTTCAAGTTGTTGACCTCACTCAACAGCAACATCACACGCCTCAATTCTAGGATGACGGCCTTGGAGACGAGAGCCTTGGCGTTGCCTCCACCCGTGCCAAGCGTAGCCTTGGGCACCGATTCAGCGGCACACCAACAAGGCACCGGCGATGGCCAGGACCAAAACGCCCACAACACGGACCCTAACTTGGCGTCCACATCACAACAACATGGTTTCCAAAACCAAACCAGGGAAGTGCCTCATAACTCTAATCCATTGCGTAATTCCTCGGGCAATCTTCCTAGAAGAGTGCCTTTTGGTTCCCAGCTCACTCCCCTTCGGGATGAGCATAATCGTGCTAATAGCTTTCAAGGATTTCAGGACCAAAGAGGATCACCAAGTGATATGGACCTTTATGATGATGACTATGAGGGCGAGGAGGAGGATAATTGGGAGCGCGTCTCAAGAAGGGGAGGTAGGGAGCGCCGAGAAGGTCGAGATAGGCGTCCCATGAGACCTCGTGAGCAGGAGCAAGACGGAGTTGGCAAGATAAAGGTGAGGATCCCTGCTTTCGAAGGCAAGTGTGATCCGGATGTCTATATGGAATGGGAGACCAAGATCGAGCAAGTGTGGAACTGCCACAACTTTGCCGAGACCAAGAAGGTGCAGCTCGCTGTCCTTGAGTTCTCCGGTTATGCCCTCATATGGTGGGATAACTTGGTGAAAGAAAGGAGGCGCAATCTGGACGCACCCATAGCCAGCTGGGATCAAATGAAGGCGTTGATGCGAGGGCGTTTCATACCTCAACATTACGCCCGGGAGCTAAGACAGCGGCTGGAAAATTTGAAACAAGGTTCCATGAGTGCCGAGGAGTGCTACAATGCCATGCAAGTGGCGATGGTAAGGGCTGATGTGGTTGAGGATGAAGAGACCACCATGGCCAGGTATCTTCGTATCTTGCATCCTTATTTGGCAAATGAGATTGATTTATATCCCTACACTACTATGACTGACCTTTTCCATCTAGCTTTGAAAGTAGAAAGGAAATTCAAGTCTAGGTACTCGGGAGGAAGGAACGCGAACACTCAGCCCCAATCATGGAGGGGGAGCCGTGGCCAGCAAGGCGGATCGTATGGGAAGGAGGCCTCGCACCAAAAGGAGAGGAGCAATGCAGCCGGCGGTCAAGGAGACCAAGCTGGACGAGCCAAACAGCCCACAAGCTCCACGCCTTCACCATACAACAAGGGCAATTCTAGTGGGGTTTCAGCAGCTCCAAAGGGGAGTAATCCTACCTCTAACTCTTCGTCTAGGACTAGAGATATTGTGTGCTTTAAGTGCCAGGGTAGAGGACATTATGCAAGAGATTGCCCTAACAAGAAAACACTTTTAATCAATCATTTAGGTGAATATGAATCTGAAAGTGAGCATGAAAACGAGCCTAATGATGATTTGCATGAAAATGATAATGTTGAAGATGAAATTGAGTATGAATCTGGTGAATCTCTTATTGCTAGGAGGACATTGCATATTAAACCACAAGCATGCGATGATAATCAAAGAGAGAACTTGTTTCATACTAGGTGCTTGATTAAAGGGAAGGTTTGTAACATGATCATAGATAGTGGTAGTTGTTGTAACATTGCTAGCTTAGAGATGGTTAACAAACTGCAATTACCTATGACTCATCACCCTAGACCCTATAAGTTGCATTGGATGAATGACTGTGGTGAATTGAAAGTGCAAAGGCAAGTAAAGGTTTCTATTAAACTAGGACGTTATGAGGATAATGTTCTTTGTGATGTAGTACCTATGCAGGCTTGTCATATTCTATTAGGTCGTCCATGGCAATACGACAGGAAGGTTGTGCACGATGGATTCACCAACCGAAACACCTTCACCCACAACGGCCAGACCATAGTCCTTAAGCCCATGACGCCTACGCAGGTCTCGGAGGAGTGGGATCGGAAGCGTCAAGGTAAGAAGGTATGTTCTGACCTTGAGGGAGAGAATGGGAAGGAAGAGAAAGCTCGGGGTAAGACGAGCCAACCTCTCAGCCCTACACCTCCCTCCGCTCTTTTGGCTTCCAAGAGGGAGCTGGAAGACGAGTTTTTGGATGGGGAAACAACGCTTATGCTCTTATGCAAGGAGCTGAGCTTGTTAAGTGAAGAGCTTCGAGCTTCACTGCCCCCACGCATTTTGGGGCTCATCGAGGAGTACAAGGACGTATTCCCCGACGAGATACCGGCTGGCCTACCCCCAATTAGAGGAATCGAGCATCAAATTGATCTCATTCCCGGGGCGTCTTTGCCAAACAGGCCAGCTTACCGTATGAACCCCCAAGAGACCCAAGAGGTCCAATCCCAAGTCCAAGAGCTCTTGGATAAGGGATACATTAGGGAGAGTATGAGCCCTTGTGCTGTACCGGTGTTATTAGTACCCAAGAAAGACAACACATGGAGAATGTGTGTCGATTGCAGGGCCATTAATAACATCACGGTAAAGTATAGGCACCCCATTCCTCGTCTTGATGATATGCTAGACGAACTGCATGGATCCACCATTTTCTCAAAAATTGATTTAAAAAGTGGATACCACCAGATTCGTATGAGGGAGGGGGACGAGTGGAAAACAGCCTTCAAGACCAAGTTTGGTCTCTATGAATGGCTCGTTATGCCATTCGGGCTCACGAACGCCCCTAGTACATTCATGCGTCTCATGAACCATGTATTGCGACATTATATAGGGAAATTTGTAGTGGTCTATTTTGATGACATATTAGTGTATAGTCAGTCCCTAGAGGAGCATGAGTGTCATTTGAGAGATGTGCTTAATACCTTGCGTCTTGAACACTTGTTTGCGAATTTGAAAAAGTGTGAGTTATGTACTACTACTGTTACCTTTCTTGGTTTTGTGGTTAGCTCGCAGGGATTGCAAGTGAATGAGGCCAAGATCAAGGCCATAAACGAGTGGCCCACGCCAACTACTATTGGCCAGGTGCGGAGTTTCCATGGGCTGGCGAGCTTCTATAGGAGGTTTGTCAAGGATTTTAGCACCATTGCAGCCCCATTGACAGAAATTACAAAGAAGAGAAGTGAGTTCAAGTGGGGGCGTGCCCAGGAGAGAGCCTTCGAGACTCTCAAGCTGAAGTTGACGCAAGCCCCGCTATTGGTGTTGCCTGACTTCACACGACCGTTTGAGGTGGAGTGTGATGCAAGTGGAGTCGGCATAGGGGGCGTGCTTATGCAAGAAGGTAAACCTATCGCCTTCTTTTCTGAGAAATTAAAAGGTGCATGTTTAAACTACTCGACCTATGATAAAGAGTTGTATGCTTTGTATCGAGTGCTTAAAACATGGCAGCATTATCTTTGGCCTAGGGAATTTGTGCTTAAAACTGACCATGAATCCTTGAAACACTTTAAAAGTCAAGATAAAATGGATAGGAGGCATGGTAGATGGATGGAATTCATTGAAACATTCCCTTATGTGATTAAGTTTAAAAGAGGAAAAGATAATGTTGTAGCTGATGCCTTGTCTAGACGCCACACTTTGCTTGTTTCATTAGACTCTAGAGTATTAGGATTTACTTATATTCGTGAGTTATATGAAACTGATCTTGATTTTGGTGATGCGTTTAAGGCTTGTCTTGAAAAGAATTGTGTTGAGAAATACTATTTGCATGATGGCTTTCTTTTTCTAGTTGATAAAGTTTGCATACCTCGTTGTTCATTGCGTTTGCTGCTTGTTGAGGAAGCCCATAGGGGCGGCCTAATGGGGCATTTTGGGAGGGACAAAACTTATCACACTCTTAGGACTCATTTCTATTGGCCACACATGCTTAGGGATGTTGAGAATGTAGTTAAAAGATGCATGGACTGTCTTAGGGCTAAATCTAGACTTATGCCACATGGACTTTACACACCATTGCCCACGCCTACAGCCCCTTGGGAGGACCTTTCTATGGACTTTATAGTTGGGTTGCCTAGGACTAAGAAGGGGAGGGATTCAATCATGGTTGTAGTGGATAGGTTTAGTAAGATGGCACATTTTATAGCATGTCATAAGACCGACGATGCTACTAATGTGGCTGGATTATTCTTTAGGGAGATAGTCAGATTGCATGGGGTTCCTAAAACCATAGTTAGTGACCGAGATACTAAGTTCCTTAGCCACTTTTGGAGAACCTTATGGAGTAAACTAGGAACTAAGTTGCTGTTTTCTACCTCTAGTCACCCTCAAACTGATGGGCAAACCGAGGTCACCAATAGGACACTAGCTACGATTCTTAGGGCCATAATTAGGAAGAACTTGAAGATGTGGGAAGAGGCCTTACCTCATGTGGAGTTTGCATATAACAGGATTGTTCATTCTTCTACTAAATTGACTCCATTTGAATGTGTTTATGGTACTAACCCTCTCACCCCACTAGATCTTACCCCATTGCCAATGAGGGAAAATGAGCACTTTGACGCAGGAAAACATGTGGAGTTTATTAGGGAATTGCATGCTCGCACCAAACTGAAGTTGGAGCAAAAGGCCGAGTACAATGCAAGGAGAGCGAACCATGGGAGGCGCCACGTTGTTTTCCAGCCCGGAGACTTGGTGTGGGTTCATTTGAGGAAAGAGAGATTCCCGGAGCAAAGGAAGAACAAGCTGTCCCCTCGAGGAGATGGACCTTTCAAGGTGCTTAAGAGGATCGGGGACAATGCATACAAGCTGGAGCTGCCCGGTGATTATGGTGTAAGCGCAACTTTCAACGTCGCTGATCTCACGCCATACCTTGCTCTTGATGAAGACTTGGATTCGGGGTCGAATCCTTTCCAAGAAGGGGAGGTTGATGAAGGATCATCCAGTCAGCCTCCTCCAAGCGCCCCAACACTCTTTGAGGGGCCAATCACTAGATCCCGAGCTAAGAAGCTACAAAGTGGAATGCATGCCTTTGTGTGTTTCATTTGTGCTAAGGAGGCGAGAGCGAGCATGGAGCCATGTGCCAAGGCTGTGTGCCTAGCAAGTGTGGGCGCCACCCATGAAGAGAGCCAAGGCACAAGCGACGTCGCATGAGTGCCGCGATTGGGCACCGGCGCTGCGGGTGTGCCTCGTTTGGGCACCGGCGCTGCGAGTGTGCCTCGTTTGGGCACCGACGCCTATTTTAGGCACCCAAGAGTGTTTGTTTCATTTTGGGCCTATTATGCTGTTTTGGGCCTATCTATCTTAGAATTAATTAGACCTTTTTAATTATTTCTTTTATTTCCAGAAGTGAGACATATAAGTATTGTTTTGATGGTTTGGAACACTGAGACAATTCAGAAGATAGAAATCGTTTTTCTCTTGAAAAGAGAGAGTTTGAAGCTTTGCTTCATTGAGTGTGTGAATCGCAGCTTGGTTTGTTTGATTTGTGTCAATCCTCTACGAAGCTTGGTGCTTATCAACGATCACGAGCCCCCTTCCTGTGCTTCAAGGTGTCGCCTTGTTGTGTAGGATTGTACAAGGTTGGTTCTTCGTCCATTCTATTAGGATTCTGGTTGAAATACATACCAGGGGTTTAATAGTTGTCTCGAAGGGTTATCCTTCTCGTCGTTTCTATCAATTTCCCTTTTCGTTTCTTCATTTCAGTTTGCTTCTTTGTTGTGTCGTTTTTCCTCTTGTTGAGTCGAGTTCATCATTTCCAGTTTCGTTCCATTCAATTCTAACCATTGTTTCCTTGTGTTTTCCTTGTTGAGTCGTGAACGTCGAAGATCGGGCATCCACACGGCTAACCCCGTATCAGTGTTGTTTGGTGATCTTTCTATAAAGTTCTATTAGTTCAAAGATTTTTTGACGAGAAAAAGAATGGAAACCAACACTTGCAAAACCATAGCCAAGGTAACTCAAACCAATGAATAAGAAAGGTTGTATTACTGAGAATTTGAGAAACATTCGAAATCGCATGATTCGTATGCTTGTGTTTGTGTTGTTTGGTGATCTTTCTATCAAGTTCTTTTAGTTCAAAGATTTATGGACTAGAAAAAGAATGGAAACCTACATTTGCAAAACCATAACATAGGCAAATCAAACCAATCTATAAGAAAGGTTGTATTATTGAGAATTTGAGAAACATTCGAAATCGCATGATTCGTATGCTTGTGTTTGTGTTGTTTGGTGATCTTTCTATCAAGTTCTATTAGTTCAAAGATTTATGGACTAGAAAAAGAATGGAAAACAGCGGTTACCAAACCATAGCCAAGGCAAATCAAACCAATGAATAAGAAAGGTTGTATTACTGAGAATTTAAGAAACATTCGAAATCGCATGATTCGTATGCTTGTGTTTGTGTTGTTTGGTGATCTTTCTATCAAGTGCTATTAGTTCAAAGATTTTTTGACCAGAAAAAGAATGGAAAACAACGGTTCCTAAACCATAGCCAAGGCAAATCAAACCAATGAATAAGAAAGGTTGTATTACTGAGAATTTGATAACCATTCAAAATCGCATGATTCGTATGCTTGTGTTTGTGTTGTTTGGTGATCTTTCTATCAAGTTCTATTAGTTCAAAGATTTTTTGACGAGAAAAAGAATGGATAACAACGGTTTCCAAACCATAGCCAAGGCAAATCAAACCAATGAATACAAAAGGTTGTGTTATTGAGAATTTGAGTAGCCTAGGCAAATCAAACCAATCAATAAGAAAGGTTGTATTATTGAGAATTTAAGAACATTCGAAATCGCATGATTCGTATGCTTGTGTTTGTGTTGTTTGGTGATCTTTCTATCATGTTCTATTAGTTCAAAGATTTATGGACTAGAAAAAGAATGGAAACCAACGGTTCCCAAACCATAGCCTAGGCAAATCAAACCAATCAATAAGAAAGGTTGTATTATTGAGAATTTGAGTAATATTCGAAATCGCATGATTCGTATGCTTGTGTTTGTGTTGTTTGGTAATCTTTCTATCAAGTTCTATTAGTTCAAAGATTTTTGGACGAGAAAAAGAATGGAAACCAACGGTTCCCAAACCACAACCTAGGCAAATCAAACCAATCAATATGAAAGGTTGTGTTATTGAGAATTTGAGAATCTTTCGGAATCGCATGATTCGTACGCTTGTGTTGGTGTTGTTTGGTGATCTTTCTATCAAGTTCTATTAGTTCAAAGATTTTTGGACGAGAAAAAGAATGGAAACCAACGGTTCCCAAACCATAGCCTAGGCAAATCAAACCAATCAATAAGAAAGGTTGTGTTATTGAGAATTTTAGAAACATTCGGAATCGCATGATTCGTATACTTGTGTTTGTGTTGTTTGCTGATCTTTCTATCAAGTTCTATTAGTTCAAAGATTTATGGACTAGAAAAAGAATAGAAAACAACGGTTCCCAAACCATAGCCAAGGCAAATCAAACCAATGAATAAGAAAGGTTGTATTACTGAGAATTTGAGAAACATTCGAAATCGCATGATTCGTATGCTTGTGTTTGTGTTGTTTGGTGATCTTTCTATCAAGTTCAATTAGTTCAAAGATTTTTTGACGAGAAAAAGAATGGAAACCAACACTTGCAAAACCATAGCCAAGGTAAATCAAACCAATGAATAAGAAAAGTTGTATTACTGAGAATTTGAGAAACATTCGAAATCTCGTGATTCGTATGCTTGTGTTTATGTTGTTTGGTGATCTTTCTATCAAGTTCTATTAATTCAAAGATTTATGGACTAGAAAAAGAATGGAAACCTACACTTGCAAAACCATAACCTAGGCAAATCAAACCAATCAATAAGAAAGGTTGTATTATTGAAAATTTGAGAAATATTCGAAATCGCATGATTCGTATGCTTGTTTGTGTTGTTTGGTGATCTTTCTATCATGTTCTATTAGTTCAAAGATTTATGGACTAGAAAATGAATGGAAACCAACGGTTCCCAAACCATAGCCTAGGCAAATCAAACCAATCAATAAGAAAGGTTGTATTATTGAGAATTTGAGAAATATTTGAAATCGCACGATTCGTATGCTTGTGTTTGTGTTGTTTGGTGATCTTTCTATCAAGTTCTGTTAGTTCAAAGATTTTTGGACTAGAAAAAAAAATGGAAACCAACGGTTCCTAAACCATAGCCTAGGCAAATCAAACCAATCAATAAGAAAGGTTGTGTTATTGAGCATTTGAGATACATTCGAAATCGCATGATTCGTATGCTTGTGTTTGTGTTGTTTGGTGATCTTTCTATCAAGTTCAATTAGTTCAAAGATTTTTAGACGAGAAAAAGAATGGAAACCAACGGTTCCCAAACCATAGCCTAGGCAAATCAAACCAATCAATAAGAAAGGTTGTGTTATTGAGAATTTGAGAATCTTTCGGAATCGCATGATTCGTATGCTTGTGTTGGTGTTGTTTGGTGATCTTTCTATCAAGTTCTATTAGTTCAAAGATTTTTGGACGAGAAAAAGAATGGAAACCAACGGTTCCCAAAACATAGCCTAGGCAAATCAAACCAATCAATAAGAAAGGTTGTGTTATTGAGAATTTGAGAAACATTCGGAATCGCATGATTCGTATGCTTGTGTTTGTGTTGATTGGTGATCTTTCTATCAAGTTCTATTAGTTCAAAGATTTATGGACTAGAAAAAGAATCGAAAACAACGGTTCCCAAACCATAGACTAGGCAAATAAAACCAATCAATAAGAAAGGTTATGTTATTGAGAATTTGAGAAACATTCGGAATCGCATGATTCGTATGCTTGTGTTTGTGTTGTTTGGTGATCTTTCTATCAAGTTCTATTAGTTCAAAGATTTTTGGACGAGAAAAAGAATGGTAACCAACGGTTCCCAAACCACAGCCTAGGCAAATCAAACCAATCAATATGAAAGGTTGTGTTATTGAGAATTTGAGAATCTTTCGGAATCCCATGATTCGTACGCTTGTGCTGGTGTTGTTTGGTGATCTTTCTATCAAGTTCTATTAGTTCAAAGATTTTTGGACGAGAAAAAGAATGGAAACCAACGGTTCCCAAACCATAGCCTAGGCAAATCAAACCAATCAATAAGAAAGGTTGTGCTATTGAGAATTTGAGAAACATTCGGAATCGCATGATTCGTATGCTTGTGTTGGTGTTGTTTTGTGATCTTTCTATCAAGTGAATTAGTTCACAGATTTTTGGACGAGAAAAAGAATGGAAACCAACGGTTCCCAAACCATAGCCTAGGCGAATCAAACCAATCAATAAGAAAGGTTGTGTTATTGAGAATTGAGAAACATTCGGAATCGCATGATTCGTATGCTTGTGTTTGTGTTGTTTGGTGATCTTTCTATCAAGTTCTATTAGTTCAAAGATTTATGGACTAGAAAAAGAATAGAAAACAACGGTTCCCAAACCATAGCCAAGGCAAATCAGACCAATGAATAAGAAAGGTTGTATTACTGAGAATTTGAGAAACATTCGAAATCGCATGATTCGTATGCTTGTGTTTGTGTTGTTTGGTGATCTTTCTATCAAGTTCTATTAGTTCAAAGATTTTTTGACGAGAAAAAGAATGGAAACCAACACTTGCAAAACCATAGCCAAGGTAAATCAAACCAATGAATAAGAAAGGTTGTATTACTGAGAATTTGAGAAACATTCGAAATCGCATGATTCGTATGCTTGTGTTTGTGTTGTTTGGTGATCTTTCTATCAAGTTCTTTTAGTTCAAAGATTTATGGACTAGAAAAAGAATGGAAACCTACATTTGCAAAACCATAACATAGGCAAATCAAACCAATCTATAAGAAAGGTTGTATTATTGAGAATTTGAGAAATATTCGAAATCGCATGATTCGTATGCTTGTGTTTGTGTTGTTTGGTGATCTTTCTATCAAGTTCTATTAGTTCAAAGATTTATGGACTAGAAAAAGAATGGAAAACAGCGGTTACCAAACCATAGCCAAGGCAAATCAAACCAATGAATAAGAAAGGTTGTATTACTGAGAATTTAAGAAACATTCGAAATCGCATGATTCGTATGCTTGTGTTTGTGTTGTTTGGTGATCTTTCTATCAAGTGCTATTAGTTCAAAGATTTTTTGACCAGAAAAAGAATGGAAAACAACGGTTCCTAAACCATAGCCAAGGCAAATCAAACCAATGAATAAGAAAGGTTGTATTACTGAGAATTTGATAACCATTCGAAATCGCATGATTCGTATGCTTGTGTTTGTGTTGTTTGGTGATCTTTCTATCAAGTTCTATTAGTTCAAAGATTTTTTGACGAGAAAAAGAATGGATAACAACGGTTCCCAAACCATAGCCAAGGCAAATCAAACCAATGAATACAAAAGGTTGTGTTATTGAGAATTTGAGTAGCCTAGGCAAATCAAACCAATCAATAAGAAAGGTTGTATTATTGAGAATTTGAGAACATTCGAAATCGCATGATTCGTATGCTTGTGTTTGTGTTGTTTGGTGATCTTTCTATCATGTTCTATTAGTTCAAAGATTTATGGACTAGAAAAAGAATGGAAACCAACGGTTCCCAAACCATAGCCTAGGCAAAACAAACCAATCAATAAGAAAGGTTGTATTATTGAGAATTTGAGTAATATTCGAAATCGCATGATTCGTATGCTTGTGTTTGTGTTGTTTGGTAATCTTTCTATCAAGTTCTATTAGTTCAAAGATTTTTGGACGAGAAAAAGAATGGAAACCAACGGTTCCCAAACCACAACCTAGGCAAATCAAACCAATCAATAAGAAAGGTTGTGCTATTGAGAATTTGAGAAACATTCGGAATCGCATGATTCGTATGCTTGTGTTGGTGTTGTTTTGTGATCTTTCTATCAAGTGAATTAGTTCACAGATTTTTGGACGAGAAAAAGAATGGAAACCAACGGTTCCCAAACCATAGCCTAGGTGAATCAAACCAATCAATAAGAAAGGTTGTGTTATTGAGAATTTGAGAAACATTCGGAATCGCATGATTCGTATGCTTGTGTTTGTGTTGTTTGGTGATCTTTCTATCAAGTTCTATTAGTTAAAAGATTTATGGACTAGAAAAAGAATAGAAAACAACGGTTCCCAAACCATAGCCAAGGCAAATCAGACCAATGAATAAGAAAGGTTGTATTACTGAGAATTTGAGAAACATTCGAAATCGCATGATTCGTATGCTTGTGTTTGTGTTGTTTGGTGATCTTTCTATAAAGTTCTATTAGTTCAAAGATTTTTTGACGAGAAAAAGAATGGAAACCAACACTTGCAAAACCATAGCCAAGGTAACTCAAACCAATGAATAAGAAAGGTTGTATTACTGAGAATTTGAGAAACATTCGAAATCGCATGATTCGTATGCTTGTGTTTGTGTTGTTTGGTGATCTTTCTATCAAGTTCTTTTAGTTCAAAGATTTATGGACTAGAAAAAGAATGGAAACCTACATTTGCAAAACCATAACATAGGCAAATCAAACCAATCTATAAGAAAGGTTGTATTATTGAGAATTTGAGAAATATTCGAAATCGCATGATTCGTATGCTTGTGTTTGTGTTGTTTGGTGATCTTTCTATCAAGTTCTATTAGTTCAAAGATTTATGGACTAGAAAAAGAATGGAAAACAGCGGTTACCAAACCATAGCCAAGGCAAATCAAACCAATGAATAAGAAAGGTTGTATTACTGAGAATTTAAGAAACATTCGAAATCGCATGATTCGTATGCTTGTGTTTGTGTTGTTTGGTGATCTTTCTATCAAGTGCTATTAGTTCAAAGATTTTTTGACCAGAAAAAGAATGGAAAACAACGGTTCCTAAACCATAGCCAAGGCAAATCAAACCAATGAATAAGAAAGGTTGTATTACTGAGAATTTGATAACCATTCGAACTCGCATGATTCGTATGCTTGTGTTTGTGTTGTTTGGTGATCTTTCTATCAAGTTCTATTAGTTCAAAGATTTTTTGACGAGAAAAAGAATGGATAACAACGGTTCCCAAACCATAGCCAAGGCAAATCAAACCAATGAATACAAAAGGTTGTGTTATTGAGAATTTGAGTAGCCTAGGCAAATCAAACCAATCAATAAGAAAGGTTGTATTATTGAGAATTTGAGAACATTCGAAATCGCATGATTCGTATGCTTGTGTTTGTGTTGTTTGGTGATCTTTCTATCATGTTCTATTAGTTCAAAGATTTTTGGACTAGAAAAAGAATGGAAACCAACGGTTCCCAAACCATAGCCTAGGCAAATCAAACCAATCAATAAGAAAGGTTGTATTATTGAGAATTTGAGTAATATTCGAAATCGCATGATTCGTATGCTTGTGTTTGTGTTGTTTGGTAATCTTTCTATCAAGTTCTATTAGTTCAAAGATTTTTGGACGAGAAAAAGAATGGAAACCAACGGTTCCCAAACCACAACCTAGGCAAATCAAACCAATCAATATGAAAGGTTGTGTTATTGAGAATTTGAGAATCTTTCGGAATCGCATGATTCGTACGCTTGTGTTGGTGTTGTTTGGTGATCTTTCTATCAAGTTCTATTAGTTCAAAGATTTTTGGACGAGAAAAAGAATGGAAACCAACGGTTCCCAAACCATAGCCTAGGCAAATCAAACCAATCAATAAGAAAGGTTGTGTTATTGAGAATTTCAGAAACATTCGGAATCGCATGATTCGTATACTTGTGTTTGTGTTGTTTGCTGATCTTTCTATCAAGTTCTATTAGTTCAAAGATTTATGGACTAGAAAAAGAATAGAAAACAACGGTTCCCAAACCATAGCCAAGGCAAATCAAACCAATGAATAAGAAAGGTTGTATTACTGAGAATTTGAGAAACATTCGAAATCGCATGATTCGTATGCTTGTGTTTGTGTTGTTTGGTGATCTTTCTATCAAGTTCAATTAGTTCAAAGATTTTTTGACGAGAAAAAGAATGGAAACCAACACTTGCAAAACCATAGCCAAGGTAAATCAAACCAATGAATAAGAAAAGTTGTATTACTGAGAATTTGAGAAACATTCGAAATCGCGTGATTCGTATGCTTGTGTTTATGTTGTTTGGTGATCTTTCTATCAAGTTCTATTAGTTCAAAGATTTATGGACTAGAAAAAGAATGGAAACCTACACTTGCAAAACCATAACCTAGGCAAATCAAACCAATCAATAAGAAAGGTTGTATTATTGAAAATTTGAGAAATTTGAGAAATCGCATGATTCGTATGCTTGTGTTTGTGTTGTTTGGTGATCTTTCTATCATGTTCTATTAGTTCAAAGATTTATGGACTAGAAAATGAATGGAAACCAACGGTTCCCAAACCATAGCCTAGGCAAATCAAACCAATCAATAAGAAAGGTTGTATTATTGAGAATTTGAGAAATATTTGAAATCGCACGATTCGTATGCTTGTGTTTGTGTTGTTTGGTGATCTTTCTATCAAGTTCTGTTAGTTCAAAGATTTTTGGACTAGAAAAAAAAATGGAAACCAACGGTTCCTAAACCATAGCCTAGGCAAATCAAACCAATCAATAAGAAAGGTTGTGTTATTGAGCATTTGAGATACATTCGAAATCGCATGATTCGTATGCTTGTGTTTGTGTTGTTTGGTGATCTTTCTATCAAGTTCAATTAGTTCAAAGATTTTTAGACGAGAAAAAGAATGGAAACCAACGGTTCCCAAACCATAGCCTAGGCAAATCAAACCAATCAATAAGAAAGGTTGTGTTATTGAGAATTTGAGAATCTTTCGGAATCGCATGATTCGTATGCTTGTGTTGGTGTTGTTTGGTGATCTTTCTATCAAGTTCTATTAGTTCAAAGATTTTTGGACGAGAAAAAGAATGGAAACCAACGGTTCCCAAAACATAGCCTAGGCAAATCAAACCAATCAATAAGAAAGGTTGTGTTATTGAGAATTTGAGAAACATTCGGAATCGCATGATTCGTATGCTTGTGTTTGTGTTGATTGGTGATCTTTCTATCAAGTTCTATTAGTTCAAAGATTTATGGACTAGAAAAAGAATCGAAAACAACGGTTCCCAAACCATAGCCTAGGAAAATAAAACCAATCAATAAGAAAGGTTATGTTATTGAGAATTTGAGAAACATTCGGAATCGCATGATTCGTATGCTTGTGTTTGTGTTGTTTGGTGATCTTTCTATCAAGTTCTATTAGTTCAAAGATTTTTGGACGAGAAAAAGAATGGTAACCAACGGTTCCCAAACCACAGCCTAGGCAAATCAAACCAATCAATATGAAAGGTTGTGTTATTGAGAATTTGAGAATCTTTCGGAATCCCATGATTCGTACGCTTGTGCTGGTGTTGTTTGGTGATCTTTCTATCAAGTTCTATTAGTTCAAAGATTTTTGGACGAGAAAAAGAATGGAAACCAACGGTTCCCAAACCATAGCCTAGGCAAATCAAACCAATCAATAAGAAAGGTTGTGTTATTGAGAATTTCAGAAACATTCGGAATCGCATGATTCGTATACTTGTGTTTGTGTTGTTTGCTGATCTTTCTATCAAGTTCTATTAGTTCAAAGATTTATGGACTAGAAAAAGAATAGAAAACAACGGTTCCCAAACCATAGCCAAGGCAAATCAAACCAATGAATAAGAAAGGTTGTATTACTGAGAATTTGAGAAACATTCGAAATCGCATGATTCGTATGCTTGTGTTTGTGTTGTTTGGTGATCTTTCTATCAAGTTCAATTAGTTCAAAGATTTTTTGACGAGAAAAAGAATGGAAACCAACACTTGCAAAACCATAGCCAAGGTAAATCAAACCAATGAATAAGAAAAGTTGTATTACTGAGAATTTGAGAAACATTCGAAATCGCGTGATTCGTATGCTTGTGTTTATGTTGTTTGGTGATCTTTCTATCAAGTTCTATTAGTTCAAAGATTTATGGACTAGAAAAAGAATGGAAACCTACACTTGCAAAACCATAACCTAGGCAAATCAAACCAATCAATAAGAAAGGTTGTATTATTGAAAATTTGAGAAATATTCGAAATCGCATGATTCGTATGCTTGTGTTTGTGTTGTTTGGTGATCTTTCTATCAAGTTCAATTAGTTCAAAGATTTTTGGACGAGAAAAAGAATGGAAACCTACGGTTCCCAAATCATAGCTTAGGCAAATCAAACCAATCAATAAGAAACGTTGTGTTATTGAGAATTTGAGAAACATTCGGAATCGCATGATTCGTATGCTTGTGGTTGTGTTGTTTGGTGATCTTTCTATCAAGTTCTATTAGTTCAAAGATTTGTGGACTAGAAAAAGAATGGAAACCAACACTTGCCAAACCATAGCCTAGGCAAATCAAACCAATCAATAAGAAAGGATGTGTTATTGAGAATTTGAGATACATTCGAAATCGCATGATTCGTATGCTTGTGTTTGTGTTGTTTGGTGATCTTTCTATCAAGTTCAATTAGTTCAAAGATTTTTGGACGAGAAAAAGAATGGAACCCTACGGTTCCCAAATCATAGCTTAGGCAAATCAAACCAATCAATAAGAAAGGTTGTGTTATTGAGAATTTGAGAAACATTCGGAATCGCATGATTCGTATGCTTGTGTTGGTGTTGTTTGGTGATCTTTGTATCAAGTTCTATTAGCTCAAAGATTTATGGACTAGAAAAAGAATGGAAACCAACACTTGCCAAACCATAGCCTAGGCAAATCAAACCAATCAATAAGAAAGGTTGTATTATTGAGAATTTGAGATACATTCGAAATCGCATGATTCGTATGCTTGTGTTTGTGTTGTTTGGTGATCTTTCTATCATGTTCTATTAGTTCAAAGATTTATGGACTAGAAAATGAATGGAAACCAACGGTTCCCAAACCATAGCCTAGGCAAATCAAACCAATCAATAAGAAAGGTTGTATTATTGAGAATTTGAGAAATATTTGAAATCGTACGATTCGTATGCTTGTGTTTGTGTTGTTTGGTGATCTTTCTATCAAGTTCTGTTAGTTCAAAGATTTTTGGACTAGAAAAAAAAATGGAAACCAACGGTTCCTAAACCATAGCCTAGGCAAATCAAACCAATCAATAAGAAAGGTTGTGTTATTGAGAATTTGAGATACATTCGAAATCGCATGATTCGTATGCTTGTGTTTGTGTTGTTTGGTGATCTTTCTATCAAGTTCAATTAGTTCAAAGATTTTTAGACGAGAAAAAGAATGGAAACCAACGGTTCCCAAACCATAGCCTAGGCAAATCAAACCAATCAATAAGAAAGGTTGTGTTATTGAGAATTTGAGAATCTTTCGGAATCGCATGATTCGTATGCTTGTGTTGGTGTTGTTTGGTGATCTTTCTATCAAGTTCTATTAGTTCAAAGATTTTTGGACGAGAAAAAGAATGGAAACCAACGGTTCCCAAAACATAGCCTAGGCAAATCAAACCAATCAATAAGAAAGGTTGTGTTATTGAGAATTTGAGAAACATTCGGAATCGCATGATTCGTATGCTTGTGTTTGTGTTGATTGGTGATCTTTCTATCAAGTTCTATTAGTTCAAAGATTTATGGACTAGAAAAAGAATCGAAAACAATGGTTCCCAAACCATAGCCTAGGCAAATAAAACCAATCAATAAGAAAGGTTATGTTATTGAGAATTTGAGAAACATTCGGAATCGCATGATTCGTATGCTTGTGTTTGTGTTGTTTGGTGATCTTTCTATCAAGTTCTATTAGTTCAAAGATTTTTGGACGAGAAAAAGAATGGAAACCAACGGTTCCCAAACCACAGCCTAGGCAAATCAAACCAATCAATATGAAAGGTTGTGTTATTGAGAATTTGAGAATCTTTCGGAATCGCATGATTCGTACGCTTGTGTTGGTGCTGTTTGGTGATCTTTCTATCAAGTTCTATTAGTTCAAAGATTTTTGGACGAGAAAAAGAATGGAAACCAACGGTTCCCAAACCATAGCCTAGGCAAATCAAACCAATCCATAAGAAAGGTTGTGTTATTGAGAATTTGAGAAACATTCGGAATCGCATGATTCGTATGCTTTTGTTTGTGTTGTTTGCTGATCTTTCTATCAAGTTCTATTAGTTCAAAGATTTATGGACTAGAAAAAGAATAGAAAACAACGGTTCCCAAACCATAGCCAAGGCAAATCAAACCAATGAATAAGAAAGGTTGTATTACTGAGAATTTGAGAAACATTCGAAATCGCATGATTCGTATGCTTGTGTTTGTATTGTTTGGTGATCTTTCAATCAAGTTCAATTAGTTCAAAGATTTTTTGACGAGAAAAAGAATGGAAACCAACACTTGCAAAACCATAGCCAAGGTAAATCAAACCAATGAATAAGAAAGGTTGTATTACTGAGAATTTGAGAAACATTCGAAATCGCGTGATTCGTATGCTTGTGTTTGTGTTGTTTGGTGATCTTTCTATCAAGTTCTATTAGTTCAAAGATTTATGGACTAGAAAAAGAATGGAAACCTACACTTGCAAAACCATAACCTAGGCAAATCAAACCAATCAATAAGAAAGGTTGTATTATTGAAAATTTGAGAAATATTCGAAATCGCATGATTCGTATGCTTGTGTTTGTGTTGTTTGGTGATCTTTCTATCAAGTTCAATTAGTTCAAAGATTTTTGGACGAGAAAAAGAATGGAAACCTACGGTTCCCAAATCATAGCTTAGGCAAATCAAACCAATCAATAAGAAAGGTTTTATTATTGAGAATTTGAGATACATTCGAAATCGCATGATTCTTATGCTTGTGTTTGTGTTGTTTGGTGATCTTTCTATCAAGTTCTATTAGTTCAAAGATTTTTAGACGAGAAAAAGAATGGAAACCAATGGTTCCCAAACCATAGCCTAGGCAAATCAAACCAATCAATAAGAAAGGTTGTATTATTGAGAATTTGAGAAATATTCGAAATCGCAGGATTGTTTTCTGTTTGTGTTGTTTGGTGATCTTTCTATCAAGTTCTGTTAGTTCAAAGATTTTTGGACTAGAAAAAAAAATGGAAACCAACGGTTCCTAAACCATAGCCCAGGCAAATCAAACCAATCAATAAGAAAGGTTGTGTTATTGAGAATTTGAGATACATTCGAAATCGCATGATTCGTATGCTTGTGTTTGTGTTGTTTGGTGATCTTTCTATCAAGTTCAATTAGTTCAAAGATTTTTAGACGAGAAAAAGAATGGAAACCAACGGTTCCCAAACCATAGCCTAGGCAAATCAAACCAATCAATAAGAAAGGTTGTGTTATTGAGAATTTGAGAATCTTTCGGAATCGCATGATTCGTATGCTTGTGTTGGTGTTGTTTGGTGATCTTTCTATCAAGTTCTATTAGTTCAAAGATTTTTGGACGAGAAAAAGAATGGAAACCAACGGTTCCCAAAACATAGCCTAGGCAAATCAAACCAATCAATAAGAAAGGTTGTGTTATTGAGAATTTGAGAAACATTCGGAATCGCATGATTCGTATGCTTGTGTTGGTGTTGTTTGGTGAACTTTCTATCAAGTTCAATTAGTTCAAAGATTTTTGGACGAGAAAAAGAATGGAAACCAACGGTTCCCAAACCATAGCCTAGACAAATCAAACCAATCAATAAGAAAGGTTGTGTTATTGAGAATTTGAGAAACATTCGGAATCGCATGATTCGTATGCTTGTGTTGGTGTTGTTTGGTGATCTTTCTATCAAGTTCTATTACTTCAAAGATTTTTGGACGAGAAAAAGAATGGAAACCAACGGTTCCCAAACCATATCCTAGGCAAATCAAACCAATCGATAAGAAAGGTTGTGTTATTGAGAATTTGAGAAACATTCGGAATCGCATGATTCGTATGCTTGTGTTTATGTTGTTTGGTGATCTTTCTATCAAGTTCTATTAGTTCAAAGATTTAAGGACTAGAAAAAGAATAGAAAACATCAGTTCCCAAACCATAGCCAAGGGAAATCAAACCAATGAATAAGAAAGGTTGTATTACTGAGAATTTGAGAAACATTCGAAATCACATGATTCGTATGCTTGTGTTTGTGTTGTTTCGTGATCTTTCTATCAAGTTCTATTAGTTCAAAGATTTTTTGATGAGAAAAAGAATGGAAACCAACACTTGCAAAACCATATCCAAGGCAAATCAAACCAATGAATAAGAAAGGTTGTATTACTGAGAATTTGAGAAACATTCGAAATCGCATGATTCGTATGCTTGTGTTTGTGTTGTTTGGTGATCTTTCTATGAAGTTCTATTAGTTCAAAGATTTTTGGACGAGAAAAAGAATGGAAACCAACTGTTCCCAAACCATAGCCTAGGCAAATCAAACCAATCAATAAGAAAGGTTGTGTTATTGAGAATTTGAGAAACATTCGGAATCGCATGATTCGTATGCTTGTGTTGGTGTTGTTTGGTGATCTTTCTATCAAGTTCTATTAGTTCAAAGATTTTTGGACGAGAAAAAGAATGGAAACCAACGTTTCCCAAACCAAAGCCTAGGCAAATAAAACCAATCAATAAGAAAGGTTGTGTTATTGAGAATTTGATAAACATTCGGAATCGCAAGATTCGTATGCTTGTGTTGGTGTTGTTTGGTGAACTTTCTATCAAGTTCAATTAGTTCAAAGATTTTTGGACGAGAAAAAGAATGGAAACCAACGGTTCCCAAACCATAGCCTTGGCAAATCAAACTAATCAATAAGAAAGGTTGTGTTATTGAGAATTTGAGAAACATTCGGAATCGCAGGATTGTTTTCTGTTTGTGTTGTTTGGTGATCTTTCTATCAAGTTCTGTTAGTTCAAAGATTTTTGGACTAGAAAAAAAAATGGAAACCAACGGTTCCTAAACCATAGCCCAGGCAAATCAAACCAATCAATAAGAAAGGTTGTGTTATTGAGAATTTGAGATACATTCGAAATCGCATGATTCGTATGCTTGTGTTTGTGTTGTTTGGTGATCTTTCTATCAAGTTCAATTAGTTCAAAGATTTTTAGACGAGAAAAAGAATGGAAACCAACGGTTCCCAAACCATAGCCTAGGCAAATCAAACCAATCAATAAGAAAGGTTGTGTTATTGAGAATTTGAGAATCTTTCGGAATCGCATGATTCGTATGCTTGTGTTGGTGTTGTTTGGTGATCTTTCTATCAAGTTCTATTAGTTCAAAGATTTTTGGACGAGAAAAAGAATGGAAACCAACGGTTCCCAAAACATAGCCTAGGCAAATCAAACCAATCAATAAGAAAGGTTGTGTTATTGAGAATTTGAGAAACATTCGGAATCGCATGATTCGTATGCTTGTGTTTGTGTTGTTTGGTGATCTTTCTATCAAGTTCTATTAGTTCAAAGATTTATGGACTAGAAAAAGAATGGAAAACAACGGTTCCCAAACCATAGCCTAGGCAAATAAAACCAATCAATTAGAAAGGTTATGTTATTGAGAATTTGAGAAACATTCGGAATCGCATGATTCGTATGCATGTGTTTGTGTTGTTTGGTGATCTTTCTATCAAGTTCTATTAGTTCAAAGATTTATGGACTAGAAAAAGAATGGAAACAAACACTTGCCAAACCATAGCCTAGGCAAATCAAACCAATCAATAAGAAAGGTTGTACTATTGAGAATTTGAGAAACATTCGAAATCGCATGATTCGTATGCTTGTGTTTGTGTTGTTTGGTGAACTTTCTATCAAGTTCAATTAGTTCAAAGATTTTTGGACGAGAAAAAGAATGGAAACCAACGGTTCCCAAACCATAGCCTAGACAAATCAAACCAATCAATAAGAAAGGTTGTGTTATTGAGAATTTGAGAAACATTCGGAATCGCATGATTCGTATGCTTGTGTTGGTGTTGTTTGGTGATCTTTCTATCAAGTTCTATTACTTCAAAGATTTTTGGACGAGAAAAAGAATGGAAACCAACGGTTCCCAAACCATATCCTAGGCAAATCAAACCAATCGATAAGAAAGGTTGTGTTATTGAGAATTTGAGAAACATTCGGAATCGCATGATTCGTATGCTTGTGTTTGTGTTGTTTGGTGATCTTTCTATCAAGTTCTATTAGTTCAAAGATTTATGGACTAGAAAAAGAATGGAAAACAACGGTTCCCAAACCATAGCCTAGGCAAATAAAACCAATCAATAAGAAAGGTTATGTTATTGAGAATTTGAGAAACATTCGGAATCGCATGATTCGTATGCTTGTGTTTGTGTTGTTTGGTGATCTTTCTATCAAGTTCTATTAGTTCAAAGATTTATGGACTAGAAAAAGAATGGAAACAAACACTTGCCAAACCATAGCCTAGGCAAATCAAACCAATCAATAAGAAAGGTTGTACTATTGAGAATTTGAGAAACATTCGAAATCGCATGATTCGTATGCTTGTGTTTGTGTTGTTTGGTGAACTTTCTATCAAGTTCAATTAGTTCAAAGATTTTTGGACGAGAAAAAGAATGGAAACCAACGGTTCCCAAACCATAGCCTAGACAAATCAAACCAATCAATAAGAAAGGTTGTGTTATTGAGAATTTGAGAAACATTCGGAATCGCATGATTCGTATGCTTGTGTTGGTGTTGTTTGGTGATCTTTCTATCAAGTTCTATTACTTCAAAGATTTTTGGACGAGAAAAAGAATGGAAACCAACGGTTCCCAAACCATATCCTAGGCAAATCAAACCAATCGATAAGAAAGGTTGTGTTATTGAGAATTTGAGAAACATTCGGAATCGCATGATTCGTATGCTTGTGTTGGTGTTGTTTGGTGATCTTTCTATCAAGTTCTATTAGTTCAAAGATTTAAGGACTAGAAAAAGAATAGAAAACATCGGTTCCCAAACCATAGCCAAGGCAAATCAAACCAATGAATAAGAAAGGTTGTATTACTGAGAATTTGAGAAACATTCGAAATCACATGATTCGTATGCTTGTGTTGGTGTTGTTTGGTGAACTTTCTATCAAGTTCAATTAGTTCAAAGATTTTTGGATGAGAAAAAGAATGGAAACCAACGGTTCCCAAACCATAGCCTTGGCAAATCAAACCAATCAATAAGAAAGGTTGTGTTATTGAGAATTTGAGAAACATTCGGAATCGCATGATTCGTATGCTTATGTTGGTGTTGTTTGGTGATCTTTCTATCAAGTTCTATTAGTTCAAAGATTTTTGGACGAGAAAAAGAATGGAAACCAACGTTTCCCAAACCATAGCCTAGGCAAATAAAACCAATCAATAAGAAAGGTTGTGTTATTGAGAATTTGAGAAACATTCGGAATCGCAAGATTCGTATGCTTGTGTTGGTGTTGTTTGGTGAACTTTCTATCAAGTTCAATTAGTTCAAAGATTTTTGGACGAGAAAAAGAATGGAAACCAACGGTTCCCAAACCATAGCCTTGGCAAATCAAACCAATCAATAAGAAAGGTTGTGTTATTGAGAATTTGAGAAACATTCGGAATCGCATGATTCGTATGCTTGTGTTTGTGTTGTTTGGTGATCTTTCTATCAAGTTCTATTAGTTCAAAGATTTATGGACTAGAAAAAGAATGGAAACAAACACTTGCCAAACCATAGCCTAGGCAAATCAAACCAATCAATAAGAAAGGTTGTACTATTGAGAATTTGAGAAACATTCGAAATCGCATGATTCGTATGCTTGTGTTTGTGTTGTTTGGTGAACTTTCTATCAAGTTCAATTAGTTCAAAGATTTTTGGACGAGAAAAAGAATGGAAACCAACGGTTCCCAAACCATAGCCTAGACAAATCAAACCAATCAATAAGAAAGGTTGTGTTATTGAGAATTTGAGAAACATTCGGAATCGCATGATTCGTATGCTTGTGTTGGTGTTGTTTGGTGATCTTTCTATCAAGTTCTATTACTTCAAAGATTTTTGGACGAGAAAAAGAATGGAAACCAACGGTTCCCAAACCATATCCTAGGCAAATCAAACCAATCGATAAGAAAGGTTGTGTTATTGAGAATTTGAAAAACATTCGGAATCGCATGATTCGTATGCTTGTGTTTATGTTGTTTGGTGATCTTTCTATCAAGTTCTATTAGTTCAAAGATTTAAGGACTAGAAAAAGAATAGAAAACATCGGTTCCCAAACCATAGCCAAGGCAAATCAAACCAATGAATAAGAAAGGTTGTATTACTGAGAATTTGAGAAACATTCGAAATCACATGATTCGTATGCTTGTGTTTGTGTTGTTTGGTGATCTTTCTATCAAGTTCTATTAGTTCAAAGATTTTTTGATGAGAAAAAGAATGGAAACCAACACTTGCAAAACCATATCCAAGGCAAATCAAACCAATGAATAAGAAAGGTTGTATTACTGAGAATTTGAGAAACATTCGAAATCGCATGATTCGTATGCTTGTGTTTGTGTTGTTTGGTGATCTTTCTATGAAGTTCTATTAGTTCAAAGATTTTTGGACGAGAAAAAGAATGGAAACCAAGTGTTCCCAAACCATAGCCTAGGCAAATCAAACCAATCAATAAGAAAGGTTGTGTTATTGAGAATTTGAGAAACATTCGGAATCGCATGATTCGTATGCTTGTGTTGGTGTTGTTTGGTGATCTTTCTATCAAGTTCTATTAGTTCAAAGATTTTTGGACGAGAAAAAGAATGGAAACCAACGTTTCCCAAACCAAAGCCTAGGCAAATAAAACCAATCAATAAGAAAGGTTGTGTTATTGAGAATTTGATAAACATTCGGAATCGCAAGATTCGTATGCTTGTGTTGGTGTTGTTTGGTGAACTTTCTATCAAGTTCAATTAGTTCAAAGATTTTTGGACGAGAAAAAGAATGGAAACCAACGGTTCCCAAACCATAGCCTTGGCAAATCAAACTAATCAATAAGAAAGGTTGTGTTATTGAGAATTTGAGAAACATTCGGAATCGCATGATTCGTATGCTTGTGTTGGTGTTGTTTGGTGATCTTTCTGTCAAGTTCTATTTGTTCATAGATATTTTGACCAGAAAAAGAATGGAAAACAACGGTTCCCAAACCATAGCCAAGGCAAATCAAACCAATGAATAAGAAAGGTTGTATTACTGAGAATTTGAGAAACATTCAAAATCGCATGATTCGTATGCTTGTGTTGGTGTTGTTTGGTGATCTTTCTATCAAGTTCTATTAGTTCAAAGATTTTTGGACGAGAAAAAGAATGGAAACCAACGGTTCCCAAAACATAGCCTAGGGAAATCAAACCAATCATTAAGAAAGGTTGAGTTATTGAGAATTTGAGAAACATTCGGAATCGCATGATTCGTATGCTTGTGTTTGTGTTGTTTGGTGATCTTTCTATCAAGTTCTATTAGTTCAAAGATTTATGGACTAGAAAAAGAATGGAAAACAACGGTTCCCAAACCATAGCCTAGGCAAATAAAACGAATCAATAAGAAAGGTTATGTTCTTGAGAATTTGAGAAACATTCGGAATCGCATGATTCGTATGCTTTTGTTTGTGTTGTTTGGTGATCTTTCTATCAAGTTCTATTAGTTCAAAGATTTATGGACTAGAAAAAGAATGGAAACCTACACTTGCAAAACCATAACCTAGGCAAATCAAACCAATCAACAAGAAAGGTTATGTTATTGAGAATTTGAGAAACATTCGGAATCGCATGATTCGTATGCTTGTGTTTGTGTTGTTTGGTGATCTTTCTATCAAGTTCTGTTAGTTCAAAGATTTTTGGACTAGAAAAAAAAATGGAAACCAACGGTTCCTAAACCATAGCCTAGGCAAATCAAACCAATCAATAAGAAAGGTTGTGTTATTGAGAATTTGAGATACATTCGAAATCGCATGATTCGTATGCTTGTGTTTGTGTTGTTTGGTGATCTTTCAATCAAGTTCAATTAGTTCAAAGATTTTTAGACGAGAAAAAGAATGGAAACCAACGGTTCCCAAACCATAGCCTAGGCAAATCAAACCAATCAATAAGAAAGGTTGTGTTATTGAGAATTTGAGAATCTTTCGGAATCGCATGATTCGTATGCTTGTGTTGGTGTTGTTTGGTGATCTTTCTATCAAGTTCTATTAGTCCAAAGATTTTTGGACGAGAAAAAGAATGGAAACCAACGGTTCCCAAAACATAGCCTAGGCAAATCAAACCAATCAATAAGAAAGGTTGTGTTATTGAGAATTTGAGAAACATTCGGAATCGCATGATTCGTATGCTTGTGTTTGTGTTGTTTGGTGATCTTTCTATCAAGTTCTATTAGTTCAAAGATTTATGGACTAGAAAAAGAATGGAAAACAACGGTTCCCAAACCATAGCCTAGGCAAATAAAACCAATCAATAAGAAAGGTTATGTTATTGAGAATTTGAGAAACATTCGGAATCGCATGATTCGTATGCTTGTGTTTGTGTTGTTTGGTGATCTTTCTATCAAGTTCTATTAGTTCAAAGATTTATGGACTAGAAAAAGAATGGAAACAAACACTTGCCAAACCATAGCCTAGGCAAATCAAACCAATCAATAAGAAAGGTTGTACTATTGAGAATTTGAGAAACATTCGAAATCGCATGATTCGTATGCTTGTGTTTGTGTTGTTTGGTGAACTTTCTATCAAGTTCAATTAGTTCAAAGATTTTTGGACGAGAAAAAGAATGGAAACCAACGGTTCCCAAACCATAGCCTAGACAAATCAAACCAATCAATAAGAAAGGTTGTGTTATTGAGAATTTGAGAAACATTCGGAATCGCATGATTCGTATGCTTGTGTTGGTGTTGTTTGGTGATCTTTCTATCAAGTTCTATTACTTCAAAGATTTTTGGACGAGAAAAAGAATGGAAACCAACGGTTCCCAAACCATATCCTAGGCAAATCAAACCAATCGATAAGAAAGGTTGTGTTATTGAGAATTTGAGAAACATTCGGAATCGCATGATTCGTATGCTTGTGTTTATGTTGTTTGGTGATCTTTCTATCAAGTTCTATTAGTTCAAAGATTTAAGGACTAGAAAAAGAATAGAAAACATCGGTTCCCAAACCATAGCCAAGGCAAATCAAACCAATGAATAAGAAAGGTTGTATTACTGAGAATTTGAGAAACATTCGAAATCACATGATTCGTATGCTTGTGTTTGTGTTGTTTGGTGATCTTTCTATCAAGTTCTATTAGTTCAAAGATTTTTTGATGAGAAAAAGAATGGAAACTAACACTTGCAAAACCATAGCCAAGGCAAATCAAACCAATGAATAAGAAAGGTTGTATTACTGAGAATTTGAGAAACATTCGAAATCGCATGATTCGTATGCTTGTGTTTGTGTTGTTTGGTGATCTTTTTATGAAGTTCTATTAGTTCAAAAATTTTTGGACGAGAAAAAGAATGGAAACCAACTGTTCCCAAACCATAGCCTAGGCAAATCAAACCAATCAATAAGAAAGGTTGTGTTATTGAGAATTTGAGAAACATTCGGAATCGCATGATTCGTATGCTTATGTTGGTGTTGTTTGGTGATCTTTCTATCAAGTTCTATTAGTTCAAAGATTTTTGGACGAGAAAAAGAATGGAAACCAACGTTTCCCAAACCATAGCCTAGGCAAATAAAACCAATCAATAAGAAAGGTTGTGTTATTGAGAATTTGAGAAACATTCGGAATCGCAAGATTCGTATGCTTGTGTTGGTGTTGTTTGGTGAACTTTCTATCAAGTTCAATTAGTTCAAAGATTTTTGGACGAGAAAAAGAATGGAAACCAACGGTTCCCAAACCATAGCCTTGGCAAATCAAACCAATCAATAAGAAAGGTTGTGTTATTGAGAATTTGAGAAACATTCGGAATCGCATGATTCGTATGCTTGTGTTGGTGTTGTTTGGTGATCTTTCTGTCAAGTTCTATTTGTTCATAGATATTTTGACCAGAAAAAGAATGGAAAACAACGGTTCCCAAACCATAGCCAAGGCAAATCAAACCAATGAATAAGAAAGGTTGTATTACTGAGAATTTGAGAAACATTCAAAATCGCATGATTCGTATGCTTGTGTTGGTGTTGTTTGGTGATCTTTCTATCAAGTTCTATTAGTTCAAAGATTTTTGGACGAGAAAAAGAATGGAAACCAACGGTTCCCAAAACATAGCCTAGGGAAATCAAACCAATCAATAAGAAAGGTTGTGTTATTGAGAATTTGAGAAACATTCGGAATCGCATGATTCGTATGCTTGTGTTTGTGTTGTTTGGTGATCTTTCTATCAAGTTCTATTAGTTCAAAGATTTATGGACTAGAAAAAGCATGGAAAACAACGGTTCCCAAACCATAGCCTAGGCAAATAAAACGAATCAATAAGAAAGGTTATTTTCTTGAGAATTTGAGAAACATTCGGAATCGCATGATTCGTATGCTTTTGTTTGTGTTGTTTGGTGATCTTTCTATCAAGTTCTATTAGTTCAAAGATTTTTTGATGAGAAAAATAATGGATAACAACGGTTCCTAAATCATAGCCAAGGCAAATCAAACCAATAAATACGAAAGGTTGTGTTATTGAGAATTTGAGAAACATTCGGAATCGCATGATTCGTATGCTTGTGTTTGTGTTGTTTGGTGATCTTTCTATCAAGTTCTATTAGTTCAAAGATTTATGGACTACAAAAAGAATGAAAACCAACACTTGTCAAACCATAGCCTAGGCAAATCAAACCAATCAATAAGAAAGGTTGTATTATTGAGAATTTGAGATACATTCGAAATTGCATGATTCGTATGCTTGTGTTTGTGTTGTTTGGTGATCTTTCTATCAAGTTCAATTAGTTCAAAGATTTTTGGACGAGAAAAAGAATGGAAACCTACGGTTCCCAAACCATAGCCTAGGCAAATCAAACCAATCAATAAGAAAGGTTGTGTTATTGAGAATTTAAGAAACATTCGGAATCGCATGATTCGTATGCTTGTGTTGGTGTTGTTTGGTGATCTTTCTATCAAGTTCTATTAGTTCAAAGATTTATGGACTAGAAAAAGAATGGAAACCAACACTTGCCAAACCATAGCCTAGGCAAATCAAACCAATCAATAAGAAAGGATGTGTTATTGAGAATTTGAGATACATTCGAAATCGCATGATTCGTATGCTTGTGTTTGTGTTGTTTGGTGATCTTTCTATCATGTTCTATTAGTTCAAAGATTTATGGACTAGAAAAAGAATGGAAACCAACGGTTCCCAAACCATAGCCTAGGCAAATCAAACCAATCAATAAGAAAGGTTGTATTATTGAGAATTTGAGAAATATTCGAAATCGCATGATTCGTATGCTTGTGTTTGTGTTGTTTGGTGATCTTTCTATCAAGTTCTGTTAGTTCAAAGATTTTTGGACTAGAAAAAAAAATGGAGACCAACGGTTCCCAAACCATAGCCCAGGCAAATCAAACCAATCAATAAGAAAGGTTGTGTTATTGAGAATTTGAGAAACATTCGGAATAGCATGATTCGTATGCTTGTGTTTGTGTTGTTTGGTGATCTTTCTATCAAGTTCTATTAGTTCAAAGATTTATGGACTAGAAAAAGAATGGAAAACAACGGTTCCCAAACCATAGCCTAGGCAAATAAAACCAATCAATAAGAAAGGTTATGTTCTTGAGAATTTGAGAAACATTCGGAATCGCATGATTCGTATGCTTTTGTTTGTGTTGTTTGGTGATCTTTCTATCAAGTTCTATTAGTTCAAAGATTTATGGACTCGAAAAAGTATGGAAACAAAGACTTGCCAAACCATAGCCTAGGCAAATCAAACCAATCAATAAGAAAGGTTGTAATATTGAGAATTTGAGAAACATTCGAAATCGCATGATTCGTATGCTTGTGTTTGTGTTGTTTGGTGATCTTTCAATCAAGTTCAATTAGTTCAAAGATTTTTAGACGAGAAAAAGAATGGAAACCAACGGTTCCCAAACCATAGCCTAGGCAAATCAAACCAATCAATAAGAAAGGTTGTGTTATTGAGAATTTGAGAATCTTTCGGAATCGCATGATTCGTATGCTTGTGTTGGTGTTGTTTGGTGATCTTTCTATCAAGTTCTATTAGTCCAAAGATTTTTGGACGAGAAAAAGAATGGAAACCAACGGTTCCCAAAACATAGCCTAGGCAAATCAAACCAATCAATAAGAAAGGTTGTGTTATTGAGAATTTGAGAAACATTCGGAATCGCATGATTCGTATGCTTGTGTTTGTGTTGTTTGGTGATCTTTCTATCAAGTTCTATTAGTTCAAAGATTTATGGACTAGAAAAAGAATGGAGAACAACGGTTCCCAAACCATAGCCTAGGCAAATAAAACCAATCAATAAGAAAGGTTATGTTATTGAGAATTTGAGAAACATTCGGAATCGCATGATTCGTATGCTTGTGTTTGTGTTGTTTGGTGATCTTTCTATCAAGTTCTATTAGTTCAAAGATTTATGGACTAGAAAAAGAATGGAAGCAAACACTTGCCAAACCATAGCCTAGGCAAATCAAACCAATCAATAAGAAAGGTTGTACTATTGAGAATTTGAGAAACATTCGAAATCGCATGATTCGTATGCTTGTGTTTGTGTTGTTTGGTGAACTTTCTATCAAGTTCAATTAGTTCAAAGATTTTTGGACGAGAAAAAGAATGGAAACCAACGGTTCCCAAACCATAGCCTAGACAAATCAAACCAATCAATAAGAAAGGTTGTGTTATTGAGAATTTGAGAAACATTCGGAATCGCATGATTCGTATGCTTGTGTTGGTGTTGTTTGGTGATCTTTCTATCAAGTTCTATTACTTCAAAGATTTTTGGACGAGAAAAAGAATGGAAACCAACGGTTCCCAAACCATATCCTAGGCAAATCAAACCAATCGATAAGAAAGGTTGTGTTATTGAGAATTTGAGAAACATTCGGAATCGCATGATTCGTATGCTTGTGTTTATGTTGTTTGGTGATCTTTCTATCACGTTCTATTAGTTCAAAGATTTAAGGACTAGAAAAAGAATAGAAAACATCGGTTCCCAAACCATAGCCAAGGCAAATCAAACCAATGAATAAGAAAGGTTGTATTATTGAGAATTTGAGAAACATTCGAAATCACATGATTCGTATGCTTGTGTTTGTGTTGTTTGGTGATCTTTCTATCAAGTTCTATTAGTTCAAAGATTTTTTGATGAGAAAAAGAATGGAAACCAACACTTGCAAAACCATATCCAAGGCAAATCAAACCAATGAATAAGAAAGGTTGTATTACTGAGAATTTGAGAAACATTCGAAATCGCATGATTCGTATGCTTGTGTTTGTGTTGTTTGGTGATCTTTCTATGAAGTTCTATTAGTTCAAAGATTTTTGGACGAGAAAAAGAATGGAAACCAAGTGTTCCCAAACCATAGCCTAGGCAAATCAAACCAATCAATAAGAAAGGTTGTGTTATTGAGAATTTGAGAAACATTCGGAATCGCATGATTCGTATGCTTGTGTTGGTGTTGTTTGGTGATCTTTCTATCAAGTTCTATTAGTTCAAAGATTTTTGGACGAGAAAAAGAATGGAAACCAACGTTTCCCAAACCAAAGCCTAGGCAAATAAAACCAATCAATAAGAAAGGTTGTGTTATTGAGAATTTGATAAACATTCGGAATCGCAAGATTCGTATGCTTGTGTTGGTGTTGTTTGGTGAACTTTCTATCAAGTTCAATTAGTTCAAAGATTTTTGGACGAGAAAAAGAATGGAAACCAACGGTTCCCAAACCATAGCCTTGGCAAATCAAACTAATCAATAAGAAAGGTTGTGTTATTGAGAATTTGAGAAACATTCGGAATCGCATGATTCGTATGCTTGTGTTGGTGTTGTTTGGTGATCTTTCTGTCAAGTTCTATTTGTTCATAGATATTTTGACCAGAAAAAGAATGGAAAACAACGGTTCCCAAACCATAGCCAAGGCAAATCAAACCAATGAATAAGAAAGGTTGTATTACTGAGAATTTGAGAAACATTCAAAATCGCATGATTCGTATGCTTGTGTTGGTGTTGTTTGGTGATCTTTCTATCAAGTTCTATTAGTTCAAAGATTTTTGGACGAGAAAAAGAATGGAAACCAACGGTTCCCAAAACATAGCCTAGGGAAATCAAACCAATCATTAAGAAAGGTTGAGTTATTGAGAATTTGAGAAACATTCGGAATCGCATGATTCGTATGCTTGTGTTTGTGTTGTTTGGTGATCTTTCTATCAAGTTCTATTAGTTCAAAGATTTATGGACTAGAAAAAGAATGGAAAACAACGGTTCCCAAACCATAGCCTAGGCAAATAAAACGAATCAATAAGAAAGGTTATGTTCTTGAGAATTTGAGAAACATTCGGAATCGCATGATTCGTATGCTTTTGTTTGTGTTGTTTGGTGATCTTTCTATCAAGTTCTATTAGTTCAAAGATTTATGGACTAGAAAAAGAATGGAAACCTACACTTGCAAAACCATAACCTAGGCAAATCAAACCAATCAACAAGAAAGGTTATGTTATTGAGAATTTGAGAAACATTCGGAATCGCATGATTCGTATGCTTGTGTTTGTGTTGTTTGGTGATCTTTCTATCAAGTTCTGTTAGTTCAAAGATTTTTGGACTAGAAAAAAAAATGGAAACCAACGGTTCCTAAACCATAGCCTAGGCAAATCAAACCAATCAATAAGAAAGGTTGTGTTATTGAGAATTTGAGATACATTCGAAATCGCATGATTCGTATGCTTGTGTTTGTGTTGTTTGGTGATCTTTCAATCAAGTTCAATTAGTTCAAAGATTTTTAGACGAGAAAAAGAATGGAAACCAACGGTTCCCAAACCATAGCCTAGGCAAATCAAACCAATCAATAAGAAAGGTTGTGTTATTGAGAATTTGAGAATCTTTCGGAATCGCATGATTCGTATGCTTGTGTTGGTGTTGTTTGGTGATCTTTCTTTCAAGTTCTATTAGTCCAAAGATTTTTGGACGAGAAAAAGAATGGAAACCAACGGTTCCCAAAACATAGCCTAGGCAAATCAAACCAATCAATAAGAAAGGTTGTGTTATTGAGAATTTGAGAAACATTCGGAATCGCATGATTCGTATGCTTGTGTTTGTGTTGTTTGGTGATCTTTCTATCAAGTTCTATTAGTTCAAAGATTTATGGACTAGAAAAAGAATGGAAAACAACAGTTCCCAAACCATAGCCTAGGCAAATAAAACCAATCAATAAGAAAGGTTATGTTATTGAGAATTTGAGAAACATTCGGAATCGCATGATTCGTATGCTTGTGTTTGTGTTGTTTGGTGATCTTTCTATCAAGTTCTATTAGTTCAAAGATTTATGGACTAGAAAAAGAATGGAAACAAACACTTGCCAAACCATAGCCTAGGCAAATCAAACCAATCAATAAGAAAGGTTGTACTATTGAGAATTTGAGAAACATTCGAAATCGCATGATTCGTATGCTTGTGTTTGTGTTGTTTGGTGAACTTTCTATCAAGTTCAATTAGTTCAAAGATTTTTGGACGAGAAAAAGAATGGAAACCAACGGTTCCCAAACCATAGCCTAGACAAATCAAACCAATCAATAAGAAAGGTTGTGTTATTGAGAATTTGAGAAACATTCGGAATCGCATGATTCGTATGCTTGTGTTGGTGTTGTTTGGTGATCTTTCTATCAAGTTCTATTACTTCAAAGATTTTTGGACGAGAAAAAGAATGGAAACCAACGTTTCCCAAACCATAGCCTAGGCAAATCAAACCAATCAATAAGAAAGGTTGTGTTATTGAGAATTTGAGAAACATTCGGAATCGCATGATTCGTATGCTTGTGTTTATGTTGTTTGGTGATCTTTCTATCAAGTTCTATTAGTTCAAAGATTTAAGGACTAGAAAAAGAATAGAAAACATCGGTTCCCAAACCATAGCCAAGGCAAATCAAACCAATGAATAAGAAAGGTTGTATTACTGAGAATTTGAGAAACATTCGAAATCACATGATTCGTATGCTTGTGTTTGTGTTGTTTGGTGATCTTTCTATCAAGTTCTATTAGTTCAAAGATTTTTTGATGAGAAAAAGAATGGAAACTAACACTTGCAAAACCATAGCCAAGGCAAATCAAACCAATGAATAAGAAAGGTTGTATTACTGAGAATTTGAGAAACATTCGAAATCGCATGATTCGTATGCTTGTGTTTGTGTTGTTTGGTGATCTTTTTATGAAGTTCTATTAGTTCAAAAATTTTTGGACGAGAAAAAGAATAGAAACCAACTGTTCCCAAACCATAGCCTAGGCAAATCAAACCAATCAATAAGAAAGGTTGTGTTATTGAGAATTTGAGAAACATTCGGAATCGCATGATTCGTATGCTTATGTTGGTGTTGTTTGGTGATCTTTCTATCAAGTTCTATTAGTTCAAAGATTTTTGGACGAGAAAAAGAATGGAAACCAACGTTTCCCAAACCATAGCCTAGGCAAATAAAACCAATCAATAAGAAAGGTTGTGTTATTGAGAATTTGAGAAACATTCGGAATCGCAAGATTCGTATGCTTGTGTTGGTGTTGTTTGGTGAACTTTCTATCAAGTTCAATTAGTTCAAAGATTTTTGGACGAGAAAAAGAATGGAAACCAACGGTTCCCAAACCATAGCCTTGGCAAATCAAACCAATCAATAAGAAAGGTTGTGTTATTGAGAATTTGAGAAACATTCGGAATCGCATGATTCGTATGCTTGTGTTGGTGTTGTTTGGTGATCTTTCTGTCAAGTTCTATTTGTTCATAGATATTTTGACCAGAAAAAGAATGGAAAACAACGGTTCCCAAACCATAGCCAAGGCAAATCAAACCAATGAATAAGAAAGGTTGTATTACTGAGAATTTGAGAAACATTCAAAATCGCATGATTCGTATGCTTGTGTTGGTGTTGTTTGGTGATCTTTCTATCAAGTTCTATTAGTTCAAAGATTTTTGGACGAGAAAAAGAATGGAAACCAACGGTTCCCAAAACATAGCCTAGGGAAATCAAACCAATCAATAAGAAAGGTTGTGTTATTGAGAATTTGAGAAACATTCGGAATCGCATGATTCGTATGCTTGTGTTTGTGTTGTTTGGTGATCTTTCTATCAAGTTCTATTAGTTCAAAGATTTATGGACTAGAAAAAGAATGGAAAACAACGGTTCCCAAACCATAGCCTAGGCAAATAAAACGAATCAATAAGAAAGGTTATTTTCTTTAGAATTTGAGAAACATTCGGAATCGCATGATTCGTATGCTTTTGTTTGTGTTGTTTGGTGATCTTTCTATCAAGTTCTATTAGTTCAAAGATTTTTTGATGAGAAAAATAATGGATAACAACGGTTCCTAAATCATAGCCAAGGCAAATCAAACCAATAAATACGAAAGGTTGTGTTATTGAGAATTTGAGAAACATTCGGAATCGCATGATTCGTATGCTTGTGTTTGTGTTGTTTGGTGATCTTTCTATCAAGTTCTATTAGTTCAAAGATTTATGGACTACAAAAAGAATGAAAACCAACACTTGTCAAACCATAGCCTAGGCAAATCAAACCAATCAATAAGAAAGGTTGTATTATTGAGAATTTGAGATACATTCGAAATTGCATGATTCGTATGCTTGTGTTTGTGTTGTTTGGTGATCTTTCTATCAAGTTCAATTAGTTCAAAGATTTTTGGACGAGAAAAAGAATGGAAACCTACGGTTCCCAAACCATAGCCTAGGCAAATCAAACCAATCAATAAGAAAGGTTGTGTTATTGAGAATTTAAGAAACATTCGGAATCGCATGATTCGTATGCTTGTGTTGGTGTTGTTTGGTGATCTTTCTATCAAGTTCTATTAGTTCAAAGATTTATGGACTAGAAAAAGAATGGAAACCAACACTTGCCAAACCATAGCCTAGGCAAATCAAACCAATCAATAAGAAAGGATGTGTTATTGAGAATTTGAGATACATTCGAAATCGCATGATTCGTATGCTTGTGTTTGTGTTGTTTGGTGATCTTTCTATCATGTTCTATTAGTTCAAAGATTTATGGACTAGAAAAAGAATGGAAACCAACGGTTCCCAAACCATAGCCTAGGCAAATCAAACCAATCAATAAGAAAGGTTGTATTATTGAGAATTTGAGAAATATTCGAAATCGCATGATTCGTATGCTTGTGTTTGTGTTGTTTGGTGATCTTTCTATCAAGTTCTGTTAGTTCAAAGATTTTTGGACTAGAAAAAAAAATGGAGACCAACGGTTCCCAAACCATAGCCCAGGCAAATCAAACCAATCAATAAGAAAGGTTGTGTTATTGAGAATTTGAGAAACATTCGGAATAGCATGATTCGTATGCTTGTGTTTGTGTTGTTTGGTGATCTTTCTATCAAGTTCTATTAGTTCAAAGATTTATGGACTAGAAAAAGAATGGAAAACAACGGTTCCCAAACCATAGCCTAGGCAAATAAAACCAATCAATAAGAAAGGTTATGTTCTTGAGAATTTGAGAAACATTCGGAATCGCATGATTCGTATGCTTTTGTTTGTGTTGTTTGGTGATCTTTCTATCAAGTTCTATTAGTTCAAAGATTTATGGACTCGAAAAAGTATGGAAACAAAGACTTGCCAAACCATAGCCTAGGCAAATCAAACCAATCAATAAGAAAGGTTGTAATATTGAGAATTTGAGAAACATTCGAAATCGCATGATTCGTATGCTTGTGTTTGTGTTGTTTGGTGAACTTTCTATCAAGTTCAATTAGTTCAAAGATTTTTGGACGAGAAAAAGAATGGAAACCAACGGTTCCCAAACCATAGCCTAGACAAATCAAACCAATCAATAAGAAAGGTTGTGTTATTGAGAATTTGAGAAACATTCGGAATCGCATGATTCGTATGCTTGTGTTGGTGTTGTTTGGTTAGTTCAAAGATTTTTGGACGAGAAAAAGAATGGAAACCAACGGTTCCCAAACCATAGCCTAGGCAAATCAAACCAATCGATAAGAAAGGTTGTGTTATTGAGAATTTGAGAAACATTCGATATCGCATGATTCGTATGCTTGTGTTTGTGTCGTTTGGTGATCTTTCTATCAAGTTCTATTAGTTCAAAGATTTGTTGACGAGAAAAAGAATGGAAACCAACACTTGCAAAACCATAACCAAGGCAAATCAAACCAATGAATAAGAAAGGTTGTATTACTGAGAATTTGAGAAACATTCGAAATCGCATGATTCGTATGCTTGTGTTTGTGTTGTATGGTGATCTTTCTATGAAGTTCTATTAGTTCAAAGATTTTTGGACGAGAAAAAGAATGGAAACCTACAGTTCCCAAACCATAGCCTAGGCAAATCAAACCAATCAATAAGAAAGGTTGTGTTATTGAGAATTTGAGAAATATTCGGAATCGCATGATTCGTATGCTTGTGTTGGTGTGTGGTTTGGTGATCTTTCTATCAAGTTCTATTAGTTCAAAGATTTTTGGACGAGAAAAAGAATGGAAACCAACGGTTCCCAAACCATAGCCTAGGCAAATCAAACCAATCAATAAGAAAGGTTGTGCTATTGAGAATTTGAGAAACATTCGGAATCGCATGATTCGTATGCTTGTGTTGGTGTTGTTTTGTGATCTTTCTATCAAGTTCTATTAGTTCAAAGATTTATTAACTAGAAAAAGAATGGAAACCAACACTTGCCAAACCATAGCCTAGGCAAATCAAACCAATCAATAAGAAAGGTCGTGTTATTGAGAATTTGAGAAACATTCGGAATCGCATGATTCGTATGCTTGTGTTGGTATTGTTTGGTGATCTTTCTATCAAGTTCTATTAGTTCAAAGATTTTTGGACGAGAAAAAGAATGGAAACCAACGGTTCCCAAACCATAGCCTAGGCAAATCAAACCAATCAATAAGAAAGGTTGTGCTATTGAGAATTTGAGAAACATTCGGAATCGCATGATTCGTATGCTTGTGTTGGTGTTGTTTTGTGATCTTTCTATCAAGTGTATTAGTTCAAAGATTTTTGGACGAGAAAAAGAATGGAAACCAACGGTTACCAAACCATAGCCTAGGCGAATCAAACCAATCAATAAGAAAGGTTGTGTTATTGAGAATTTGAGAAACATTCGGAACCGCATGATTCGTATGCTTGTGTTTGTGTTGTTTGGTGATCTTTCTATCAAGTGCTATTAGTTCAAAGATTTTTTGACCAGAAAAAGAATGGAAAACAACGGTTCCCAAACCATAGCCAAGGCAAATCAAACCAATGAATAAGAAAGGTTGTATTACTGAGAATTTGATAAACATTCGAAAACGCATGATTCGTATGCTTGTGTTTGTGTTGCTTGGTGATCTTTCTATCAAGTTCTATTAGTTCAAAGATTTATTAACTAGAAAAAGAATGGAAACCAACACTTGCCAAACCATAGCCTAGGCAAATCAAACCAATCAATAAGAAAGGTTGTGTTATTTAGAATTTGAGAAACATTCGGAATCGCATGATTCGTATGCTTGTGTTGGTGTTGTTTGGTGAACTTTCTATCAAGTTCAATTAGTTCAAAGATTTTTGGACGAGAAAAAGAATGGAAACCAACGGTTCCTAAACCATAGTCTTGGCAAATCAAACCAATCAATAAGAAAGGTTGTGTTATTGAGAATTTGAGAAACATTCGGAATCGCATGATTCGTATGCTTGTGTTTGTGTTGTTTGGTGATCTTTCTATCAAGTTCTATTAGTTCAAAGATTTATGGACTACAAAAAGAATGAAAACCAACACTTGTCAAACCATAGCCTAGGCAAATCAAACCAATCAATAAGAAAGGTTGTATTATTGAGAATTTGAGATACATTCGAAATTGCATGATTCGTATGCTTGTGTTTGTGTTGTTTGGTGATCTTTCTATCAAGTTCAATTAGTTCAAAGATTTTTGGACGAGAAAAAGAATGGAAACCTACGGTTCCCAAACCATAGCCTAGGCAAATCAAACCAATCAATAAGAAAGGTTGTGTTATTGAGAATTTAAGAAACATTCGGAATCGCATGATTCGTATGCTTGTGTTGGTGTTGTTTGGTGATCTTTCTATCAAGTTCTATTAGTTCAAAGATTTATGGACTAGAAAAAGAATGGAAACCAACACTTGCCAAACCATAGCCTAGGCAAATCAAACCAATCAATAAGAAAGGATGTGTTATTGAGAATTTGAGATACATTCGAAATCGCATGATTCGTATGCTTGTGTTTGTGTTGTTTGGTGATCTTTCTATCATGTTCTATTAGTTCAAAGATTTATGGACTAGAAAAAGAATGGAAACCAACGGTTCCCAAACCATAGCCTAGGCAAATCAAACCAATCAATAAGAAAGGTTGTATTATTGAGAATTTGAGAAATATTCGAAATCGCATGATTCGTATGCTTGTGTTTGTGTTGTTTGGTGATCTTTCTATCAAGTTCTGTTAGTTCAAAGATTTTTGGACTAGAAAAAAAAATGGAGACCAACGGTTCCCAAACCATAGCCCAGGCAAATCAAACCAATCAATAAGAAAGGTTGTGTTATTGAGAATTTGAGAAACATTCGGAATAGCATGATTCGTATGCTTGTGTTTGTGTTGTTTGGTGATCTTTCTATCAAGTTCTATTAGTTCAAAGATTTATGGACTAGAAAAAGAATGGAAAACAACGGTTCCCAAACCATAGCCTAGGCAAATAAAACCAATCAATAAGAAAGGTTATGTTCTTGAGAATTTGAGAAACATTCGGAATCGCATGATTCGTATGCTTTTGTTTGTGTTGTTTGGTGATCTTTCTATCAAGTTCTATTAGTTCAAAGATTTATGGACTCGAAAAAGTATGGAAACAAAGACTTGCCAAACCATAGCCTAGGCAAATCAAACCAATCAATAAGAAAGGTTGTAATATTGAGAATTTGAGAAACATTCGAAATCGCATGATTCGTATGCTTGTGTTTGTGTTGTTTGGTGAACTTTCTATCAAGTTCAATTAGTTCAAAGATTTTTGGACGAGAAAAAGAATGGAAACCAACGGTTCCCAAACCATAGCCTAGACAAATCAAACCAATCAATAAGAAAGGTTGTGTTATTGAGAATTTGAGAAACATTCGGAATCGCATGATTCGTATGCTTGTGTTGGTGTTGTTTGGTTAGTTCAAAGATTTTTGGACGAGAAAAAGAATGGAAACCAACGGTTCCCAAACCATAGCCTAGGCAAATCAAACCAATCGATAAGAAAGGTTGTGTTATTGAGAATTTGAGAAACATTCGATATCGCATGATTCGTATGCTTGTGTTTGTGTCGTTTGGTGATCTTTCTATCAAGTTCTATTAGTTCAAAGATTTGTTGACGAGAAAAAGAATGGAAACCAACACTTGCAAAACCATAACCAAGGCAAATCAAACCAATGAATAAGAAAGGTTGTATTACTGAGAATTTGAGAAACATTCGAAATCGCATGATTCGTATGCTTGTGTTTGTGTTGTATGGTGATCTTTCTATGAAGTTCTATTAGTTCAAAGATTTTTGGACGAGAAAAAGAATGGAAACCTACAGTTCCCAAACCATAGCCTAGGCAAATCAAACCAATCAATAAGAAAGGTTGTGTTATTGAGAATTTGAGAAATATTCGGAATCGCATGATTCGTATGCTTGTGTTGGTGTGTGGTTTGGTGATCTTTCTATCAAGTTCTATTAGTTCAAAGATTTTTGGACGAGAAAAAGAATGGAAACCAACGGTTCCCAAACCATAGCCTAGGCAAATCAAACCAATCAATAAGAAAGGTTGTGCTATTGAGAATTTGAGAAACATTCGGAATCGCATGATTCGTATGCTTGTGTTGGTGTTGTTTTGTGATCTTTCTATCAAGTTCTATTAGTTCAAAGATTTATTAACTAGAAAAAGAATGGAAACCAACACTTGCCAAACCATAGCCTAGGCAAATCAAACCAATCAATAAGAAAGGTCGTGTTATTGAGAATTTGAGAAACATTCGGAATCGCATGATTCGTATGCTTGTGTTGGTATTGTTTGGTGATCTTTCTATCAAGTTCTATTAGTTCAAAGATTTTTGGACGAGAAAAAGAATGGAAACCAACGGTTCCCAAACCATAGCCTAGGCAAATCAAACCAATCAATAAGAAAGGTTGTGCTATTGAGAATTTGAGAAACATTCGGAATCGCATGATTCGTATGCTTGTGTTGGTGTTGTTTTGTGATCTTTCTATCAAGTGTATTAGTTCAAAGATTTTTGGACGAGAAAAAGAATGGAAACCAACGGTTACCAAACCATAGCCTAGGCGAATCAAACCAATCAATAAGAAAGGTTGTGTTATTGAGAATTTGAGAAACATTCGGAACCGCATGATTCGTATGCTTGTGTTTGTGTTGTTTGGTGATCTTTCTATCAAGTGCTATTAGTTCAAAGATTTTTTGACCAGAAAAAGAATGGAAAACAACGGTTCCCAAACCATAGCCAAGGCAAATCAAACCAATGAATAAGAAAGGTTGTATTACTGAGAATTTGATAAACATTCGAAAACGCATGATTCGTATGCTTGTGTTTGTGTTGCTTGGTGATCTTTCTATCAAGTTCTATTAGTTCAAAGATTTATTAACTAGAAAAAGAATGGAAACCAACACTTGCCAAACCATAGCCTAGGCAAATCAAACCAATCAATAAGAAAGGTTGTGTTATTTAGAATTTGAGAAACATTCGGAATCGCATGATTCGTATGCTTGTGTTGGTGTTGTTTGGTGAACTTTCTATCAAGTTCAATTAGTTCAAAGATTTTTGGACGAGAAAAAGAATGGAAACCAACGGTTCCTAAACCATAGTCTTGGCAAATCAAACCAATCAATAAGAAAGGTTGTGTTATTGAGAATTTGAGAAACATTCGGAATCGCATGATTCGTATGCTTGTGTTGGTGTTGTTTGGTGATCTTTCTATCAAGTTCTATTTGTTCATAGATATTTTGACCAGAAAAAGAATGGAAAACAACGGTTCCCAAACTATAGCCAAGGCAAATCAAACCAATGAATAAGAAAGGTTGTATTACTGAAAATTTGAGAAACATTCGAAATCGCATGATTCGTATGCTTGTGTTTGTGTTGTTTGGTGATCTTTCAATCAAGTTCAATTAGTTCAAAGATTTTTGGACGAGAAAAAGAATGGAAACCAACAGTTCCTAAACCATAGCCTAGGCAAATCAAACCAATCAATAAGAAAGGTTGTGTTGTTGAGAATTTGAGAATCTTTCGGAATCGCATGATTCGTATGCTTGTGTTTGTGTTGTTTGGTGATCTTTCTATCAAGTGCTATTAGTTCAAAGATTTTTGGACCAGAAAAAGAATGGAAAACAACGGTTCCCAAACCATAGCCAAGGCAAATCAAACCAATGAATAAGAAAGGTTGTGTTATTGAGAATTTGATAAACATTCGAAATCGCATGATTCGTATGCTTGTGTTTGTGTTGTTTGGTGATCTTTCTATCAAGTGCTATTAGTTCAAAGATTTTTTGACCAGAAAAAGAATGGAAAACAACGGTTCCTAAACCATAGCCAAGGCAAATCAAACCAATGAATAAGAAAGGTTGTATTACTGAGAATTTGATAAACATTCGAAATCGCATGATTCGTATGCTTGTGTTTGTGTTGTTTGGTGATCTTTCTATCAAGTTCTATTAGTTGAAAGATTTTTTGACGAGAAAAAGAATGGATAACAACGGTTCCCAAACCATAGCCTAGGCAAATCAAGCCAATCAAAAAGAAAGGTTGTGTTATTGAGAATTTGAGATACATTCGAAATCGCATGATTCGTATGCTTGTGTTTGTGTTGTTTGGTGATCTTTCTATCAAGTTCAATTAGTTCAAAGATTTTTGACGAGAAAAAGAATGGAAACCTACGGTTCCCAAACCATAGCCTAGGCAAATCAAACCAATCAATAAGAAAGGTTGTATTACTGAAAATTTGAGATACATTCGAAATCGCATGATTCGTATGCTTGTGTTTGTGTTGTTTGGTGATCTTTCTATCAAGTTCAATTAGTTCAAAGATTTTTTGACCAGAAAAAGAATGGAAAACAACGGTTCCCAAACCACAGCCTAGGCAAATCAAACCAATGAATAAGAAAGGTTGTGTTATTGAGAATTTGAGAAACATTCGGAATCGCATGATTCGTATGCTTGTGTTTGTGTTGTTTGGCGATCTTTCTATCAAGTTCTATTCGTTCAAAGATTTATGGACTAGAAAAAGAATGGAAACCAACACTTGCCAAACCATAGCCTAAGCAAATCAAACCAATCAATAAGAAAGGTTGTGTTATTGAGAATTTGAGAAACATTCGGAATCGCAAGATTCGTATGCTTGTGTTTGTGTTGTTTGGTGATCTTTCTATCAAGTTCAATTAGTTCAAAGATTTTTGGACGAGAAAAAGAATGGAAACCAACGGTTCCCAAACCACAGCCTAGGCAAATCAAACCAATGAATAAGAAAGGTTGTATTACTGAGAATTTGAGAATGTTTCGGAATCGCATGATTCGTATGCTTGTGTTGGTGTTGTTTGGTGATCTTTCTATCAAGTTCTATTAGTTCAAAGATTTTTGGAAGAGAAAAAGAATGGAAACCAACGGTTCTCAAAACATAGCCTAGGCAAATCAAACCAATCAATAAAAAAGGTTGTGTTATTGAGAATTTGAGAAACATTCGGAATCGCAAGATTCGTATGCTTGTGTTTGTGTTGTTTGGTGATCTTTCTATCAAGTTCTATTAGTTCAAAGATTTATGGACTAGAAAAAGAATAGAAAACAACGGTTCCCAAACCATAGCCAAGGCAAATCAAACCAATGAATAAGAAAGGTTGTATTACTGAGAATTTGAGAAACATTCGAAATCGCATGATTCGTATGCTTGTGTTTGTGTTGTTTGGTAATCTTTCTATCAAGTTCTATTAGTTCAAAGATTTTTTGACGAGAAAAAGAATGGAAACCAACACTTGCAAAACCATAGCCAAGGCAAATCAAACCAATGAATAAGAAAGGTTGTATTACTGAGAATTTGAGAAACATTCGAAATCGCATGATTCGTATGCTTGTGTTTGTGTTGTTTGGTGATCTTTCTATCAAGTTCTATTAGTTCAAAGATTTATGGACTAGAAAAAGAATGGAAACCTACACTTGCAAAACCATAACCTACGCAAATCAAACCAATCAATAAGAAAGGTTGTATTATTGAGAATTTGAGAATTATTCGAAATCGCATGATTCGTATGCTTGTGTTTGTGTTGTTTAGTGATCTTTCTATCAAGTTCTATTAGTTCAAATATTTTTGGACTAGAAAAAGAATGGACACCAACGGTTCCTAAACCATAGCCTAGGCAAATCAAGCCAATCAATAAGAAAGGTTGTGTTATTGAGAATTTGAGATACATTCGAAATCGCATGATTCGTATGCTTGTGTTTGTGTTGTTCGGTGATCTTTCTATCAAGTTCAATTAGTTCAAAGATTTTTGACGAGAAAAAGAATGGAAACCTACGGTTCACAAACCATAGCCTAGGCAAATCAAACCAATCAATAAGAAAGGTTGTGTTATTGAGAATTTGAGAAACATTCGGAATCGCATGATTCGTATGCTTGTGTTTGTGTTGTTTGGTGATCTTTCTATCAAGTTCAATTAGTTCAAAGATTTTTGGACGAGAAAATGAATGGAAACCTACGGTTCCCAAACCATAGCCTAGGCAAATCAAACCAATCAATAAGAAAGGTTGTGTTATTGTTAATTTGAGAAACATTCGAAATCGCATGATTCGTATGCTTGTGTTTGTGTTGTTTGGTGATCTTTCAATCAAGTTCAATTAGTTCAAAGATTTTTGGACGAGAAAAAGAATGGAAACCAACAGTTCCTAAACCATAGCCTAGGCAAATCAAACCAATCAATAAGAAAGGTTGTGTTGTTGAGAATTTGAGAATCTTTCGGAATCGCATGATTCGTATGCTTGTGTTTGTGTTGTTTGGTGATCTTTCTATCAAGTGCTATTAGTTCAAAGATTTTTGGACCAGAAAAAGAATGGAAACCAACAGTTCCTAAACCATAGCCTAGGCAAATCAAACCAATCAATAAGAAAGGTTGTGTTATTGAGAATTTGATAAACATTCGGAATCGCATGATTCGTATGCTTGTGTTTGTGTTGTTTGGTGATCTTTCTATCAAGTTCTATTAGTTCAAAGATTTATGGACTACAAAAAGAATGAAAACCAACACTTGTCAAACCATAGCCTAGGCAAATCAAACCAATCAATAAGAAAGGTTGTATTATTGAGAATTTGAGATACATTCGAAATCGCATGATTCGTATGCTTGTGTTGGTGTTGTTTGGTGATCTTTCTATCAAGTTCTATTAGTTCAAAGATTTATGGACTAGAAAAAGAATGGAAACCAACACTTGCCAAACCATAGCCTAGGCAAATCAAACCAATCAATAAGAAAGGTTGTATTATTGAGAATTTGAGATACATTCGAAATCGCATGATTCGTATGCTTGTGTTTGTGTTGTTTGGTGATCTTTCTATCATGTTCTATTAGTTCAAAGATTTATGGACTACAAAAAGAATGAAAACCAACACTTGTCAAACCATAGCCTAGGCAAATCAAACTAATCAATAAGAAAGGTTGTATTATTGAGAATTTGAGAAATATTCGAAATCGCATGATTCGTATGCTTGTGTTTCTGTTGTTTGGTGATCTTTCTATCAAGTTCTGTTAGTTCAAAGATTTTTGGACTAGAAAAAAAAACTGGAAACCAACGGTTCCTAAACCATAGCCTAGGCAAATCAAACCAATCAATAAGAAAGGTTGTGTTATTGAGAATTTGAGATACATTCGAAATTGCATGATTCGTATGCTTGTGTTTGTGTTGTTTGGTGATCTTTCTATCAAGTTCAATTAGTTCAAAGATTTTTGGACGAGAAAAAGAATGGAAACCAACGGTTCCCAAACCATAGCCTAGGCAAATCAAACCAATCAATAAGAAAGGTTGTGTTATTGAGAATTTGAGAATCTTTCGGAATCGCATGATTCGTATGCTTGTGTTGGTGTTGTTTGGTGATCTTTCTATCAAGTTGTATTAGTTCAAAGATTTTTGGACGAGAAAAAGAATGGAAACCAACGGTTCCAAAAACATAGCCTAGGCAAATCAAACCAATCAATAAGAAAGGTTGTGTTATCGAGAATTTGAGAAACATTCGGAATCGCATGATTCGTATGCTTGTGTTTGTGTTGTTTGGTGATCTTTCTATCAAGTTCTATTAGTTCAAAGATTTATGGACTAGAGGAAGAATGGAAAACAACGGTTCCCAAACCATAGCCTAGACAAATAAAACCAATCAATAAGAAAGGTTATGTTATTGAGAATTTGAGAAACATTCGGAATCGCATGATTCGTATGCTTGTGTTTGTGTTGTTTGGTGATCTTTCTATCAAGTTCTATTAGTTCAAAGATTTATGGACTAGAAAAATAATGGAAACAAACACTTGCCAAACCATAGCCTAGGCAAATCAAACCAATCAATAAGAAAGGTTGTATTATTGAGAATTTGAGAAACATTCGAAATCGCATGATTCGTATGCTTGTGTTTGTGTTGTTTGGTAATCTTTCTATCAAGTTCTATTAGTCCAAAGATTTTTGGACGAGAAAAAGAATGGAAACCAACGGTTCCCAAAGCATAGCCTAGGCAAATAAAACCAATCTATAAGAAAGGTTGTGTTATTGAAAATTTGAGAAACATTCGGAATCGCATGATTCGTATGCTTGTGTTGGTGTTGTTTGGTGATCTTTCTATCAAGTTCTATTAGTTCAAAGATTTTTTGACGAGAAAAAGAATGGAAAATAACGGTTCCCAAACAATAGCCTAGGCAAATCAAACCAATGAATACGAAAGGTTGTGTTATAGAGAATTTGAGAAACATTCGGAATCGCATGATTCTTATGCTTGTGTTTGTGTTGTTTGGTGATCTTTCTATCAAGTTTTATTAGTTCATAGATTTATGGACTAGAAAAAGAATGGAAACCAACACTTGCCAAACCATAGCCTAGGCAAATCAAACCAATCAATAAGAAAGGTTGTATTATTGAGAATTTGAGAAACATTCAAAATCGCATGATTCGTATGCTTGTGTTGGTGTTGTTTGGTGATCTTTCTATCAAGTTCTATTAGTCCAAAGATTTTTGGACGAGAAAAAGAATGGAAATCAACGGTTCCCAAACCATAGCGTAGGCAAATCAAACCAATGAATACGAAAGGTTGTATTACTGAGAATTTGAGAAACATTCGAAATCGCATGATTCGTATGCTTGTGTTTGTGTTGTTTAGTGATCTTTCTATCAAGTTCTATTAGGTCAAAGATTTATGGACTAGAAAAAGAATGGAAACCAACGGTTCCCAAACGATAGCCTAGGCAAATCAAACCAATCAATAAGAAAGGTTGCGTTATTGAGAATTTGAGAAACATTCGAAATCGCATGATTCGTATGCTTGTGTTTGTGTTGTTTGGTGATCTTTCTATCAAGTTCTATTAGTTCAAAGATTTTTTGACGAGAAAAAGAATGGAAAACAACGGTTCCCAAACCATAGCCAAGGCAAATCAAACCAATGAATAAGAAAGGTTGTAGTACTGAGAATTTGAGAAACATTCGAAATCGCATGATTTGTATGCTTGTGTTGTGTTGTTTGGTGATCTTTCTATCAAGTTCTATTAGTTCAAAGATTTTTTGACGAGAAAAAGAATGGAAAACAACGGTTCCCAAACCATAGCCAAGGGAAATCAAACCAATGAATAAGAAAGGTTGTGTTATAGAGAATTTGAGAAACATTCGGAATCGCATGATTCTTATGCTTGTGTTTGTGTTGTTTGGTGATCTTTCTATCAAGTTTTATTAGTTCATAGATTTATGGACTAGAAAAAGAATGGAAACCAACACTTGCCAAACCATAGCCTAGGCAAATCAAACCAATCAATAAGAAAGGTTGTATTATTGTGAATTTGAGAAACATTCGAAATCGCATGATTCGTATGCTTGTGTTTGTGTTGTTTGGTGATCTTTCTATCAAGTTCTATTAGTTCAAAGATTTTTGGACGAGAAAAAGAATGGAAACCAACGGTTCCCAAATTATAGCGTAGGCAAATCAAACCAATCAATAAGAAAGGTTGTGTTATTGAGAATTTGAGAAACATTCGAAATCGCATGATTCGTATGCTTGTGTTGGTGTTGTTTGGTGATCTTTCTATCAAGTTCTATTAGTTCAAAGATTTTTTGACGAAAAAAGAATGGAAAACAACGGTTCCCAAACCATAGCCAAGGGAAATCAAACCAATGAATAACAAAGGTTGCGTTATTGAGAATTTGAGAAACATTCGGAATCACATGATTCGTATGCTTGTGTTTGTGTTGTTTGGTGATCTTTCTATCAAGTTCTATTAGTTCAAAGATTTTTGGACGAGAAAAAGAATGGAAACCAACGGTTCCCAAACCATAGACTAGGCAAATAAAACCAATCTATAAGAAAGGTTGTGTTATTGAGAATTTGAGAAACATTCGGAATCGAATGATTCGTATGCTTGTGTTGGTGTTGTTTTGTGATCTTTCTATCAAGTGTATTAGTTCAAAGATTTTTGGACGAGAAAAAGAATGGAAACCAACGGTTCCCAAACCATAGCCTAGGCGAATCAAACCAATCAATAAGAAAGGTTGTGTTATTGAGAATTTGAGAAACATTCGGAATTGCACGATTCGTATGCTCGTGTTTGTGTTGTTTGGTGATGTTTCTATGAAGTTCTATTGGTACAAAGATTTATGGACTAGAAAAAGAATGGAAAACAGCGGTTACCAAACCATAGCCAACGCAAATCAAACCAATGAATAAGAAAGGTTGTATTACTGAGAATTTGAGAAACATTCGAAATCGCATGATTCGTATGCTTGTGTTTGTGTTGTTTGGTGATCTTTCTATCAAGTGCTATTAGTTCAAAGATTTTTTGACCAGAAAAAGAATGGAAAACAACGGTTCCCAAACCATAGCCAAGGCAAATCAAACCAATGAATAAGAAAGGTTGTATTACTGAGAATTTGATAAACATTCGAAATCGCATGATTCGTATGCTTGTGTTTGTGTTGTTTGGTGATCTTTCTATCAAGTTCTATTAGTTCAAAGATTTTTTGACGAGAAAAAGAATGGATAACAACGGTTCCCAAACCATAGCCAAGGCAAATCAAACCAATGAATACAAAAGGTTGTGTTATTGAGAATTTGAGTAGCCTAGGCAAATCAAACCAATCAATAAGAAAGGTTGTATTATTGAGAATTTGAGAAATATTCGAAATCGCATGATTCGTATGCTTGTGTTTGTGTTGTTTGGTGATCTTTCTATCAAGTTCTATTAGTTCAAAGATTTTTGGACGAGAAAAAGAATGGAAACCAACGGTTCCCAAACCATAGCCTAGGCAAATCAAACCAATCAATAAGAAAGGTTGTGTTATTGAGAATTTGAGAAACATTCGGAATCGCATGATTCGTATGCTTGTGTTTGTGTTGTTTGGTAATCTTTCTATCAAGTTCTATTAGTTCAAAGATTTATGGACTAGAAAAAGAATAGAAAACAACGGTTCGCAAACCATAGCCAAGGCAAATCAAACCAATGAATACAAAAGGTTGTGTTATTGAGAATTTGAGTAGCCTAGGCAAATCAAACCAATCAATAAGAAAGGTTGTATTATTGAGAATTTGAGATACATTCGAAATCGCATGATTCGTATGCTTGTGTTTGTGTTGTTTGGTGATCTTTCTATCATGTTCTATTAGTTCAAAGATTTATGGACTAGAAAAAGAATGGAAACCAACGGTTCCCAAACCATAGCCTAGGCAAATCAAACCAATCAATAAAAAAGGTTGTATTATTGAGAATTTGAGAAATATTCGAAATCGCATGATTCGTATGCTTGTGTTTGTGTTGTTTGCTGATCTTTCTATCAAGTTCTATTAGTTCAAAGATTTTTTGACGAGAAAAAGAATGGATAACAACGGTTCCCAAACCATAGCCAAGGCAAATCAAACCAATGAATACAAAAGGTTGTGTTATTGAGAATTTGAGTAGCCTAGGCAAATCCTACCAATCAATAAGAAAGGTTGTATTATTGAGAATTTGAGATACATTCGAAATCGCATGATTCGTATGCTTGTGTTTGTGTTGTTTGGTGATCTTTCTATCATGTTCTATTAGTTCAAAGATTTATGGACTAGAAAAAGAATGGAAACCAACGGTTCCCAAACCATAGCCTAGGCAAATCAAACCAATCAATAAGAAAGGTTGTATTATTGAGAATTTGAGAAATATTCGAAATCGCATGATTCGTATGCTTGTGTTTGTGTTGTTTGGTGATCTTTCTATCAAGTTCTGTTAGTTCAAAGATTTTTGGACTAGAAAAAAAAATGGAAACGAACGGTTCCCAAACCATAGCCCAGGCAAATCAAACCAATCAATAAGAAAGGTTGTGTTATTGAGAATTTGAGATACATTCGAAATCGCATGATTCGTATGCTTGTGTTTGTGTTGTTTGGTGATCTTTCTATCAAGTTCAATTAGTAAAAAGATTTTTGGACGAGAAAAAGAATGGAAACCAACGGTTCCCAAACCATAGCCTAGGCAAATCAAACCAATCAATAGGAAAGGTTGTGTTATTGAGAATTTGAGAATCTTTCGGAATCGAATGATTCGTATGCTTGTGTTGGTGTTGTTTGGTGATCTTTCTATCAAGTTCTATTAGTTCAAAGATTTTTGGACGAGAAAAAGAATGGAAACCAACGGTTCCCAAAACATAGCCTAGGCAAATCAAACCAATCAATAAGAAAGGTTGTATTATTGAGAATTTGAGATACATTCGAAATCGCATGATTCGTATGCTTGTGTTTGTGTTGTTTGGTGATCTTTCTATCATGTTCTATTAGTTCAAAGATTTATGGACTAGAAAAAGAATGGAAACCAACGGTTCCCAAACCATACCCTAGACAAATCAAACCAATCAATAAGAAAGGTTGTGTTATTGAGAATTTGAGATACATTCGAAATCGCATCATTCGTATGCTTGTGTTTGTGTTGTTTGGTGATCTTTCTATCAAGTTCAATTAGTTCAAAGATTTTTGGACGAGAAAAAGAATGGAAACCAACGGTTCCCAAACCATAGCCTAGGCAAATCAAACCAATCAATAAGAAAGGTTGTGTTATTGAGAATTTGAGAATCTTTCGGAATCGCATGATTCGTATGCTTGTGTTGGTGTTGTTTGGTGATCTTTCTATCAAGTTCTCTTAGTTCAAAGATTTTTGGACGAGAAAAAGAATGGAAAACAACGGTTCCCAAACCATAGCCTAGGCAAGTAAAACCAATCAATAAGAAAAGTTATGTTATTGAGAATTTGAGAAACATTCGGAATCGCATGATTCGTATGCTTGTGTTTGTGTTGTTTGGTGATCTTTCTATCAAGTTCTATTAGTTCAAAGATTTATGGACTAGAAAAAGAATGGAAACAAACACTTGCCAAACCATAGCCTAGGCAAATCAAACCAATCAATAAGAAAGGTTGTACTATTGAGAATTTGAGAAACATTCGAAATCGCATGATTCGTATGCTTGTGTTTGTGTTGTTTGGTCAACTTTCTATCAAGTTCAATTAGTTCAAACATTCTTGGACGAGAAAAAGAATGGAAACCAACGGTTCCCAAACCATAGCCTAGACAAATCAAACCAATCAATAAGAAAGGTTGTGTTATTGAGAATTTGAGAAAGTTTCGGAATCGCATGATTCGTATGCTTGTGTTGGTGTTGTTTGGTGATCTTTCTATCAAGTTCTATTAGTTCAAAGATTTTTGGACGAGAAAAAGAATGGAAACCAACGGTTCTCAAACCATAGCCTAGGCAAATCAAACCAATCGATAAGAAAGGTTGTGTTATGGAGAATTTGACAAACATTCGAAATCGCATGATTTGTATGCTTGTGTTTGTGTTGTTTGGTAATCTTTCTATCAAGTTCTATTACTTCAAAGATTTATGGACTAGAAAAAGAATGGAAAACAACGGTTCCCAACCCATAGCCTAGGCAAGTAAAACCAATCAATAAGAAAGGTTGTGTTATTGAGAATTTGAGAAACATTCGAAATCGCATGATTCGTATGCTTGTGTTTGTGTTGTTTGGTGATCTTTCTATCAAGTTCTATTAGTTCAAAGATTTATGGACTAGAAAAAGAATGGAAACCAACGGTTCCCAAACCATAGCCTAGACAAATCAAACCAATCAATAAGAAAGGTTGTGTTTTTGAGAATTTGAGAAACATTCGGAATCGCATGATTCGTATGCTTGTGTTGGTGTTGTTTGGTGATCTTTCTATCAAGTTCTATTAGTTCAAAGATTTTTGGACGAGAAAAAGAATGGAAACCAACGGTTCCCAAACCATAGCCTAGGCAAATCAAACCAATCGATAAGAAAGGTTGTGTTATTGAGAATTTGAGAAACATTCGAAATCGCATGATTCGTATGCTTGTGTTTGTGTTGTTTGGTGATCTTTCTATCAAGTTCAATAAGTTCAAAGATTTTTGGACGAGAAAAAGAATGGAAACCAACGGTTCCCAAACCATAGCCAAGGCAAATTAAACCAATGAATAAGAAAGGTTGTGTTATTGAGAACTTGAGAACATTCGAAATCGCATGATTCGTATGCTTGTGTTTGTGTTGTTTGGTGATCTTTTAATCAAGTTCTATTAGTTCAATGATTTATGGACTAGAAAAAGAATGGAAACCAACACTTGCCAAACCATAGCCTAGGCAAATCAAACCAATCAATAAGAAAGGTTGTATTATTGAGATTTGAGAAACATTCGAAATCGCATGATTCGTATGCTTGTGTTTGTGTTGTTTGGTGATCTTTCCATCAAGTTCTATTAGTTCAAAAATTTGGTGACTAGAAAAATAATGGAAACCAACGGTTCCCAAACCATAGCCAAGGCAAATCAAACCAATGAATAAGAAAGGTTGTATTATTGAGAATTTGAGAAACAATCGGAATCGCATGATTCGTATGCTTGTGTTTGTGTTGTTTGGTGATCTTTTTATCAAGTTCTATTAGTTGAAAGATTTTTGGACGAGAAAAAGAATGGAAATTAACGGTTCCTAAACCATAGCCTAGGCAAATCAAACCAATGAATACGAAAGGTTGTATTACTGAGAATTTGAGAAACAATCGGAATCGCATGATTCGTATGCTTGTGTTTGTGTTGTTTGGTGATCTTTTTATCAAGTTCTGTTAGTTGAAAGATTTTTGGACGAGAAAAAGAATGGAAATTAACGGTCCCTAAACCATAGCCTAGGCAAATCAAACCAATGAATAAGAAAGGTTGTATTACTGAGAAGTTGAGAAACATTCGAAATCGCATGATTCGTATGCTTGTGTTTGTGTTGTTTGGTGATCTTTCCATCAAGTTCTATTAGTTCAAAGATTTTTGGACTAGAAAAAGAATGGAAACCAAAGGTTCCCAAACCATAGCCAAGGCAAATCAAACCAATGAATAAGAAAGGTTGTATTACTGAGAATTTGAGAAACATTCGGAATCGCATGATTCGTATGCTTATGTTGGTGTTGTTTTGTGATCTTTCTATCATGTTCTATTAGTTCAAAGATTTTTTGACGAGAAAAAGAATGGAAAACAACGGTTCCCAAACCATAGCCAAGGCAAATCAAACCAATAATAAGAAAGGTTGTCTTAGTGAGAATTTGATAAACATTCGAAATCGCATGATTCGTATGCTTGTGTTTGTGTTCATTGGTGATCTTTCTATCAAGTTCAATGATTTCAACGATTATTGGATGAGAAAAAGAATAGAACCTAACGGTTCCCAAACCATAGCCTTGGGAAATCAAACCAATCAATAAGAAAGGTTGTGTTATTGAGAATTTGAGAAACATTCGAAATCGCATGATTCGTATGCTTGTGTTTGTGTTGTTTGGTGATCTTTCAATCAAGTTCTATTAGTTCGATGATTTATGGACTAGAAAAAGAATGGAAACCAACAGTTCCCAAACCATAGCCTAGGCAAATTAAACCAATCAATAAGAAAGGTTATGTTATTAAGAATTTGAGAAACCTTCGGAATCGCATGATTCGTATGCTTATGTTGGTGTTGTTTGGTGATCTTTCTATCATGTTCTATTAGTTCAAAGATTTTTTGACGAGAAAAAAAATGGAAAAATCCGGTTCCCAAACCATAGCCAAGGCAAATTAAACCAATGAATAAGAAAGGTTGTGTTATTGAGCATTTGAGAAACATTCGAAATCGCATGATTCGTATGCTTGTGTTTGTTTTGTTTGGTGATTTTTCAATCAAGTTCTATTAGTTCAATGATTTATGGACTTGAAAAAGAATGGAAACCAACAGTTCCGAAACCATAGCCTAGGCAAATCAAACCAATCAATAAGAAAGGTTGCGTTATTGAGAATTTGAGAAACCTTCGGAATCGCAAGATTCGTATGCTTGTGTTTGTGTTGTTTGGTGATCTTTTTATCAAGTTCTATTAGTTCAAAGATTTTTGGACGAGAAAAAGAATGGAAACCAACGGTTCCCAAATCATAGCCAAGGCAAATCAAACGAACGAATAAGAAAGGTTGTCTTATTGAGAATTTGAGAAACTTTCGAAATCGCATGATTCGTATGCTTGTGTTTGTGTTGTTTGGTGATTTTTCAATCAAGTTCTATTAGTTCAATGATTTATGGACTAGAAAAAGAATGGAAACCAACAGTTCCGAAACCATAGCCTAGGCAAATCAAACCAATCAATAAGAAAGGTTGTGTTATTGAGAATTTGAGAAACCTTCGGAATCGCATGATTCGTATGCTTGTGTTTGTGTTGTTTGGTGATCTTTTTATCAAGTTCTATTAGTTCAAAGATTTTTGGACGAGAAAAAAAATGGAAACCAACGGTTCCCAAACCATAGCCAAGGCAAATCAAACCAATGAATAAGAAAGGTTGTGTTATTGAGAACTTGAGAAACATTCGAAATCGCATGATTCTTATGCTTGTGTTTGTGTTGTTAAGTGATCTTTCAATCAGGTTCTATTAGTTCAATGATTTATGGACTAGAAAAAGAATGGAAACCAACAGTTCCCAAACCATAGCCAAGGCAAATCAAACCAATGAATAAGAAAGGTTGTAGTACTGAGAATTTGAGAAACATTCGAAATCGCATGATTTGTATGCTTGTGTTGTGTTGTTTGGTGATCTTTCTATCAAGTTCTATTAGTTCAAAGATTTTTTGACGAGAAAAAGAATGGAAAACAACGGTTCCCAAACCATAGCCAAGGGAAATCAAACCAATGAATAAGAAAGGTTGTGTTATAGAGAATTTGAGAAACATTCGGAATCGCATGATTCTTATGCTTGTGTTTGTGTTGTTTGGTGATCTTTCTATCAAGTTTTATTAGTTCATAGATTTATGGACTAGAAAAAGAATGGAAACCAACACTTGCCAAACCATAGCCTAGGCAAATCAAACCAATCAATAAGAAAGGTTGTATTATTGTGAATTTGAGAAACATTCGAAATCGCATGATTCGTATGCTTGTGTTTGTGTTGTTTGGTGATCTTTCTATCAAGTTCTATTAGTTCAAAGATTTTTGGACGAGAAAAAGAATGGAAACCAACGGTTCCCAAATTATAGCGTAGGCAAATCAAACCAATCAATAAGAAAGGTTGTGTTATTGAGAATTTGAGAAACATTCGAAATCGCATGATTCGTATGCTTGTGTTGGTGTTGTTTGGTGATCTTTCTATCAAGTTCTATTAGTTCAAAGATTTTTTGACGAAAAAAGAATGGAAAACAACGGTTCCCAAACCATAGCCAAGGGAAATCAAACCAATGAATAACAAAGGTTGCGTTATTGAGAATTTGAGAAACATTCGGAATCACATGATTCGTATGCTTGTGTTTGTGTTGTTTGGTGATCTTTCTATCAAGTTCTATTAGTTCAAAGATTTTTGGACGAGAAAAAGAATGGAAACCAACGGTTCCCAAACCATAGACTAGGCAAATAAAACCAATCTATAAGAAAGGTTGTGTTATTGAGAATTTGAGAAACATTCGGAATCGAATGATTCGTATGCTTGTGTTGGTGTTGTTTTGTGATCTTTCTATCAAGTGTATTAGTTCAAAGATTTTTGGACGAGAAAAAGAATGGAAACCAACGGTTCCCAAACCATAGCCTAGGCGAATCAAACCAATCAATAAGAAAGGTTGTGTTATTGAGAATTTGAGAAACATTCGGAATTGCACGATTCGTATGCTCGTGTTTGTGTTGTTTGGTGATGTTTCTATGAAGTTCTATTGGTACAAAGATTTATGGACTAGAAAAAGAATGGAAAACAGCGGTTACCAAACCATAGCCAACGCAAATCAAACCAATGAATAAGAAAGGTTGTATTACTGAGAATTTGAGAAACATTCGAAATCGCATGATTCGTATGCTTGTGTTTGTGTTGTTTGGTGATCTTTCTATCAAGTGCTATTAGTTCAAAGATTTTTTGACCAGAAAAAGAATGGAAAACAACGGTTCCCAAACCATAGCCAAGGCAAATCAAACCAATGAATAAGAAAGGTTGTATTACTGAGAATTTGATAAACATTCGAAATCGCATGATTCGTATGCTTGTGTTTGTGTTGTTTGGTGATCTTTCTATCAAGTTCTATTAGTTCAAAGATTTTTTGACGAGAAAAAGAATGGATAACAACGGTTCCCAAACCATAGCCAAGGCAAATCAAACCAATGAATACAAAAGGTTGTGTTATTGAGAATTTGAGTAGCCTAGGCAAATCAAACCAATCAATAAGAAAGGTTGTATTATTGAGAATTTGAGAAATATTCGAAATCGCATGATTCGTATGCTTGTGTTTGTGTTGTTTGGTGATCTTTCTATCAAGTTCTATTAGTTCAAAGATTTTTGGACGAGAAAAAGAATGGAAACCAACGGTTCCCAAACCATAGCCTAGGCAAATCAAACCAATCAATAAGAAAGGTTGTGTTATTGAGAATTTGAGAAACATTCGGAATCGCATGATTCGTATGCTTGTGTTTGTGTTGTTTGGTAATCTTTCTATCAAGTTCTATTAGTTCAAAGATTTATGGACTAGAAAAAGAATAGAAAACAACGGTTCGCAAACCATAGCCAAGGCAAATCAAACCAATGAATACAAAAGGTTGTGTTATTGAGAATTTGAGTAGCCTAGGCAAATCAAACCAATGAATAAGAAAGGTTGTATTACTGAGAAGTTGAGAAACATTCGAAATCGCATGATTCGTATGCTTGTGTTTGTGTTGTTTGGTGATCTTTCCATCAAGTTCTATTAGTTCAAAGATTTTTGGACTAGAAAAAGAATGGAAACCAAAGGTTCCCAAACCATAGCCAAGGCAAATCAAACCAATGAATAAGAAAGGTTGTATTACTGAGAATTTGAGAAACATTCGGAATCGCATGATTCGTATGCTTATGTTGGTGTTGTTTTGTGATCTTTCTATCATGTTCTATTAGTTCAAAGATTTTTTGACGAGAAAAAGAATGGAAAACAACGGTTCCCAAACCATAGCCAAGGCAAATCAAACCAATAATAAGAAAGGTTGTCTTAGTGAGAATTTGATAAACATTCGAAATCGCATGATTCGTATGCTTGTGTTTGTGTTCATTGGTGATCTTTCTATCAAGTTCAATGATTTCAACGATTATTGGATGAGAAAAAGAATAGAACCTAACGGTTCCCAAACCATAGCCTTGGGAAATCAAACCAATCAATAAGAAAGGTTGTGTTATTGAGAATTTGAGAAACATTCGAAATCGCATGATTCGTATGCTTGTGTTTGTGTTGTTTGGTGATCTTTCAATCAAGTTCTATTAGTTCGATGATTTATGGACTAGAAAAAGAATGGAAACCAACAGTTCCCAAACCATAGCCTAGGCAAATTAAACCAATCAATAAGAAAGGTTATGTTATTAAGAATTTGAGAAACCTTCGGAATCGCATGATTCGTATGCTTATGTTGGTGTTGTTTGGTGATCTTTCTATCATGTTCTATTAGTTCAAAGATTTTTTGACGAGAAAAAAAATGGAAAAATCCGGTTCCCAAACCATAGCCAAGGCAAATTAAACCAATGAATAAGAAAGGTTGTGTTATTGAGCATTTGAGAAACATTCGAAATCGCATGATTCGTATGCTTGTGTTTGTTTTGTTTGGTGATTTTTCAATCAAGTTCTATTAGTTCAATGATTTATGGACTTGAAAAAGAATGGAAACCAACAGTTCCGAAACCATAGCCTAGGCAAATCAAACCAATCAATAAGAAAGGTTGCGTTATTGAGAATTTGAGAAACCTTCGGAATCGCAAGATTCGTATGCTTGTGTTTGTGTTGTTTGGTGATCTTTTTATCAAGTTCTATTAGTTCAAAGATTTTTGGACGAGAAAAAGAATGGAAACCAACGGTTCCCAAATCATAGCCAAGGCAAATCAAACGAACGAATAAGAAAGGTTGTCTTATTGAGAATTTGAGAAACTTTCGAAATCGCATGATTCGTATGCTTGTGTTTGTGTTGTTTGGTGATTTTTCAATCAAGTTCTATTAGTTCAATGATTTATGGACTAGAAAAAGAATGGAAACCAACAGTTCCGAAACCATAGCCTAGGCAAATCAAACCAATCAATAAGAAAGGTTGTGTTATTGAGAATTTGAGAAACCTTCGGAATCGCATGATTCGTATGCTTGTGTTTGTGTTGTTTGGTGATCTTTTTATCAAGTTCTATTAGTTCAAAGATTTTTGGACGAGAAAAAAAATGGAAACCAACGGTTCCCAAACCATAGCCAAGGCAAATCAAACCAATGAATAAGAAAGGTTGTGTTATTGAGAACTTGAGAAACATTCGAAATCGCATGATTCTTATGCTTGTGTTTGTGTTGTTAAGTGATCTTTCAATCAGGTTCTATTAGTTCAATGATTTATGGACTAGAAAAAGAATGGAAACCAACAGTTCCCAAACCATAGCCTAGGCAAATCAAACCAATCAATAAGAAAGGTTGTGGTATTGAGAATTTGAGAAACCTTCGGAATGGGATGATTCGTATGCTTGTGTTCGTGTTGTTTGGTGATATTTTTATCAAGTTCTATTAGTTGAAAGATTTTTGGACGGGAAAAAGAATGGAAATTAACGGTTCCCAAACCATAGCCAAGGCAAATCAAACCAATGAATATGAAAGGTTGTATTATTGAGAATTTGAGAAACATTCGAAATCGCATGATTCGTATGCTTGTGTTTGTGTTGTTTGGTGATCTTTCCATCAAGTTCTATTAGTTCTAAGATTTTTGGACTAGAAAAAGAATGGAAACCAACGGTTCCCAAACCATAGCCAAGGCAAATTAAACCAATGAATAAGAAAGGTTGTATTACTGAGAATTTGAGAAACATTCGGAATCGCATGATTCGTATGCTTATGTTGGTGTTGTTTTGTGATCTTTCTATCATGTTCTATTAGTTCAAAGATTTTTTGACGAGAAAAAGAATGGAAAACAACGGTTCCCAAACCATAGCCAAGGCAAATCAAACCAATAATAAGAAAGGTTGTATTACAGAGAATTTGATAAACATTCGAAATCGCATGATTCGTATGCTTGTGTTTGTGTTCATTGGTGATCTTTCTATCAAGTTCAATTATTTCAACGATTATTGGATGAGAAAAAGAATGGAACCTAACGGTTCCCAAACCATATCCTAGGCAAATCAAACCAATCAATAAGAAAGGTTGTGTTATTGAGAATTTGAGAAACAATCGGAATCGCATGATTCGTATGCTTATGTTGGTGTTGTTTGGTGATCTTTCTATCATGTTCTATTAGTTCAAAGATTTTTTGACGAGAAAAAGAATGGAAATATCCGGTTCCCAAACCATAGCCAAGGCAAATTAAACCAAAGAATAAGAAAGGTTGTGTTATTGAGAATTTGAGAAACATTCGAAATCGCATGATTCGTATGCTTGTGTTTGTGTTGTTTGGTGATCTTTCAATCATGCTCTATTAGTTCAATGATTTATGGACTAGAAAAAGAATGGAAACCAACAGTTCCCAAACCATAGCCTAGGCAAATCAAACCAATCAATAAGAAAGGTTGTGTTATTAAGAATTTGAGAAACCTTCGGAATCGCATGATTCGTATGCTTATGTTGGTGTTGTTTTGTGATCTTTCTATCATGTTCTATTAGTTCAAAGATTTTTTGACGAGAAAAAGAATGGAAAAATCCGGTTCCCAAACCATAGCCAAGGCAAATTAAACCAATGAATAAGAAAGGTTGTGTTATTGAGAACTTGAGAACATTCGAAATCGCATGATTCGTATGCTTGTGTTTGTGTTGTTTGGTGATCTTTCAATCAAGTTCTATTAGTTCAATGATTTATGGACTAGAAAAAGAATGGAAACGAACACTTGCCAAACCATAGCCTAGGCAAATCAAACCAATCAATAAGAAAGGTTGTGTTATTAAGAATTTGAGAAACCTTCGGAATCGCATGATTCGTATGCTTATGTTGGTGTTGTTTTGTGATCTTTCTATCATGTTCTATTAGTTCAAAGATTTTTTGACGAGAAAAAGAATGGAAAAATCCGGTTCCCAAACCATAGCCAAGGCAAATTAAACCAATGAATAAGAAAGGTTGTGTTATTGAGAACTTGAGAACATTCGAAATCGCATGATTCGTATGCTTGTGTTTGTGTTGTTTGGTGATCTTTCAATCAAGTTCTATTAGTTCAATGATTTATGGACTAGAAAAAGAATGGAAACGAACACTTGCCAAACCATAGCCTAGGCAAATCAAACCAATCAATAAGAAAAGATGTATTATTGAGATTTGAGAAACATTCGAAATAGCATGATTCGTATGCTTGTGTTTGTGTTGTTTGGTGATCTTTCCATCAAGTTCTATTAGTTCAAAGATTTTTGGACTAGAAAAAGAATGGAAACCAACGGTTCCCAAACCATAGCCAAGGCAAATCAAACCAATGAATAAGAAAGGTTGTATTACTGAGAATTTGAGAAACATTCGGAATCGCATGATTCGTATGCTTATGTTGGTGTTGTTTTGTGATCTTTCTATCATGTTCTATTAGTTCAAAGATTTTTTGACGAGAAAAAGAGTGGAAAACAACGGTTCCCAAACCATAGCCAAGGCAAATCAAACCAATGAATAAGAAAGGTTGTGTTATTGAGAATTTCAGAAACAATCGGAATCGCATGATTTGTATGCTTGTGTTTGTGTTGTTTGGTGATCTTTTTATCAAGTTCTATTAGTTGAAAGATTTTTGGACGAGAAAAAGAATGGAAATTAACGGTTCCTAAACCATAGCCTAGGCAAATCAAACCAATGAATAAGAAAGGTTGTATTACTGAGAATTTGAGAAACATTCGAAATCGCATGATTCGTATGCTTGTGTTTGTGTTGTTTGGTGATCTTTCCATCAAGTTCTATTAGTCCAAAGATTTTTGGACTAGAAAAAGAATGGAAAACAAGGGTTCCCAAACCATAGCCAAGGCAAATCAAACCAATGAATAAGAAAGGTTGCGTTATTGAGAATTTGAGAAACATTCGAAATCGCATGATTCGTATGCTTGTGTTTGTGTTGTTTTGTGATCTTTCAATCAAGTTCTATTAGTTCAATGATTTATGGACTAGAAAAATAATGAAAACCAACAGTTCCCAAACCATAGCCTAGGCAAATCAAACCAATCAATAAGAAAGGTTGTGTTATTAAGAATTTGAGAAACCTTCGGAATCGCATGATTCGTATGCTTATGTTGGTGTTGTTTGGTGATCTTTCTATCATGTTCTATTAGTTCAAAGATTTTTTGACGAGAAAAAAAATGGAAAAATCCGGTTCCCAAACCATAGCCAAGGCAAATTAAACCAATGAATAAGAAAGGTTGTGTTATTGAGCATTTGAGAAACATTCGAAATCGCATGATTCGTATGCTTGTGTTTGTGTTGTTTTGTGATCTTTCAATCAAGTTCTATTAGTTCAATGATTTATGGACTAGAAAAATAATGAAAACCAACAGTTCCCAAACCATAGCCTAGGCAAATCAAACCAATCAATAAGAAAGGTTGTGTTATTAAGAATTTGAGAAACCTTCGGAATCGCATGATTCGTATGCTTATGTTGGTGTTGTTTGGTGATCTTTCTATCATGTTCTATTAGTTCAAAGATTTTTTGACGAGAAAAAATGGAAAAATCCGGTTCCCAAACCATAGCCAACGCAAATCAAACCAATGAATAAGAAAGGTTGTGTTATTGAGAATTTGAGAAACATTCGAAATCGCATGATTCGTATGCTTGTGTTTGTGTTGTTTTGTGATCTTTCAATCAAGTTCTATTAGTTCAATGATTTATGGACTAGAAAAATAATGAAAACCAACAGTTCCCAAACCATAGCCTAGGCAAATCAAACCAATCAATAAGAAAGGTTGTGTTATTAAGAATTTGAGAAACCTTCGGAATCGCATGATTCGTATGCTTATGTTGGTGTTGTTTGGTGATCTTTCTATCATGTTCTATTAGTTCAAAGATTTTTTGACGAGAAAAAAAATGGAAAAATCCGGTTCCCAAACCATAGCCAAGGCAAATTAAACCAATGAATAAGAAAGGTTGTGTTATTGAGCATTTGAGAAACATTCGAAATCGCATGATTCGTATGCTTGTGTTTGTGTTGTTTGGTGATTTTTCAATCAAGTTCTATTAGTTCAATGATTTATGGACTAGAAAAAGAATGGAAAGCAACAGTTCCGAAACCATAGCCAAGGCAAATCAAACCAATCAATAAGAAAGGTTGCGTTATTGAGAATTTGAGAAACCTTCGGAATTGCAAGATTCGTATGCTTGTGTTTGTGTTGTTTGGTGATCTTTTTATCAAGTTCTATTAGTTCAAAGATTTTTGGACGAGAAAAAGAATGGAAACCAACGGTTCCCAAATCATATCCAAGGCAAATCAAACCAACGAATAAGAAAGGTTGTATTATTGAGAATTTGAGAAACTTTCAAAATCGCATGATTCGTATGCTTGTGTTTGTGTTGTTTGGTGATTTTTCAATCAAGTTCTATTAGTTCAATGATTTATGGACTAGAAAAAGAATGGAAACCAACAGTTCCGAAACCATAGCCTAGGCAGATCAAACCAATCAATAAGAAAGGTTGTGTTATTGAGAATTTGAGAAACCTTCGGAATCGCATGATTCGTATGCTTGTGTTTGTGTTGTTTGGTGATCTTTTTATCAAGTTCTATTAGTTCAAAGATTTTTGGACGAGAAAAAGAATGGAAACCAACGGTTCCCAAACCATAGCCAAGGCAAATCAAACCAATGAATAAGAAAGGTTGTGTTATTGAGAATTTGAGAAACATTCGAAATCGCATGATTCGTATGCTTGTGTTTGTCTTGTTAAGTGATCTTTCAATCAAGTTCTATTAGTTCAATGATTTATGGACTAGAAAAAGAATGGAAACCAACAGTTCCCAAACCATAGCCTAGGCAAATCAAACTAATCAATAAGAAAGGTTGTGTTATTGAGAATTTGAGAAACCTTCGGAATCGCATGATTCGTATGCTTGTGTTTGTGTTGTTTGGTGATATTTTTATCAAGTTCTATTAGTTGAAAGATTTTTGGACGAGAAAAAGAATGGAAATTAACGGTTCCCAAACCATAGCCAAGGCAAATCAAACCAATGAATAAGAAAGGTTGTATTACTGAGAATTTGAGAAACATTCGAAATCGCATGATTCGTATGCTTGTGTCTGTGTTGTTTGGTGATCTTTCCATCAAGTTCTATTAGTTCTAAGATTTTTGGACTAGAAAAAGAATAGAAACCAACGGTTCCCAAACCATAGCCTAGACAAATCAAACCAATCAATAAGAAAGGTTGTGTTTTTGAGAATTTGAGAAACATTCGGAATCGCATGATTCGTATGCTTGTGTTGGTGTTGTTTGGTGATCTTTCTATCAAGTTCTATTAGTTCAAAGATTTTTGGACGAGAAAAAGAATGGAAACCAACGGTTCCCAAACCATAGCCTAGGCAAATCAAACCAATCGATAAGAAAGGTTGTGTTATTGAGAATTTGAGAAACATTCGAAATCGCATGATTCGTATGCTTGTGTTTGTGTTGTTTGGTGATCTTTCTATCAAGTTCAATAAGTTCAAAGATTTTTGGACGAGAAAAAGAATGGAAACCAACGGTTCCCAAACCATAGCCAAGGCAAATTAAACCAATGAATAAGAAAGGTTGTGTTATTGAGAACTTGAGAAAATTCGAAATCGCATGATTCGTATGCTTGTGTTTGTGTTGTTTAGTGATCTTTTAATCAAGTTCTATTAGTTCAATGATTTATGGACTAGAAAAAGAATGGAAACCAACACTTGCCAAACCATAGCCTAGGCAAATCAAACCAATCAATAAGAAAGGTTGTATTATTGAGATTTGAGAAACATTCGAAATCGCATGATTCGTATGCTTGTGTTTGTGTTGTTTGGTGATCTTTCCATCAAGTTCTATTAGTTCAAATATTTTTGGACTAGAAAAATAATGGAAACCAACGGTTCCCAAACCATAGCCAAGGCAAATCAAACCAATGAATAAGAAAGGTTGTATTATTGAGAATTTGAGAAACAATCGGAATCGCATGATTCGTATGCTTGTGTTTGTGTTGTTTGGTGATCTTTTTATCAAGTTCTATTAGTTGAAAGATTTTTGGACGAGAAAAAGAATGGAAATTAACGGTTCCTAAACCATAGCCTAGGCAAATCAAACCAATGAATACGAAAGGTTGTATTACTGAGAATTTGAGAAACAATCGGAATCGCATGATTCGTATGCTTGTGTTTGTGTTGTTTGGTGATCTTTTTATCAAGTTCTGTTAGTTGAAAGATTTTTGGACGAGAAAAAGAATGGAAATTAACGGTCCCTAAACCATAGCCTAGGCAAATCAAACCAATGAATAAGAAAGGTTGTATTACTGAGAAGTTGAGAAACATTCGAAATCGCATGATTCGTATGCTTGTGTTTGTGTTGTTTGGTGATCTTTCCATCAAGTTCTATTAGTTCAAAGATTTTTGGACTAGAAAAAGAATGGAAACCAAAGGTTCCCAAACCATAGCCAAGGCAAATCAAACCAATGAATAAGAAAGGTTGTATTACTGAGAATTTGAGAAACATTCGGAATCGCATGATTCGTATGCTTATGTTGGTGTTGTTTTGTGATCTTTCTATCATGTTCTATTAGTTCAAAGATTTTTTGACGAGAAAAAGAATGGAAAACAACGGTTCCCAAACCATAGCCAAGGCAAATCAAACCAATAATAAGAAAGGTTGTCTTAGTGAGAATTTGATAAACATTCGAAATCGCATGATTCGTATGCTTGTGTTTGTGTTCATTGGTGATCTTTCTATCAAGTTCAATGATTTCAACGATTATTGGATGAGAAAAAGAATAGAACCTAACGGTTCCCAAACCATAGCCTTGGGAAATCAAACCAATCAATAAGAAAGGTTGTGTTATTGAGAATTTGAGAAACATTCGAAATCGCATGATTCGTATGCTTGTGTTTGTGTTGTTTGGTGATCTTTCAATCAAGTTCTATTAGTTCGATGATTTATGGACTAGAAAAAGAATGGAAACCAACAGTTCCCAAACCATAGCCTAGGCAAATTAAACCAATCAATAAGAAAGGTTATGTTATTAAGAATTTGAGAAACCTTCGGAATCGCATGATTCGTATGCTTATGTTGGTGTTGTTTGGTGATCTTTCTATCATGTTCTATTAGTTCAAAGATTTTTTGACGAGAAAAAAAATGGAAAAATCCGGTTCCCAAACCATAGCCAAGGCAAATTAAACCAATGAATAAGAAAGGTTGTGTTATTGAGCATTTGAGAAACATTCGAAATCGCATGATTCGTATGCTTGTGTTTGTTTTGTTTGGTGATTTTTCAATCAAGTTCTATTAGTTCAATGATTTATGGACTTGAAAAAGAATGGAAACCAACAGTTCCGAAACCATAGCCTAGGCAAATCAAACCAATCAATAAGAAAGGTTGCGTTATTGAGAATTTGAGAAACCTTCGGAATCGCAAGATTCGTATGCTTGTGTTTGTGTTGTTTGGTGATCTTTTTATCAAGTTCTATTAGTTCAAAGATTTTTGGACGAGAAAAAGAATGGAAACCAACGGTTCCCAAATCATAGCCAAGGCAAATCAAACGAACGAATAAGAAAGGTTGTCTTATTGAGAATTTGAGAAACTTTCGAAATCGCATGATTCGTATGCTTGTGTTTGTGTTGTTTGGTGATTTTTCAATCAAGTTCTATTAGTTCAATGATTTATGGACTAGAAAAAGAATGGAAACCAACAGTTCCGAAACCATAGCCTAGGCAAATCAAACCAATCAATAAGAAAGGTTGTGTTATTGAGAATTTGAGAAACCTTCGGAATCGCATGATTCGTATGCTTGTGTTTGTGTTGTTTGGTGATCTTTTTATCAAGTTCTATTAGTTCAAAGATTTTTGGACGAGAAAAAAAATGGAAACCAACGGTTCCCAAACCATAGCCAAGGCAAATCAAACCAATGAATAAGAAAGGTTGTATTACTGAGAATTTGAGAAACATTCGGAATCGCATGATTCGTATGCTTATGTTGGTGTTGTTTTGTGATCTTTCTATCATGTTCTATTAGTTCAAAGATTTTTTGACGAGAAAAAGAATGGAAAACAACGGTTCCCAAACCATAGCCAAGGCAAATCAAACCAATAATAAGAAAGGTTGTCTTAGTGAGAATTTGATAAACATTCGAAATCGCATGATTCGTATGCTTGTGTTTGTGTTCATTGGTGATCTTTCTATCAAGTTCAATGATTTCAACGATTATTGGATGAGAAAAAGAATAGAACCTAACGGTTCCCAAACCATAGCCTTGGGAAATCAAACCAATCAATAAGAAAGGTTGTGTTATTGAGAATTGGAGAAACATTCGAAATCGCATGATTCGTATGCTTGTGTTTGTGTTGTTTGGTGATCTTTCAATCAAGTTCTATTAGTTCGATGATTTATGGACTAGAAAAAGAATGGAAACCAACAGTTCCCAAACCATAGCCTAGGCAAATTAAACCAATCAATAAGAAAGGTTATGTTATTAAGAATTTGAGAAACCTTCGGAATCGCATGATTCGTATGCTTATGTTGGTGTTGTTTGGTGATCTTTCTATCATGTTCTATTAGTTCAAAGATTTTTTGACGAGAAAAAAAATGGAAAAATCCGGTTCCCAAACCATAGCCAAGGCAAATTAAACCAATGAATAAGAAAGGTTGTGTTATTGAGCATTTGAGAAACATTCGAAATCGCATGATTCGTATGCTTGTGTTTGTTTTGTTTGGTGATTTTTCAATCAAGTTCTATTAGTTCAATGATTTATGGACTTGAAAAAGAATGGAAACCAACAGTTCCGAAACCATAGCCTAGGCAAATCAAACCAATCAATAAGAAAGGTTGCGTTATTGAGAATTTGAGAAACCTTCGGAATCGCAAGATTCGTATGCTTGTGTTTGTGTTGTTTGGTGATCTTTTTATCAAGTTCTATTAGTTCAAAGATTTTTGGACGAGAAAAAGAATGGAAACCAACGGTTCCCAAATCATAGCCAAGGCAAATCAAACGAACGAATAAGAAAGGTTGTCTTATTGAGAATTTGAGAAACTTTCGAAATCGCATGATTCGTATGCTTGTGTTTGTGTTGTTTGGTGATTTTTCAATCAAGTTCTATTAGTTCAATGATTTATGGACTAGAAAAAGAATGGAAACCAACAGTTCCGAAACCATAGCCTAGGCAAATCAAACCAATCAATAAGAAAGGTTGTGTTATTGAGAATTTGAGAAACCTTCGGAATCGCATGATTCGTATGCTTGTGTTTGTGTTGTTTGGTGATCTTTTTATCAAGTTCTATTAGTTCAAAGATTTTTGGACGAGAAAAAAAATGGAAACCAACGGTTCCCAAACCATAGCCAAGGCAAATCAAACCAATGAATAAGAAAGGTTGTGTTATTGAGAACTTGAGAAACATTCGAAATCGCATGATTCTTATGCTTGTGTTTGTGTTGTTAAGTGATCTTTCAATCAGGTTCTATTAGTTCAATGATTTATGGACTAGAAAAAGAATGGAAACCAACAGTTCCCAAACCATAGCCTAGGCAAATCAAACCAATCAATAAGAAAGGTTGTGGTATTGAGAATTTGAGAAACCTTCGGAATGGGATGATTCGTATGCTTGTGTTCGTGTTGTTCGGTGATATTTTTATCAAGTTCTATTAGTTGAAAGATTTTTGGACGGGAAAAAGAATGGAAATTAACGGTTCCCAAACCATAGCCAAGGCAAATCAAACCAATGAATATGAAAGGTTGTATTATTGAGAATTTGAGAAACATTCGAAATCGCATGATTCGTATGCTTGTGTTTGTGTTGTTTGGTGATCTTTCCATCAAGTTCTATTAGTTCTAAGATTTTTGGACTAGAAAAAGAATGGAAACCAACGGTTCCCAAACCATAGCCAAGGCAAATTAAACCAATAATAAGAAAGGTTGTATTACAGAGAATTTGATAAACATTCGAAATCGCATGATTCGTATGCTTGTGTTTGTGTTCATTGGTGATCTTTCTATCAAGTTCAATTATTTCAACGATTATTGGATGAGAAAAAGAATGGAACCTAACGGTTCCCAAACCATATCCTAGGCAAATCAAACCAATCAATAAGAAAGGTTGTGTTATTGAGAATTTGAGAAACAATCGGAATCGCATGATTCGTATGCTTATGTTGGTGTTGTTTGGTGATCTTTCTATCATGTTCTATTAGTTCAAAGATTTTTTGACGAGAAAAAGAATGGAAATATCCGGTTCCCAAACCATAGCCAAGGCAAATTAAACCAAAGAATAAGAAAGGTTGTGTTATTGAGAATTTGAGAAACATTCGAAATCGCATGATTCGTATGCTTGTGTTTGTGTTGTTTGGTGATCTTTCAATCATGCTCTATTAGTTCAATGATTTATGGACTAGAAAAAGAATGGAGACCAAAAATTGCCAAACCATAGCCTAGGCAAATAAAACCAATCAATAAGAAAGGTTGTATTATTGAGATTTGAGAAACATTCAATATCGCATGATTCGTATGCTTGTGTTTGTATTGTTTGGTGATCTTTCAATCAAGTTCTATTAGTTCAATGATTTATGGACTAGAAAAAGAATGGAAACCAACAGTTCCCAAACCATAGCCTAGGCAAATCAAACCAATCAATAAGAAAGGTTGTGTTATTAAGAATTTGAGAAACCTTCGGAATCGCATGATTCGTATGCTTATGTTGGTGTTGTTTTGTGATCTTTCTATCATGTTCTATTAGTTCAAAGATTTTTTGACGAGAAAAAGAATGGAAAAATCCGGTTCCCAAACCATAGCCAAGGCAAATTAAACCAATGAATAAGAAAGGTTGTGTTATTGAGAACTTGAGAACATTCGAAATCGCATGATTCGTATGCTTGTGTTTGTGTTGTTTGGTGATCTTTCAATCAAGTTCTATTAGTTCAATGATTTATGGACTAGAAAAAGAATGGAAACGAACACTTGCCAAACCATAGCCTAGGCAAATCAAACCAATCAATAAGAAAAGATGTATTATTGAGATTTGAGAAACATTCGAAATAGCATGATTCGTATGCTTGTGTTTGTGTTGTTTGGTGATCTTTCCATCAAGTTCTATTAGTTCAAAGATTTTTGGACTAGAAAAAGAATGGAAACCAACGGTTCCCAAACCATAGCCAAGGCAAATCAAACCAATGAATAAGAAAGGTTGTATTACTGAGAATTTGAGAAACATTCGGAATCGCATGATTCGTATGCTTATGTTGGTGTTGTTTTGTGATCTTTCTATCATGTTCTATTAGTTCAAAGATTTTTTGACGAGAAAAAGAGTGGAAAACAACGGTTCCCAAACCATAGCCAAGGCAAATCAAACCAATGAATAAGAAAGGTTGTGTTATTGAGAATTTCAGAAACAATCGGAATCGCATGATTTGTATGCTTGTGTTTGTGTTGTTTGGTGATCTTTTTATCAAGTTCTATTAGTTGAAAGATTTTTGGACGAGAAAAAGAATGGAAATTAACGGTTCCTAAACCATAGCCTAGGCAAATCAAACCAATGAATAAGAAAGGTTGTATTATTGAGAATTTGAGAAACATTCGAAATCGCATGATTCGTATGCTTGTGTTTGTGTTGTTTGGTGATCTTTCCATCAAGTTCTATTAGTCCAAAGATTTTTGGACTAGAAAAAGAATGGAAACCAAAGGTTCCCAAACCATAGCCAAGGCAAATCAAACCAATGAATAAGAAAGGTTGTATTACTGAGAATTTGAGAAACATTCGGAATCGCATGATTCGTATGCTTATGTTGGTGTTGTTTTGTGATCTTTCTATCAGGTTCTATTAGTTCAAAGATTTTTTGAGGAGAAAACGAGTGGAAAACAAGGGTTCCCAAACCATAGCCAAGGCAAATCAAACCAATGAATAAGAAAGGTTGCGTTATTGAGAATTTGAGAAACATTCGAAATCGCATGATTCGTATGCTTGTGTTTGTGTTGTTTTGTGATCTTTCAATCAAGTTCTATTAGTTCAATGATTTATGGACTAGAAAAATAATGAAAACCAACAGTTCCCAAACCATAGCCTAGGCAAATCAAACCAATCAATAAGAAAGGTTGTGTTATTAAGAATTTGAGAAACCTTCGGAATCGCATGATTCGTATGCTTATGTTGGTGTTGTTTGGTGATCTTTCTATCATGTTCTATTAGTTCAAAGATTTTTTGACGAGAAAAAAAATGGAAAAATCCGGTTCCCAAACCATAGCCAAGGCAAATTAAACCAATGAATAAGAAAGGTTGTGTTATTGAGCATTTGAGAAACATTCGAAATCGCATGATTCGTATGCTTGTGTTTGTGTTGTTTTGTGATCTTTCAATCAAGTTCTATTAGTTCAATGATTTATGGACTAGAAAAATAATGAAAACCAACAGTTCCCAAACCATAGCCTAGGCAAATCAAACCAATCAATAAGAAAGGTTGTGTTATTAGGAATTTGAGAAACCTTCGGAATCGCATGATTCGTATGCTTATGTTGGTGTTGTTTGGTGATCTTTCTATCATGTTCTATTAGTTCAAAGATTTTTTGACGAGAAAAAATGGAAAAATCCGGTTCCCAAACCATAGCCAAGGCAAATCAAACCAATGAATAAGAAAGGTTGTGTTATTGAGAATTTGAGAAACATTCGAAATCGCATGATTCGTATGCTTGTGTTTGTGTTGTTTTGTGATCTTTCAATCAAGTTCTATTAGTTCAATGATTTATGGACTAGAAAAATAATGAAAACCAACAGTTCCCAAACCATAGCCTAGGCAAATCAAACCAATCAATAAGAAAGGTTGTGTTATTAAGAATTTGAGAAACCTTCGGAATCGCATGATTCGTATGCTTATGTTGGTGTTGTTTGGTGATCTTTCTATCATGTTCTATTAGTTCAAAGATTTTTTGACGAGAAAAAAAATGGAAAAATCCGGTTCCCAAACCATAGCCAAGGCAAATTAAACCAATGAATAAGAAAGGTTGTGTTATTGAGCATTTGAGAAACATTCGAAATCGCATGATTCGTATGCTTGTGTTTGTGTTGTTTGGTGATTTTTCAATCAAGTTCTATTAGTTCAATGATTTATGGACTAGAAAAAGAATGGAAAGCAACAGTTCCGAAACCATAGCCAAGGCAAATCAAACCAATCAATAAGAAAGGTTGCGTTATTGAGAATTTGAGAAACCTTCGGAATTGCAAGATTCGTATGCTTGTGTTTGTGTTGTTTGGTGATCTTTTTATCAAGTTCTATTAGTTCAAAGATTTTTGTACGAGAAAAAGAATGGAAACCAACGGTTCCCAAATCATATCCAAGGCAAATCAAACCAACGAATAAGAAAGGTTGTATTATTGAGAATTTGAGAAACTTTCAAAATCGCATGATTCGTATGCTTGTGTTTGTGTTGTTTGGTGATTTTTCAATCAAGTTCTATTAGTTCAATGATTTATGGACTAGAAAAAGAATGGAAACCAACAGTTCCGAAACCATAGCCTAGGCAGATCAAACCAATCAATAAGAAAGGTTGTGTTATTTAGAATTTGAGAAACCTTCGGAATCGCATGATTCGTATGCTTGTGTTTGTGTTGTTTGGTGATCTTTTTATCAAGTTCTATTAGTTCAAAGATTTTTGGACGAGAAAAAGAATGGAAACCAACGGTTCCCAAACCATAGCCAAGGCAAATGAAACCAATGAATAAGAAAGGTTGTGTTATTGAGAATTTGAGAAACATTCGAAATCGCATGATTCGTATGCTTGTGTTTGTCTTGTTAAGTGATCTTTCAATCAAGTTCTATTAGTTCAATGATTTATGGACTAGAAAAAGAATGGAAACCAACAGTTCCCAAACCATAGCCTAGGCAAATCAAACTAATCAATAAGAAAGGTTGTGTTATTGAGAATTTGAGAAACCTTCGGAATCGCATGATTCGTATGCTTGTGTTTGTGTTGTTTGGTGATATTTTTATCAAGTTCTATTAGTTGAAAGATTTTTGGACGAGAAAAAGAATGGAAATTAACGGTTCCCAAACCATAGCCAAGGCAAATCAAACCAATGAATAAGAAAGGTTGTATTACTGAGAATTTGAGAAACATTCGAAATCGCATGATTCGTATGCTTGTGTCTGTGTTGTTTGGTGATCTTTCCATCAAGTTCTATTAGTTCTAAGATTTTTGGACTAGAAAAAGAATGGAAACCAACGGTTCCCAAACCATAGCCAAGGCAAATTAAACCAATGAATAAGAAAGGTTGTATTACTGAGAATTTGAGAAACATTCGGAATCGCATGATTCGTATGCTTATGTTGGTGTTGTTTGGTGATCTTTCTATCAAGTTCTATTAGTTAAATGATTGTTTGACGAGAAAAAGAATGGAAAACAACAGTTCCCAAACCATAGCCTAGGCAAATCAAACCAATCAATAAGAAAGGTTGTGTTATTGAGAATTTGAGAAACCTTCGGAATGGGATGATTCGTATGCTTGTGTTCGTGTTGTTTGGTGATATTTTTATCAAGTTCTATTAGTTGAAAGATTTTTGGACGGGAAAAAGAATGGAAATTAACGGTTCCCAAACCATAGCCAAGGCAAATCAAACCAATGAATATGAAAGGTTGTATTATTGAGAATTTGAGAAACATTCGAAATCGCATGATTCGTATGCTTGTGTTTGTGTTGTTTGGTGATCTTTCCATCAAGTTCTATTAGTTCAAAGATTTTTGGACTAGAAAAAGAATGGAAACCAACGGTTCCCAAACCATAGCCAAGGCAAATCAAACCAATGAATAAGAAAGGTTGTATTACTGAGAATTTGAGAAACATTCGGAATCGCATGATTCGTATGCTTATGTTGGTGTTGTTTTGTGATCTTTCTATCATGTTCTATTAGTTCAAAGATTTTTTGACGAGAAAAAGAATGGAAAACAACGGTTCCCAAACCATAGCCAAGGCAAATCAAACCAATAATAAGAAAGGTTGTATTACAGAGAATTTGATAAACATTCGAAATCGCATGATTCGTATGCTTGTGTTTGTGTTCATTGGTGATCTTTCTATCAAGTTCAATTATTTCAACGATTATTGGATGAGAAAAAGAATGGAACCTAACGGTTCCCAAACCATATCCTAGGCAAATCAAACCAATCAATAAGAAAGGTTGTGTTATTGAGAATTTGAGAAACAATCGGAATCGCATGATTCGTATGCTTATGTTGGTGTTGTTTGGTGATCTTTCTATCATGTTCTATTAGTTCAATGATTTATGGACTAGAAAAAGAATGGAGACCAAAAATTGCCAAACCATAGCCTAGGCAAATAAAACCAATCAATAAGAAAGGTTGTATTATTGAGATTTGAGAAACATTCAATATCGCATGATTCGTATGCTTGTGTTTGTATTGTTTGGTGATCTTTCAATCAAGTTCTATTAGTTCAATGATTTATGAACTAGAAAAAGAATGGAAACCAACAGTTCCCAAACCATAGCCTAGGCAAATCAAACCAATCAATAAGAAAGGTTGTGTTATTAAGAATTTGAGAAACCTTCGGAATCGCATGATTCGTATGCTTATGTTGGTGTTGTTTTGTGATCTTTCTATCATGTTCTATTAGTTCAAAGATTTTTTGACGAGAAAAAGAATGGAAAAATCCGGTTCCCAAACCATAGCCAAGGCAAATTAAACCAATGAATAAGAAAGGTTGTGTTATTGAGAACTTGAGAACATTCGAAATCGCATGATTCGTATGCTTGTGTTTGTGTTGTTTGGTGATCTTTCAATCAAGTTCTATTAGTTCAATGATTTATGGACTAGAAAAAGAATGGAAACGAACACTTGCCAAACCATAGCCTAGGCAAATCAAACCAATCAATAAGAAAAGATGTATTATTGAGATTTGAGAAACATTCGAAATAGCATGATTCGTATGCTTGTGTTTGTGTTGTTTGGTGATCTTTCCATCAAGTTCTATTAGTTCAAAGATTTTTGGACTAGAAAAAGAATGGAAACCAACGGTTCCCAAACCATAGCCAAGGCAAATCAAACCAATGAATAAGAAAGGTTGTATTACTGAGAATTTGAGAAACATTCGGAATCGCATGATTCGTATGCTTATGTTGGTGTTGTTTTGTGATCTTTCTATCATGTTCTATTAGTTCAAAGATTTTTTGACGAGAAAAAGAGTGGAAAACAACGGTTCCCAAACCATAGCCAAGGCAAATCAAACCAATGAATAAGAAAGGTTGTTATTGAGAATTTCAGAAACAATCGGAATCGCATGATTTGTATGCTTGTGTTTGTGTTGTTTGGTGATCTTTCTATCATGTTGTATTAGTTCAATGATTTATGGACTAGAAAAAGAATGGAGACCAAAAATTGCCAAACCATAGCCTAGGCAAATAAAACCAATCTATAAGAAAGGTTGTATTATTGAGATTTGAGAAACATTCAATATCGCATGATTCGTATGCTTGTGTTTGTATTGTTTGGTGATCTTTCAATCAAGTTCTATTAGTTCAATGATTTATGGACTAGAAAAAGAATGGAAACCAACGGTTCCCAAACCATAGCCAAGGCAAATCAAACCAATGAATAAGAAAGGTTGTATTACTGAGAATTTGAGAAACATTCGAAATCGCATGATTCGTATGCTTGTGTCTGTGTTGTTTGGTGATCTTTCCATCAAGTTCTATTAGTTCTAAGATTTTTGGACTAGAAAAAGAATGGAAACCAACGGTTCCCAAACCATAGCCAAGGCAAATTAAACCAATGAATAAGAAAGGTTGTATTACTGAGAATTTGAGAAACATTCGGAATCGCATGATTCGTATGCTTATGTTGGTGTTGTTTGGTGATCTTTCTATCAAGTTCTATTAGTTAAATGATTGTTTGACGAGAAAAAGAATGGAAAACAACAGTTCCCAAACCATAGCCTAGGCAAATCAAACCAATCAATAAGAAAGGTTGTGTTATTGAGAATTTGAGAAACCTTCGGAATGGGATGATTCGTATGCTTGTGTTCGTGTTGTTTGGTGATATTTTTATCAAGTTCTATTAGTTGAAAGATTTTTGGACGGGAAAAAGAATGGAAATTAACGGTTCCCAAACCATAGCCAAGGCAAATCAAACCAATGAATATGAAAGGTTGTATTATTGAGAATTTGAGAAACATTCGAAATCGCATGATTCGTATGCTTGTGTTTGTGTTGTTTGGTGATCTTTCCATCAAGTTCTATTAGTTCTAAGATTTTTGGACTAGAAAAAGAATGGAAACCAACGGTTCCCAAACCATAGCCAAGGCAAATTAAACCAATGAATAAGAAAGGTTGTATTACTGAGAATTTGAGAAACATTCGGAATCGCATGATTCGTATGCTTATGTTGGTGTTGTTTTGTGATCTTTCTATCATGTTCTATTAGTTCAAAGATTTTTTGACGAGAAAAAGAATGGAAAACAACGGTTCCCAAACCATAGCCAAGGCAAATCAAACCAATAATAAGAAAGGTTGTATTACAGAGAATTTGATAAACATTCGAAATCGCATGATTCGTATGCTTGTGTTTGTGTTCATTGGTGATCTTTCTATCAAGTTCAATTATTTCAACGATTATTGGATGAGAAAAAGAATGGAACCTAACGGTTCCCAAACCATATCCTAGGCAAATCAAACCAATCAATAAGAAAGGTTGTGTTATTGAGAATTTGAGAAACAATCGGAATCGCATGATTCGTATGCTTATGTTGGTGTTGTTTGGTGATCTTTCTATCATGTTCTATTAGTTCAATGATTTATGGACTAGAAAAAGAATGGAGACCAAAAATTGCCAAACCATAGCCTAGGCAAATAAAACCAATCAATAAGAAAGGTTGTATTATTGAGATTTGAGAAACATTCAATATCGCATGATTCGTATGCTTGTGTTTGTATTGTTTGGTGATCTTTCAATCAAGTTCTATTAGTTCAATGATTTATGGACTAGAAAAAGAATGGAAACCAACAGTTCCCAAACCATAGCCTAGGCAAATCAAACCAATCAATAAGAAAGGTTGTGTTATTAAGAATTTGAGAAACCTTCGGAATCGCATGATTCGTATGCTTATGTTGGTGTTGTTTTGTGATCTTTCTATCATGTTCTATTAGTTCAAAGATTTTTTGACGAGAAAAAGAATGGAAAAATCCGGTTCCCAAACCATAGCCAAGGCAAATTAAACCAATGAATAAGAAAGGTTGTGTTATTGAGAACTTGAGAACATTCGAAATCGCATGATTCGTATGCTTGTGTTTGTGTTGTTTGGTGATCTTTCAATCAAGTTCTATTAGTTCAATGATTTATGGACTAGAAAAAGAATGGAAACGAACACTTGCCAAACCATAGCCTAGGCAAATCAAACCAATCAATAAGAAAAGATGTATTATTGAGATTTGAGAAACATTCGAAATAGCATGATTCGTATGCTTGTGTTTGTGTTGTTTGGTGATCTTTCCATCAAGTTCTATTAGTTCAAAGATTTTTGGACTAGAAAAAGAATGGAAACCAACGGTTCCCAAACCATAGCCAAGGCAAATCAAACCAATGAATAAGAAAGGTTGTATTACTGAGAATTTGAGAAACATTCGGAATCGCATGATTCGTATGCTTATGTTGGTGTTGTTTTGTGATCTTTCTATCATGTTCTATTAGTTCAAAGATTTTTTGACGAGAAAAAGAGTGGAAAACAACGGTTCCCAAACCATAGCCAAGGCAAATCAAACCAATGAATAAGAAAGGTTGTGTTATTGAGAATTTCAGAAACAATCGGAATCGCATGATTTGTATGCTTGTGTTTGTGTTGTTTGGTGATCTTTTTATCAAGTTCTATTAGTTGAAAGATTTTTGGACGAGAAAAAGAATGGAAATTAACGGTTCCTAAACCATAGCCTAGGCAAATCAAACCAATGAATAAGAAAGGTTGTATTACTGAGAATTTGAGAAACATTCGAAATCGCATGATTCGTATGCTTGTGTTTGTGTTGTTTGGTGATCCTTCCATCAAGTTCTATTAGTCCAAAGATTTTTGGACTAGAAAAAGAATGGAAACCAAAGGTTCCCAAACCATAGCCAAGGCAAATCAAACCAATGAATAAGAAAGGTTGTATTACTGAGAATTTGAGAAACATTCGGAATCGCATGATTCGTATGCTTATGTTGGTGTTGTTTTGTGATCTTTCTATCAGGTTCTATTAGTTCAAAGATTTTTTGAGGAGAAAACGAGTGGAAAACAACGGTTCCCAAACCATAGCCAAGGCAAATCAAACCAATGAATAAGAAAGGTTGCGTTATTGAGAATTTGAGAAACATTCGAAATCGCATGATTCGTATGCTTGTGTTTGTGTTGTTTTGTGATCTTTCAATCAAGTTCTATTAGTTCAATGATTTATGGACTAGAAAAATAATGAAAACCAACAGTTCCCAAACCATAGCCTAGGCAAATCAAACCAATCAATAAGAAAGGTTGTGTTATTAAGAATTTGAGAAACCTTCGGAATCGCATGATTCGTATGCTTATGTTGGTGTTGTTTGGTGATCTTTCTATCATGTTCTATTAGTTCAAAGATTTTTTGACGAGAAAAAAAATGGAAAAATCCGGTTCCCAAACCATAGCCAAGGCAAATTAAACCAATGAATAAGAAAGGTTGTGTTATTGAGCATTTGAGAAACATTCGAAATCGCATGATTCGTATGCTTGTGTTTGTGTTGTTTTGTGATCTTTCAATCAAGTTCTATTAGTTCAATGATTTATGGACTAGAAAAATAATGAAAACCAACAGTTCCCAAACCATAGCCTAGGCAAATCAAACCAATCAATAAGAAAGGTTGTGTTATTAAGAATTTGAGAAACCTTCGGAATCGCATGATTCGTATGCTTATGTTGGTGTTGTTTGGTGATCTTTCTATCATGTTCTATTAGTTCAAAGATTTTTTGACGAGAAAAAAAATGGAAAAATCCGGTTCCCAAACCATAGCCAAGGCAAATTAAACCAATGAATAAGAAAGGTTGTGTTATTGAGCATTTGAGAAACATTCGAAATCGCATGATTCGTATGCTTGTGTTTGTGTTGTTTGGTGATTTTTCAATCAAGTTCTATTAGTTCAATGATTTATGGACTAGAAAAAGAATGGAAAGCAACAGTTCCGAAACCATAGCCAAGGCAAATCAAACCAATCAATAAGAAAGGTTGCGTTATTGAGAATTTGAGAAACCTTCGGAATCGCAAGATTCGTATGCTTGTGTTTGTGTTGTTTGGTGATCTTTTTATCAAGTTCTATTAGTTCAAAGATTTTTGGACGAGAAAAAGAATGGAAACCAACGGTTCCCAAATCATATCCAAGGCAAATCAAACCAACGAATAAGAAAGGTTGTATTATTGAGAATTTGAGAAACTTTCAAAATCGCATGATTCGTATGCTTGTGTTTGTGTTGTTTGGTGATTTTTCAATCAAGTTCTATTAGTTCAATGATTTATGGACTAGAAAAAGAATGGAAACCAACAGTTCCGAAACCATAGCCTAGGCAGATCAAACCAATCAATAAGAAAGGTTGTGTTATTGAGAATTTGAGAAACCTTCGGAATCGCATGATTCGTATGCTTGTGTTTGTGTTGTTTGGTGATCTTTTTATCAAGTTCTATTAGTTCAAAGATTTTTGGACGAGAAAAAGAATGGAAACCAACGGTTCCCAAACCATAGCCAAGGCAAATCAAACCAATGAATAAGAAAGGTTGTGTTATTGAGAATTTGAGAAACATTCGAAATCGCATGATTCGTATGCTTGTGTTTGTCTTGTTAAGTGATCTTTCAATCAAGTTCTATTAGTTCAATGATTTATGGACTAGAAAAAGAATGGAAACCAACAGTTCCCAAACCATAGCCTAGGCAAATCAAACCAATCAATAAGAAAGGTTGTGTTATTGAGAATTTGAGAAACCTTCGGAATCGCATGATTCGTATGCTTGTGTTTGTGTTGTTTGGTGATATTTTTATAGAGTTCTATTAGTTGAAAGATTTTTGGACGAGAAAAAGAATGGAAATTAACGGTTCCCAAACCATAGCCAAGGAAAATCAAACCAATGAATAAGAAAGGTTGTATTACTGAGAATTTGAGAAACATTCGAAATCGCATGATTCGTATGCTTGTGTCTGTGTTGTTTGGTGATCTTTCCATCAAGTTCTATTAGTTCTAAGATTTTTGGACTAGAAAAAGAATGGAAACCAACGGTTCCCAAACCATAGCCAAGGCAAATTAAACCAATGAATAAGAAAGGTTGTATTACTGAGAATTTGAGAAACCTTCGGAATCACATGATTCGTATGCTTGTGTTTGTGTTGTTTGGTGATCTTTCTATCAAGTTCAATTATTTCAATGATTTTTGGACGAGAAAAAGAATGGAAACCAACGGTTCCACAACCATAGCGAAGGCAAATCAAACCAATGAATAAGAAAGGTTGTATTACTGAGAATTTGAGAAACATTCGAAATCGCATGATTCGTATGCTTGTGTTTGTGTTGATTGGTGATCTTTCCATCAAGTTCTATTAGTTCAAAGATTTTTGGACTAGAAAAAGAATGGAAACCAACGGTTCCCAAACCATAGCCAAGGCAAATCAAACCAATGAATAAGAAAGGTTGTATTACTGAGAATTTGATAAAGATTCGAAATCGCATGATTCGTATGCTTGTGTTTTTGTTGTTTGGTGATCTTTCTATCAAGTTCAATTATTTCAACGATTATTGGATGAGACAAAGAATGGAACCTAACGGTTCCCAAACCATAGCCTAGGCAAATCAAACCAATCAATAAGAAAGGTTGTGTTATTGAGAATTTGAGAAACAATCGAAATCGCATGATTCGTATGCTTGTGTTTGTGTTGTTTGGTGATCTTTCTATCAAGTTCTATTAGTTCTAAGATTTTTGGACTAGAAAAAGAATGGAAACCAACGGTTCCTAAACCATAGCCAAGGCAAATTAAACCAATGAATAAGAAAGGTTGTATTACTGAGAATTTGAGAAACATTCGGAATCGCATGATTCGTATGCTTATGTTGGTGTTGTTTGGTGATCTTTCTATCAAGTTCTATTAGTTAAATGATTGTTTGACCAGAAAAAGAATGGAAAACAACGGTTCCCAAACCATAGCCTAGGCAAATCAAACCAATCAATAAGAAAGGTTGTGTTATTGAGAATTTGAGAAACCTTCGGAATCGCATGATTCGTATGCTTGTGTTTGTGTTGTTTGGTGATCTTTCTATCAAGTTCAATTATTTCTATGATTTTTGGACGAGAAAAAGAATGGAAACCAACGGTTCCACAACCATAGCCAAGGCAAATCAAACCAATGAATAAGAAAGGTTGTATTACTGAGAATTTGAGAAACATTCGAAATCGCATTATTCGTATGCTTGTGTTTGTGTTGTTTGGTGATCTTTCCATCAAGTTCTATTAGTTCTAAGATTTTTGGACTAGAAAAAGAATGGAAACCAACGGTTCCCAAACCATAGCCAAGGCAAATTAAACCAATGAATAAGAAAGGTTGTATTACTGAGAATTTGAGAAACATTCGGAATCGCATGATTCGTATGCTTATGTTGGTGTTGTTTGGTGATCTTTCTATCAAGTTCTATTAGTTAAATGATTGTTTGAAGAGAAAAAGAATGGAAAACAACGGTTCCCAAACCATAGCCTAGGCAAATCAAACAAATCAATAAGAAAGGTTGTGTTATTGAGAATTTGAGAAACCTTCGGAATCGCATGATTCGTATGCTTGTGTTTGTGTTGTTTGGTGATCTTTCTATCAAGTTCAATTATTTCAATGATTTTTGGACGAGAAAAAGAATGGAAACCAATGGTTCCACAACCATAGCCAAGGCAAATCAAACCAATGAATAAGAAAGGTTGTATTACTGAGAATTTGAGAAACATTCGAAATCGCATGATTCGTATGCTTGTGTTTGTGTTGTTTGTGATCTTTCCATCAAGTTCTATTAGTTCAAAGATTTTTGGACTAGAAAAAGAATGGAAACCAACGGTTCCCAAACCATAGCCAAGGCAAATCAAACCAATGAATAAGAAAGGTTGTATTATTGAGAATTTGAGAAACATTCGGAATCGCATGATTCTTATCCTTATGTTGCTGTTGTTTGGTGATCTTTCTATCATGTTCTATTAGTTCGCATATTTTTTGACGAGAAACAGAATGGAAAACAACGGTTACCAAACCATAGCCAAGGCAAATCAAACCAATAATAAGAAAGGTTGTATTACTGAGAATTTGATAAAGATTCGAAATTGCATGATTCGTATGCTTGTGTTTGTGTTGTTTGGTGATCTTTCTATCAAGTTCAATTATTTCAACGATTATTGGATGAGACAAAGAATGGAACCTAACGATTCCCAAACCATAGCCTAGGCAAATCAAACCAATCAATAAGAAATGTTGTGTTATTGAGAATTTGAGAAACAATCGAAATCGCATGATTCGTATGCTTGTGTTTGTGTTGTTTGGTGATCTTTCTATCAAGTTCTATTAGTTCAAAGATTTTTGGACTAGAAAACGAATGGAAACCAACGGTTCCTAAACCATAGCCAAGGCAAATCAAACCAATGAATAAGAAAGGTTGTGTTATTGAGAATTTGAGAAACCTTCGGAATCGCATGATTCGTATGCTTGTGTTTGTGTTATTTGGTGATCTTTTTATCAAGTTCTATTAGTTCAATGATTTTTGGACGAGAAAAAGAATGGAAACCAACGGTTCCACAACCATAGCCAAGGCAAATCAAACCAATGAATAACAAAGGTTGTATTACTGAGAATTTGAGAAACATTCGAAATCGCATGATTCGTATGCTTGTGTTTGTGTTGTTTGGTGATCTTTCCATCAAGTTCTATTAGTTCAAAGATTTTTGGACTAGAAAAAGAATGGAAACCAACGGTTCCCAAACCATAGCCAAGGCAAATCAAACCAATGAATAAGAAACATTCGGAATCGCATGATTCTTATGCTTATGTTGGTGTTGTTTGGTGATCTTTCTATCATGTTCTATTAGTTCGCATATTTTTTGACGAGAAAAAGAATGGAAAACAACGGTTACCAAACAATAGCCAAGGCAAATCAAACCAATAATAAGAAAGCTTGTATTACTGAGAATTGATAAAGATTCGAAATCGCATGATTCGTATGCTTGTGTTTGTGTTGTTTGGTGATCTTTCTATCAAGTTCAATTATTTCAACGATTATTGGATGAGACAAAGAATGGAACCTAACGGTTCCCAAACCATAGCCTAGGCAAATCAAACCAATCAATAAGAAAGGTTGTGTTATTGAGAATTTGAGAAACAATCGAAATCGCATGATTCGTATGCTTGTGTTTGTGTTGTTTGGTGATCTTTCTATCAAGTTCTATTAGTTCAAAGATTTATGGACTAGAAAAACAATGGAAACCAACACTTGCCAAACCATAGCCTAGGCAAATCAAACCAATCAATAAGAAAGGTTGTATTTTTGAGAATTTGAGAAACATTCAAAATCATATGATTCGTATGCTTGTGTTTGTGTGGTTTGGTGATCTTTCTATCAAGTTCTATTAGTTCAAAGATTTTTGGACTAGAAAACGAATGGAAACCAACGGTTCCTAAACCATTGCCAAGGCAAATCAAACCAATGAATAAGAAAGGTTGTGTTATTGAGAATTTGAGAAACATTCGGAATCGCATGATTCGTATGCTTGTGTTTGTGTTGTTTGGTGATTTTTCAATCAAGTTCTATTAGTTCAATGATTTATGAACTAGAAAAAGAATGGAAACTAACAGTTCCGAAACCATAGCCTAGGCAAATCAAACCAATCAATAAGAAAGGTTGCGTTATTGAGAATTTGAGAAACCTTCGGAATCTCAAGATTCGTATGCTTGTGTTTGTGTTGTTTGGTGATCTTTTTATCAAGTTCTATTAGTTCAAAGATTTTTGGACTAGAAAAAGAATGGAAACCAACGGTTCCCAAACCATAGCCAAGGCAAATCAAACCAATGAATAAGAAAGGTTGTATTACTGAGAATTTGATAAAGATTCGAAATCGCATGATTCGTATGCTTGTGTTTGTGTTGTTTGGTGATCTTTCTATCAAGTTCAATTATTTCAACGATTATTGGATGAGACAAAGAATGGAACCTAACGGTTACCAAACCATAGCCTAGGCAAATCAAACCAATCAATAAGAAAGGTTGTGTTATTGAGAATTTGAGAAACAATCGAAATCGCATGATTCGTATGCTTGTGTTTGTGTTGTTTGGTGATCTTTCTATCAAGTTCTATTAGTTCTAAGATTTTTGGACTAGAAAAAGAATGGAAACCAACGGTTCCTAAACCATAGCCAAGGCAAATTAAACCAATGAATAAGAAAGGTTGTATTACTGAGAATTTGAGAAACATTCGGAATCGCATGATTCGTATGCTTATGTTGGTGTTGTTTGGTGATCTTTCTATCAAGTTCTATTAGTTAAATGATTGTTTGACGAGAAAAAGAATGGAAAACAACGGTTCCCAAACCATAGCATAGGCAAATCAAACCAATCAATAAGAAAGGTTGTGTTATTGAGAATTTGAGAAACCTTCGGAATCGCATGATTCGTATGCTTGTGTTTGTGTTGTTTGGTGATCTTTCTATCAAGTTCAATTATTTCAATGATTTTTGGACGAGAAAAAGAATGGAAACCAACGGTTCCACAACCATAGCCAAGGCAAATCAAACCAATGAATAAGAAAGGTTGTATTACTGAGAATTTGAGAAACATTCGAAATCGCATTATTCGTATGCTTGTGTTTGTGTTGTTTGGTGATCTTTCCATCAAGTTCTATTAGTTCTAAGATTTTTGGACTAGAAAAAGAATGGAAACCAACGGTTCCCAAACCATAGCCAAGGCAAATTAAACCAATGAATAAGAAAGGTTGTATTACTGAGAATTTGAGAAACATTCGGAATCGCATGATTCGTTTGCTTATGTTGGTGTTGTTTGGTGATCTTTCTATCAAGTTCTATTAGTTAAATGATTGTTTGACGAGAAAAAGAATGGAAAACAACGGTTCCCAAACCATAGCCTAGGCAAATCAAACAAATCAATAAGAAAGGTTGTGTTATTGAGAATTTGAGAAACCTTCGGAATCGCATGATTCGTATGCTTGTGTTTGTGTTGTTTGGTGATCTTTCTATCAAGTTCAATTATTTCAATGATTTTTGGACGAGAAAAAGAATGGAAACCAACGGTTCCACAACCATAGCCAAGGCAAATCAAACCAATGAATAAGAAAGGTTGTATTACTGAGAATTTGAGAAACATTCGAAATCGCATGATTCGTATGCTTGTGTTTGTGTTGTTTGGTGATCTTTCCATCAAGTTCTATTAGTTCAAAGATTTTTGGACTAGAAAAAGAATGGAAACCAACGGTTCCCAAACCATAGCCAAGGCAAATCAAACCAATGAATAAGAAAGGTTGTATTATTGAGAATTTGAGAAACATTCGGAATCGCATGATTCTTATCCTTATGTTGCTGTTGTTTGGTGATCTTTCTATCATGTTCTATTAGTTCGCATATTTTTTGACGAGAAACAGAATGGAAAACAACGGTTACCAAACCATAGCCAAGGCAAATCAAACCAATAATAAGAAAGGTTGTATTACTGAGAATTTGATAAAGATTCGAAATCGCATGATTCGTATGCTTGTGTTTGTGTTGTTTGGTGATCTTTCTATCAAGTTCAATTATTTCAACGATTATTGGATGAGACAAAGAATGGAACCTAACGGTTCCCAAACCATAGCCTAGGCAAATCAAACCAATCAATAAGAAATGTTGTGTTATTGAGAATTTGAGAAACAATCGAAATCGCATGATTCGTATGCTTGTGTTTGTGTTGTTTGGTGATCTTTCTATCAAGTTCTATTAGTTCAAAGATTTTTGGACTAGAAAACGAATGGAAACCAACGGTTCCTAAACCATAGCCAAGGCAAATCAAACCAATGAATAAGAAAGGTTGTGTTATTGAGAATTTGAGAAACCTTCGGAATCGCATGATTCGTATGCTTGTGTTTGTGTTGTTTGGTGATCTTTTTATCAAGTTCTATTAGTTCAATGATTTTTGGACGAGAAAAAGAATGGAAACCAACGGTTCCACAACCATAGCCAAGGCAAATCAAACCAATGAATAAGAAAGGTTGTATTACTGAGAATTTGAGAAACATTCGAAATCGCATGATTCGTATGCTTGTGTTTGTGTTGTTTGGTGATCTTTCCATCAAGTTCTATTAGTTCAAAGATTTTTGGACTAGAAAAAGAATGGAAACCAACGGTTCCCAAACCATAGCCAAGGCAAATCAAACCAATGAATAAGAAAGGTTGTATTACTGAGAATTAGAGAAACATTCGGAATCGCATGATTCTTATGCTTATGTTGGTGTTGTTTGGTGATCTTTCTATCATGTTCTATTAGTTCGCATATTTTTTGACGAGAAAAAGAATGGAAAACAACGGTTACCAAACCATAGCCAAGGCAAATCAAACCAATAATAAGAAAGCTTGTATTACTGAGAATTGATAAAGATTCGAAATCGCATGATTCGTATGCTTGTGTTTGTGTTGTTTGGTGATCTTTCTATCAAGTTCAATTATTTCAACGATTATTGGATGAGACAAAGAATGGAACCTAACGGTTCCCAAACCATAGCCTAGGCAAATCAAACCAATCAATAAGAAAGGTTGTGTTATTGAGAATTTGAGAAACAATCGAAATCGCATGATTCGTATGCTTGTGTTTGTGTTGTTTGGTGATCTTTCTATCAAGTTCTATTAGTTCAAAGATTTATGGACTAGAAAAACAATGGAAACCAACACTTGCCAAACCATAGCCTAGGCAAATCAAACCAATCAATAAGAAAGGTTGTATTTTTGAGAATTTGAGAAACATTCAAAATCATATGATTCGTATGCTTGTGTTTGTGTGGTTTGGTGATCTTTCTATCAAGTTCTATTAGTTCAAAGATTTTTGGACTAGAAAACGAATGGAAACCAACGGTTCCTAAACCATTGCCAAGGCAAATCAAACCAATGAATAAGAAAGGTTGTGTTATTGAGAATTTGAGAAACATTCGGAATCGCATGATTCGTATGCTTGTGTTTGTGTTGTTTGGTGATTTTTCAATCAAGTTCTATTAGTTCAATGATTTATGAACTAGAAAAAGAATGGAAACTAACAGTTCCGAAACCATAGCCTAGGCAAATCAAACCAATCAATAAGAAAGGTTGCGTTATTGAGAATTTGAGAAACCTTCGGAATCTCAAGATTCGTATGCTTGTGTTTGTGTTGTTTGGTGATCTTTTTATCAAGTTCTATTAGTTCAAAGATTTTTGGACGAGAAAAAGAATGGAAACCAACGGTTCCCAAATCATAGCCAAGGCAAATCAAACCAACGAATAAGAAAGGTTGTGTTATTGAGAATTTGAGAAACTTTCGAAATCGCATGATTCGTATGCTTGTGTTTGTGTTGTTTGGTTATTTTTCAATCAAGTTATATTAGTTCAATGATTTATAGACTAGAAAAAGAATGGAAACCAACAGTTCCGAAACCATAGCCTAGGCAAATCAAACCAATCAATAAGAAATGTTGTGTTATTGAGAATTTGAGAAGCCTTCGGAATCGCATGATTCGTATGCTTGTGTTTGTGTTGTTTGGTGATCTTTTTATCAAGTTCTATTAGTTCAAAGATTTTTGGACAAGGAAAAGAATGGAAACCAACGGTTCCCAAACCATAGCCAAGGCAAATCAAACCAATGAATAGGAAAGGTTGTGTTATTGAGAATTTGAGAAACATTCGAAATCGCATGATTCGTATGCTTGTGTTTGTGTTGTTAAGTGATCTTTCAATCAAGTTCTATTAGTTCAATGATTAATGGACTAGAAAAAGAATGGAAACCAACAGTTCCCAAACCATAGCCTAGGCAAATCAAACCAATCAATAAGAAAGGTTGTGTTATTGAGAATTTGAGAAACCTTCGGAATCGCATGATTCGTATGCTTGTGTTTGTGTTGTTTGGTGATATTTTTATCAAGTTCTATTAGTTGAAAGATTTTTGGACGAGAAAAAGAATGGAAATTAACGGTTCCCAAACCATAGCCAAGGCAAATCAAACCAATGAATAAGAAAGGTTGTATTACTGAGAATTTGAGAAACATTCAAATTTTTTTGACGAGAAAAAAAATGGAAAACAACGGCTCCCAAACCATAGCCAAGGCAAATCAAACCAATGAATAAGAAAGGTTGTATTACTGAGAATTTGAGAAACATTCGAAATCGCATGATTCGTATGCTTGTGTTTGTGTTGTTTGGTGATCTTTCCATCAAGTTCTATTAGTTCAAAGATTTTTGGACTAGAAAAAGAATGGAAACCAACGGTTCCCAAACCATAGCCAAGGCAAATCAAACCAATGAATAAGAAAGGTTGTATTATTGAGAATTTGAGAAACATTCGGAATCGCATGATTCTTATCCTTGTGTTGCTGTTGTTTGGTGATCTTTCTATCATGTTCTATTAGTTCGCATATTTTTTGACGAGAAACAGAATGGAAAACAACGGTTACCAAACCATAGCCAAGGCAAATCAAACCAATAATAAGAAAGGTTGTATTACTGAGAATTTGATAAAGATTCGAAATCGCATGATTCGTATGCTTGTGTTTGTGTTGTTTGGTGATCTTTCTATCAAGTTCAATTATTTCAACGATTATTGGATGAGACAAAGAATGGAACCTAACGGTTCCCAAACCATAGCCTAGGCAAATCAAACCAATCAATAAGAAATGTTGTGTTATTGAGAATTTGAGAAACAATCGAAATCGCATGATTCGTATGCTTGTGTTTGTGTTGTTTGGTTATCTTTCTATCAAGTTCTATTAGTTCAAAGATTTTTGGACTAGAAAACGAATGGAAACCAACGGTTCCTAAACCATAGCCAAGGCAAATCAAACCAATGAATAAGAAAGGTTGTGTTATTGAGAATTTGAGAAACCTTCGGAATCGCATGATTCGTATGCTTGTGTTTGTGTTGTTTGGTGATCTTTTTATCAAGTTCTATTAGTTCAATGATTTTTGGACGAGAAAAAGAATGGAAACCAACGGTTCCACAACCATAGCCAAGGCAAATCAAACCAATGAATAAGAAAGGTTGTATTACTGAGAATTTGAGAAACATTCGAAATCGCATGATTCGTATGCTTGTGTTTGTGTTGTTTGGTGATCTTTCCATCAAGTTCTATTAGTTCAAAGATTTTTGGACTAGAAAAAGAATGGAAACCAACGGTTCCCAAACCATAGCCAAGGCAAATCAAACCAATGAATAAGAAAGGTTGTATTACTGAGAATTTGAGAAACATTCGAAATCGCATGATTCGTATGCTTGTGTTTGTGTTGTTTGGTGATCTTTCCATCAAGTTCTATTAGTTCAAAGATTTTTGGACTAGAAAAAGAATGGAAACCAACGGTTCCCAAACCATAGCCAAGGCAAATCAAACCAATGAATAAGAAACATTCGGAATCGCATGATTCTTATGCTTATGTTGGTGTTGTTTGGTGATCTTTCTATCATGTTCTATTAGTTCGCATATTTTTTGACGAGAAAAAGAATGGAAAACAACGGTTACCAAACAATAGCCAAGGCAAATCAAACCAATAATAAGAAAGCTTGTATTACTGAGAATTGATAAAGATTCGAAATCGCATGATTCGTATGCTTGTGTTTGTGTTGTTTGGTGATCTTTCTATCAAGTTCAATTATTTCAACGATTATTGGATGAGACAAAGAATGGAACCTAACGGTTCCCAAACCATAGCCTAGGCAAATCAAACCAATCAATAAGAAAGGTTGTGTTATTGAGAATTTGAGAAACAATCGAAATCGCATGATTCGTATGCTTGTGTTTGTGTTGTTTGGTGATCTTTCTATCAAGTTCTATTAGTTCAAAGATTTATGGACTAGAAAAACAATGGAAACCAACACTTGCCAAACCATAGCCTAGGCAAATCAAACCAATCAATAAGAAAGGTTGTATTTTTGAGAATTTGAGAAACATTCAAAATCATATGATTCGTATGCTTGTGTTTGTGTGGTTTGGTGATCTTTCTATCAAGTTCTATTAGTTCAAAGATTTTTGGACTAGAAAACGAATGGAAACCAACGGTTCCTAAACCATTGCCAAGGCAAATCAAACCAATGAATAAGAAAGGTTGTGTTATTGAGAATTTGAGAAACATTCGGAATCGCATGATTCGTATGCTTGTGTTTGTGTTGTTTGGTGATTTTTCAATCAAGTTCTATTAGTTCAATGATTTATGAACTAGAAAAAGAATGGAAACTAACAGTTCCGAAACCATAGCCTAGGCAAATCAAACCAATCAATAAGAAATGTTGTGTTATTGAGAATTTGAGAAGCCTTCGGAATCGCATGATTCGTATGCTTGTGTTTGTGTTGTTTGGTGATCTTTTTATCAAGTTCTATTAGTTCAAAGATTTTTGGACAAGGAAAAGAATGGAAACCAACGGTTCCCAAACCATAGCCAAGGCAAATCAAACCAATGAATAGGAAAGGTTGTGTTATTGAGAATTTGAGAAACATTCGAAATCGCATGATTCGTATGCTTGTGTTTGTGTTGTTAAGTGATCTTTCAATCAAGTTCTATTAGTTCAATGATTAATGGACTAGAAAAAGAATGGAAACCAACAGTTCCCAAACCATAGCCTAGGCAAATCAAACCAATCAATAAGAAAGGTTGTGTTATTGAGAATTTGAGAAACCTTCGGAATCGCATGATTCGTATGCTTGTGTTTGTGTTGTTTGGTGATATTTTTATCAAGTTCTATTAGTTGAAAGATTTTTGGACGAGAAAAAGAATGGAAATTAACGGTTCCCAAACCATAGCCAAGGCAAATCAAACCAATGAATAAGAAAGGTTGTATTACTGAGAATTTGAGACACATTCGAAATCGCATGATTCGTATGCTTGTGTTTGTGTTGTTTGGTGATCTTTCCATCAAGTTCTATTAGTTCTAAGATTTTTGGACTAGAAAAAGAATGGAAACCAACGGTTCCCAAACCATAGCCAAGGCAAATTAAACCAATGAATAAGAAAGGTTGTATTACTGAGAATTTGTGAAACATTCGGAATCGCATGATTCGTATGCTTATGTTGGTGTTGTTTGGTGATCTTTCTATCATGTTCTATTAGTTCAAAGATTTTTTGACGAGAAAAAGAATGGAAAACAACGGTTCCCAAACCATAGCCCAGGCAAATCAAACCAATGAATAAGAAAGGTTGTGTTATTGAGAATTTGAGAAACATTCGAAATCGCATGATTCGTATGCTTGTGTTTGTGTTGTTAAGTGATCTTTCAATCAAGTTCTATTAGTTCAATGATTAATGGACTAGAAAAAGAATGGAAACCAACAGTTCCCAAACCATAGCCTAGGCAAATCAAACCAATCAATAAGAAAGGTTGTGTTATTGAGAATTTGAGAAACCTTCGGAATCGCATGATTCGTATGCTTGTGTTTGTGTTGTTTGGTGATATTTTTATCAAGTTCTATTAGTTGAAAGATTTTTGGACGAGAAAAAGAATGGAAATTAACGGTTCCCAAACCATAGCCAAGGCAAATCAAACCAATGAATAAGAAAGGTTGTATTACTGAGAATTTGAGACACATTCGAAATCGCATGATTCGTATGCTTGTGTTTGTGTTGTTTGGTGATCTTTCCATCAAGTTCTATTAGTTCTAAGATTTTTGGACTAGAAAAAGAATGGAAACCAACGGTTCCCAAACCATAGCCAAGGCAAATTAAACCAATGAATAAGAAAGGTTGTATTACTGAGAATTTGAGAAACATTCGGAATCGCATGATTCGTATGCTTATGTTGGTGTTGTTTGGTGATCTTTCTATCAAGTTCTATTAGTTAAATGATTGTTTGACGAGAAAAAGAATGGAAAACAACGGTTCCCAAACCATAGCCTAGGCAAATCAAACCAATCAATAAGAAAGGTTGTGTTATTGAGAATTTGAGAAACCTTCGGAATCGCATGATTCGTATGCTTGTGTTTGTGTTGTTTGGTGATCTTTCTATCAAGTTCAATTATTTCAATGATTTTTGGACGAGAAAAAGAATGGAAACCAACGGTTCCACAACCATAGCCAAGGCAAATCAAAACAATGAATAAGAAAGGTTGTATTACTGAGAATTTGAGAAACATTCGAAATCGCATGATTCGTATGCTTGTGTTTGTGTTGTTTGGTGATCTTTCCATCAAGTTCTATTAGTTCAAAGATTTTTGGACTAGAAAAAGAATGGAAACCAACGGTTCCCAAACCATAGCCAAGGCAAATCAAACCAATGAATAAGAAAGGTTGTATTACTGAGAATTTGAGAAACATTCGGAATCGCATGATTCTTATCCTTATGTTGCTGTTGTTTGGTGATCTTTCTATCATGTTCTATTAGTTCGCATATTTTTTGACGAGAAAAAGAATGGAAAACAACGGTTACCAAACCATAGCCAAGGCAAATCAAACCAATAATAAGAAAGGTTGTATTACTGAGAATTTGAAAAAGATTCGAAATCGCATGATTCGTATGCTTGTGTTTGTGTTGTTTGGTGATCTTTCTATCAAGTTCAATTATTTCAACGATTATTGGATGAGACAAAGAATGGAACCTAACGGTTCCCAAACCATAGCCTAGGCAAATCAAACCAATCAATAAGAAATGTTGTGTTATTGAGAATTTGAGAAACAATCGAAATCGCATGATTCGTATGCTTGTGTTTGTGTTGTTTGGTGATCTTTCTATCAAGTTCTATTAGTTCAAAGATTTTTGGACTAGAAAACGAATGGAAACCAACGGTTCCTAAACCATAGCCAAGGCAAATCAAACCAATGAATAAGAAAGGTTGTGTTATTGAGAATTTGAGAAACCTTCGGAATCGCATGATTCGTATGCTTGTGTTTGTGTTGTTTGGTGATCTTTTTATCAAGTTCTATTAGTTCAATGATTTTTGGACGAGAAAAAGAATGGAAACCAACGGTTCCACAACCATAGCCAAGGCAAATCAAACCAATGAATAAGAAAGGTTGTATTACTGAGAATTTGAGAAACATTCGAAATCGCATGATTCGTATGCTTGTGTTTGTGTTGTTTGGTGATCTTTCCATCAAGTTCTATTAGTTCAAAGATTTTTGGACTAGAAAAAGAATGGAAACCAACGGTTCCCAAACCATAGCCAAGGCAAATCAAACCAATGAATAAGAAAGGTTGTATTACTGAGACTTAGAGAAACATTCGGAATCGCATGATTCTTATGCTTATGTTGGTGTTGTTTGGTGATCTTTCTATCATGTTCTATTAGTTCGCATATTTTTTGACGAGAAAAAGAATGGAAAACAACGGTTACCAAACCATAGCCAAGGCAAATCAAACCAATAATAAGAAAGCTTGTATTACTGAGAATTGATAAAGATTCGAAATCGCATGATTCGTATGCTTGTGTTTGTGTTGTTTGGTGATCTTTCTATCAAGTTCAATTATTTCAACGATTATTGGATGAGACAAAGAATGGAACCTAACGGTTCCCAAACCATATCCTAGGCAAATCAAACCAATCAATAAGAAAGGTTGTGTTATTGAGAATTTGAGAAACAATCGAAATCGCATGATTCGTATGCTTGTGTTTGTGTTGTTTGGTGATCTTTCTATCAAGTTCTATTAGTTCAAAGATTTATGGACTAGAAAAACAATGGAAACCAACACTTGCCAAACCATAGCCTAGGCAAATCAAACCAATCAATAAGAAAGGTTGTATTTTTGAGAATTTGAGAAACATTCAAAATCATATGATTCGTATGCTTGTGTTTGTGTGGTTTGGTGATCTTTCTATCAAGTTCTATTAGTTCAAAGATTTTTGGACTAGAAAACGAATGGAAACCAACGGTTCCTAAACCATTGCCAAGGCAAATCAAACCAATGAATAAGAAAGGTTGTGTTATTGAGAATTTGAGAAACATTCGGAATCGCATGATTCGTATGCTTGTGTTTGTGTTGTTTGGTGATTTTTCAATCAAGTTCTATTAGTTCAATGATTTATGAACTAGAAAAAGAATGGAAACTAACAGTTCCGAAACCATAGCCTAGGCAAATCAAACCAATCAATAAGAAAGGTTGCGTTATTGAGAATTTGAAAAACTTTCGGAATCTCAAGATTCGTATGCTTGTGTTTGTGTTGTTTGGTGATCTTTTTATCAAGTTCTATTAGTTCAAAGATTTTTGGACGAGAAAAAGAATGGAAACCAACGGTTCCCAAATCATAGCCAAGGCAAATCAAACCAACGAATAAGAAAGGTTGTGTTATTGAGAATTTGAGAAACTTTCGAAATCGCATGATTCGTATGCTTGTGTTTGTGTTGTTTGGTTATTTTTCAATCAAGTTCTATTAGTTCAATGATTTATAGACTAGAAAAAGAATGGAAACCAACAGTTCCGAAACCATAGCCTAGGCAAATCAAACCAATCAATAAGAAAGGTTGTGTTATTGAGAATTTGAGAAGCCTTCGGAATCGCATGATTCGTATGCTTGTGTTTGTGTTGTTTGGTGATCTTTTTATCAAGTTCTATTAGTTCAAAGATTTTTGGACGAGGAATCGAATGGAAACCAACGGTTCCCAAACCATAGCCAAGGCAAATCAAACCAATGAATAGGAAAGGTTGTGTTATTGAGAATTTGAGAAACATTCGAAATCGCATGATTCGTATGCTTGTGTTTGTGTTGTTAAGTGATCTTTCAATCAAGTTCTATTAGTTCAATGATTAATGGACTAGAAAAAGAATGGAAACCAACAGTTCCCAAACCATAGCCTAGGCAAATCAAACCAATCAATAAGAAAGGTTGTGTTATTGAGAATTTGAGAAACCTTCGGAATCGCATGATTCGTATGCTTGTGTTTGTGTTGTTTGGTGATATTTTTATCAAGTTCTATTAGTTGAAAGATTTTTGGACGAGAAAAAGAATGGAAATTAACGGTTCCCAAACCATAGCCAAGGCAAATCAAACCAATGAATAAGAAAGGTTGTATTACTGAGAATTTGAGACACATTCGAAATCGCATGATTCGTATGCTTGTGTTTGTGTTGTTTGGTGATCTTTCCATCAAGTTCTATTAGTTCTAAGATTTTTGGACTAGAAAAAGAATGGAAACCAACGGTTCCCAAACCATAGCCAAGGCAAATTAAACCAATGAATAAGAAAGGTTGTATTACTGAGAATTTGTGAAACATTCGGAATCGCATGATTCGTATGCTTATGTTGGTGTTGTTTGGTGATCTTTCTATCATGTTCTATTAGTTCAAAGATTTTTTGACGAGAAAAAGAATGGAAAACAACGGTTCCCAAACCATAGCCCAGGCAAATCAAACCAATGAATAAGAAAGGTTGTGTTATTGAGAATTTGAGAAACATTCGAAATCGCATGATTCGTATGCTTGTGTTTGTGTTGTTAAGTGATCTTTCAATCAAGTTCTATTAGTTCAATGATTAATGGACTAGAAAAAGAATGGAAACCAACAGTTCCCAAACCATAGCCTAGGCAAATCAAACCAATCAATAAGAAAGGTTGTGTTATTGAGAATTTGGGAAACCTTCGGAATCGCATGATTCGTATGCTTGTGTTTGTGTTGTTTGGTGATATTTTTATAAAGTTCTATTAGTTGAAAGATTTTTGGACGAGAAAAAGAATGGAAATTAACGGTTCCCAAACCATAGCCAAGGCAAATCAACCAATGAATAAGAAAGGTTGTATTACTGAGAATTTGAGACACATTCGAAATCGCATGATTCGTATGCTTGTGTTTGTGTTGTTTGGTGATCTTTCCATCAAGTTCTATTAGTTCTAAGATTTTTGGACTAGAAAAAGAATGGAAACCAACGGTTCCCAAACCATAGCCAAGGCAAATTAAACCAATGAATAAGAAAGGTTGTATTACTGAGAATTTGAGAAACATTCGGAATCGCATGATTCGTATGCTTATGTTGGTGTTGTTTGGTGATCTTTCTATCAAGTTCTATTAGTTAAATGATTGTTTGACGAGAAAAAGAATGGAAAACAACGGTTCCCAAACCATAGCCTAGGCAAATCAAACCAATCAATAAGAAAGGTTGTGTTATTGAGAATTTGAGAAACCTTCGGAATCGCATGATTCGTATGCTTGTGTTTGTGTTGTTTGGTGATCTTTCTATCAAGTTCAATTATTTCAATGATTTTTGGATGAGAAAAAGAATGGAAACCAACGGTTCCACAACCATAGCCAAGGCAAATCAAACCAATGATGAAAGGTTGTATTACTGAGAATTTGAGAAACATTCGAAATCGCATGATTCGTATGCTTGTGTTTGTGTTGTTTGGTGATCTTTCCATCAAGTTCTATTAGTTCAAAGATTTTTGGACTAGAAAAAGAATGGAAACCAACGGTTCCCAAACCATAGCCAAGGCAAATCAAACCAATGAATAAGAAAGGTTGTATTACTGAGAATTTGAGAAACATTCGGAATCGCATGATTCTTATCCTTATGTTGCTGTTGTTTGGTGATCTTTCTATCATGTTCTATTAGTTCGCATATTTTTTGACGAGAAAAAGAATGGAAAACAACGGTTACCAAACCATAGCCAAGGCAAATCAAACCAATAATAAGAAAGGTTGTATTACTGAGAATTTGAAAAAGATTCGAAATCGCATGATTCGTATGCTTGTGTTTGTGTTGTTTGGTGATCTTTCTATCAAGTTCACTTATTTCAACAATTATTGGAAGAGACAAAGAATGGAACCTAACGGTTCCCAAACCATAGCCTAGGCAAATCAAACCAATCAATAAGAAAGGTTGTGTTATTGAGAATTTGAGAAACAATCGAAATCGCATGATTCGTATGCTTGTGTTTGTGTTGTTTGGTGATCTTTCTATCAAGTTCTATTAGTTCAAAGATTTATGGACTAGAAAAACAATGGAAACCAACACTTGTCAAACCATAGCCTAGGCAAATCAAACCAATCAATAAGAAAGGTTGTATTTTTGAGAATTTGAGAAACATTCAAAATCATATGATTCGTATGCTTATGTTTGTGTGGTTTGGTGATCTTTCTATCAAGTTCTATTAGTTCAAAGATTTTTGGACTAGAAAACGAATGGAAACCAACGGTTCCTAAACCATAGCCAAGGCAAATCAAACCAATCAATAAGAAAGGTTTTGTTATTGAGAATTTGTGAAACATTCGGAATCGCATGATTCGTATGCTTGTGTTTGTGTTGTTTGGTGATTTTTCAATCAAGTTCTATTAGTTCAATGATTTATGGACTAGAAAAAGAATGGAAACCAACAGTTCTGAAACCATAGCCTAGGCAAATCAAAACAATCAATAAGAAAGGTTGCGTTATTGAGAATTTGAGAAACCTTCGGAATCTCAAGATTCGTATGCTTGTGTTTGTGTTGTTTGGTGATCTTTTTATCAAGTTCTATTAGTTCAAAGATTTTTGGACGAGAAAAAGAATGGAAACCAACGGTTCCCAAATCATAGCCAAGGCAAATCAAACCAACGAATAAGAAAGGTTGTGTTATTGAGAATTTGAGAAACTTTCGAAATCGCATGATTCGTATGCTTGTGTTTGTGTTGTTTGGTGATTTTTCAATCAAGTTCTATTAGTTCAATGATTTATGGACTAGAAAAAGAATGGAAACCAACAGTTCCGAAACCATAGCCTAGGCAAATCAAACCAATCAATAAGAAAGGTTGTGTTATTGAGAATTTGAGAAGCCTTCGGAATCGCATGATTCGTATGCTTGTGTTTGTGTTGTTTGGTGATCTTTTTATCAAGTTCTATTAGTTCAAAGATTTTTGGACGAGAAAAAGAATGGAAACCAACGGTTCCCAAACCATAGCCAAGGCAAATCAAACCAATGAATAAGAAAGGTTGTATTACTGAGACTTAGAGAAACATTCGGAATCGCATGATTCTTATGCTTATGTTGGTGTTGTTTGGTGATCTTTCTATCATGTTCTATTAGTTCGCATATTTTTTGACGAGAAAAAGAATGGAAAACAACGGTTACCAAACCATAGCCAAGGCAAATCAAACCAATAATAAGAAAGCTTGTATTACTGAGAATTGATAAAGATTCGAAATCGCATGATTCGTATGCTTGTGTTTGTGTTGTTTGGTGATCTTTCTATCAAGTTCAATTATTTCAACGATTATTGGATGAGACAAAGAATGGAACCTAACGGTTCCCAAACCATATCCTAGGCAAATCAAACCAATCAATAAGAAAGGTTGTGTTATTGAGAATTTGAGAAACAATCGAAATCGCATGATTCGTATGCTTGTGTTTGTGTTGTTTGGTGATCTTTCTATCAAGTTCTATTAGTTCAAAGATTTATGGACTAGAAAAACAATGGAAACCAACACTTGCCAAACCATAGCCTAGGCAAATCAAACCAATCAATAAGAAAGGTTGTATTTTTGAGAATTTGAGAAACATTCAAAATCATATGATTCGTATGCTTGTGTTTGTGTGGTTTGGTGATCTTTCTATCAAGTTCTATTAGTTCAAAGATTTTTGGACTAGAAAACGAATGGAAACCAACGGTTCCTAAACCATTGCCAAGGCAAATCAAACCAATGAATAAGAAAGGTTGTGTTATTGAGAATTTGAGAAACATTCGGAATCGCATGATTCGTATGCTTGTGTTTGTGTTGTTTGGTGATTTTTCAATCAAGTTCTATTAGTTCAATGATTTATGAACTAGAAAAAGAATGGAAACTAACAGTTCCGAAACCATAGCCTAGGCAAATCAAACCAATCAATAAGAAAGGTTGCGTTATTGAGAATTTGAAAAACTTTCGGAATCTCAAGATTCGTATGCTTGTGTTTGTGTTGTTTGGTGATCTTTTTATCAAGTTCTATTAGTTCAAAGATTTTTGGACGAGAAAAAGAATGGAAACCAACGGTTCCCAAATCATAGCCAAGGCAAATCAAACCAACGAATAAGAAAGGTTGTGTTATTGAGAATTTGAGAAACTTTCGAAATCGCATGATTCGTATGCTTGTGTTTGTGTTGTTTGGTTATTTTTCAATCAAGTTCTATTAGTTCAATGATTTATAGACTAGAAAAAGAATGGAAACCAACAGTTCCGAAACCATAGCCTAGGCAAATCAAACCAATCAATAAGAAAGGTTGTGTTATTGAGAATTTGAGAAGCCTTCGGAATCGCATGATTCGTATGCTTGTGTTTGTGTTGTTTGGTGATCTTTTTATCAAGTTCTATTAGTTCAAAGATTTTTGGACGAGGAATCGAATGGAAACCAACGGTTCCCAAACCATAGCCAAGGCAAATCAAACCAATGAATAGGAAAGGTTGTGTTATTGAGAATTTGAGAAACATTCGAAATCGCATGATTCGTATGCTTGTGTTTGTGTTGTTAAGTGATCTTTCAATCAAGTTCTATTAGTTCAATGATTAATGGACTAGAAAAAGAATGGAAACCAACAGTTCCCAAACCATAGCCTAGGCAAATCAAACCAATCAATAAGAAAGGTTGTGTTATTGAGAATTTGAGAAACCTTCGGAATCGCATGATTCGTATGCTTGTGTTTGTGTTGTTTGGTGATATTTTTATCAAGTTCTATTAGTTGAAAGATTTTTGGACGAGAAAAAGAATGGAAATTAACGGTTCCCAAACCATAGCCAAGGCAAATCAAACCAATGAATAAGAAAGGTTGTATTACTGAGAATTTGAGACACATTCGAAATCGCATGATTCGTATGCTTGTGTTTGTGTTGTTTGGTGATCTTTCCATCAAGTTCTATTAGTTCTAAGATTTTTGGACTAGAAAAAGAATGGAAACCAACGGTTCCCAAACCATAGCCAAGGCAAATTAAACCAATGAATAAGAAAGGTTGTATTACTGAGAATTTGTGAAACATTCGGAATCGCATGATTCGTATGCTTATGTTGGTGTTGTTTGGTGATCTTTCTATCATGTTCTATTAGTTCAAAGATTTTTTGACGAGAAAAAGAATGGAAAACAACGGTTCCCAAACCATAGCCCAGGCAAATCAAACCAATGAATAAGAAAGGTTGTGTTATTGAGAATTTGAGAAACATTCGAAATCGCATGATTCGTATGCTTGTGTTTGTGTTGTTAAGTGATCTTTCAATCAAGTTCTATTAGTTCAATGATTAATGGACTAGAAAAAGAATGGAAACCAACAGTTCCCAAACCATAGCCTAGGCAAATCAAACCAATCAATAAGAAAGGTTGTGTTATTGAGAATTTGGGAAACCTTCGGAATCGCATGATTCGTATGCTTGTGTTTGTGTTGTTTGGTGATATTTTTATAAAGTTCTATTAGTTGAAAGATTTTTGGACGAGAAAAAGAATGGAAATTAACGGTTCCCAAACCATAGCCAAGGCAAATCAACCAATGAATAAGAAAGGTTGTATTACTGAGAATTTGAGACACATTCGAAATCGCATGATTCGTATGCTTGTGTTTGTGTTGTTTGGTGATCTTTCCATCAAGTTCTATTAGTTCTAAGATTTTTGGACTAGAAAAAGAATGGAAACCAACGGTTCCCAAACCATAGCCAAGGCAAATTAAACCAATGAATAAGAAAGGTTGTATTACTGAGAATTTGAGAAACATTCGGAATCGCATGATTCGTATGCTTATGTTGGTGTTGTTTGGTGATCTTTCTATCAAGTTCTATTAGTTAAATGATTGTTTGACGAGAAAAAGAATGGAAAACAACGGTTCCCAAACCATAGCCTAGGCAAATCAAACCAATCAATAAGAAAGGTTGTGTTATTGAGAATTTGAGAAACCTTCGGAATCGCATGATTCGTATGCTTGTGTTTGTGTTGTTTGGTGATCTTTCTATCAAGTTCAATTATTTCAATGATTTTTGGATGAGAAAAAGAATGGAAACCAACGGTTCCACAACCATAGCCAAGGCAAATCAAACCAATGATGAAAGGTTGTATTACTGAGAATTTGAGAAACATTCGAAATCGCATGATTCGTATGCTTGTGTTTGTGTTGTTTGGTGATCTTTCCATCAAGTTCTATTAGTTCAAAGATTTTTGGACTAGAAAAAGAATGGAAACCAACGGTTCCCAAACCATAGCCAAGGCAAATCAAACCAATGAATAAGAAAGGTTGTATTACTGAGAATTTGAGAAACATTCGGAATCGCATGATTCTTATCCTTATGTTGCTGTTGTTTGGTGATCTTTCTATCATGTTCTATTAGTTCGCATATTTTTTGACGAGAAAAAGAATGGAAAACAACGGTTACCAAACCATAGCCAAGGCAAATCAAACCAATAATAAGAAAGGTTGTATTACTGAGAATTTGAAAAAGATTCGAAATCGCATGATTCGTATGCTTGTGTTTGTGTTGTTTGGTGATCTTTCTATCAAGTTCACTTATTTCAACAATTATTGGAAGAGACAAAGAATGGAACCTAACGGTTCCCAAACCATAGCCTAGGCAAATCAAACCAATCAATAAGAAAGGTTGTGTTATTGAGAATTTGAGAAACAATCGAAATCGCATGATTCGTATGCTTGTGTTTGTGTTGTTTGGTGATCTTTCTATCAAGTTCTATTAGTTCAAAGATTTATGGACTAGAAAAACAATGGAAACCAACACTTGTCAAACCATAGCCTAGGCAAATCAAACCAATCAATAAGAAAGGTTGTATTTTTGAGAATTTGAGAAACATTCAAAATCATATGATTCGTATGCTTATGTTTGTGTGGTTTGGTGATCTTTCTATCAAGTTCTATTAGTTCAAAGATTTTTGGACTAGAAAACGAATGGAAACCAACGGTTCCTAAACCATAGCCAAGGCAAATCAAACCAATGAATAAGAAAGGTTTTGTTATTGAGAATTTGTGAAACATTCGGAATCGCATGATTCGTATGCTTGTGTTTGTGTTGTTTGGTGATTTTTCAATCAAGTTCTATTAGTTCAATGATTTATGGACTAGAAAAAGAATGGAAACCAACAGTTCTGAAACCATAGCCTAGGCAAATCAAAACAATCAATAAGAAAGGTTGCGTTATTGAGAATTTGAGAAACCTTCGGAATCTCAAGATTCGTATGCTTGTGTTTGTGTTGTTTGGTGATCTTTTTATCAAGTTCTATTTGTTCAAAGATTTTTGGACGAGAAAAAGAATGGAAACCAACGGTTCCCAAATCATAGCCAAGGCAAATCAAACCAACGAATAAGAAAGGTTGTGTTATTGAGAATTTGAGAAACTTTCGAAATCGCATGATTCGTATGCTTGTGTTTGTGTTGTTTGGTGATTTTTCAATCAAGTTCTATTAGTTCAATGATTTATGGACTAGAAAAAGAATGGAAACCAACAGTTCCGAAACCATAGCCTAGGCAAATCAAACCAATCAATAAGAAAGGTTGTGTTATTGAGAATTTGAGAAGCCTTCGGAATCGCATGATTCGTATGCTTGTGTTTGTGTTGTTTGGTGATCTTTTTATCAAGTTCTATTAGTTCAAAGATTTTTGGACGAGAAAAAGAATGGAAACCAACGGTTCCCAAACCATAGCCAAGGCAAATCAAACCAATGAATAAGAAAGGTTGTGTTATTGAGAATTTGAGAAACATTCGAAATCGCATGATTCGTATGCTTGTGTTTGTGTTGTTAAGTGATCTTTCAATCAAGTTCTATTAGTTCAATGATTAATGGACTAGAAAAAGAATGGAAACCAACAGTTCCCAAACCATAGCCTAGGCAAATCAAACCAATCAATAAGAAAGGTTGTGTTATTGAGAATTTGAGAAACCTTCGGAATCGCATGATTCGTATGCTTGTGTTTGTGTTGTTTGGTGATATTTTTATCAAGTTCTATTAGTTGAAAGATTTTTGGACGAGAAAAAGAATGGAAATTAACGGTTCCCAAACCATAGCCAAGGCAAATCAAACCAATGAATAAGAAAGGTTGTATTACTGAGAATTTGAGACACATTCGAAATCGCATGATTCGTATGCTTGTGTTTGTGTTGTTTGGTGATCTTTCCATCAAGTTCTATTAGTTCTAAGATTTTTGGACTAGAAAAAGAATGGAAACCAACGGTTCCCAAACCATAGCCAAGGCAAATTAAACCAATGAATAAGAAAGGTTGTATTACTGAGAATTTGAGAAACATTCGGAATCGCATGATTCGTATGCTTATGTTGGTGTTGTTTGGTGATCTTTCTATCATGTTCTATTAGTTCAAAGATTTTTTGACGAGAAAAAGAATGGAAAACAACGGTTCCCAAACCATAGCCAAGGCAAATCAAACCAATGAATAAGAAAGGTTGTGTTATTGAGAATTTGAGAAACATTCGAAATCGCATGATTCGTATGCTTGTGTTTGTGTTGTTAAGTGATCTTTCAATCAAGTTCTATTAGTTCAATGATTAATGGACTAGAAAAAGAATGGAAACCAACAGTTCCCAAACCATAGCCTAGGCAAATCAAACCAATCAATAAGAAAGGTTGTGTTATTGAGAATTTGAGAAACCTTCGGAATCGCATGATTCGTATGCTTGTGTTTGTGTTGTTTGGTGATATTTTTATCAAGTTCTATTAGTTGAAAGATTTTTGGACGAGAAAAGGAATGGAAATTAACGGTTCCCAAACCATAGCCAAGGCAAATCAAACCAATGAATAAGAAAGGTTGTATTACTGAGAATTTGAGACACATTCGAAATCGCATGATTCGTATGCTTGTGTTTGTGTTGTTTGGTGATCTTTCCATCAAGTTCTATTAGTTCTAAGATTTTTGGACTAGAAAAAGAATGGAAACCAACGGTTCCCAAACCATAGCCAAGGCAAATTAAACCAATGAATAAGAAAGGTTGTATTACTGAGAATTTGAGAAACATTCGGAATCGCATGATTCGTATGCTTATGTTGGTGTTGTTTGGTGATCTTTCTATCATGTTCTATTAGTTCAAAGATTTTTTGACGAGAAAAAGAATGGAAAACAACGGTTCCCAAACCATAGCCAAGGCAAATCAAACCAATGAATAAGAAAGGTTGTGTTATTGAGAATTTGAGAAACATTCGAAATCGCATGATTCGTATGCTTGTGTTTGTGTTGTTAAGTGATCTTTCAATCAAGTTCTATTAGTTCAATGATTAATGGACTAGAAAAAGAATGGAAACCAACAGTTCCCAAACCAAAGCCTAGGCAAATCAAACCAATCAATAAGAAAGGTTGTGTTATTGAGAATTTGATAAACCTTCGGAATCGCATGATTCGTATGCTTGTGTTTGTATTGTTTGGTGATATTTTTATCAAGTTCTATTAGTTGAAAGATTTTTGGACGAGAAAAAGAATGGAAATTAACGGTTCCCAAACCATAGCCAAGGCAAATCAAACCAATGAATAAGAAAGGTTGTATTACTGAGAATTTGAGACACATTCGAAATCGCATGATTCGTATGCTTGTGTTTGTGTTGTTTGGTGATCTTTCCATCAAGTTCTATTAGTTCTAAGATTTTTGGACTAGAAAAAGAATGGAAACCAACGGTTCCCAAACCATAGCCAAGGCAAATTAAACCAATGAATAAGAAAGGTTGTATTACTGAGAATTTGAGAAACATTCGGAATCGCATGATTCGTATGCTTATGTTGGTGTTGTTTGGTGATCTTTCTATCAAGTTCTATTAGTTAAATGATTGTTTGACGAGAAAAAGAATGGAAAACAACGGTTCCCAAACCATAGCCTAGGCAAATCAAACCAATCAATAAGAAAGGTTGTGTTATTGAGAATTTGAGAAACCTTCGGAATCGCATGATTCGTATGCTTGTGTTTGTGTTGTTTGGTGATCTTTCTATCAAGTTCAATTATTTCAATGATTTTTGGACGAGAAAAAGAATGGAAACCAACGGTTCCACAACCATAGCCAAGGCAAATCAAACCAATGAATAAGAAAGGTTGTATTACTGAGAATTTGAGAAACATTCGAAATCGCATGATTCGTATGCTTGTGTTTGTGTTGTTTGGTGATCTTTCCATCAAGTTCTATTAGTTCAAAGATTTTTGGACTAGTAAAAGAATGGAAACCAACGGTTCCCAAACCATAGCCAAGGCAAATCAAACCAATGAATAAGAAAGGTTGTATTACTGAGAATTTGAGAAACATTCGGAATCGCATGATTCTTATCCTTATGTTGCTGTTGTTTGGTGATCTTTCTATCATGTTCTATTAGTTCGCATATTTTTTGACGAGAAAAGGAATGGAAAACAACGGTTACCAAACCATAGCCAAGGCAAATCAAACCAATAATAAGAAAGGTTGTATTACTGAGAATTTGATAAAGATTCGAAATCACATGATTCGTATGCTTGTGTTTGTGTTGTTTGGTGATCTTTCTATCAAGTTCAATTATTTCAACGATTATTGGATGAGACAAAGAATGGAACCTAACGGTTCCCAAACCATAGCCTAGGCAAATCAAACCAATCAATAAGAAAGGTTGTGTTATTGAGAATTTGAGAAACAATCGAAATCGCATGATTCGTATGCTTGTGTTTGTGTTGTTTGGTGATCTTTCTATCAAGTTCTATTAGTTCAAAGATTTATGGACTAGAAAAACAATGGAAACCAACACTTGCCAAACCATAGCCTAGGCAAATCAAACCAATCAATAAGAAAGGTTGTATTTTTGAGAATTTGAGAAACATTCAAAATCATATGATTCGTATGCTTATGTTTGTGTGGTTTGGTGATCTTTCTATCAAGTTCTATTAGTTCAAAGATTTTTGGACTAGAAAACGAATGGAAACCAACGGTTCCTAAACCATAGCCAAGGCAAATCAAACCAATGAATAAGAAAGGTTGTGTTATTGAGAATTTGAGAAACATTCGGAATCGCATGATTCGTATGCTTGTGTTTGTGTTGTTTGGTGATTTTTCAATCAAGTTCTATTAGTTCAATGATTTATGGACTAGAAAAAGAATGGAAACCAACAGTTCCGAAACCATAGCCTAGGCAAATCAAACCAATCAATAAGAAAGGTTGCGTTATTGAGAATTTGAGAAACCTTCGGAATCTCAAGATTCGTATGCTTGTGTTTGTGTTGTTTGGTGATCTTTTTATCAAGTTCTATTAGTTCAAAGATTTTTGGACGAGAAAAAGAATGGAAACCAACGGTTCCCAAATCATAGCCAAGGCAAATCAAACCAACGAATAAGAAAGGTTGTGTTATTGAGAATTTGAGAAACTTTCGAAATCGCATGATTCGTATGCTTGTGTTTGTGTTGTTTGGTGATTTTTCAATCAAGTTCTATTAGTTCAATGATTTATGGACTAGAAAAAGAATGGAAACCAACAGTTCCGAAACCATAGCCTAGGCAAATCAAACCAATCAATAAGAAAGGTTGTGTTATTGAGAATTTGAGAAGCCTTCGGAATCGCATGATTCGTATGCTTGTGTTTGTGTTGTTTGGTGATCTTTTTATCAAGTTCTATTAGTTCAAAGATTTTTGGACGAGAAAAAGAATGGAAACCAACGGTTCCCAAACCATAGCCAAGGCAAATCAAACCAATGAATAAGAAAGGTTGTGTTATTGAGAATTTGAGAAACATTCGAAATCGCATGATTCGTATGCTTGTGTTTGTGTTGTTAAGTGATCTTTCAATCAAGTTCTATTAGTTCAATGATTAATGGACTAGAAAAAGAATGGAAACCAACAGTTCCCAAACCATAGCCTAGGCAAATCAAACCAATCAATAAGAAAGGTTGTGTTATTGAGAATTTGAGAAACCTTCGGAATCGCATGATTCGTATGCTTGTGTTTGTGTTGTTTGGTGATATTTTTATCAAGTTCTATTAGTTGAAAGATTTTTGGACGAGAAAAAGAATGGAAATTAACGGTTCCCAAACCATAGCCAAGGCAAATCAAACCAATGAATAAGAAAGGTTGTATTACTGAGAATTTGAGACACATTCGAAATCGCATGATTCGTATGCTTGTGTTTGTGTTGTTTGGTGATCTTTCCATCAAGTTCTATTAGTTCTAAGATTTTTGGACTAGAAAAAGAATGGAAACCAACGGTTCCCAAACCATAGCCAAGGCAAATTAAACCAATGAATAAGAAAGGTTGTATTACTGAGAATTTGAGAAACATTCGGAATCGCATGATTCGTATGCTTATGTTGGTGTTGTTTGGTGATCTTTCTATCATGTTCTATTAGTTCAAAGATTTTTTGACGAGAAAAAGAATGGAAAACAACGGTTCCCAAACCATAGCCAAGGCAAATCAAACCAATGAATAAGAAAGGTTGTGTTATTGAGAATTTGAGAAACATTCGAAATCGCATGATTCGTATGCTTGTGTTTGTGTTGTTAAGTGATCTTTCAATCAAGTTCTATTAGTTCAATGATTAATGGACTAGAAAAAGAATGGAAACCAACAGTTCCCAAACCAAAGCCTAGGCAAATCAAACCAATCAATAAGAAAGGTTGTGTTATTGAGAATTTGATAAACCTTCGGAATCGCATGATTCGTATGCTTGTGTTTGTATTGTTTGGTGATATTTTTATCAAGTTCTATTAGTTGAAAGATTTTTGGACGAGAAAAAGAATGGAAATTAACGGTTCCCAAACCATAGCCAAGGCAAATCAAACCAATGAATAAGAAAGGTTGTATTACTGAGAATTTGAGACACATTCGAAATCGCATGATTCGTATGCTTGTGTTTGTGTTGTTTGGTGATCTTTCCATCAAGTTCTATTAGTTCTAAGATTTTTGGACTAGAAAAAGAATGGAAACCAACGGTTCCCAAACCATAGCCAAGGCAAATTAAACCAATGAATAAGAAAGGTTGTATTACTGAGAATTTGAGAAACATTCGGAATCGCATGATTCGTATGCTTATGTTGGTGTTGTTTGGTGATCTTTCTATCAAGTTCTATTAGTTAAATGATTGTTTGACGAGAAAAAGAATGGAAAACAACGGTTCCCAAACCATAGCCTAGGCAAATCAAACCAATCAATAAGAAAGGTTGTGTTATTGAGAATTTGAGAAACCTTCGGAATCGCATGATTCGTATGCTTGTGTTTGTGTTGTTTGGTGATCTTTCTATCAAGTTCAATTATTTCAATGATTTTTGGACGAGAAAAAGAATGGAAACCAACGGTTCCACAACCATAGCCAAGGCAAATCAAACCAATGAATAAGAAAGGTTGTATTACTGAGAATTTGAGAAACATTCGAAATCGCATGATTCGTATGCTTGTGTTTGTGTTGTTTGGTGATCTTTCCATCAAGTTCTATTAGTTCAAAGATTTTTGGACTAGTAAAAGAATGGAAACCAACGGTTCCCAAACCATAGCCAAGGCAAATCAAACCAATGAATAAGAAAGGTTGTATTACTGAGAATTTGAGAAACATTCGGAATCGCATGATTCTTATCCTTATGTTGCTGTTGTTTGGTGATCTTTCTATCATGTTCTATTAGTTCGCATATTTTTTGACGAGAAAAGGAATGGAAAACAACGGTTACCAAACCATAGCCAAGGCAAATCAAACCAATAATAAGAAAGGTTGTATTACTGAGAATTTGATAAAGATTCGAAATCACATGATTCGTATGCTTGTGTTTGTGTTGTTTGGTGATCTTTCTATCAAGTTCAATTATTTCAACGATTATTGGATGAGACAAAGAATGGAACCTAACGGTTCCCAAACCATAGCCTAGGCAAATCAAACCAATCAATAAGAAAGGTTGTGTTATTGAGAATTTGAGAAACAATCGAAATCGCATGATTCGTATGCTTGTGTTTGTGTTGTTTGGTGATCTTTCTATCAAGTTCTATTAGTTCAAAGATTTATGGACTAGAAAAACAATGGAAACCAACACTTGCCAAACCATAGCCTAGGCAAATCAAACCAATCAATAAGAAAGGTTGTATTTTTGAGAATTTGAGAAACATTCAAAATCATATGATTCGTATGCTTATGTTTGTGTGGTTTGGTGATCTTTCTATCAAGTTCTATTAGTTCAAAGATTTTTGGACTAGAAAACGAATGGAAACCAACGGTTCCTAAACCATAGCCAAGGCAAATCAAACCAATGAATAAGAAAGGTTGTGTTATTGAGAATTTGAGAAACATTCGGAATCGCATGATTCGTATGCTTGTGTTTGTGTTGTTTGGTGATTTTTCAATCAAGTTCTATTAGTTCAATGATTTATGGACTAGAAAAAGAATGGAAACCAACAGTTCCGAAACCATAGCCTAGGCAAATCAAACCAATCAATAAGAAAGGTTGCGTTATTGAGAATTTGAGAAACCTTCGGAATCTCAAGATTCGTATGCTTGTGTTTGTGTTGTTTGGTGATCTTTTTATCAAGTTCTATTAGTTCAAAGATTTTTGGACGAGAAAAAGAATGGAAACCAACGGTTCCCAAATCATAGCCAAGGCAAATCAAACCAACGAATAAGAAAGGTTGTGTTATTGAGAATTTGAGAAACTTTCGAAATCGCATGATTCGTATGCTTGTGTTTGTGTTGTTTGGTGATTTTTCAATCAAGTTCTATTAGTTCAATGATTTATGGACTAGAAAAAGAATGGAAACCAACAGTTCCGAAACCATAGCCTAGGCAAATCAAACCAATCAATAAGAAAGGTTGTGTTATTGAGAATTTGAGAAGCCTTCGGAATCGCATGATTCGTATGCTTGTGTTTGTGTTGTTTGGTGATCTTTTTATCAAGTTCTATTAGTTCAAAGATTTTTGGACGAGAAAAAGAATGGAAACCAACGGTTCCCAAACCATAGCCAAGGCAAATCAAACCAATGAATAAGAAAGGTTGTGTTATTGAGAATTTGAGAAACATTCGAAATCGCATGATTCGTATGCTTGTGTTTGTGTTGTTAAGTGATCTTTCAATCAAGTTCTATTAGTTCAATGATTAATGGACTAGAAAAAGAATGGAAACCAACAGTTCCCAAACCATAGCCTAGGCAAATCAAACCAATCAATAAGAAAGGTTGTGTTATTGAGAATTTGAGAAACCTTCGGAATCGCATGATTCGTATGCTTGTGTTTGTGTTGTTTGGTGATATTTTTATCAAGTTCTATTAGTTGAAAGATTTTTGGACGAGAAAAAGAATGGAAATTAACGGTTCCCAAACCATAGCCAAGGCAAATCAAACCAATGAATAAGAAAGGTTGTATTACTGAGAATTTGAGACACATTCGAAATCGCATGATTCGTATGCTTGTGTTTGTGTTGTTTGGTGATCTTTCCATCAAGTTCTATTAGTTCTAAGATTTTTGGACTAGAAAAAGAATGGAAACCAACGGTTCCCAAACCATAGCCAAGGCAAATTAAACCAATGAATAAGAAAGGTTGTATTACTGAGAATTTGAGAAACATTCGGAATCGCATGATTCGTATGCTTATGTTGGTGTTGTTTGGTGATCTTTCTATCATGTTCTATTAGTTCAAAGATTTTTTGACGAGAAAAAGAATGGAAAACAACGGTTCCCAAACCATAGCCAAGGCAAATCAAACCAATGAATAAGAAAGGTTGTGTTATTGAGAATTTGAGAAACATTCGAAATCGCATGATTCGTATGCTTGTGTTTGTGTTGTTAAGTGATCTTTCAATCAAGTTCTATTAGTTCAATGATTAATGGACTAGAAAAAGAATGGAAACCAACAGTTCCCAAACCATAGCCTAGGCAAATCAAACCAATCAATAAGAAAGGTTGTGTTATTGAGAATTTGAGAAACCTTCGGAATCGCATGATTCGTATGCTTGTGTTTGTGTTTTTTGGTGATATTTTTATCAAGTTCTATTAGTTGAAAGATTTTTGGACGAGAAAAAGAATGGAAATTAACGGCTCCCAAACCATAGCCAAGGCAAATCAAACCAATGAATAAGAAAGGTTGTATTACTGAGAATTTGAGACACATTCGAAATCGCATGATTCGTATGCTTGTGTTTGTGTTGTTTGGTGATCTTTCCATCAAGTTCTATTAGTTCTAAGATTTTTGGACTAGAAAAAGAATGGAAACCAACGGTTCCCAAACCATAGCCAAGGCAAATTAAACCAATGAATAAGAAAGGTTGTATTACTGAGAATTTGAGAAACATTCGGAATCGCATGATTCGTATGCTTATGTTGGTGTTGTTTGGTGATCTTTCTATCAAGTTCTATTAGTTAAATGATTGTTTGACGAGAAAAAGAATGGAAAACAACGGTTCCCAAACCATAGCCTAGGCAAATCAAACCAATCAATAAGAAAGGTTGTGTTATTGAGAATTTGAGAAACCTTCGGAATCGCATGATTCGTATGCTTGTGTTTGTGTTGTTTGGTGATCTTTCTATCAATTTCAATTATTTCAATGATTTTTGGACGAGAAAAAGAATGGAAACCAACGGTTCCACAACCATAGCCAAGGCAAATCAAACCAATGAATAAGAAAGGTTGTATTACTGAGAATTTGAGAAACATTCGAAATCGCATGATTCGTATGCTTGTGTTTGTGTTGTTTGGTGATCTTTCCATCAAGTTCTATTAGTTCAAAGATTTTTGGACTAGAAAAAGAATGGAAACCAACGGTTCCCAAACCATAGCCAAGGCAAATCAAACCAATGAATAAGAAAGGTTGTATTATTGAGAATTTGAGAAACATTCGGAATCGCATGATTCTTATCCTTATGTTGCTGTTGTTTGGTGATCTTTCTATCATGTTGTATTAGTTCGCATATTTTTTGACGAGAAAAAGAATGGAAAACAACGGTTACCAAACCATAGCCAAGGCAAATCAAACCAATAATAAGAAAGGTTGTATTACTGAGAATTTGATAAAGATTCGAAATCGCATGATTCGTATGCTTGTGTTTGTGTTGTTTGGTGATCTTTCTATCAAGTTCAATTATTTCAACGATTATTGGATGAGACAAAGAATGGAACCTAACGGTTCCCAAACCATAGCCTAGGCAAATCAAACCAATCAATAAGAAAGGTTGTGTTATTGAGAATTTGAGAAACAATCGAAATCGCATGATTCGTATGCTTGTGTTTGTGTTGTTTGGTGATCTTTCTATCAAGTTCTATTAGTTCAAAGATTTTTGGACTAGAAAACGAATGGAAACCAACGGTTCCTAAACCATAGCCAACGCAAATCAAACCAATGAATAAGAAAGGTTGTGTTATTGAGAATTTGAGAAACCTTCGAAATCGCATGATTCGTATGCTTGTGTTTGTGTTGTTTGGTGATCTTTTTATCAAGTTCTATTAGTTCAATGATTTTTGGACGAGAAAAAGAATGGAAACCAACGGTTCCACAACCATAGCCAAGGCAAATCAAACCAATGAATAAGAAAGGTTGTATTACTGAGAATTTGAGAAACATTCGACATCGCATGATTCGTATGCTTGTGTTTGTGTTGTTTGGTGATCTTTCCATCAAGTTCTATTAGTTCAAAGATTTTTGGACTAGAAAAAGAATGGAAACGAACGGTTCCCAAACCATAGCCAAGGCAAATCAAACCAATGAATAAGAAAGGTTGTATTACTGAGAATTTGAGAAACATTCGGAATCGCATGATTCTTATGCTTATGTTGGTGTATTTTGGTGATCTTTCTATCATGTTCTATTAGATCGCATATTTTTTGACGAGAAAAAGAATGGAAAACAACGGTTACCAAACCATAGCCAAGGCAAATCAAACCAATAATAAGAAAGCTTGTATTACTGAGAATTTGATAAAGATTCGAAATCGCATGATTCGTATGCTTGTGTTGTGTTGTTTGGTGATCTTTCTATCAAGTTCAATTATTTCAACGATTATTGGATGAGACAAAGAATGGAACCTAACGGTTCCCAAACCATAGCCTAGGCAAATCAAACCAATCAATAAGAAAGGTTGTGTTATTGAGAATTTGAGAAACAATCGAAATCGCATGATTCGTATGCTTGTGTTTGTGTTGTTTGGTGATCTTTCTATCAAGTTCTATTATTTCAAAGACTTATGGACTAGAAAAACAATGGAAACCAACACTTGCCAAACCATAGCCTAGGCAAATCAAACCAATGAATAAGAAAGGTTGTGTTATTGAGAATTTGAGAAACATTCGGAATCGCATGATTCGTATGCTTGTGTTTGTGTTGTTTGGTGATTTTTCAATCAAGTTCTATTAGTTCAATGATTTATGGACTAGAAAAAGAATGGAAACCAACAGTTCCCAAACCATAGCCTAGGCAAATCAAACCAATCAATAAGAAAGGTTGCGTTATTGAGAATTTGAGAAACCTTCGGAATCTCAAGATTCGTATGCTTGTGTTTGTGTTGTTTGGTGATCTTTTTATCAAGTTCTATTAGTTCAAAGATTTTTGGACGAGAAAAAGAATGGAAACCAACGGTTCCCAAATCATAGCCAAGGCAAATCAAACCAACGAATAAGAAAGGTTGTGTTATTGAGAATTTGAGAAACTTTCGAAATCGCATAATTCGTATGCTTGTGTTTGTGTTGTTTGGTGATTTTTCAATCAAGTTCTATTAGTTCAATGATTTATGGACTAGAAAAAGAATGGAAACCAACAGTTCCGAAACCATAGCCTAGGCAAATCAAACCAATCAATAAGAAAGGTTGTGTTATTGAGAATTTGAGAAGCCTTCGGAATCGCATGATTCGTATGCTTGTGTTTGTGTTGTTTGGTGATCTTTTTATCAAGTTCTATTAGTTCAAAGATTTTTGGACGAGAAAAAGAATGGAAACCAACGGTTCCCAAACCATAGCCAAGGCAAATCAAACCAATGAATAAGAAAGGTTGTGTTATTGAGAATTTGAGAAACATTCGAAATCGCATGATTCGTATGCTTGTGTTTGTGTTGTTAAGTGATCTTTCAATCAAGTTCTATTAGTTCAATGATTAATGGACTAGAAAAAGAATGGAAACCAACAGTTCCCAAACCATAGCCTAGGCAAATCAAACCAATCAATAAGAAAGGTTGTGTTATTGAGAATTTGAGAAACCTTCGGAATCGCATGATTCGTATGCTTGTGTTTGTGTTGTTTGGTGATATTTTTATCAAGTTCTATTAGTTGAAAGATTTTTGGACGAGAAAAAGAATGGAAATTAACGGTTCCCAAACCATAGCCAAGGCAAATCAAACCAATGAATAAGAAAGGTTGTATTACTGAGAATTTGAGACACATTCGAAATCGCATGATTCGTATGCTTGTGTTTGTGTTGTTTGGTGATCTTTCCATCAAGTTCAATTATTTCTAAGATTTTTGGACTAGAAAAAGAATGGAAACCAACGGTTCCCAAACCATAGCCAAGGCAAATTAAACCAATGAATAAGAAAGGTTGTATTACTGAGAATTTGAGAAACATTCGGAATCGCATGATTCGTATGCTTATGTTGGTGTTGTTTGGTGATCTTTCTATCATGTTCTATTAGTTCAAAGATTTTTTGACGAGAAAAAGAATGGAAAACAACGATTCCCAAACCATAGCCAAGGCAAATCAAACCAATAATAAGAAAGGTTGTATTACTGAGAATTTGATAAACATTCGAAATCGCATGATTCGTATGCTTGTGTTTGTGTTGTTTGGTGATCTTTCTATCAAGTTCAATTATTTCAACGATTATTGGATGAGAAAAAGAATGGAACCTAACGGTTCCCAAACCATAGCCTAGGCAAATCAAACCAATCAATAAGAAAGGTTGTGTTATTGAGAATTTGAGAAACAATCGGAATCGCATGATTCGTATGCTTATTTTGGTGTTGTTTGGTGATCTTTCTATCATGTTCTATTAGTTCAAAGATTTTTTGACGAGAAAAACAATGGAAATATCCGGTTCCCAAACCATAGCCAAGGCAAATTAAACCAAAGAATAAGAAAGGTTGTATTACTGAGAATTTGAGAAACATTCGAAATCGCATGATTCGTATGCTTGTATTTGTGTTATTTGGTGATCTTTCTATCAAGTTCTATTAGTTCGAACATTTTTTGACGAGAAAAAGAATGGAAAACAACGGTTCCCAAACCATAGCGAAGGGAAATCAAACCAATGAATAAGAAAGGTTGTGTTATTGAGAATTTGAGTAACATTCGGAATCGCATGATTCGTATGGTTGTGTTTGTGGTTTTTGGTGATCTTTCTATCAAGATCTAATAGTTCAAAGATTTTTTTGACGAGAAAAAGAATGGAAAACAGCGGCTCCCAAACTATAGCCAAGGCAAGTCAAACCAATGAATAAGAAAGGTTGTATTACTGAGAATTTTAGAAACATTCGGAATCGCATGATTCGTATGCTTGTGTTGATGTTGTTTGGTGATCTTTCTATCAAGTTCTATTAGTTAAAAGATTGTTTGACGAGAAAAAGAATGGAAGACAACGGTTCCCAAACCATAGCCTAGGCAAATCAAACCAATCGATAAGAAAGGTTGTGTTATTGAGAATTTGAGAAACCTTCGGAATCGCATGATTCGTATGCTTGTGTTTGTGTTGTTTGGTGATCTTTTTATCAAGTTCTATTAGTTCAATGATTTTTGGACGAGAAAAAGAATGGAAACCAACGGTTCCACAACCATAGCCAAGGCAAATCAAACCAATGAATAAAAAAGGTTGTATTACTGAGAATTTGAGAAACATTCGAAATCGCATGATTCGTATGCTTGTGTTTGTGTTGTTTGGTGATCTTTCCATCAAGTTCTATTAGTTCAAATATTTTTGGACTAGAAAAAGAATGGAAACCAACGGTTCCCAAACCATAGCCATGGCAAATCAAACCAATGAATAAGAAAGGTTGTATTATTGAGAATTTTAGAAGCATTCGGAATCGCATGATTCGTATGCTTATGTTGGTGTTGTTTGGTGATCTTTCTATCATGTTCTATTAGTTCGCATATTTTTTGACGAGAAAAAGAATGGAAAACAACGGTTACCAAACCATAGCCAAGGCAAATCAAACCAATAATAAGAAAGGTTGTATTACTGAGAATTTGATAAAGATTCGAAATCGCATGATTCGAATGCTTGTGTTTGTGTTGTTTGGTGATCTTTCTATCAAGTTCAATTATTTCAACGATTATTGGATGAGACAAAGAATGGAACCTAACGGTTCCCAAACCATAGCCTAGGCAAATCAAACCAATCAATAAGAAAGGTTGTGTTATTGAGAATTTGAGAATCAATCGAAATCGCATGATTCGTATGCTTGTGTTTGTGTTGTTTGGTGATCTTTCTATCAAGTTCTATTAGTTCAAAGATTTATGGACTAGAAAAACAATGGAAACCAACACTTGCCAAACCATAGCCTAGGCAAATCAAACCAATCAATAAGAAAGGTTGTATTATTGAGAATTTGAGAAACATTCAAAATCGCATGATTCGTATGCTTGTGTTTGTGTTGTTTGGTGATCTTTGTATCAAGTTCTATTAGTTCAAAGATTTTTGGACTAGAAAACGAATGGAAACCAACGGTTCCTAAACCATAGCCAAGGCAAATCAAACCAATGAATAAGAAAGGTTGTGTTATTGAGAATTTGAGAAACATTCGGAATCGCATGATTCGTATGCTTGTGTTTGTGTTGTTTGGTGATCTTTCTATCAAGTTCAATTATTTCAACGATTATTGGATGAGAAAAAGAATGAAACCTAACGGTTCCCAAACCATAGCCTAGGTAAATCAAATCAATCAATAAGAAAGGTTGTGTTATTGAGAATTTGAGAAACAATCGGAATCGCATGATTCGTATGCTTGTGTTTGTGTTGTTTGGTGATCTTTCTATCAAGTTCTATTAGTTCAAATATTTATGGACTAGAAAAAGAATGGAAACCAACGGTTCCCAAACCATAGGCAAGGCAAATCAAACCAATGAATAAGAAAGGTTGTATTACTGAGAATTTGAGAAACATTCGAAATCGCATGATTCGTATGCTTGTGTTTGTGTTGTTTGGTGATCTTTCCATCAAGTTCTATTAGTTCAAAGATTTTTGGACTAGAAAAAGAATGGAAACCAATTATTCCCAAACCATAGCCAAGGCAAATCAAACCAATGAATAAGAAAGGTTGTATTACTGAGAATTTGAGAAACATTCAGAATCGCATGATTCGTATGCTTATGTTGGTGTTGTTTGGTGATCTTTCTATCATGTTCTATTTGTTCAAAGATTTTTTGATGAGAAAAAGAATGGAAAAATCCGGTTCCCAAACCATAGCCAATGCAAATTAAACCAATGAATAAGAAAGGTTGTGTTATTGAGAATATGAGAAACATTCGAAATCGCATGATTCGTATACTTGTGTTTGTGTTGTTTGGTGATCTTTCAATCAAGTTCTATTAGTTCAATGATTTATGGACTAGAAAAACAATGGAAACCAACAGTTCCCAAACCATAGCCTAGGCAAATCAAACCAATTAATAAGAAAGGTTGTGTTATTGAGAATTTGAGAAACCTTCGGAATCGCATGATTTTTGGACTAGAAAAAAAATGGAAACCAACGGTTCCCAAACCATAGCCAAGGCAAATTAAACCAATGAATAAGAAAGGTTGTATTACTGAGAATTTGAGAAACATTCGTAATCGCATGATTCGTATGCTTATGTTGGTGTTGTTTGGTGATTTTTTTATCATGTTCTATTAGTTCAAAGGTTTTTTGACGAGAAAAAGAATGGAAAACTACGGTTCCCAAACCATAGCCAAGGCAAATCAAACCAATAATAAGAAAGGTTGTATTACTGAGAATTTGATAAACATTCGAAATCGCATGATTCGTATGCTTGTGTTTGTGTTGTTTGGTGATCTTTCCATCAAGTTTAATTATTTCAACGATTATTGGATGAGAAAAAGAATGAAACCTAACGGTTCCCAAACCATAGCCTAGTTAAATCAAACCAATCAATAAGAAAGGTTGTGTTATTGAGAATTTGAGAAACAATCGGAATCGCATGATTCGTATGCTTGTGTTTGTGTTGTTTGGTGATCTTTCTATCAAGTTCTATTAGTTCAAATATTTATGGACTAGAAAAAGAATGGAAACCAACGGTTCCCAAACCATAGGCAAGGCAAATCAAACCAATGAATAAGAAAGGTTGTATTACTGAGAATTTGAGAAACATTCGAAATCGCATGATTCGTATGCTTGTGTTTGTGTTGTTTGGTGATCTTTCCATCAAGTTCTATTAGTTCAAAGATTTTTGGACTAGAAAAGGAATGGAAACCAATGGTTCCCAACCCATAGCCAAGGCAAATCAAACCAATGAATAAGAAAGGTTGTATTACTGAGAATTTGAGAAACATTCAGAATCGCATGATTCGTATGCTTATGTTGGTGTTGTTTGGTGATCTTTCTATCATGTTCTATTAGTTCAAAGATTTTTTGATGAGAAAAAGAATGGAAAAATCCGGTTCCCAAACCATAGCCAAGGCAAATTAAACCAATGAATAAGAAAGGTTGTGTTATTGAGAATTTGAGAAACATTCGAAATCGCATGATTCGTATGCTTGTGTTTGTGTTGTTTGGTGATCTTTCTATCAAGTTCAATTATTTCAAAGATTATTGGACGAGAAAAAGAATGGAACCTAACGGTTCCCAAACCATAGCCTAGGCAAATGAAACCAATCAATAAGAAAGGTTGTGTTATTGAGAATTTGAGAAACATTCGGAATCGCATGATTCGTATGCTTGTGTTTGTGTTGTTTGGTGATCTTTCTATCAAGCTCTATTAGTTCAAAGATTGATGGACTAGAAAAAGAATGGAAACCAACACTTGCCAAACCATAGCCTAGGCAAATCAGACCAATCAATAAGAAAGGTTGTATTATTGAGAATTTGAGAAACATTCGAAATCGCATGATTCGTATGCTTGTGTTTGTGTTGTTTGGTGATCTTTCTATCAAGTTCAATTAGTTCAAAGATTATTGGACGAGAAAAAAAGAAAGGAAACCAACGATTCTCAAACCATAGCCAAGGCAAATCAAACCAATGAATAAGAAAGTTTGTATTACTGAGAATTTGAGAAACATTCGGGATCGCATGATTCGTATGCTTATGTTGGTGTTGTTTGGTGTTCTTTCTATCATGTTCTATTAGTTCAAAGATTATTTGACGAGAAAAAGAATGGAAAAACCGGTTCCCAAACCATAGCCAAGGCAAATTAAACCAATGAATAAGAAAGGTTGTGTTATTGAGAATTTGATAAACATTCGAAATCCCATGATTCGTATGCTTGTGTTTGTGTTGTTTGGTGATTTTTCAATCAAGTTCTATTAGTTCAATGATTTATGGACTAGAAAAAGAATGGAAACCAACAGTTCCGAAACCATATCCTAGGCAAATCAAACCAATCAATAAGAAAGGTTATGTTATTGAGAATTTGAGAAACCTTCGGAATCGCATTATTCGTATGGTTGTGTTTGTGTTGTTTGGTGATCTTTTTATCAAGTTCTATTAGTTCAAAGGTTTTTGGACGAGAAAAAGAATGGAAACCAACAGTTCCCAAACCATAGCCAAGGCAAATCAAACCAACGAATAAGAAAGGTTGTGTTATTGAGAATTTGAGAAACATTCGAAATCGCATGATTCGTATGCTTTTGTTTGTGTTGATTGGTGATTTTTCAATCAAGTTCTATTAGTTCAATGATTTATGGACTAGAAAAAGAATGGAAACCAACGGTTCCGAAACCATAGCCTAGGCAAATCAAACCAATCAATAAGAAAGGTTGTGTTATTGAGAATTTGAGAAACCTTCGGAATCGCATGATTCGTATGCTTGTGTTTGTGTTGTTTGGTGAACTTCTTATCAAGTTCTTTTACTTGAAAGATTTTTGGACGAGAAAAAGAATGGAAATTAACGGTTCCCAAACCATAGCCAAGGCAAATCAAACCAACGAATAAGAAAGGTTGTATTACTGAGAATTTGAGAAACATTCGAAATCGCATGATTCGTATGCTTGTGTTTGTGTTGTTTGGTGATCTTTCTATCAAGTTCAATTATTTCAACGATTATTGGATGAGAAAAAGAATGGAACCTAACGGTTCCCAAACCATAGCCTAGGCAAATCAAACCAATCAATAAGAAAGGTTGTGTTATTGAGAATTTGAGAAACAATCGGAATCGCATGATTCGTATGCTTGTGTTTGTGTTGTTTGTTGATCTTTCTATCAAGTTCTATTAGTTCAAATATTTATGGACTAGAAAAAGAATGGAAACCAACGGTTACCAAACCATAGGCAAGGCAAATCAAACCAATGAATAAGAAAGGTTGTATTATTGTGAATTTGAGAAACATTCGAAATCGCATGATTCGTATGCTTGTGTTTGTGTTGTTTGGTGATCTTTCCATCAAGTTCTATTAGTTCAATGATTTATGGACTAGAAAAAGAATGGAAACCAACAGCTCCCAAACCATATCCAAGGCAAATCAAACCAATGAATAAGAAAGGTTGTATTACTGAGAATTCGAGAAACATTCGAAATCGCATGATTCGTATGCTTGTGTTTGTGTTGTTTGGTGATCTTTCTATCAAGTTCAATTATTTCAACGATTATTGGATGAGAAAAAGAATGGAACCTAACGGTTCCCAAACCATAGCCTAGGCAAATCAAACCAATCAATAAGAAAGGTTGTGTTATTGAGAATTTGAGAAACAATCGGAATCGCATGATTCGTATGCTTGTGTTTGTGTTGTTTGGTGATCTTTCTATCAAGTTCTATTAGTTCAAAGATTTATGGACTAGAAAAAGAATGGAAACCAACACTTGCCAAACCATAGCCTAGGCAAATCAAACCAATCAATAAGAAAGGTTGTATTATTGAGAATTCGAGAAACATTCGAAATCGCATGATTCGTATGCTTGTGTTTGTGTTGTTTGGTGATCTTTCTATCAAGTTCAATTAGTTCAAGATTATTGGACGAGAAAAAGAATGGAAATTAACGGTTCCCAAACCATAGCCAAGGCAAATCAAACCAATGAATAAGAAAGGTTGTATTACTGAGAATTTGAGAAACATTTGGAATCGCATGATTCGTATGCTTATGTTGGTGTTGTTTGCTGATCTTTCTATCATGTTCTGTTAGTTCAAAGATTTTTTGACGAGAAAAAGAATGGAAAAATCCGGTTCCCAAACCATAGCCAAGGCAAATTAAACCAATAAATAAGAAAGGTTGTGTTATTGAGAATTTGAGAAACATTCGAAATCGCATGATTCCTATGCTTGTGTTTGTGTTGTATGGTGATTTTTCAATCAAGTTCTATTAGTTCAATGATTTATGGACTAGAAAAAGAATGGAAACCAACAGTTCCGAAATTATAGCCTAGGCAAATCAAACCAATCAATAAGAAAGGTTGTGTTATTGAGAATTTGAGAAACCTTCGGAATCGCATGATTCGTATGCTTGTGTTTGTGTTGTTTGGTGATCTTTTTATCAAGTTCTATTAGTTCAAAGATTTTTGGACGAGAAAAAGAATGGAAACCAACGGTTCCCAAACCATATCCAAGGCAAATCAAACCAATGAATAAGAAAGATTGTGTTATTGAGAATTTGAGAAACATTCGAAATCGCATGATTCGTATGCTTGTGTTTGTGTTATTTGGTGATCTTTCAATCAAGTTCTATTAGTTCAATGATTTATGGACTAGAAAAAGAATGGAAACCAACAGTTCCCAAACCATAGCCTTGGCAAATCAAACCAATCAATAAGAAAGGTTGTGTTATTGAGAATTTGAGAAACATTCGGAATCGCATGATTCGTATGCTTATGTTGGTGTTGTTTGGTGATCTTTCTATCATGTTCTATTAGTTCAAAGATTTTTTGACGAGAAAAAGAATAGAAAACATTGGTTCCCAAACCATAGCCAAGGCAAATCAAACCAATAATAAGAAAGGTTGTATTACTGAGAATTTGATAAACATTCGAAATCGCATGATTCGTATGCTTGTGTTTGTGTTGTTTGGTGATCTTTCTATCAAGTTCAATTATTTCAACGATAATTAGATGAGAAAAAGAATGGAACCTAACGGTTCCCAAACCATAGCCTAGGCAAATCAAACCAATAAATTAGAAAGGTTGTGTTATTGAGAATTTAAGAAACAATCGGAATCGCATGATTCGTATGCTTGTGTTTGTGTTGTTTGGTGATCTTTCTATCAAGTTCTATTAGTTCAAAGATTTTTGGACTAGAAAACGAATGGAAACCAAAGGTTCCTAAACCATAGCCAAGGCAAATCAAACCAATGAATAAGAAAGGTTGTGTTATTGAGAATTTGAGAAACATTCGGAATCGCATGATTCGTATGCTTGTGTTTGTGTTGTTTGGTGATCTTTCCATCAAGTTCTATTAGTTCGAAGATTTGTGGACTACAATAAGAATGGAAACCAACACTTTCCAAACCATAGCCTAGGCAAATCAAACCAATCAATAAGAAAGGTTGTATTATTGACAATTTGAGAAACATTCGAAATCGCATGATTCGTATGCTTGTGTTTGTGTTGTTTGGTGATCTTTCTATCAAGTTCATCTAGTTCAAAGATTATTGGACGAGAAAAAGAATGGAAACCAACGGTTCCCAAACCATAACCAAGGCAAATCAAACCAATGAATAAGAAAGGTTGTGTTATTGAGAATTTGAGAAACATTCGGAATCGCATGATTCGTATGCTTGTGTTTGTGTTGTTTGGTGATCTTTCTATCAAGTTCATCTAGTTCAAAGATTATTGGACGAGAAAAAGAATGGAAACCAACGGTTCCCAAACCGTAGCCAAGGCAAATCAAACCAATGAATGAGAAAGGTTGTGTTATTGAGAATTTGAGAAACATTCGGAATCGCATGATTCGTATGCTTGTGTTTGTGTTGTTTGGTGACCTTTCTATCAAGTTCAATTAGATTAAAGATTATTGGACGAGAAAAAGAATAGAAACCAACGGTTCACAAACCATAGCCAAGGCAAATCAAACCAATGAATAAGAAAGGTTGTATTACTGAGAATATGAGAAACATTCGGAATCGCATGATTCGTATGGTTATGTTGGTGTTGTTTGGTGATCTTTCTATCATGTTCTATTAGTTCAAAGATTCTTTGACTAGAAAAAGAATGGAAAACAACGGTGCCCAAACCATAGCCAAGGCAAATCAAACCAATGAATAAGAAAGGTTGTGTTATTGAGAATTTGAGAAACATTCGAAATCGCATGATTCGTATGCTTGTGTTTGTGTTGTTTGGTGATCTTTCAATCAAGTTCTATTAGTTCAATGATTTAGGGACTAGAAAAAGAATGGAAACCAACAGTTCCCACACCATAGCCTAGGCAAATCAAACCAAATAATAAGAAAGGTTGTGTTATTGAGAATTTGAGATACCTTTGGAATCGCATGATTCGTATGCTTGTGTTTGTGTTGTTTGGTGGTCTTTTTATCAAGTTCTATTAGTTCAAAGATTTTTGGACGAGAAAAAGTATGGAAACCAACGGTTCCCAAACCATAGCCAAGGCAAATCAAACCAATGAATAAGAAAGGTTGTATTACTGAGAATTTGAGAAACATTCGAAATCACATGATTCGTATGGTTGTGTTTGTGTTGTTTGGTGATCTTTCCATCAAGTTCTATTAGTTCAAAGATTTTTGGACTAGAAAAAGAATGGAAACCAACGGTTCCCAAACCATAGCCAAGGCAAATCAAACCAATGAATAAGAACGGATGTATTACTGAGAATTTGAGAAACATTCGGAATCGCATGATTCGTATGCTTATGTTAGTGTTGTTTGGTGATCTTTCTTTCATGTTCTATTAGTTCAAAGATTTTTTGACGAGAAAAAGAATGGAAAACAACGGTTCCCAAACCATACCCAAGGCAAATCAAACCAATGAATTAGAAAGGTTGTATTACTGAGAATTTGACAAACATTCGAAATCGCATGATTCGTATGCTTGTGTTTGTGTTGTTTGGTGATCTTTCTATCAAGTTCAATTATTTCAAAGATTATTGGACGAGAAAAAGAATAGAACCTAACGGTTCCCAACCCATAGCCTAGGCAAATCAAACCAATCAATAAGAAAGGTTGTGTTATTGAGAATTTGAGAAACATTCGGAATCGCATGATTCGTATGCTTGTGTTTGTGTTGTTTGGTGATCTTTCTATCAAGTTCTATAAGTTCATAGATTTATGGACTAGAAAAAGAATGGAAACCAACACTTGCCAAACCATAGCCTAGGCAAATCAAACCAATCAATAAGAAAGGTTGTATTATTGAGATTTGAGAAACATTCGGAATCGCATGATTCGTATGCTTATGTTGGTGTTGTTTTGTGATCTTTCTATCATGTTCTATTAGTTTAAAGATTTTTTGACGAGAAAAAGAGTAGAAAACAACGGTTCCCAAACTATAGCCAAGGCAAATCAAACCAATGAATAAGAAAGGTTGTGGTATTGAGAATTTGAGAAACATTCGAAATCGCATGATTCGTATGCTTTTGTTTGTGTTGTTTGGTGATCTTTCAATCAAGTTCTATTAGTTCAATGATTTATGGACTAGAAAAAGAATGGAAGCCAACAGTTCCCAAACCATAGCCTAGGCAAATGAACCAATCAATAAGAAAGGTTGTGTTACTGAGAATTTGAGAAACCTTCGGAATCGCATGATTCGTATGCTTATATGTTTGTGTGGTTTGGTGATCTTTCTATCAAGTTCTATTAGTTCAAAGATTTTTTGACGAGAAAAAGAATGGAAAACAACGGTTCCCAAAACATAGCCAAGGCAAATCAAACCAATAATAAGAAAGGTTGTATTACTGAGAATTTGAGAAACATTCGAAATCGCATGATTCGTATGCTTCTGTTTGTGTTGTTTGGTGATCTTTCTATCAAGTTCAATTATTTCAAAGATTATTGGACGAGAAAAAGAATGGAACCTAACGGTTCCCAAACCATAGCCTAGGCAAATCAACCCAATCAATAAGAAAGGTTGTATTATTGAGAATTTCAAAAACATTCGAAATAGCATAATTCGTATGCTTGTGTTTGTGTTGTTTGGTGATCTTTCTATCAAGTTCTATTAGTTCAAAGATTTTTGGACTAGAAAACGAATGGAAACCAACGGTTCCTAAACCATAGCCAAGGCAAATCAAACCAATGAATAAGAAAGGTTGTGTTATTGAGAATTTGAGAAACATTCGGAATCGCATGATTCGTATACTTGTGTTGATGTTGTTTGGTGATCTTTCTATCAAGTTCTATTAGTTAAAAGATTGTTTGACGAGAAAAAGAATGGAAAACAACGGTTCCCAAACCATTGCCAAGGCAAATCAAACCAATGAATAAGAAAGGTTGTGTTACTGAGAATTTGAGAAACATTCGAAATCGCATGATTCGTATGCTTGTGTTTGTGTTGTTTGGTGATATTTCTATCAAGTTCTATTAGTTCAAAGATTTTTTGACGAGAAAAAGAATTGAAAACAACGGTTCCCAAACCATAGCCAAGGGAAATCAAACCAATGAATAAGAAAGGTTGTGTTATTGAGAATTTGAGAAACATTCGGAATCGCATGATTCGTATGCTTGTGTTTGTGTTGTTTGGTGATCTTTCTATCAAGTTCTATTAGTTCAAAGATTTTTTGACGAGAAAAAGAATGGAAAACAGCGGCTCCCAAACCATAGCCAAGGCAAATGAAACCAATGAATAAGAAAGGTTGTATTACTGAGAACTTGAGAAACATTCGGAATCGCATGATTCGTATGCTTGTGTTGGTGTTGCTTGGTGATCTTGGTATCAAGTTCTATTAGTTCAAAGATTTTTGGACGAGAAAAAGAATGGAAAACAACGGTTGCCAAACCATAGCCAAGGCAAATCAAACCAATGAATAAGAAAGGTTGTATTACTGAGAATTTGAGAAACATTCGAAATCGCATGATTCGTATGCTTGTGTTTGTGTTGTTTGGTGATCTTTCCATCAAGTTCTATTAGTTCAAAGATTTTTGGACGACAAAAAAAATGGAAAACAACGGTTCCCAAACCATAGGCAAGGCAAATCAAACCAATGAATAAGAAAGGTTGTGTTATTGAGAATTTGAGAAACATTCGGAATCGCATGATTCGTATGCTTGTGTTTGTGTTGTTTGGTGATCATTCTATCAAGTTCTATTAGGTCAAGAATTTATGGACTAGAAAAAGAATGGAAACCAACACTCGCCAAACCATAGCCTAGGCAAATCAAACCAATAAATAAGAAAGGTTGTATTATTGAGAATTTGAGAAACATTCAAATTTTTTTGACGAGAAAAAAAATGGAAAACAACGGCTCCCAAACCATAGCCAAGGCAAATCAAACCAATGAATAAGAAAGGTTGTATTACTGAGAATTTGAGAAACATTGAAATCGCATGATTCGTATACTTGTGTTTGTGTTGTTTGGTGATCTTTCTATCAAGTTCTATTATTTCAAAGATTTTTTGACGAGAAAAAGAATGGAAGAAAACGGTTCCCAAACCATAGCCAAGGCAAATCAAACCAATGAATAAGAAAGGTTGTATTACTAAGAATTTGAGAAACATTCGAAATCGCATGATTCGTATACTTGTGTTTGTGTTGTTTGGTGATCTTTCCATCAAGTTCTATTAGTTCAAAGATTTTTGGACGACAAAAAAATGGAAAACAACGGTTCCCAAACCAAAGCCAAGGCAAATTAAACCAATGAATTAAAAAGGTTGTGTTATTGAGAATTTGAGAAACATTCGGAATCTCATGATTCGTATGCTTGTGTTTGTGTTGTTTGGTAATCTTTCTATCAAGTTCTATTAGCTCAAAGATTTTTTTACGAGAAAAAGAATGGAAAACAACGGTTCCCAAACCATAGCCAAGGCAAATTAAAACCAATGACTAAGAAAGGTTGTATTACTGAGAATTTGAGAAACATTCGAAATCGCATGATTCGTATGCTTGTGTTTGTGTTGTTTGGTGATCTTTCCATCAAGTTCTATTAGTTCAAAGATTTTTGGACGACAAAAATAATGGAAAACAACGGTTCCCAAACCATAGCCAAGGAAAATCAAACCAATGAATAAGAGAGGTTGTGTTATTGAGAATTTGAGAAACATTCGGAATCGCATTATTCGTATGCTTGTGTTGGTGTTGTTTGGTGCTCATTCTATCAAGTTCTATTAGTTCAAAGATTTTTGGACGAGAAAAAGAATGGAAAATAACGGTTCCCGAACCATAGCTAAGGCAAATCAAACCAATGAATAAGAAAGGTTGTATTACGGAGAATTTGAGACACATTCGAAATCGCATGATTCGTATGCTTGTGTTTGTGTTGTTTGGTCATCTTTCCATCAAGTTCTATTAGTTCAAAGATTTTTGGACGACAAAAAAAATGGAAAACAACGGTTCCCAAACCATAGCCAAGGCAAATCAAACCAATGAATAAGAAAGGTTGTACTATTGAGAATTTGAGAAACATTCGAAATCGCATGATTCGTATGCTTATGTTGGTGTTGTTTGGTGATCTTTCCATCAAGTTCTATTAGTTCAAAGATTTTTGGCCGACAAAAAAAATGGAAAACAACGGTTCCCAAACCATAGCCAAGGCAAATCAAACCAATGAATAAGAAAGGTTGGATTACTGAGAATTTGAGAAACATTCGAAATCGCATGATTCGTATGCTTGTGTTTGTGTTGTTTGGTGATCTTTCTATCAAGTTCAATTAGTTCAAAGATTATTGGACAAGAAAAAGAATGGAAACCAACGGTTCCCAAACCATAGCCAAGACAAATCAAACCAATGAATAAGAAAGGTTGTATTACTGTGAATTTGAGAAACATTCGAAATCGCATGATTCGTATGCTTGTGTTTGTGTTGTTTGGTGATCTTTCCATCAAGTTCTATTAGTTGAAAGATTTTTGGATGACAAAAAAAATGGAAAACAACGGTTCTCAAACCATAGCCAAGGCAAATCAAACCAATGAATAAGAAAGGTTGTGTTATTGAGAATTTGAGAAACATTCAGAATCGCATTATTCGTACGCTTGTGCTGGTGTTGTTTGGTGATCTTTGTATCAAGTTCTATTAGTTCAAAGACTTTTAGACGAGAAAAAGAATGGAAAACAACGGTTCCCGAACCATAGCCAAGGCAAATCAAACCAATGAATAAGAAAGGTTGTATTACTGAGAATTTGAGAAACATTCGAAATCGCATGATTCCTATGCTTGTGTTTGTGTTGTATGGTGATTTTTCAATCAAGTTCTATTAGTTCAATGATTTATGGACTAGAAAAAGAATGGAAACCAACAGTTCCGAAATTATAGCCTAGGCAAATCAAACCAATCAATAAGAAAGGTTGTGTTATTGAGAATTTGAGAAACCTTCGGAATCGCATGATTCGTATGCTTGTGTTTGTGTTGTTTGGTGATCTTTTTATCAAGTTCTATTAGTTCAAAGATTTTTGGACGAGAAAAAGAATGGAAACCAACGGTTCCCAAACCATAGCCAAGGCAAATCAAACCAATGAATAAGAAAGGTTGTGTTATTGAGAATTTGAGAAACATTCGAAATCGCATGATTCGTATGCTTGTGTTTGTGTTATTTGGTGATCTTTCAATCAAGTTCTATTAGTTCAATGATTTATGGACTAGAAAAAGAATGGAAACCAACAGTTCCCAAACCATATCCTAGGCAAATCAAACCAATCAATAAGAAAGGTTATGTTATTGAGAATTTGAGAAACCTTCGGAATCGCATTATTCGTATGGTTGTGTTTGTGTTGTTTGGTGATCTTTTTATCAAGTTCTATTAGTTCAAAGGTTTTTGGACGAGAAAAAGAATGGAAACCAACAGTTCCCAAACCATAGCCAAGGCAAATCAAACCAACGAATAAGAAAGGTTGTGTTATTGAGAATTTGAGAAACATTCGAAATCGCATGATTCGTATGCTTTTGTTTGTGTTGATTGGTGATTTTTCAATCAAGTTCTATTAGTTCAATGATTTATGGACTAGAAAAAGAATGGAAACCAACAGTTCCGAAACCATAGCCTAGGCAAATCAAACCAATCAATAAGAAAGGTTATGTTATTGAGAATTTGAGAAACCTTCGGAATCGCATTATTCGTATGGTTGTGTTTGTGTTGTTTGGTGATCTTTTTATCAAGTTCTATTAGTTCAAAGGTTTTTGGACGAGAAAAAGAATGGAAACCAACAGTTCCCAAACCATAGCCAAGGCAAATCAAACCAACGAATAAGAAAGGTTGTGTTATTGAGAATTTGAGAAACATTCGAAATCGCATGATTCGTATGCTTTTGTTTGTGTTGATTGGTGATTTTTCAATCAAGTTCTATTAGTTCAATGATTTATGGACTAGAAAAAGAATGGAAACCAACAGTTCCGAAACCATAGCCTAGGCAAATCAAACCAATCAATAAGAAAGGTTGTGTTATTGAGAATTTGAGAAACCTTCGGAATCGCATGATTCGTATGCTTGTGTTTGTGTTGTTTGGTGAACTTCTTATCAAGTTCTTTTACTTGAAAGATTTTTGGACGAGAAAAAGAATGGAAATTAACGGTTCCCAAACCATAGCCAAGGCAAATCAAACCAACGAATAAGAAAGGTTGTATTACTGAGAATTTGAGAAACATTCGAAATCGCATGATTCGTATGCTTGTGTTTGTGTTGTTTGGTGATCTTTCTATCAAGTTCAATTATTTCAACGATTATTGGATGAGAAAAAGAATGGAACCTAACGGTTCCCAAACCATAGCCTAGGCAAATCAAACCAATCAATAAGAAAGGTTGTGTTATTGAGAATTTGAGAAACAATCGGAATCGCATGATTCGTATGCTTGTGTTTGTGTTGTTTGTTGATCTTTCTATCAAGTTCTATTAGTTCAAATATTTATGGACTAGAAAAAGAATGGAAACCAACGGTTACCAAACCATAGGCAAGGCAAATCAAACCAATGAATAAGAAAGGTTGTATTATTGTGAATTTGAGAAACATTCGAAATCGCATGATTCGTATGCTTGTGTTTGTGTTGTTTGGTGATCTTTCCATCAAGTTCTATTAGTTCAATGATTTATGGACTAGAAAAAGAATGGAAACCAACAGCTCCCAAACCATATCCAAGGCAAATCAAACCAATGAATAAGAAAGGTTGTATTACTGAGAATTCGAGAAACATTCGAAATCGCATGATTCGTATGCTTGTGTTTGTGTTGTTTGGTGATCTTTCTATCAAGTTCAATTATTTCAACGATTATTGGATGAGAAAAAGAATGGAACCTAACGGTTCCCAAACCATAGCCTAGGCAAATCAAACCAATCAATAAGAAAGGTTGTGTTATTGAGAATTTGAGAAACAATCGGAATCGCATGATTCGTATGCTTGTGTTTGTGTTGTTTGGTGATCTTTCTATCAAGTTCTATTAGTTCAAAGATTTATGGACTAGAAAAAGAATGGAAACCAACACTTGCCAAACCATAGCCTAGGCAAATCAAACCAATCAATAAGAAAGGTTGTATTATTGAGAATTCGAGAAACATTCGAAATCGCATGATTCGTATGCTTGTGTTTGTGTTGTTTGGTGATCTTTCTATCAAGTTCAATTAGTTCAAGATTATTGGACGAGAAAAAGAATGGAAATTAACGGTTCCCAAACCATAGCCAAGGCAAATCAAACCAATGAATAAGAAAGGTTGTATTACTGAGAATTTGAGAAACATTTGGAATCGCATGATTCGTATGCTTATGTTGGTGTTGTTTGCTGATCTTTCTATCATGTTCTGTTAGTTCAAAGATTTTTTGACGAGAAAAAGAATGGAAAAATCCGGTTCCCAAACCATAGCCAAGGCAAATTAAACCAATAAATAAGAAAGGTTGTGTTATTGAGAATTTGAGAAACATTCGAAATCGCATGATTCCTATGCTTGTGTTTGTGTTGTATGGTGATTTTTCAATCAAGTTCTATTAGTTCAATGATTTATGGACTAGAAAAAGAATGGAAACCAACAGTTCCGAAATTATAGCCTAGGCAAATCAAACCAATCAATAAGAAAGGTTGTGTTATTGAGAATTTGAGAAACCTTCGGAATCGCATGATTCGTATGCTTGTGTTTGTGTTGTTTGGTGATCTTTTTATCAAGTTCTATTAGTTCAAAGATTTTTGGACGAGAAAAAGAATGGAAACCAACGGTTCCCAAACCATAGCCAAGGCAAATCAAACCAATGAATAAGAAAGGTTGTGTTATTGAGAATTTGAGAAACATTCGAAATCGCATGATTCGTATGCTTGTGTTTGTGTTATTTGGTGATCTTTCAATCAAGTTCTATTAGTTCAATGATTTATGGACTAGAAAAAGAATGGAAACCAACAGTTCCCAAACCATAGCCTTGGCAAATCAAACCAATCAATAAGAAAGGTTGTGTTATTGAGAATTTGAGAAACATTCGGAATCGCATGATTCGTATGCTTATGTTGGTGTTGTTTGGTGATCTTTCTATCATGTTCTATTAGTTCAAAGATTTTTTGACGAGAAAAAGAATAGAAAACATTGGTTCCCAAACCATAGCCAAGGCAAATCAAACCAATAATAAGAAAGGTTGTATTACTGAGAATTTGATAAACATTCGAAATCGCATGATTCGTATGCTTGTGTTTGTGTTGTTTGGTGATCTTTCTATCAAGTTCAATTATTTCAACGATAATTAGATGAGAAAAAGAATGGAACCTAACGGTTCCCAAACCATAGCCTAGGCAAATCAAACCAATAAATTAGAAAGGTTGTGTTATTGAGAATTTAAGAAACAATCGGAATCGCATGATTCGTATGCTTGTGTTTGTGTTGTTTGGTGATCTTTCTATCAAGTTCTATTAGTTCAAAGATTTTTGGACTAGAAAACGAATGGAAACCAAAGGTTCCTAAACCATAGCCAAGGCAAATCAAACCAATGAATAAGAAAGGTTGTGTTATTGAGAATTTGAGAAACATTCGGAATCGCATGATTCGTATGCTTGTGTTTGTGTTGTTTGGTGATCTTTCCATCAAGTTCTATTAGTTCGAAGATTTGTGGACTACAATAAGAATGGAAACCAACACTTTCCAAACCATAGCCTAGGCAAATCAAACCAATCAATAAGAAAGGTTGTATTATTGACAATTTGAGAAACATTCGAAATCGCATGATTCGTATGCTTGTGTTTGTGTTGTTTGGTGATCTTTCTATCAAGTTCATCTAGTTCAAAGATTATTGGACGAGAAAAAGAATGGAAACCAACGGTTCCCAAACCATAACCAAGGCAAATCAAACCAATGAATAAGAAAGGTTGTGTTATTGAGAATTTGAGAAACATTCGGAATCGCATGATTCGTATGCTTGTGTTTGTGTTGTTTGGTGATCTTTCTATCAAGTTCATCTAGTTCAAAGATTATTGGACGAGAAAAAGAATGGAAACCAACGGTTCCCAAACCGTAGCCAAGGCAAATCAAACCAATGAATGAGAAAGGTTGTGTTATTGAGAATTTGAGAAACATTCGGAATCGCATGATTCGTATGCTTGTGTTTGTGTTGTTTGGTGATCTTTCTATCATGTTCTATTAGTTCAAAGATTCTTTGACTAGAAAAAGAATGGAAAACAACGGTGCCCAAACCATAGCCAAGGCAAATCAAACCAATGAATAAGAAAGGTTGTGTTATTGAGAATTTGAGAAACATTCGAAATCGCATGATTCGTATGCTTGTGTTTGTGTTGTTTGGTGATCTTTCAATCAAGTTCTATTAGTTCAATGATTTAGGGACTAGAAAAAGAATGGAAACCAACAGTTCCCACACCATAGCCTAGGCAAATCAAACCAAATAATAAGAAAGGTTGTGTTATTGAGAATTTGAGATACCTTTGGAATCGCATGATTCGTATGCTTGTGTTTGTGTTGTTTGGTGGTCTTTTTATCAAGTTCTATTAGTTCAAAGATTTTTGGACGAGAAAAAGTATGGAAACCAACGGTTCCCAAACCATAGCCAAGGCAAATCAAACCAATGAATAAGAAAGGTTGTATTACTGAGAATTTGAGAAACATTCGAAATCACATGATTCGTATGGTTGTGTTTGTGTTGTTTGGTGATCTTTCCATCAAGTTCTATTAGTTCAAAGATTTTTGGACTAGAAAAAGAATGGAAACCAACGGTTCCCAAACCATAGCCAAGGCAAATCAAACCAATGAATAAGAACGGATGTATTACTGAGAATTTGAGAAACATTCGGAATCGCATGATTCGTATGCTTATGTTAGTGTTGTTTGGTGATCTTTCTTTCATGTTCTATTAGTTCAAAGATTTTTTGACGAGAAAAAGAATGGAAAACAACGGTTCCCAAACCATACCCAAGGCAAATCAAACCAATGAATTAGAAAGGTTGTATTACTGAGAATTTGACAAACATTCGAAATCGCATGATTCGTATGCTTGTGTTTGTGTTGTTTGGTGATCTTTCTATCAAGTTCAATTATTTCAAAGATTATTGGACGAGAAAAAGAATAGAACCTAACGGTTCCCAACCCATAGCCTAGGCAAATCAAACCAATCAATAAGAAAGGTTGTGTTATTGAGAATTTGAGAAACATTCGGAATCGCATGATTCGTATGCTTGTGTTTGTGTTGTTTGGTGATCTTTCTATCAAGTTCTATAAGTTCATAGATTTATGGACTAGAAAAAGAATGGAAACCAACACTTGCCAAACCATAGCCTAGGCAAATCAAACCAATCAATAAGAAAGGTTGTATTATTGAGATTTGAGAAACATTCGGAATCGCATGATTCGTATGCTTATGTTGGTGTTGTTTTGTGATCTTTCTATCATGTTCTATTAGTTCAAAGATTTTTTGACGAGAAAAAGAGTAGAAAACAACGGTTCCCAAACTATAGCCAAGGCAAATCAAACCAATGAATAAGAAAGGTTGTGGTATTGAGAATTTGAGAAACATTCGAAATCGCATGATTCGTATGCTTTTGTTTGTGTTGTTTGGTGATCTTTCAATCAAGTTCTATTAGTTCAATGATTTATGGACTAGAAAAAGAATGGAAGCCAACAGTTCCCAAACCATAGCCTAGGCAAATGAACCAATCAATAAGAAAGGTTGTGTTACTGAGAATTTGAGAAACCTTCGGAATCGCATGATTCGTATGCTTATATGTTTGTGTGGTTTGGTGATCTTTCTATCAAGTTCTATTAGTTCAAAGATTTTTTGACGAGAAAAAGAATGGAAAACAACGGTTCCCAAAACATAGCCAAGGCAAATCAAACCAATAATAAGAAAGGTTGTATTACTGAGAATTTGAGAAACATTCGAAATCGCATGATTCGTATGCTTCTGTTTGTGTTGTTTGGTGATCTTTCTATCAAGTTCAATTATTTCAAAGATTATTGGACGAGAAAAAGAATGGAACCTAACGGTTCCCAAACCATAGCCTAGGCAAATCAACCCAATCAATAAGAAAGGTTGTATTATTGAGAATTTCAAAAACATTCGAAATAGCATAATTCGTATGCTTGTGTTTGTGTTGTTTGGTGATCTTTCTATCAAGTTCTATTAGTTCAAAGATTTTTGGACTAGAAAACGAATGGAAACCAACGGTTCCTAAACCATAGCCAAGGCAAATCAAACCAATGAATAAGAAAGGTTGTGTTATTGAGAATTTGAGAAACATTCGGAATCGCATGATTCGTATACTTGTGTTGATGTTGTTTGGTGATCTTTCTATCAAGTTCTATTAGTTAAAAGATTGTTTGACGAGAAAAAGAATGGAAAACAACGGTTCCCAAACCATTGCCAAGGCAAATCAAACCAATGAATAAGAAAGGTTGTATTACTGAGAATTTGAGAAACATTCGAAATCGCATGATTCGTATGCTTGTGTTTGTGTTGTTTGGTGATATTTCTATCAAGTTCTATTAGTTCAAAGATTTTTTGACGAGAAAAAGAATTGAAAACAACGGTTCCCAAACCATAGCCAAGGGAAATCAAACCAATGAATAAGAAAGGTTGTGTTATTGAGAATTTGAGAAACATTCGGAATCGCATGATTCGTATGCTTGTGTTTGTGTTGTTTGGTGATCTTTCTATCAAGTTCTATTAGTTCAAAGATTTTTTGACGAGAAAAAGAATGGAAAACAGCGGCTCCCAAACCATAGCCAAGGCAAATGAAACCAATGAATAAGAAAGGTTGTATTACTGAGAACTTGAGAAACATTCGGAATCGCATGATTCGTATGCTTGTGTTGGTGTTGCTTGGTGATCTTGGTATCAAGTTCTATTAGTTCAAAGATTTTTGGACGAGAAAAAGAATGGAAAACAACGGTTGCCAAACCATAGCCAAGGCAAATCAAACCAATGAATAAGAAAGGTTGTATTACTGAGAATTTGAGAAACATTCGAAATCGCATGATTCGTATGCTTGTGTTTGTGTTGTTTGGTGATCTTTCCATCAAGTTCTATTAGTTCAAAGATTTTTGGACGACAAAAAAAATGGAAAACAACGGTTCCCAAACCATAGGCAAGGCAAATCAAACCAATGAATAAGAAAGGTTGTGTTATTGAGAATTTGAGAAACATTCGGAATCGCATGATTCGTATGCTTGTGTTTGTGTTGTTTGGTGATCATTCTATCAAGTTCTATTAGGTCAAGAATTTATGGACTAGAAAAAGAATGGAAACCAACACTCGCCAAACCATAGCCTAGGCAAATCAAACCAATAAATAAGAAAGGTTGTATTATTGAGAATTTGAGAAACATTCAAATTTTTTTGACGAGAAAAAAAATGGAAAACAACGGCTCCCAAACCATAGCCAAGGCAAATCAAACCAATGAATAAGAAAGGTTGTATTACTGAGAATTTGAGAAACATTGAAATCGCATGATTCGTATACTTGTGTTTGTGTTGTTTGGTGATCTTTCTATCAAGTTCTATTATTTCAAAGATTTTTTGACGAGAAAAAGAATGGAAGAAAACGGTTCCCAAACCATAGCCAAGGCAAATCAAACCAATGAATAAGAAAGGTTGTATTACTAAGAATTTGAGAAACATTCGAAATCGCATGATTCGTATACTTGTGTTTGTGTTGTTTGGTGATCTTTCCATCAAGTTCTATTAGTTCAAAGATTTTTGGACGACAAAAAAATGGAAAACAACGGTTCCCAAACCAAAGCCAAGGCAAATTAAACCAATGAATTAAAAAGGTTGTGTTATTGAGAATTTGAGAAACATTCGGAATCTCATGATTCGTATGCTTGTGTTTGTGTTGTTTGGTAATCTTTCTATCAAGTTCTATTAGCTCAAAGATTTTTTTACGAGAAAAAGAATGGAAAACAACGGTTCCCAAACCATAGCCAAGGCAAATTAAAACCAATGACTAAGAAAGGTTGTATTACTGAGAATTTGAGAAACATTCGAAATCGCATGATTCGTATGCTTGTGTTTGTGTTGTTTGGTGATCTTTCCATCAAGTTCTATTAGTTCAAAGATTTTTGGACGACAAAAATAATGGAAAACAACGGTTCCCAAACCATAGCCAAGGAAAATCAAACCAATGAATAAGAGAGGTTGTGTTATTGAGAATTTGAGAAACATTCGGAATCGCATTATTCGTATGCTTGTGTTGGTGTTGTTTGGTGCTCATTCTATCAAGTTCTATTAGTTCAAAGATTTTTGGACGAGAAAAAGAATGGAAAATAACGGTTCCCGAACCATAGCTAAGGCAAATCAAACCAATGAATAAGAAAGGTTGTATTACGGAGAATTTGAGACACATTCGAAATCGCATGATTCGTATGCTTGTGTTTGTGTTGTTTGGTCATCTTTCCATCAAGTTCTATTAGTTCAAAGATTTTTGGACGACAAAAAAAATGGAAAACAACGGTTCCCAAACCATAGCCAAGGCAAATCAAACCAATGAATAAGAAAGGTTGTACTATTGAGAATTTGAGAAACATTCGAAATCGCATGATTCGTATGCTTATGTTGGTGTTGTTTGGTGATCTTTCCATCAAGTTCTATTAGTTCAAAGATTTTTGGCCGACAAAAAAAATGGAAAACAACGGTTCCCAAACCATAGCCAAGGCAAATCAAACCAATGAATAAGAAAGGTTGGATTACTGAGAATTTGAGAAACATTCGAAATCGCATGATTCGTATGCTTGTGTTTGTGTTGTTTGGTGATCTTTCTATCAAGTTCAATTAGTTCAAAGATTATTGGACAAGAAAAAGAATGGAAACCAACGGTTCCCAAACCATAGCCAAGACAAATCAAACCAATGAATAAGAAAGGTTGTATTACTGTGAATTTGAGAAACATTCGAAATCGCATGATTCGTATGCTTGTGTTTGTGTTGTTTGGTGATCTTTCCATCAAGTTCTATTAGTTGAAAGATTTTTGGATGACAAAAAAAATGGAAAACAACGGTTCTCAAACCATAGCCAAGGCAAATCAAACCAATGAATAAGAAAGGTTGTGTTATTGAGAATTTGAGAAACATTCAGAATCGCATTATTCGTACGCTTGTGCTGGTGTTGTTTGGTGATCTTTGTATCAAGTTCTATTAGTTCAAAGACTTTTAGACGAGAAAAAGAATGGAAAACAACGGTTCCCGAACCATAGCCAAGGCAAATCAAACCAATGAATAAGAAAGGTTGTATTACTGAGAATTTGAGAAACATTCGAAATCGCATGATTCGTATCCTTGTGTTTGTGTTGTTTGGTGATCTTTCCATCAAGTTCTATTAGTTCAAGGATTTTTGGACGACAAAAAAAATGGAAAACAACGGTTCCCAAACCATAGCCAAGGCAAATCAAACCAATGTATATGAAAGGTTGTCTTACTGAGAATTTGAGAAACATTCGAAATCGCATGATTCGTATGCTTGTGTTGGTGTTGTTGGGTAATCTTTCTATCAAGTTCTATTAGTTCAAAGATTTTTTGACGAGAAAAAGAATGGAAACCAACGGTTCCCAAACCATAGCCTAGGCAAGTCAGACCAATCAATAAGAAAGGTTGTGTTATTGAGAATTTGAGAAGCATTTGAAATCGCATGGTTCATAAGCATCGTATAGCATACGTAATTGATATTCGAATTGCATTGGACAATCATGAGCATGATCCATAATTGAGAGAAGGTTTAGCCATGCCAAATCAATCTATAGAGATATCTCGTTCTGCACCACATGAACATGCATTGATATATTCTTGATCCACTCATTCATTCATATCATTTACCTAGGCAAGTCAAACCAATCAATAAGAAAGGTTGTGTTATTGAGAATTTGAGAAACCTTCGGAATCGCATGATTCGTATGCTTGTGTTTGTGTTGTTTGGTGATCTTTTTATCAAGTTCTATTAGTTCAAAGATTTTTGGACGAGAAAAAGAATGGAAACCAACGGTTCCCAAACCATAGCCAAGGCAAATCAAACCAATGAATAAGAAAGGTTGTGTTATTGAGAATTTGAGAAACATTCGAAATCGCATGATTCGTATGCTTGTGTTTGTGTTGTTTGGTGATCTTTCAATCAAGTTCTATTAGTTCAATGATTTATGGACTAGAAAAAGAATGGAAACCAATAGTTCCCAAACCATAGCCTAGGCAAATCAAACCAATCAATAAGAAAGGTTGTGTTATTGAGAATTTGAGAAACATTCGGAATCGCATGATTCGTATGCTTATGTTGGTGTTGTTTGGTGATCTTTCTATCATGTTCTATTAGTTCAAAGATTTTTTGACGAGAAAAAGAATAGAAAACATTGGTTCCCAAACCATAGCCAAGGCAAATCAAACCAATAATAAGAAAGGTTGTATTACTGAGAATTTGATAAACATTCGAAATCGCATGATTCGTATGCTTGTGTTTGTGTTGTTTGGTGATCTTTCCATCAAGTTCTATTAGTTGAAAGATTTTTGGATGACAAAAAAAATGGAAAACAACGGTTCTCAAACCATAGCCAAGGCAAATCAAACCAATGAATAAGAAAGGTTGTGTTATTGAGAATTTGAGAAACATTCAGAATCGCATTATTCGTACGCTTGTGCTGGTGTTGTTTGTTGATCTTTGTATCAAGTTCTATTAGTTCAAAGATTTTTAGACGAGAAAAAGAATGGAAAACAACGGTTCCCGAACCATAGCCAAGGCAAATCAAACCAATGAATAAGAAAGGTTGTATTACTGAGAATTTGAGAAACATTCGAAATCGCATGATTCGTATGCTTGTGTTTGTGTTGTTTGGTGATCTTTCCATCAAGTTCTATTAGTTCAAGGATTTTTGGACGACAAAAAAAATGGAAAACAACGGTTCCCAAACCATAGCCAAGGCAAATCAAACCAATGTATATGAAAGGTTGTCTTACTGAGAATTTGAGAAACATTCGAAATCGCATGATTCGTATGCTTGTGTTGGTGTTGTTGGGTAATCTTTCTATCAAGTTCTATTAGTTCAAAGATTTTTTGACGAGAAAAAGAATGGAAACCAACGGTTCCCAAACCATAGCCTAGGCAAGTCAAACCAATCAATAAGAAAGGTTGTGTTATTGGGAATTTGAGAAGCATTTGAAATCGCATGGTTCATAAGCATCGTATAGCATACGTAATTGATATTCGAATTGCATTGGACAATCATGAGCATGATCCATAATTGAGAGAAGGTTTAGCCATGCCAAATCAATCTATAGAGATATCTCGTTCTGCACCACATGAACGCAGATATATTCTTGATCCACTCATTCATTCATATCATTTACCTAGGCAAGTCAAACCAATCAATAAGAAAGGTTGTGTTATTGAGAATTTGAGAAACCTTCGGAATCGCATGATTCGTATGCTTGTGTTTGTGTTGTTTGGTGATCTTTTTATCAAGTTCTATTAGTTCAAAGATTTTTGGACGAGAAAAAGAATGGAAACCAACGGTTCCCAAACCATAGCCAAGGCAAATCAAACCAATGAATAAGAAAGGTTGTGTTATTGAGAATTTGAGAAACATTCGAAATCGCATGATTCGTATGCTTGTGTTTGTGTTGTTTGGTGATCTTTCAATCAAGTTCTATTAGTTCAATGATTTATGGACTAGAAAAAGAATGGAAACCAACAGTTCCCAAACCATAGCCTAGGCAAATCAAATCAATCAATAAGAAAGGTTGTGTTATTGAGAATTTGAGAAACAATCGGAATCGCATGATTCGTATGCTTGTGTTTGTGTTGTTTGGTGATCTTTCTATCAAGTTCTATTAGTTCAAAGATTTTTGGACTAGAAAACGAATGGAAACCAAAGGTTCCTAAACCATAGCCAAGACAAATCAAACCAATGAATAAGAAAGGTTGTGTTATTGAGAATTTGAGAAACATTCGGAATCGCATGATTCGTATGCTTGTGTTTGTGTTGTTTGGTGATCTTTCTATCAAGTTCTATTAGTTCGAAGATTTGTGGACTACAAGAAGAATGGAAACCAACACTTGCCAAACCATAGCCTAGGCAAATCAAACCAATCAATAAGAAAGGTTGTATTATTGACAATTTGAGAAACATTCGAAATCGCATGATTCGTATGCTTGTGTTTGTGTTGTTTGGTGATCTTTCTATCAAGTTCATCTAGTTCAAAGATTATTGGACGAGAAAAAGAATGGAAACCAACGGTTCCCAAACCATAACCAAGGCAAATCAAACCAATGAATAAGAAAGGTTGTGTTATTGAGAATTTGAGAAACATTCGGAATCGCATGATTCGTATGCTTGTGTTTGTGTTGTTTGGTGATCTTTCTATCAAGTTCATCAAGTTCAAAGATTATTGGACGAGAAAAAGAATGGAAACCAACGGTTCCCAAACCGTAGCCAAGGCAAATCAAACCAATGAATGAGAAAGGTTGTGTTATTGAGAATTTGAGAAACATTCGGAATCGCATGATTCGTATGCTTGTGTTTGTGTTGTTTGGTGACCTTTCTATCAAGTTCAATTAGATTAAAGATTATTGGACGAGAAAAAGAATAGAAACCAACGGTTCACAAACCATAGCCAAGGCAAATCAAACCAATGAATAAGAAAGGTTGTATTACTGAGAATATGAGAAACATTCGGAATCGCATGATTCGTATGGTTATGTTGGTGTTGTTTGGTGATCTTTCTATCATGTTCTATTAGTTCAAAGATTCTTTGACTAGAAAAAGAATGGAAAACAACGGTGCCCAAACCATAGCCAAGGCAAATCAAACCAATGAATAAGAAAGGTTGTGTTATTGAGAATTTGAGAAACATTCGAAATCGCATGATTCGTATGCTTGTGTTTGTGTTGTTTGGTGATCTTTCAATCAAGTTCTATTAGTTCAATGATTTAGGGACTAGAAAAAGAATGGAAACCAACAGTTCCCACACCATAGCCTAGGCAAATCAAACCAAATAATAAGAAAGGTTGTGTTATTGAGAATTTGAGATACCTTTGGAATCGCATGATTCGTATGCTTGTGTTTGTGTTGTTTGGTGGTCTTTTTATCAAGTTCTATTAGTTCAAAGATTTTTGGACGAGAAAAAGTATGGAAACCAACGGTTCCCAAACCATAGCCAAGGCAAATCAAACCAATGAATAAGAAAGGTTGTATTACTGAGAATTTGAGAAACATTCGAAATCGCATGATTCGTATGGTTGTGTTTGTGTTGTTTGGTGATCTTTCCATCAAGTTCTATTAGTTCAAAGATTTTTGGACTAGAAAAAGAATGGAAACCAACGGTTCCCAAACCATAGCCAAGGCAAATCAAACCAATGAATAAGAAAGGATGTATTACTGAGAATTTGAGAAACATTCGGAATCGCATGATTCGTATGCTTATGTTAGTGTTGTTTGGTGATCTTTCTTTCATGTTCTATTAGTTCAAAGATTTTTTGACGAGAAAAAGAATGGAAAACAACGGTTCCCAAACCATACCCAAGGCAAATCAAACCAATGAATTAGAAAGGTTGTATTACTGAGAATTTGACAAACATTCGAAATCGCATGATTCGTATGCTTGTGTTTGTGTTGTTTGGTGATCTTTCTATCAAGTTCAATTATTTCAAAGATTATTGGACGAGAAAAAGAATAGAACCTAACGGTTCCCAACCCATAGCCTAGGCAAATCAAACCAATCAATAAGAAAGGTTGTGTTATTGAGAATTTGAGAAACATTCGGAATCGCATGATTCGTATGCTTGTGTTTGTGTTGTTTGGTGATCTTTCTATCAAGTTCTATAAGTTCAAAGATTTATGGACTAGAAAAAGAATGGAAACCAACACTTGCCAAACCATAGCCTAGGCAAATCAAACCAATCAATAAGAAAGGTTGTATTATTGAGATTTGAGAAACATTCGGAATCGCATGATTCGTATGCTTATGTTGGTGTTGTTTTGTGATCTTTCTATCATGTTCTATTAGTTCAAAGATTTTTTGACGAGAAAAAGAGTAGAAAACAACGGTTCCCAAACTATAGCCAAGGCAAATCAAACCAATGAATAAGAAAGGTTGTGGTATTGAGAATTTGAGAAACATTCGAAATCGCATGATTCGTATGCTTTTGTTTGTGTTGTTTGGTGATCTTTCAATCAAGTTCTATTAGTTCAATGATTTATGGACTAGAAAAAGAATGGAAGCCAACAGTTCCCAAACCATAGCCTAGGCAAATGAACCAATCAATAAGAAAGGTTGTGTTACTGAGAATTTGAGAAACCTTCGGAATCGCATGATTCGTATGCTTATATGTTTGTGTGGTTTGGTGATCTTTCTATCAAGTTCTATTAGTTCAAAGATTTTTTGACGAGAAAAAGAATGGAAAACAACGGTTCCCAAAACATAGCCAAGGCAAATCAAACCAATAATAAGAAAGGTTGTATTACTGAGAATTTGAGAAACATTCGAAATCGCATGATTCGTATGCTTCTGTTTGTGTTTTTTGGTGATCTTTCTATCAAGTTCAATTATTTCAAAGATTATTGGACGAGAAAAAGAATGGAACCTAACGGTTCCCAAACCATAGCCTAGGCAAATCAACCCAATCAATAAGAAAGGTTGTATTATTGAGAATTTCAAAAACATTCGAAATAGCATAATTCGTATGCTTGTGTTTGTGTTGTTTGGTGATCTTTCTATCAAGTTCTATTAGTTCAAAGATTTTTGGACTAGAAAACGAATGGAAACCAACGGTTCCTAAACCATAGCCAAGGCAAATCAAACCAATGAATAAGAAAGGTTGTGTTATTGAGAATTTGAGAAACATTCGGAATCGCATGATTCGTATACTTGTGTTGATGTTGTTTGGTGATCTTTCTATCAAGTTCTATTAGTTAAAAGATTGTTTGACGAGAAAAAGAATGGAAAACAACGGTTCCCAAACCATTGCCAAGGCAAATCAAACCAATGAATAAGAAAGGTTGTATTACTGAGAATTTGAGAAACATTCGAAATCGCATGATTCGTATGCTTGTGTTTGTGTTGTTTGGTGATATTTCTATCAAGTTCTATTAGTTCAAAGATTTTTTGACGAGAAAAAGAATTGAAAACAACGGTTCCCAAACCATAGCCAAGGGAAATCAAACCAATGAATAAGAAAGGTTGTGTTATTGAGAATTTGAGAAACATTCGGAATCGCATGATTCGTATGCTTGTGTTTGTGTTGTTTGGTGATCTTTCTATCAAGTTCTATTAGTTCAAAGATTTTTTGACGAGAAAAAGAATGGAAAACAGCGGCTCCCAAACCATAGCCAAGGCAAATGAAACCAATGAATAAGAAAGGTTGTATTACTGAGAATTTGAGAAACATTCGGAATCGCATGATTCGTATGCTTGTGTTGGTGTTGCTTGGTGATCTTGGTATCAAGTTCTATTAGTTCAAAGATTTTTGGACGAGAAAAAGAATGGAAAACAACGGTTGCCAAACCATAGCCAAGGCAAATCAAACCAATGAATAAGAAAGGTTGTATTACTGAGAATTTGAGAAACATTCGAAATCGCATGATTCGTATGCTTGTGTTTGTGTTGTTTGGTGATCTTTCCATCAAGTTCTATTAGTTCAAAGATTTTTGGACGACAAAAAAAATGGAAAACAACGGTTCCCAAACCATAGGCAAGGCAAATCAAACCAATGAATAAGAAAGGTTGTGTGTTATTGAGAATTTGAGAAACATTCGGAATCGCATGATTCGTATGCTTGTGTTTGTGTTGTTTGGTGATCATTCTATCAAGTTCTATTAGGTCAAGAATTTATGGACTAGAAAAAGAATGGAAACCAACACTCGCCAAACCATAGCCTAGGCAAATCAAACCAATAAATAAGAAAGGTTGTATTATTGAGAATTTGAGAAACATTCAAATTTTTTTGACGAGAAAAAAAATGGAAAACAACGGCTCCCAAACCATAGCCAAGGCAAATCAAACCAATGAATAAGAAAGGTTGTATTACTGAGAATTTGAGAAACATTGAAATCGCATGATTCGTATACTTGTGTTTGTGTTGTTTGGTGATCTTTCTATCAAGTTCTATTATTTCAAAGATTTTTTGACGAGAAAAAGAATGGAAGAAAACGGTTCCCAAACCATAGCCAAGGCAAATCAAACCAATGAATAAGAAAGGTTGTATTACTAAGAATTTGAGAAACATTCGAAATCGCATGATTCGTATACTTGTGTTTGTGTTGTTTGGTGATCTTTCCATCAAGTTCTATTAGTTCAAAGATTTTTGGACGACAAAAAAATGGAAAACAACGGTTCCCAAACCATAGCCAAGGCAAATTAAACCAATGAATTAAAAAGGTTGTGTTATTGAGAATTTGAGAAACATTCGGAATCTCATGATTCGTATGCTTGTGTTTGTTTTGTTTGGTAATCTTTCTATCAAGTTCTATTAGCTCAAAGATTTTTTTACGAGAAAAAGAATGGAAAACAACGGTTCCCAAACCATAGCCAAGGCAAATTAAAACCAATGACTAAGAAAGGTTGTATTACTGAGAATTTGAGAAACATTCGAAATCGCATGATTCGTATGCTTGTGTTTGTGTTGTTTGGTGATCTTTCCATCAAGTTCTATTAGTTCAAAGATTTTTGGACGACAAAAATAATGGAAAACAACGGTTCCCAAACCATAGCCAAGGAAAATCAAACCAATGAATAAGAAAGGTTGTGTTATTGAGAATTTGAGAAACATTCGGAATCGCATTATTCGTATGCTTGTGTTGGTGTTGTTTGGTGCTCTTTCTATCAAGTTCTATTAGTTCAAAGATTTTTGGACGAGAAAAAGAATGGAAAATAACGGTTCCCGAACCATAGCTAAGGCAAATCAAACCAATGAATAAGAAAGGTTGTATTACGGAGAATTTGAGACACATTCGAAATCGCATGATTCGTATGCTTGTGTTTGTGTTGTTTGGTCATCTTTCCATCAAGTTCTATTAGTTCAAAGATTTTTGGACGACAAAAAAAATGGAAAACAACGGTTCCCAAACCATAGCCAAGGCAAATCAAACCAATGAATAAGAAAGGTTGTACTATTGAGAATTTGAGAAACATTCGAAATCGCATGATTCGTATGCTTATGTTGGTGTTGTTTGGTGATCTTTCCATCAAGTTCTATTAGTTCAAAGATTTTTGGCCGACAAAAAAAATGGAAAACAACGGTTCCCAAACCATAGCCAAGGCAAATCAAACCAATGAATAAGAAAGGTTGGATTACTGAGAATTTGAGAAACATTCGAAATCGCATGATTCGTATGCTTGTGTTTGTGTTGTTTGGTGATCTTTCTATCAAGTTCAATTAGTTCAAAGATTATTGGACAAGAAAAAGAATGGAAACCAACGGTTCCCAAACCATTGCCAAGGCAAATCAAACCAATGAATAAGAAAGGTTGTATTACTGAGAATTTGAGAAACATTCGAAATCGCATGATTCGTATGCTTGTGTTTGTGTTGTTTGGTGATATTTCTATCAAGTTCTATTAGTTCAAAGATTTTTTGACGAGAAAAAGAATTGAAAACAACGGTTCCCAAACCATAGCCAAGGGAAATCAAACCAATGAATAAGAAAGGTTGTGTTATTGAGAATTTGAGAAACATTCGGAATCGCATGATTCGTATGCCTGTGTTTGTGTTGTTTGGTGATCTTTCTATCAAGTTCTATTAGTTCAAAGATTTTTTGACGAGAAAAAGAATGGAAAACAGCGGCTCCCAAACCATAGCCAAGGCAAATGAAACCAATGAATAAGAAAGGTTGTATTACTGAGAATTTGAGAAACATTCGGAATCGCATGATTCGTATGCTTGTGTTGGTGTTGCTTGGTGATCTTGGTATCAAGTTCTATTAGTTCAAAGATTTTTGGACGAGAAAAAGAATGGAAAACAACGGTTGCCAAACCATAGCCAAGGCAAATCAAACCAATGAATAAGAAAGGTTGTATTACTGAGAATTTGAGAAACATTCGAAATCGCATGATTCGTATGCTTGTGTTTGTGTTGTTTGGTGATCTTTCCATCAAGTTCTATTAGTTCAAAGATTTTTGGACGACAAAAAAAATGGAAAACAACGGTTCCCAAACCATAGGCAAGGCAAATCAAACCAATGAATAAGAAAGGTTGTGTGTTATTGAGAATTTGAGAAACATTCGGAATCGCATGATTCGTATGCTTGTGTTTGTGTTGTTTGGTGATCATTCTATCAAGTTCTATTAGGTCAAGAATTTATGGACTAGAAAAAGAATGGAAACCAACACTCGCCAAACCATAGCCTAGGCAAATCAAACCAATAAATAAGAAAGGTTGTATTATTGAGAATTTGAGAAACATTCAAATTTTTTTGACGAGAAAAAAAATGGAAAACAACGGCTCCCAAACCATAGCCAAGGCAAATCAAACCAATGAATAAGAAAGGTTGTATTACTGAGAATTTGAGAAACATTGAAATCGCATGATTCGTATACTTGTGTTTGTGTTGTTTGGTGATCTTTCTATCAAGTTCTATTATTTCAAAGATTTTTTGACGAGAAAAAGAATGGAAGAAAACGGTTCCCAAACCATAGCCAAGGCAAATCAAACCAATGAATAAGAAAGGTTGTATTACTAAGAATTTGAGAAACATTCGAAATCGCATGATTCGTATACTTGTGTTTGTGTTGTTTGGTGATCTTTCCATCAAGTTCTATTAGTTCAAAGATTTTTGGACGACAAAAAAATGGAAAACAACGGTTCCCAAACCATAGCCAAGGCAAATTAAACCAATGAATTAAAAAGGTTGTGTTATTGAGAATTTGAGAAACATTCGGAATCTCATGATTCGTATGCTTGTGTTTGTGTTGTTTGGTAATCTTTCTATCAAGTTCTATTAGCTCAAAGATTTTTTTACGAGAAAAAGAATGGAAAACAACGGTTCCCAAACCATAGCCAAGGCAAATTAAAACCAATGACTAAGAAAGGTTGTATTACTGAGAATTTGAGAAACATTCGAAATCGCATGATTCGTATGCTTGTGTTTGTGTTGTTTGGTGATCTTTCCATCAAGTTCTATTAGTTCAAAGATTTTTGGACGACAAAAATAATGGAAAACAACGGTTCCCAAACCATAGCCAAGGAAAATCAAACCAATGAATAAGAAAGGTTGTGTTATTGAGAATTTGAGAAACATTCGGAATCGCATTATTCGTATGCTTGTGTTGGTGTTGTTTGGTGCTCTTTCTATCAAGTTCTATTAGTTCAAAGATTTTTGGACGAGAAAAAGAATGGAAAATAACGGTTCCCGAACCATAGCTAAGGCAAATCAAACCAATGAATAAGAAAGGTTGTATTACGGAGAATTTGAGACACATTCGAAATCGCATGATTCGTATGCTTGTGTTTGTGTTGTTTGGTCATCTTTCCATCAAGTTCTATTAGTTCAAAGATTTTTGGACGACAAAAAAAATGGAAAACAACGGTTCCCAAACCATAGCCAAGGCAAATCAAACCAATGAATAAGAAAGGTTGTCCTATTGAGAATTTGAGAAACATTCGAAATCGCATGATTCGTATGCTTATGTTGGTGTTGTTTGGTGATCTTTCCATCAAGTTCTATTAGTTCAAAGATTTTTGGCCGACAAAAAAAATGGAAAACAGCGGTTCCCAAACCATAGCCAAGGCAAATCAAACCAATGAATAAGAAAGGTTGGATTACTGAGAATTTGAGAAACATTCGAAATCGCATGATTCGTATGCTTGTGTTTGTGTTGTTTGGTGATCTTTCTATCAAGTTCAATTAGTTCAAAGATTATTGGACAAGAAAAAGAATGGAAACCAACGGTTCCCAAACCATAGCCAAGACAAATCAAACCAATGAATAAGAAAGGTTGTATTACTGTGAATTTGAGAAACATTCGAAATCGCATGATTCGTATGCTTGTGTTTGTGTTGTTTGGTGATCTTTCCATCAAGTTCTATTAGTTGAAAGATTTTTGGATGACAAAAAAAATGGAAAACAACGGTTCTCAAACCATAGCCAAGGCAAATCAAACCAATGAATAAGAAAGGTTGTGTTATTGAGAATTTGAGAAACATTCAGAATCGCATTATTCGTACGCTTGTGCTGGTGTTGTTTGGTGATCTTTGTATCAAGTTCTATTAGTTCAAAGATTTTTAGACGAGAAAAAGAATGGAAAACAACGGTTCCCGAACCATAGCCAAGGCAAATCAAACCAATGAATAAGAAAGGTTGTATTACTGAGAATTTGAGAAACATTCGAAATCGCATGATTCGTATCCTTGTGTTTGTGTTGTTTGGTGATCTTTCCATCAAGTTCTATTAGTTCAAGGATTTTTGGACGACAAAAAAAATGGAAAACAACGGTTCCCAAACCATAGCCAAGGCAAATCAAACCAATGTATATGAAAGGTTGTATTACTGAGAATTTGAGAAACATTCGAAATCGCATGATTCGTATGCTTGTGTTTGTGTTGTTTGGTGATCTTTCCATCAAGTTCTATTAGTTCAAAGATTTTTGGACGACAAAAATAATGGAAAACAACGGTTCCCAAACCATAGCCAACGAAAATCAAACCAATGAATAAGAAAGGTTGTGTTATTGAGAATTTGAGAAACATTCGGAATCGCATTATTCGTATGCTTATGTTGGTGTTGTTTGGTGCTCTTTCTATCAAGTTCTATTAGTTCAAAGATTTTTGGACGAGAAAAAGAATGGAAAATAACGGTTCCCGAACCATAGCTAAGGCAAATCAAACCAATGAATAAGAAAGGTTGTATTACGGAGAATTTGAGACACATTCGAAATCGCATGATTCGTATGCTTGTGTTTGTGTTGTTTGGTCATCTTTCCATCAAGTTCTATTAGTTCAAAGATTTTTGGACGACAAAAAAAATGGAAAACAACGGTTCCCAAACCATAGCCAAGGCAAATCAAACCAATGAATAGGAAAGGTTGTACTATTGAGAATTTGAGAAACATTCGAAATCGCATGATTCGTATGCTTATGTTGGTGTTGTTTGGTGATCTTTCCATCAAGTTCTATTAGTTCAAAGATTTTTGGCCGACAAAAAAAATGGAAAACAACGGTTCCCAAACCATAGCCAAGGCAAATCAAACCAATGAATTAAAAAGGTTGTGTTATTGAGAATTTGAGAAACATTCAGAATCTCATGATTCGTATGCTTGTGTTTGTGCTGTTTGGTGATCTTTCTATCAAGTTCTATTAGTTCAAAGATTTTTTGACGAGAAAAAGAATGGAAAACAACGGTTCCCAAACCATAGCCAAGGCAAATCAAACCAATGAATAAGAAAGGTTGTATTACTGAGAATTTGAGAAACATTCGAAATCGCATGATTCGTATGCTTGTGTTTGTGTTGTTTGGTGATCTTTCTATCAAGTTCAATTAGTTCAAAGATTATTGGACAAGAAAAAGAATGGAAACCAACGGTTCCCAAACCATAGCCAAGACAAATCAAACCAATGAATAAGAAAGGTTGTATTATGTGAATTTGAGAAACATTCGAAATCGCATGATTCGTATGCTTGTGTTTGTGTTGTTTGGTGATCTTTCCATCAAGTTCTATTAGTTCAAAGATTTTTGGATGACAAAAAAAATGGAAAACAACGGTTCTCAAACCATAGCCAAGGCAAATCAAACCAATGAATAAGAAAGGTTGTGTTATTGAGAATTTGAGAAACATTCAGAATCGCATTATTCGTACGCTTGTGCTGGTGTTGTTTGGTGATCTTTGTATCAAGTTCTATTAGTTCAAAGATTTTTAGACGAGAAAAAGAATGGAAAACAACGGTTCCCGAACCATAGCCAAGGCAAATCAAACCAATGAATAAGAAAGGTTGTATTACTGAGAATTTGAGAAACATTCGAAATCGCATGATTCGTATGCTTGTGTTTGTGTTGTTTGGTGATCTTTCCATCAAGTTCTATTAGTTCAAGGATTTTTGGACGACAAAAAAAATGGAAAACAACGGTTCCCAAACCATAGCCAAGGCAAATCAAACCAATGTATATGAAAGGTTGTCTTACTGAGAATTTGAGAAACATTCGAAATCGCATGATTCGTATGCTTGTGTTGGTGTTGTTGGGTAATCTTTCTATCAAGTTCTATTAGTTCAAAGATTTTTTGACGAGAAAAAGAATGGAAACCAACGGTTCCCAAACCATAGCCTAGGCAAGTCAAACCAATCAATAAAAAAGGTTGTGTTATTGAGAATTTGAGAAGCATTTGAAATCGCATGGTTCATAAGCATCGTATAGCATACGTAATTGATATTCGAATTGCATTGGACAATCATGAGCATGATCCATAATTGAGAGAAGGTTTAGCCATGCCAAATCAATCTATAGAGATATCTCGTTCTGCACCACATGAACATGCATTGATATATTCTTGATCCACTCATTCATTCATATCATTTACCTAGGCAAGTCAAACCAATCAATAAGAAAGGTTGTGTTATTGAGAATTTTAGAAACATTCGAAATCGCATGGTTCGTATGCCTGTGTTTGTGTTGTTTGGTGATTTTTATATCAAGTTCTATTAGTTCAAAGATTATTGGACGAGAAAAATAATGGAAATCAATGGTTCCCAAACCATAGCCTAGGCAAATCAAACCAATGAATAAGAAAGGTTGTATTACTGAAAATTTGAGAAACATTCGGAATCGCATGATTCGTATGCTTGCGTTTGCGTTGTTTGGTGATGTTTCTATCAAGTTCTATTGGTTCAAAGATTTATGGACTAGAAAAAGAATGGAAACCAACGGTTCCCAAACCATAGCCTAGGCAGATCAAACAAATCAATAAGAAAGGTTGTGTTATTGCGAATTTGAGAAACATTCGGAATCGCATTATTCGTATGCTTGTGCTGGTGTTGTTTGGTGATCTTTCTATCAAGTTCAATTAGTTCAAAGATTTCTGGATGACAAAAAGAATGGAAACCAACGGTTCCCAAACCATAGCCTAGGCAAATCAAACCAATCAATAAGAAAGGTTGTGTTATTGAGAATTTGAGAAACATTCGGAATCGCATTATTCGTGTTCTTGTGTTGGTGTTGTTTTATGATCTTTCTATCAAGTTCTATTAGTTCAAAGATTTTTTGACGAGAAAAAGTATGGAAAACAACGGTTCCTAAACCATAGCCAAGGCAAACCAAACCAATGAATAAGAAAGGTTGTATTACTGAGAATTTGAGAAACATTCGGAATCGCATGGTTCGTATGCTTATGTTGGTGTTGTTTGGTGATCCTTCCATCACGTTCTATTAGTTTAAAGATTTTTTGACGAGAAAAAGAATGGAAAACAACGGTTCCCAAACCATAGCCAAGGCAAATCAAACCAATGAATAAGAAAGGTTGTATTACTGAGAATTTGAGAAACATTCGAAATCACATGATTCGTATGCTTGTGCTTGTGTTGTTTGGTGATCTTTCTATCAATTTCTATTAGTTCAAAGATTTTTTGACGAGAAAAAGAATGGAAAACAACGGTTCCCAAACCATAGCCAAGGCAAATCAAACCAATGAATAAGAAAGGTTGTATTACTGAGAATTTGAGAAACATTCGGAATCGCATGAGTCGTATGCTTGTGTTGGTGTTGTTTGGTGATCTTTCTATCAAGTTCTAATAGTTCAAATATTTTTTGACGAGAAAAAGAATGGAAAACAACGGTTCCTAAACCATAGCCAAGGCAAACCAAACCAATGAAAAAGAAAGGTTGTATTACATAGAATTTGAGAAACATTCGGAATCGCATGATTCGTATGCTTATGTTGGTGTTCTTTGGTGATCTTTCCATCACGTTGTATTAGTTTAAAGATTTTTTGACGACAAAAAGAATGGAAAACAACGGTTCCCAAACCATAGCCAAGGCAAATCAAACCAATGAATAAGAAAGGTTGTATTACTGAGAATTTGAGAAACATTCGAAATCGCATGATTCGTATGCTTGTGTTGGTGTTGTTTGGTGATCTTTCTATCAAGTTCTATTAGTTCAAAGATTTTTGGACGAGAAAAAGAATGGAAACCAAGGGTTCCCAAACCATAGCCAAGGCAAATCAAACCAATGAATAAGAAAGGTTGTGTTATTGAGAATTTGAGAAACATTCGGAATCGCATGATTCGTATGCTTGTGTTGGTGTTGTATGGTGATCTTTCTAACAAGTTCTATTACTTCAAAGATTTTTTGACGAGAAAAAGAATGAAAAACAACGGTTCCCAAACCATAGCCAAGGCAAATCAAACCAATGAATAAGAAAGGTTGTATTACTGAGAATTTGATAAACATTTGGAATCGAATGATTCGTATGCTTATGTTGGTGTTTTTTTGTGATCTTTCCATCACGTTCTATTAGTTTAAAGATTTTTTGACGAGAAAAGAATGGAAAACAACGGTTCCCAAACCATAGCCAAGGCAAATCACACCAATGAATGAGAAAGGTTGTATTATTGAGAATTTGAGAAACATTCGAAATCGCATGATTCGTATGCTTGTGTTGGTGTTGTTTGGTGATCTTTCTATCAAGTTCTATTAGTTCAAAGATTTTTAGACGAGAAAAAGAATGGAAACCAACGGTTCCCAAACCATAGCCTAGGCAAATCAAACCAATGAATAAGAAAGGTTGTGTTATTGAGAATTTGAGAAACATTCGGAATCGCATGATTCGTATGCTTGTGTTTGTGTTGTTTGGTGATCTTTCTATCAAGTTCAATTAGTTCAATGATTTATGGACTAAAAAAAGAATGGAAACCAACGGTTCCCAAACCATAGCCTAGGCAAATCAAACCAAACAATAAGAAAGGTTGTGTTATTGAGAATTTGAGAAACATTCGAAATCGCATGATTCGTATGGTTATGTTGGTGTTGTTTGGTGATCTTTCCACCAAGTTCTATTAGTTTAAAGATTTTTTTGACAAGAAAAAGAATGGAAAACAACGGTTCCCAAAACATAGCCAAGGCAAATCAAACCAATGAATAAGAAAGGTTGTATTACTGAGAATTTGAGAAACATTCGAAATCGCATGATTCGTATGCTTGTGTTGGTGTTGTTTGGTGATCTTTCTATCAAGTTCAATTAGTTCAAAGATTTTTGGACGAGAAAAAGAATGGAAAACAACGGTTCCCAAACCATAGCCAAGGCAAATCAAACCAATGAATAAGAAAGGTTGTATTACTGAGAATTTGAGAAACATTCGGAATCGCATGATTCGTATGCTTGTGTTTGTGTTCTTTGGTGATCTTTCTATCAAGTTCTATTAGTACAAAGATTTATAGATGACAAAAAGAATGGAAACCAACGGTTCCCAAACAATACCCTAGGAAAATCAAACCAATCAATAAGAAAGGTTGTGTTATTGAGAATTTGAGAAACATTCGGAATCGCATTATTCGTATGCTTGTGCTGGTGTTGTTTGGTGATCTTTCTATCAAGTTCAATTAGTTCAAAGATTTCTGGATAACAAAAAGAATGGAAACCAACGGTTCCCAAACCATAGCCTAGGCAAATCAAACCAATCAATAAGAAAGGTTGTGTTATTGAGAATTTGAGAAACATTCGGAATCGCATTATTCGTGTTCTTGTGTTGGTGTTGTTTTATGATCTTTCTATCAAGTTCTATTAGTTCAAAGATTTTTTGACGAGAAAAAGTATGGAAAACAACGGTTCCTAAACCATAGCCAAGGCAAACCAAACCAATGAATAAGAAAGGTTGTATTACTGAGAATTTGAGAAACATTCGGAATCGCATGGTTCGTATGCTTATGTTGGTGTTGTTTGGTGATCCTTCCATCACGTTCTATTAGTTTAAAGATTTTTTGACGAGAAAAAGAATGGAAAACAACGGTTCCCAAACCATAGCCAAGGCAAATCAAACCAATGAATAAGAAAGGTTGTATTACTGAGAATTTGAGAAACATTCGAAATCACATGATTCGTATGCTTGTGTTTGTGTTGTTTGGTGATCTTTCTATCAATTTCTATTAGTTCAAAGATTTTTTGACGAGAAAAAGAATGGAAAACAACGGTTCCCAAACCATAGCCAAGGCAAATCAAACCAATGAATAAGAAAGGTTGTATTACTGAGAATTTGAGAAACATTCGGAATCGCATGATTCGTATGCTTGTGTTGGTGTTGTTTGGTGATCTTTCTATCAAGTTCTAATAGTTCAAATATTTTTTGACGAGAAAAAGAATGGAAAACAACGGTTCCCAAACCATAGCCAAGGCAAATCAAACCAATGAATAAGAAAGGTTGTATTACTGAGAATTTGAGAAACATTCGGAATCGCATGATTCGTATGCTTGTGTTGGTGCTGTTTGGTGATCTTTCTATCAAGTTCTATTAGTTCAAAGATTATTGGACGAGAAAAAGAATGGAAACCAATGGTTCCCAAACCATAGCCTAGGCAAATCAAACCTATGAATATGAAAGGTGGTATTACCTGAGAATTTGAGAAACATTCGGAATCGCATGATTCGTATAATTGTGTTTGGGTTCTTTGGTGATGTTTCTATCAAGTTCTATTAGTTCAAAGATTTATGGACGACAAAAAGAATGGAAACCAACGGTTCCCAAACAATAGCCTAGGAAAATCAAACCAATCAATAAGAAAGGTTGTGTTATTGAGAATTTGAGAAACATTCGGAATCGCATTATTCGTATGCTTGTGTTGGTGTTGTTTGGTGATCTTTCCATCAAGTTCTATTAGTTCAAAGATTTTTGGCCGACAAAAAAAATGGAAAACAACGGTTCCCAAACCATAGCCAAGGCAAATCAAACCAATGTATATGAAAGGTTGTATTACTGAGAATTTGAGAAACATTCGAAATCGCATGATTCGTATGCTTGTGTTTGTGTTGTTTGGTGATCTTTCCATCAAGTTCTATTAGTTCAAAGATTTTTGGACGACAAAAATAATGGAAAACAACGGTTCCCAAACCATAGCCAACGAAAATCAAACCAATGAATAAGAAAGGTTGTGTTATTGAGAATTTGAGAAACATTCGGAATCGCATTATTCGTATGCTTATGTTGGTGTTGTTTGGTGCTCTTTCTATCAAGTTCTATTAGTTCAAAGATTTTTGGACGAGAAAAAGAATGGAAAATAACGGTTCCCGAACCATAGCTAAGGCAAATCAAACCAATGAATAAGAAAGGTTGTATTACGGAGAATTTGAGACACATTCGAAATCGCATGATTCGTATGCTTGTGTTTGTGTTGTTTGGTCATCTTTCCATCAAGTTCTATTAGTTCAAAGATTTTTGGACGACAAAAAAAATGGAAAACAACGGTTCCCAAACCATAGCCAAGGCAAATCAAACCAATGAATAGGAAAGGTTGTACTATTGAGAATTTGAGAAACATTCGAAATCGCATGATTCGTATGCTTATGTTGGTGTTGTTTGGTGATCTTTCCATCAAGTTCTATTAGTTCAAAGATTTTTGGCCGACAAAAAAAATGGAAAACAACGGTTCCCAAACCATAGCCAAGGCAAATCAAACCAATGAATTAAAAAGGTTGTGTTATTGAGAATTTGAGAAACATTCAGAATCTCATGATTCGTATGCTTGTGTTTGTGCTGTTTGGTGATCTTTCTATCAAGTTCTATTAGTTCAAAGATTTTTTGACGAGAAAAAGAATGGAAAACAACGGTTCCCAAACCATAGCCAAGGCAAATCAAACCAATGAATAAGAAAGGTTGTATTACTGAGAATTTGAGAAACATTCGAAATCGCATGATTCGTATGCTTGTGTTTGTGTTGTTTGGTGATCTTTCTATCAAGTTCAATTAGTTCAAAGATTATTGGACAAGAAAAAGAATGGAAACCAACGGTTCCCAAACCATAGCCAAGACAAATCAAACCAATGAATAAGAAAGGTTGTATTATGTGAATTTGAGAAACATTCGAAATCGCATGATTCGTATGCTTGTGTTTGTGTTGTTTGGTGATCTTTCCATCAAGTTCTATTAGTTCAAAGATTTTTGGATGACAAAAAAAATGGAAAACAACGGTTCTCAAACCATAGCCAAGGCAAATCAAACCAATGAATAAGAAAGGTTGTGTTATTGAGAATTTGAGAAACATTCAGAATCGCATTATTCGTACGCTTGTGCTGGTGTTGTTTGGTGATCTTTGTATCAAGTTCTATTAGTTCAAAGATTTTTAGACGAGAAAAAGAATGGAAAACAACGGTTCCCGAACCATAGCCAAGGCAAATCAAACCAATGAATAAGAAAGGTTGTATTACTGAGAATTTGAGAAACATTCGAAATCGCATGATTCGTATGCTTGTGTTTGTGTTGTTTGGTGATCTTTCCATCAAGTTCTATTAGTTCAAGGATTTTTGGACGACAAAAAAAATGGAAAACAACGGTTCCCAAACCATAGCCAAGGCAAATCAAACCAATGTATATGAAAGGTTGTCTTACTGAGAATTTGAGAAACATTCGAAATCGCATGATTCGTATGCTTGTGTTGGTGTTGTTGGGTAATCTTTCTATCAAGTTCTATTAGTTCAAAGATTTTTTGACGAGAAAAAGAATGGAAACCAACGGTTCCCAAACCATAGCCTAGGCAAGTCAAACCAATCAATAAAAAAGGTTGTGTTATTGAGAATTTGAGAAGCATTTGAAATCGCATGGTTCATAAGCATCGTATAGCATACGTAATTGATATTCGAATTGCATTGGACAATCATGAGCATGATCCATAATTGAGAGAAGGTTTAGCCATGCCAAATCAATCTATAGAGATATCTCGTTCTGCACCACATGAACATGCATTGATATATTCTTGATCCACTCATTCATTCATATCATTTACCTAGGCAAGTCAAACCAATCAATAAGAAAGGTTGTGTTATTGAGAATTTTAGAAACATTCGAAATCGCATGGTTCGTATGCCTGTGTTTGTGTTGTTTGGTGATTTTTATATCAAGTTCTATTAGTTCAAAGATTATTGGACGAGAAAAATAATGGAAATCAATGGTTCCCAAACCATAGCCTAGGCAAATCAAACCAATGAATAAGAAAGGTTGTATTACTGAAAATTTGAGAAACATTCGGAATCGCATGATTCGTATGCTTGCGTTTGCGTTGTTTGGTGATGTTTCTATCAAGTTCTATTGGTTCAAAGATTTATGGACTAGAAAAAGAATGGAAACCAACGGTTCCCAAACCATAGCCTAGGCAGATCAAACAAATCAATAAGAAAGGTTGTGTTATTGCGAATTTGAGAAACATTCGGAATCGCATTATTCGTATGCTTGTGCTGGTGTTGTTTGGTGATCTTTCTATCAAGTTCAATTAGTTCAAAGATTTCTGGATGACAAAAAGAATGGAAACCAACGGTTCCCAAACCATAGCCTAGGCAAATCAAACCAATCAATAAGAAAGGTTGTGTTATTGAGAATTTGAGAAACATTCGGAATCGCATTATTCGTGTTCTTGTGTTGGTGTTGTTTTATGATCTTTCTATCAAGTTCTATTAGTTCAAAGATTTTTTGACGAGAAAAAGTATGGAAAACAACGGTTCCTAAACCATAGCCAAGGCAAACCAAACCAATGAATAAGAAAGGTTGTATTACTGAGAATTTGAGAAACATTCGGAATCGCATGGTTCGTATGCTTATGTTGGTGTTGTTTGGTGATCCTTCCATCACGTTCTATTAGTTTAAAGATTTTTTGACGAGAAAAAGAATGGAAAACAACGGTTCCCAAACCATAGCCAAGGCAAATCAAACCAATGAATAAGAAAGGTTGTATTACTGAGAATTTGAGAAACATTCGAAATCACATGATTCGTATGCTTGTGCTTGTGTTGTTTGGTGATCTTTCTATCAATTTCTATTAGTTCAAAGATTTTTTGACGAGAAAAAGAATGGAAAACAACGGTTCCCAAACCATAGCCAAGGCAAATCAAACCAATGAATAAGAAAGGTTGTATTACTGAGAATTTGAGAAACATTCGGAATCGCATGAGTCGTATGCTTGTGTTGGTGTTGTTTGGTGATCTTTCTATCAAGTTCTAATAGTTCAAATATTTTTTGACGAGAAAAAGAATGGAAAACAACGGTTCCTAAACCATAGCCAAGGCAAACCAAACCAATGAAAAAGAAAGGTTGTATTACATAGAATTTGAGAAACATTCGGAATCGCATGATTCGTATGCTTATGTTGGTGTTCTTTGGTGATCTTTCCATCACGTTGTATTAGTTTAAAGATTTTTTGACGACAAAAAGAATGGAAAACAACGGTTCCCAAACCATAGCCAAGGCAAATCAAACCAATGAATAAGAAAGGTTGTATTACTGAGAATTTGAGAAACATTCGAAATCGCATGATTCGTATGCTTGTGTTGGTGTTGTTTGGTGATCTTTCTATCAAGTTCTATTAGTTCAAAGATTTTTGGACGAGAAAAAGAATGGAAACCAAGGGTTCCCAAACCATAGCCAAGGCAAATCAAACCAATGAATAAGAAAGGTTGTGTTATTGAGAATTTGAGAAACATTCGGAATCGCATGATTCGTATGCTTGTGTTGGTGTTGTATGGTGATCTTTCTAACAAGTTCTATTACTTCAAAGATTTTTTGACGAGAAAAAGAATGAAAAACAACGGTTCCCAAACCATAGCCAAGGCAAATCAAACCAATGAATAAGAAAGGTTGTATTACTGAGAATTTGATAAACATTTGGAATCGAATGATTCGTATGCTTATGTTGGTGTTTTTTTGTGATCTTTCCATCACGTTCTATTAGTTTAAAGATTTTTTGACGAGAAAAGAATGGAAAACAACGGTTCCCAAACCATAGCCAAGGCAAATCACACCAATGAATGAGAAAGGTTGTATTATTGAGAATTTGAGAAACATTCGAAATCGCATGATTCGTATGCTTGTGTTGGTGTTGTTTGGTGATCTTTCTATCAAGTTCTATTAGTTCAAAGATTTTTAGACGAGAAAAAGAATGGAAACCAACGGTTCCCAAACCATAGCCTAGGCAAATCAAACCAATGAATAAGAAAGGTTGTGTTATTGAGAATTTGAGAAACATTCGGAATCGCATGATTCGTATGCTTGTGTTTGTGTTGTTTGGTGATCTTTCTATCAAGTTCAATTAGTTCAATGATTTATGGACTAAAAAAAGAATGGAAACCAACGGTTCCCAAACCATAGCCTAGGCAAATCAAACCAAACAATAAGAAAGGTTGTGTTATTGAGAATTTGAGAAACATTCGAAATCGCATGATTCGTATGGTTATGTTGGTGTTGTTTGGTGATCTTTCCACCAAGTTCTATTAGTTTAAAGATTTTTTTGACAAGAAAAAGAATGGAAAACAACGGTTCCCAAAACATAGCCAAGGCAAATCAAACCAATGAATAAGAAAGGTTGTATTACTGAGAATTTGAGAAACATTCGAAATCGCATGATTCGTATGCTTGTGTTGGTGTTGTTTGGTGATCTTTCTATCAAGTTCAATTAGTTCAAAGATTTTTGGACGAGAAAAAGAATGGAAAACAACGGTTCCCAAACCATAGCCAAGGCAAATCAAACCAATGAATAAGAAAGGTTGTATTACTGAGAATTTGAGAAACATTCGGAATCGCATGATTCGTATGCTTGTGTTTGTGTTCTTTGGTGATCTTTCTATCAAGTTCTATTAGTACAAAGATTTATAGATGACAAAAAGAATGGAAACCAACGGTTCCCAAACAATACCCTAGGAAAATCAAACCAATCAATAAGAAAGGTTGTGTTATTGAGAATTTGAGAAACATTCGGAATCGCATTATTCGTATGCTTGTGCTGGTGTTGTTTGGTGATCTTTCTATCAAGTTCAATTAGTTCAAAGATTTCTGGATAACAAAAAGAATGGAAACCAACGGTTCCCAAACCATAGCCTAGGCAAATCAAACCAATCAATAAGAAAGGTTGTGTTATTGAGAATTTGAGAAACATTCGGAATCGCATTATTCGTGTTCTTGTGTTGGTGTTGTTTTATGATCTTTCTATCAAGTTCTATTAGTTCAAAGATTTTTTGACGAGAAAAAGTATGGAAAACAACGGTTCCTAAACCATAGCCAAGGCAAACCAAACCAATGAATAAGAAAGGTTGTATTACTGAGAATTTGAGAAACATTCGGAATCGCATGGTTCGTATGCTTATGTTGGTGTTGTTTGGTGATCCTTCCATCACGTTCTATTAGTTTAAAGATTTTTTGACGAGAAAAAGAATGGAAAACAACGGTTCCCAAACCATAGCCAAGGCAAATCAAACCAATGAATAAGAAAGGTTGTATTACTGAGAATTTGAGAAACATTCGAAATCACATGATTCGTATGCTTGTGTTTGTGTTGTTTGGTGATCTTTCTATCAATTTCTATTAGTTCAAAGATTTTTTGACGAGAAAAAGAATGGAAAACAACGGTTCCCAAACCATAGCCAAGGCAAATCAAACCAATGAATAAGAAAGGTTGTATTACTGAGAATTTGAGAAACATTCGGAATCGCATGATTCGTATGCTTGTGTTGGTGTTGTTTGGTGATCTTTCTATCAAGTTCTAATAGTTCAAATATTTTTTGACGAGAAAAAGAATGGAAAACAACGGTTCCCAAACCATAGCCAAGGCAAATCAAACCAATGAATAAGAAAGGTTGTATTACTGAGAATTTGAGAAACATTCGGAATCGCATGATTCGTATGCTTGTGTTGGTGCTGTTTGGTGATCTTTCTATCAAGTTCTATTAGTTCAAAGATTATTGGACGAGAAAAAGAATGGAAACCAATGGTTCCCAAACCATAGCCTAGGCAAATCAAACCTATGAATATGAAAGGTGGTATTACCTGAGAATTTGAGAAACATTCGGAATCGCATGATTCGTATAATTGTGTTTGGGTTCTTTGGTGATGTTTCTATCAAGTTCTATTAGTTCAAAGATTTATGGACGACAAAAAGAATGGAAACCAACGGTTCCCAAACAATAGCCTAGGAAAATCAAACCAATCAATAAGAAAGGTTGTGTTATTGAGAATTTGAGAAACATTCGGAATCGCATTATTCGTATGCTTGTGTTGGTGTTGTTTGGTGATGTTTCTATCAAGTTCTATTAGTTCAAAGATTTTTTAACGAGAAAAAGAATGGAAAACAACGGTTCCTAAACCATAGCCAAGGCAAACCAAACCAATGAATAAGAAAGGTTGTATTACTGAGAATTTGAGAAACATTCGGAATCGCATGATTCGTATGGTTATGTTGGTGTTGTTTGGTGATCTTTCCATCACGTTCTATTAGTTTAAGGACTTTTTGACGAGAAAAAGAATGGAAAACAACGGTTCCCAAACCATAGCAAAGGCAAATCAAACAAATGAATAAGAAAGGTTGTATTACTGAGAATTTGAGAAACATTCGAAATCGCATGATTCGTATGCTTGTGTTGGTGTTGTTTGGTGATTTTTCTATCAAGTTCAATTAGTTCAAAGATTATTGAACGAGAAAAAGAATGGAAACCAACGGTTCCCAAACCATGGCCTAGGCAAATCAAACCAATCAATAACAAAGGTTGTGTTATTGAGAATTTGAGAAACATTCGAAATCGTATGATTCGTATGCTTGTGTTTGTGTTGTTTGGTGATCTTTCTATCAAGTTCTATTACTTCAAAGATTTTTTGACGAGAAAAAGAATGGAAAACAACGGTTCCCAAACCATAGCCAAGGCAAATCAAACCAATGAATAAGAAAGGTTGTATTACTGAGAATTTGAGAAACATTCGGAATCGCATTATTCGTGTTCTTGTGTTGGTGTTGTTTTATGATCTTTCTATCAAGTTCTATTAGTTCAAAGATTTTTTGATGAGAAAAAGTATGGAAAACAACGGTTCCTAAACCATAGCCAAGGCAAACCAAACCAATGAATAAGAAAGGTTGTATTACTGAGAATTTGAGAAACATTCGGAATCGCATGGTTCGTATGCTTATGTTGGTGTTGTTTGGTGATCCTTCCATCACGTTCTATTAGTTTAAAGATTTTTTGACGAGAAAAAGAATGGAAAACAACGGTTCCCAAACCATAGCCAAGGCAAATCAAACCAATGAATAAGAAAGGTTGTATTACTGAGAATTTGATAAACATTCGAAATCACATGATTCGTATGCTTGTGTTTGTGTTGTTTGGTGATCTTTCTATCAATTTCTATTAGTTCAAAGATTTTTTGACGAGAAAAAGAATGGAAAACAACGGTTCCCAAACCATAGCCAAGGCAAATCAAACCAATGAATAAGAAAGGTTGTATTACTGAGAATTTGAGAAACATTCGGAATCGCATGATTCGTATGCTTGTGTTGGTGTTGTTTGGTGATCTTTCTATCAATTTCTATTAGTTCAAAGATTTTTTGACGAGAAAAAGAATGGAAAACAACGGTTCCCAAACCATAGCCAAGGCAAATCAAACCAATGAATAAGAAAGGTTGTATTACTGAGAATTTGAGAAACATTCGGAATCGCATGATTCGTATGCTTGTGTTGGTGCTGTTTGGTGATCTTTCTATCAAGTTCTATTAGTTCAAAGATTATGGGACGAGAAAAAGAATGGAAACCAATGGTTCCCAAACCATAGCCTAGGCAAATCAAACCTATGAATATGAAAGGTGGTATTACTGAGAATTTGAGAAACATTCGGAATCGCATGATTCGTATAATTGTGTTTGGGTTCTTTGGTGATGTTTCTATCAAGTTCTATTAGTTCAAAGATTTATGGACGACAAAAAGAATGGAAACCAACGGTTCCCAAACAATAGCCTAGGAAAATCAAACCAATCAATAAGAAAGGTTGTGTTATTGAGAATTTGAGAAACATTCGGAATCGCATTATTCGTATGCTTGTGTTGGTGTTGTTTGGTGATGTTTCTATCAAGTTCTATTAGTTCAAAGATTTTTTAACGAGAAAAAGAATGGAAAACAACGGTTCCTAAACCATAGCCAAGGCAAACCAAACTAATGAATAAGAAAGGTTGTATTACTGAGAATTTTAGAAACATTCGGAATCGCATGATTCGTATGCTTATGTTGGTGTTGTTTGGTGATCTTTCCATCACGTTCTATTAGTTTAAGGACTTTTTGACAAGAAAAAGAATGGAAAACAACGGTTCCCAAACAATAGCCAAGGCAAATCAAACCAATGAATAAGAAAGGTTGTATTACTGAGAATTTGAGAAACATTCGAAATCGCATGATTCGTATGCTTGTGTTGGTGTTGTTTGGTGATTTTTCTATCAAGTTCAATTAGTTCAAAGATTATTGAACGAGAAAAAGAATGGAAACCAACGGTTCCCAAACCATAGCCTAGGCAAATCAAACCAATCAATAACAAAGGTTGTGTTATTGAGAATTTGAGAAACATTCGAAATCGTATGATTCGTATGCTTGTGTTTGTGTTGTTTGGTGATCTTTCTATCAAGTTCTATTAGTTCAAAGATTTTTTGATGAGAAAAAGAATGGAAAACAACGGTTCCCAAACCATAGCCAAGGCAAATCAAACCAATGAATAAGAAAGGTTGTATTACTGAGAATTTGAGAAACATTCGGAATCGCATGATTCGTATGCTTGTGTTGGTGCTGTTTGGCGATCTTTCTATCAAGTTCTATTAGTTCAAAGATTATTGGACGAGAAAAAGAATGGAAACCAATGGTTCCCAAACCATAGCATAGGCAAATGAAACCTATGAATAAGAAAGGTTGTATTACTGAGAATTTGAGAAACATTCGGAATCGCATGATTCGTATAATTGTGTTTGGGTTCTTTGGTGATCTTTCTATCAAGTTCTATTAGTTCAAAGATTTATGTACTAGAAAATGAATGGAAACCAACGGTTCCCAAACCACAGCCTAGGCAAATCAAACCAATCAATAAGAAAGGTTGTGTTATTGCGAATTTGAGAAACATTCGAAATCGCATGATTCGTATGCTTATGTTGGTGTTGTTTGGTGATCTTTCCATCACGTTCTATTAGTTTAAAGATTTTTTGCCGAGAAAAAGAATGTAAAACAACGGTTCCAAACCATAGCCAAGGCAAAGCAAACCAATGAATAAGAAAGGTTGTATTACTGAGAAGTTCAGAAACATTCGAAATCGCATGATTCGTATGCTTGTGTTTGTGTTGTTTGGTGATCTTTCTATCAAGTTCAATTAGTTAAAAGATTTTTGGACGACAAAAAGAATGGAAACCAACGGTTCCCAAACCATGGCCTAGGCAAATCAAACCAATCAATAAGAAAGGTTGTGTTATTGAGAATTTGAGAAACATTCGGAATCGCATTATTCGTATTGTTGTGTTGGTGTTGTTTGGTGATCTTTCTATCAAGTTCTATTAGTTCAAAGATTTTTTGACGAGAAAAAGAATGGAAAACAAAGGTTCCTAAACCATAGTCAAGGCAAACGAAACCAATGAATAAGAAAGGTTGTATTACTGAGAATTTGAGAAACATTCGGAATCGCATGATTCGTATGCTTATGTTGGTGTTGTTTGGTGATCTTTCCATCACGTTCTATTAGTTTAAAGATTTTTTGACAAGAAAAAGAATGGAAAACAACGGTTCCCAAACCATAGCCAAGGCAAATCAAACCAATGAATAAGAAAGGTTGTATTACTGAGAATTTGAGAAACATTCGAAATTGCATGATTCGTATGCTTGTGTTGGTGTTGTTTGGTGACCTTTCTATCAAGTTCAATTAGTTCAAAGAATATTTGATGAGAAAAAGAATGGAAACCAACGGTTCCCAAGCCTAGGCTTATCAAACCAATCAATAAGAAAGGTTGTGTTATTGAGAATTTGAGAAACATTCGAAATCGCATGATTCGTATGCTTGTGTTTGTGTTGTTTGGTGATCTTTCTATCAAGTTCTATTAGTTCAAAGATTTTTTGACGAGAAAAAGAATGGAGACCAACGGTTCCCAAACCATAGCCAAGGCAAATTAAACCAATCAATAAGAAAGGTTGTGTTATTGAGAATTTGAGAAACATTCGGAATCGCATGATTCGTATAATTGTGTTTGGGTTCTTTGGTGATCTTTCTATCAAGTTCTATTAGTTCAAAGATTATTGGACCAGAAAAAGAATGGAAACCAATGGTTCCCAAACCATAGCATAGGCAAATTAAACCTATGAATAAGAAAGGTTGTATTACTTAGAATTTGAGAAACATTCGGAATCGCATGATTCGTATAATTGTGTTTGGGTTCTTTGGTGATCTTTCTATCAAGTTCTATTAGTTCAAAGATTTATGGACTAGAAAATGAATGGAAACCAACGGTTCCCAAACCACAGCCTAGGCAAATCAAACCAATCAATAAGAAAGGTTGTGTTATTGCGAATTTGAGAAACATTCGAAATCGCATGATTCGTATGCTTATGTTGGTGTTGTTTGGTGATCTTTCCATCACGTTCTATTAGTTTAAAGATTTTTTGACGAGAAAAAGAATGTAAAACAACGGTTCCAAACCATAGCCAAGGCAAAGCAAACCAATGAATAAGAAAGGTTGTATTACTGAGAATTTCAGAAACATTCGAAATCGCATGATTCGTATGCTTGTGTTTGTGTTGTTTGGTGATCTTTCTATCAAGTTCAATTAGTTAAAAGATTTTTGGACGACAAAAAGAATGGAAACCAACGGTTCCCAAACCATGGCCTAGGCAAATCAAACCAATCAATAAGAAAGGTTGTGTTATTGAGAATTTGAGAAACATTCGGAATCGCATTATTCGTATGCTTGTGTTGGTGTTGTTTGGTGATCTTTCTATCAAGTTCTATTAGTTCAAAGATTTTTTGACGGGAAAAAGAATGGAAAACAAAGGTTCCTAAACCATAGTCAAGGCAAACCAAACCAATGAATAAGAAAGGTTGTATTACTGAGAATTTGAGAAACATTCGGAATCGCATGATTCGTATGCTTATGTTGGTGTTGTTTGGTGATCTTTCCATCACGTTCTATTAGTTTAAAGATTTTTTGACAAGAAAAAGAATGGAAAACAACGGTTTCCAAACCATAGCCAAGGCAAATCAAACCAATGAATAAGAAAGGTTGTATTACTGAGAATTTGAGAAACATTCGAAATCGCATGATTCGTATGCTTGTGTTGGTGTTGTTTGGTCACCTTTCTATCAAGTTCAATTAGTTCAAAGAATATTTGATGAGAAAAAGAATTGAAACCAACGGTTCCCAAACCATAGCCTAGGCTTATCAAACCAATCAATAAGAAAGGTTGTGTTATTGCGAATTTGAGAAACATTCGAAATCGAATGATTCGTATGCTTATGTTGGTGTTGTTTGGTGATCTTTCCATCACGTTCTATTAGTTTAAAGATTTTTTGACGAGAAAAAGAATGTAAAACAACTGTTCCGAAACCATAGCCAAGGCAAATCAAACCAATGAATCAAGAAAGGTTGTGATATTGAGAATTTGAGAAACATTCGGAATCGCATGATTCGTATGCTTGTGTTTGTGTTGTTTGGTGATCTTTCTATCAAATTCTATTAGTTCAAAGATTTTTTGACGAGAAAAAGAATGGAAAAAACCGGTTCCCAAACCATAGCCAAGGCAAATCAAACCAATGAATAAGAAAGGTTGTATTACTGAGAATTTGAGAAACATTCGGAATCGCATGATTCGTATGCTTGTGTTTGTGTTCTTTGGTGATCTTTCTATCAAGTTCTATTAGTTCAAAGATTTATGGACGACAAAAAGAATGGAAACCAACGGTTCCCAAACCATAGCCTAGGCAAATCAAACCAATCAATAAGAAAGGTTGTGTTATTGAGAATTTGAGAAACTTTCGAAATAGCATCATTCGTATGCTTGTGTTTGTGTTGTTTGGTGATCTTTCTATCAAGTTCTATTAGTTCAAAGATTTTTTGACGAGAAAAAGAATGGAAAACAACGGTTCCGAAACCATAGCCAAGGCAAATCAAACCAATGAATCAAGAAAGGTTGTGATATTGAGAATTGGAGAAACATTCGGAATTGCATGATTCGTATGCTTGTGTTTGTGTTGTTTGGTGATCTTTCTATCAAGTTCTATTAGTTGAAAGATTTTTTGACGAGAAAAAGAATGGAAAACAACGGTTCCCAAACCATAGCCAAGGCAAATCAAACCAATGAATAAGAAAGGTTGTATTACTGAGAATTTGAGAAACATTCGGAATCGCATGATTCGTATGCTCGTGTTTGTGTTCTTTGGTGATCTTTCTATCAAGTTCTATTAGTTCAAAGATTTATGGACGACAAAAAGATTGGAAACCAACGGTTCCCAAACCATAGCCTAGGCAAATCAAACCAATCAATAAGAAAGGTTGTATTACTAAGAATTTGAGAAACATTCGGAATCGCATGATTCGTATGCTTCTGTAGGTGTTGGTTGGTGATCTTTCCATCACGTTCTATTAGTTTAAAGATTTTTTGACGAGAAAAAGAATGGAAAACAACGGTTCCCAAAGCATAGCCAAGGCAAATCAAACCAATGAATAAGAAAGGTTGTATTACTGAGAATTTGAGAAACATTCGAAATCGCAAGATTCGTATGCTTGTTTTAGTGTTGTTTGGTGACCTTTCTATCAAGTTCAATTAGTTCAAAGATTATTGGACGAGAAAAAGAATGGAAACCAACGGTTCCCAAACCATAGCCTAGGCAAATCAAACCAATCAATAAGAAAGGTTGTGTTATTGAGAATTTGAGAAACATTCGAAATAGCATGATTCGTATGCTTGTGTTTGTGTTGTTCGGTGATCTTTCTATCAAGTTCTATAAGTTCAAAGATTTTTTGATGAGAAAAAGAATGGAAAACAACGGTTCCCAAACCATAGCCAAGGCAAATCAAACCAATGAATAAGAAAGGTTGTATTACTGAGAATTTGAGAAACATTCGGAATCGCATGATTCGTATGCTTGTGTTGGTGCTGTTTGGTGATCTTTCTATCAAGTTCTATTAGTTCAAAGATTATTGGACGAGAAAAAGAATGGAAACCAATGGTTCCCAAACCATAGCATAGGCAAATGAAACCTATGAATAAGAAAGGTTGTATTACTGAGAATTTGAGAAACATTCGGAATCGCATGATTCGTATAATTGTGTTTGGGTTCTTTGGTGATCTTTCTATCAAGTTCTATTAGTTCAAAGATTTATGTACTAGAAAATGAATGGAAACCAACGGTTCCCAAACCACAGCCTAGGCAAATCAAACCAATCAATAAGAAAGGTTGTGTTATTGCGAATTTGAGAAACATTCGAAATCGCATGATTCGTATGCTTATGTTGGTGTTGTTTGGGGATCTTTCCATCACGTTCTATTAGTTTAAAGATTTTTTGACGAGAAAAAGAATGTAAAACAACGGTTCCAAACCATAGCCAAGGCAAAGCAAACCAATGAATAAGAAAGGTTGTATTACTGAGAAGTTCAGAAACATTCGAAATCGCATGATTCGTATGCTTGTGTTTGTGTTGTTTGGTGATCTTTCTATCAAGTTCAATTAGTTAAAAGATTTTTGGACGACAAAAAGAATGGAAACCAACGGTTCCCAAACCATGGCCTAGGCAAATCAAACCAATCAATAAGAAAGGTTGTGTTATTGAGAATTTGAGAAACATTCGGAATCGCATTATTCGTATTGTTGTGTTGGTGTTGTTTGGTGATCTTTCTATCAAGTTCTATTAGTTCAAAGATTTTTTGACGAGAAAAAGAATGGAAAACAAAGGTTCCTAAACCATAGTCAAGGCAAACGAAACCAATGAATAAGAAAGGTTGTATTACTGAGAATTTGAGAAACATTCGGAATCGCATGATTCGTATGCTTATGTTGGTGTTGTTTGGTGATCTTTCCATCACGTTCTATTAGTTTAAAGATTTTTTGACAAGAAAAAGAATGGAAAACAACGGTTCCCAAACCATAGCCAAGGCAAATCAAACCAATGAATAAGAAAGGTTGTATTACTGAGAATTTGAGAAACATTCGAAATCGCATGATTCGTATGCTTGTGTTGGTGTTGTTTGGTGACCTTTCTATCAAGTTCAATTAGTTCAAAGAATATTTGATGAGAAAAAGAATGGAAACCAACGGTTCCCAAGCCTAGGCTTATCAAACCAATCAATAAGAAAGGTTGTGTTATTGAGAATTTGAGAAACATTCGAAATCGCATGATTCGTATGCTTGTGTTTGTGTTGTTTGGTGATCTTTCTATCAAGTTCTATTAGTTCAAAGATTTTTTGACGAGAAAAAGAATGGAGACCAACGGTTCCCAAACCATAGCCAAGGCAAATTAAACCAATCAATAAGAAAGGTTGTGTTATTGAGAATTTGAGAAACATTCGGAATCGCATGATTCGTATAATTGTGTTTGGGTTCTTTGGTGATCTTTCTATCAAGTTCTATTAGTTCAAAGATTATTGGACCAGAAAAAGAATGGAAACCAATGGTTCCCAAACCATAGCATAGGCAAATTAAACCTATGAATAAGAAAGGTTGTATTACTGAGAATTTGAGAAACATTCGGAATCGCATGATTCGTATAATTGTGTTTGGGTTCTTTGGTGATCTTTCTATCAAGTTCTATTAGTTCAAAGATTTATGGACTAGAAAATGAATGGAAACCAACGGTTCCCAAACCACAGCCTAGGCAAATCAAACCAATCAATAAGAAAGGTTGTGTTATTGCGAATTTGAGAAACATTCGAAATCGCATGATTCGTATGCTTATGTTGGTGTTGTTTGGTGATCTTTCCATCACGTTCTATTAGTTTAAAGATTTTTTGACGAGAAAAAGAATGTAAAACAACGGTTCCAAACCATAGCCAAGGCAAAGCAAACCAATGAATAAGAAAGGTTGTATTACTGAGAATTTCAGAAACATTCGAAATCGCATGATTCGTATGCTTGTGTTTGTGTTGTTTGGTGATCTTTCTATCAAGTTCAATTAGTTAAAAGATTTTTGGACGACAAAAAGAATGGAAACCAACGGTTCCCAAACCATGGCCTAGGCAAATCAAACCAATCAATAAGAAAGGTTGTGTTATTGAGAATTTGAGAAACATTCGGAATCGCATTATTCGTATGCTTGTGTTGGTGTTGTTTGGTGATCTTTCTATCAAGTTCTATTAGTTCAAAGATTTTTTGACGGGAAAAAGAATGGAAAACAAAGGTTCCTAAACCATAGTCAAGGCAAACCAAACCAATGAATAAGAAAGGTTGTATTACTGAGAATTTGAGAAACATTCGGAATCGCATGATTCGTATGCTTATGTTGGTGTTGTTTGGTGATCTTTCCATCACGTTCTATTAGTTTAAAGATTTTTTGACAAGAAAAAGAATGGAAAACAACGGTTTCCAAACCATAGCCAAGGCAAATCAAACCAATGAATAAGAAAGGTTGTATTACTGAGAATTTGAGAAACATTCGAAATCGCATGATTCGTATGCTTGTGTTGGTGTTGTTTGGTCACCTTTCTATCAAGTTCAATTAGTTCAAAGAATATTTGATGAGAAAAAGAATTGAAACCAACGGTTCCCAAACCATAGCCTAGGCTTATCAAACCAATCAATAAGAAAGGTTGTGTTATTGCGAATTTGAGAAACATTCGAAATCGAATGATTCGTATGCTTATGTTGGTGTTGTTTGGTGATCTTTCCATCACGTTCTATTAGTTTAAAGATTTTTTGACGAGAAAAAGAATGTAAAACAACGGTTCCGAAACCATAGCCAAGGCAAATCAAACCAATGAATCAAGAAAGGTTGTGATATTGAGAATTTGAGAAACATTCGGAATCGCATGATTCGTATGCTTGTGTTTGTGTTGTTTGGTGATCTTTCTATCAAATTCTATTCGTTCAAAGATTTTTTGACGAGAAAAAGAATGGAAAAAACCGGTTCCCAAACCATAGCCAAGGCAAATCAAACCAATGAATAAGAAAGGTTGTATTACTGAGAATTTGAGAAACATTCGGAATCGCATGATTCGTATGCTTGTGTTTGTGTTCTTTGGTGATCTTTCTATCAAGTTCTATTAGTTCAAAGATTTATGGACGACAAAAAGAATGGAAACCAACGGTTCCCAAACCATAGCCTAGGCAAATCAAACCAATCAATAAGAAAGGTTGTGTTATTGAGAATTTGAGAAACTTTCGAAATAGCATCATTCGTATGCTTGTGTTTGTGTTGTTTGGTGATCTTTCTATCAAGTTCTATTAGTTCAAAGATTTTTTGACGAGAAAAAGAATGGAAAACAACGGTTCCCAAACCATAGCCAAGGCAAATCAAACCAATGAATCAAGAAAGGTTGTGATATTGAGAATTGGAGAAACATTCGGAATTGCATGATTCGTATGCTTGTGTTTGTGTTGTTTGGTGATCTTTCTATCAAGTTCTATTAGTTGAAAGATTTTTTGACGAGAAAAAGAATGGAAAACAACGGTTCCCAAACCATAGCCAAGGCAAATCAAACCAATGAATAAGAAAGGTTGTATTACTGAGAATTTGAGAAACATTCGGAATCGCATGATTCGTATGCTCGTGTTTGTGTTCTTTGGTGATCTTTCTATCAAGTTCTATTAGTTCAAAGATTTATGGACGACAAAAAGATTGGAAACCAACGGTTCCCAAACCATAGCCTAGGCAAATCAAACCAATCAATAAGAAAGGTTGTATTACTGAGAATTTGAGAAACATTCGGAATCGCATGATTCGTATGCTTCTGTAGGTGTTGGTTGGTGATCTTTCCATCACGTTCTATTAGTTTAAAGATTTTTTGACGAGAAAAAGAATGGAAAACAACGGTTCCCAAAGCATAGCCAAGGCAAATCAAACCAATGAATAAGAAAGGTTGTATTACTGAGAATTTGAGAAACATTCGAAATCGCAAGATTCGTATGCTTGTTTTAGTGTTGTTTGGTGACCTTTCTATCAAGTTCAATTAGTTCAAAGATTATTGGACGAGAAAAAGAATGGAAACCAACGGTTCCCAAACCATAGCCTAGGCAAATCAAACCAATCAATAAGAAAGGTTGTGTTATTGAGAATTTGAGAAACATTCGAAATAGCATGATTCGTATGCTTGTGTTTGTGTTGTTCGGTGATCTTTCTATCAAGTTCTATAAGTTCAAAGATTTTTTGACGAGAAAAAGAATGGAAAACAACGGTTCCCAAACCATAGCCAAGGCAAATCAAACCAATGAATCAAGAAAGGTTGTGATATTGAGAATTTGAGAAACATTCGGAATTGCATGATTCGTATGCTTGTGTTTGTGTTGTTTGGTAATCTTTCTATCAAGTTCAATTAGTTCAAAGATTTTTTGACGAGAAAAAGAATGGAAAACAACGGTTCCCAAACCATAGCCAAGGCAAATCAAACCAATGAATAAGAAAGGTTGTATTCCTGAGAAATTGAGAAACATTCGGAATCGCATGATTCGTATGCTTGTGTTTGTGTTCTTTGGTGATCTTTCTATCAAGTTCTATTAGTTTAAAGATTTATGGACGACAAAAAGATTGGAAACCAACGGTTCCCAAACCATAGCCTAGGCAAATCAAACCAATCAATAAGAAAGGTTGTATTACTGAGAATTTGAGAAACATTCGGAATCGCATGATTCGTATGCTTCTGTTGGTGTTGTTTGGTGATCTTTCCATCACGTTCTATTAGTTTAAAGATTTTTTGACGAGAAAAAGAATGGAAAACAACGGTTCCCAAACCATTGCCAAGGCAAATCAAACCAATGAATAAGAAAGGTTGTATTACTGAGAATTTGAGAAACATTCGAAATCGCAAGATTCGTATGCTTGTTTTAGTGTTGTTTGGTGATCTTTCTATCAAGTTCTATTAGTTCAAAGGTTTTTGGACGAGAAAAAGAATGGAAACCAACGGTTCCCAAACCATAGCCTAGGCAAATCAAACCAATCAATAAGAAAGGTTGTGTTATTGAGAATTTGAGAAACATTCGAAATAGCATGATTCGTATGCTTGTGTTTGTGTTGTTTGGTGATCTTTCTATCAAGTTCTATTAGTTCGAAGATTTTTTGACGAGAAAAAGAATGGAAAACAACGGTTCCCAAACCATAGCCAAGGCAAATCAAACCAATGAATCAAGAAAGGTTGTGATATTGAGAATTTGAGAAACATTCGGAATTGCATGATTCGTATGCTTGTGTTTGTGTTGTTTGGTGATCTTTCTATCAAGTTCTATTAGTTCAAAGATTTTTTGACGAGAAAAAGAATGGAAAACAACGGTTCCCAAACCATAGCCAAGGCAAATCAAACCAATTAATAAGAAAGGTTGTATTACTGAGAATTTGAGAAACATTCGGAATCGCATGATTCGTATGCTTGTGTTTGTGTTCTTTGGTGATCTTTCTATCAAGTTCTATTAGTTCAAAGATTTATGGACGACTAAAAGATTGGAAACCAACGGTTCCCAAACCATAGCGTAGGCAAATCAAAACAATCAATAAGAAAGGTTGTGTTATTGAGAATTTGAGAAACATTCGGAATCGCATGATTCGTATAATTGTGTTTGGGTTCTTTGGTGATCTTTCTATCAAGTTCTATTAGTTCAAAGATTATTGGACCAGAAAAAGAATGGAAACCAATGGTTCCCAAACCATAGCATAGGCAAATTAAACCTATGAATAAGAAAGGTTGTATTACTGAGAATTTGAGAAACATTCGGAATCGCATGATTCGTATAATTGTGTTTGGGTTCTTTGGTGATCTTTCTATCAAGTTCTATTAGTTCAAAGATTTATGGACTAGAAAATGAATGGAAACCAACGGTTCCCAAACCACAGCCTAGGCAAATCAAACCAATCAATAAGAAAGGTTGTGTTATTGCGAATTTGAGAAACATTCGAAATCGCATGATTCGTATGCTTATGTTGGTGTTGTTTGGTGATCTTTCCATCACGTTCTATTAGTTTAAAGATTTTTTGACGAGAAAAAGAATGTAAAACAACGGTTCCAAACCATAGCCAAGGCAAAGCAAACCAATGAATAAGAAAGGTTGTATTACTGAGAATTTCAGAAACATTCGAAATCGCATGATTCGTATGCTTGTGTTTGTGTTGTTTGGTGATCTTTCTATCAAGTTCAATTAGTTAAAAGATTTTTGGACGACAAAAAGAATGGAAACCAACGGTTCCCAAACCATGGCCTAGGCAAATCAAACCAATCAATAAGAAAGGTTGTGTTATTGAGAATTTGAGAAACATTCGGAATCGCATTATTCGTATGCTTGTGTTGGTGTTGTTTGGTGATCTTTCTATCAAGTTCTATTAGTTCAAAGATTTTTTGACGGGAAAAAGAATGGAAAACAAAGGTTCCTAAACCATAGTCAAGGCAAACCAAACCAATGAATAAGAAAGGTTGTATTACTGAGAATTTGAGAAACATTCGGAATCGCATGATTCGTATGCTTATGTTGGTGTTGTTTGGTGATCTTTCCATCACGTTCTATTAGTTTAAAGATTTTTTGACAAGAAAAAGAATGGAAAACAACGGTTTCCAAACCATAGCCAAGGCAAATCAAACCAATGAATAAGAAAGGTTGTATTACTGAGAATTTGAGAAACATTCGAAATCGCATGATTCGTATGCTTGTGTTGGTGTTGTTTGGTCACCTTTCTATCAAGTTCAATTAGTTCAAAGAATATTTGATGAGAAAAAGAATTGAAACCAACGGTTCCCAAACCATAGCCTAGGCTTATCAAACCAATCAATAAGAAAGGTTGTGTTATTGCGAATTTGAGAAACATTCGAAATCGAATGATTCGTATGCTTATGTTGGTGTTGTTTGGTGATCTTTCCATCACGTTCTATTAGTTTAAAGATTTTTTGACGAGAAAAAGAATGTAAAACAACGGTTCCGAAACCATAGCCAAGGCAAATCAAACCAATGAATCAAGAAAGGTTGTGATATTGAGAATTTGAGAAACATTCGGAATCGCATGATTCGTATGCTTGTGTTTGTGTTGTTTGGTGATCTTTCTATCAAATTCTATTAGTTCAAAGATTTTTTGACGAGAAAAAGAATGGAAAAAACCGGTTCCCAAACCATAGCCAAGGCAAATCAAACCAATGAATAAGAAAGGTTGTATTACTGAGAATTTGAGAAACATTCGGAATCGCATGATTCGTATGCTTGTGTTTGTGTTCTTTGGTGATCTTTCTATCAAGTTCTATTAGTTCAAAGATTTATGGACGACAAAAAGAATGGAAACCAACGGTTCCCAAACCATAGCCTAGGCAAATCAAACCAATCAATAAGAAAGGTTGTGTTATTGAGAATTTGAGAAACTTTCGAAATAGCATCATTCGTATGCTTGTGTTTGTGTTGTTTGGTGATCTTTCTATCAAGTTCTATTAGTTCAAAGATTTTTTGACGAGAAAAAGAATGGAAAACAACGGTTCCCAAACCATAGCCAAGGCAAATCAAACCAATGAATCAAGAAAGGTTGTGATATTGAGAATTGGAGAAACATTCGGAATTGCATGATTCGTATGCTTGTGTTTGTGTTGTTTGGTGATCTTTCTATCAAGTTCTATTAGTTGAAAGATTTTTTGACGAGAAAAAGAATGGAAAACAACGGTTCCCAAACCATAGCCAAGGCAAATCAAACCAATGAATAAGAAAGGTTGTATTACTGAGAATTTGAGAAACATTCGGAATCGCATGATTCGTATGCTCGTGTTTGTGTTCTTTGGTGATCTTTCTATCAAGTTCTATTAGTTCAAAGATTTATGGACGACAAAAAGATTGGAAACCAACGGTTCCCAAACCATAGCCTAGGCAAATCAAACCAATCAATAAGAAAGGTTGTATTACTGAGAATTTGAGAAACATTCGGAATCGCATGATTCGTATGCTTCTGTAGGTGTTGGTTGGTGATCTTTCCATCACGTTCTATTAGTTTAAAGATTTTTTGACGAGAAAAAGAATGGAAAACAACGGTTCCCAAAGCATAGCCAAGGCAAATCAAACCAATGAATAAGAAAGGTTGTATTACTGAGAATTTGAGAAACATTCGAAATCGCAAGATTCGTATGCTTGTTTTAGTGTTGTTTGGTGACCTTTCTATCAAGTTCAATTAGTTCAAAGATTATTGGACGAGAAAAAGAATGGAAACCAACGGTTCCCAAACCATAGCCTAGGCAAATCAAACCAATCAATAAGAAAGGTTGTGTTATTGAGAATTTGAGAAACATTCGAAATAGCATGATTCGTATGCTTGTGTTTGTGTTGTTCGGTGATCTTTCTATCAAGTTCTATAAGTTCAAAGATTTTTTGACGAGAAAAAGAATGGAAAACAACGGTTCCGAAACCATAGCCAAGGCAAATCAAACCAATGAATCAAGAAAGGTTGTGATATTGAGAATTTGAGAAACATTCGGAATTGCATGATTCGTATGCTTGTGTTTGTGTTGTTTGGTAATCTTTCTATCAAGTTCAATTAGTTCAAAGATTTTTTGACGAGAAAAAGAATGGAAAACAACGGTTCCCAAACCATAGCCAAGGCAAATCAAACCAATGAATAAGAAAGGTTGTATTCCTGAGAAATTGAGAAACATTCGGAATCGCATGATTCGTATGCTTGTGTTTGTGTTCTTTGGTGATCTTTCTATCAAGTTCTATTAGTTTAAAGATTTATGGACGACAAAAAGATTGGAAACCAACGGTTCCCAAACCATAGCCTAGGCAAATCAAACCAATCAATAAGAAAGGTTGTATTACTGAGAATTTGAGAAACATTCGGAATCGCATGATTCGTATGCTTCTGTTGGTGTTGTTTGGTGATCTTTCCATCACGTTCTATTAGTTTAAAGATTTTTTGACGAGAAAAAGAATGGAAAACAACGGTTCCCAAACCATTGCCAAGGCAAATCAAACCAATGAATAAGAAAGGTTGTATTACTGAGAATTTGAGAAACATTCGAAATCGCAAGATTCGTATGCTTGTTTTAGTGTTGTTTGGTGACCTTTCTATCAAGTTCAATTAGTTCAAAGATTATTGGACGAGAAAAAGAATGGAAACCAACGGTTCCCAAACCATAGCCTAGGCAAATCAAACCAATCAATAAGAAAGGTTGTGTTATTGAGAATTTGAGAAACATTCGAAATAGCATGATTCGTATGCTTGTGTTTGTGTTGTTTGGTGATCTTTCTATCAAGTTCTATTAGTTCGAAGATTTTTTGACGAGAAAAAGAATGGAAAACAACGGTTCCCAAACCATAGCCAAGGCAAATCAAACCAATGAATCAAGAAAGGTTGTGATATTGAGAATTTGAGAAACATTCGGAATTGCATGATTCGTATGGTTGTGTTTGTGTTGTTTGGTGATCTTTCTATCAAGTTCTATTAGTTCAAAGATTTTTTGACGAGAAAAAGAATGGAAAACAACGGTTCCCAAACCATAGCCAAGGCAAATCAAACCAATTAATAAGAAAGGTTGTATTACTGAGAATTTGAGAAACATTCGGAATCGCATGATTCGTATGCTTGTGTTTGTGTTCTTTGGTGATCTTTCTATCAAGTTCTATTAGTTCAAAGATTTATGGACGACTAAAAGATTGGAAACCAACGGTTCCCAAACCATAGCGTAGGCAAATCAAACCAATCAATAAGAAAGGTTGTATTACTGAGAATTTGAGAAACATTCGGAATCGCATGATTCGTATGCTTCTGTTGGTGTTGTTTGGTGATCTTTCCATCACGTTCTATTAGTTTAAAGATTTTTTGACGAGAAAATGAATGGAAAACAACGGTTCCCAAACCATAGCCAAGGCAAATCAAACCAATGAATAAGAAAGGTTGTATTACTGAGAATTTGAGAAACATTCGAAATCGCAAGATTCGTATGCTTGTTTTAGTGTTGTTTGGTGACCTTTCTATCAAGTTCAATTAGTTCAAAGATTATTGGACGAGAAAAAGAATGGAAATCAACGGTTCCCAAACCATAGCCTAGGCAAATCAAACCAATCAATAAGAAAGGTTGTGTTATTGAGAATTTGAGAAACATTCGAAATAGCATGATTCGTATGCTTGTGTTTGTGTTGTTTGGTGATCTTTCTATCAAGTTCTATTAGTTCAAAGATTTTTTGACGAGAAAAAGAATGGAAAACAACGGTTCCCAAACCATAGCCAAGGCAAATCAAACCAATGAATCAAGAAAGGTTGTGATATTGAGAATTTGAGAAACATTCGGAATCGCATGATTCGTATGCTTGTGTTTGTGTTGTTTGGTGATCTTTCTATCAAGTTCTATTAGTTCAAAGATTTTTTGACGAGAAAAAGAATGGAAAACAACGGTTCCCAAACCATAGCCAAGGCAAATCAAACCAATGAATAAGAAAGGTTGTATTACTTAGAATTTGAGAAACATTCGGAATCGCATGATTCGTATGCTTGTGTTTGTGTTCTTTGGTGATCTTTCTATCAAGTTCTTTTAGTTCAAAGATTTATGGACGACAAAAAGATTGGAAACCAACGGTTCCCAAACCATAGCCTAGGCAAATCAAACCAATCAATAAGAAAGGTTGTGTTATTGAGAATTTGAGAAACATTCGGAATCGCATTATTCGTATGCTTCTATTGATGTTGTTTGGTGATCTTTCTATCAAGTTCAATTAGTTCAAAGATTTTTTGATGACAAAAAGAATGGAAACCAACGGTTCCCAAACCATAGCCTAGGCAAATCAAACCAATCAATAAGAAAGGTTGTGTTATTGAGAATTTGAGAAACATTCGGAATCGCATTATTCGTATTCTTGTGTTGGTGCTGTTTTATGATCTTTCTATCAAGTTCTATTAGTTCAAAGATTTTTTGACGAGAAAAAGAATGGAAAACAACGGTTCCTAAACCATAGCCAAGGCAAACCAGAACCAATGAATAAGAAAGGTTGTATTACTGAGAATTTGAGAAACATTCGGAATCGCATGATTCGTATGCTTATGTTGGTGTTGTTTGGTGATCTTTCCATCACGTTCTATTAGTTTAAAGATTTTTTGACGAGAAAAAGAATGGAAAACAACGGTTCCCAAACCATAGCCAAGGCAAATCAAACCAATGAATAAGAAAGGTTGTATTACGGAGAATTTGAGAAACATTCGGAATCGCATGATTCGTATGCTTGTGTTTGTGTTCTTTGGTGATCTTTCTATCAAGTTCTATTAATTCTAAGATTTTTTCATGAGAAAAAGAATGGAAAACAACGTTTCCCAAACCATAGCCAAGGCAAATCAAACCAATGAATAAGAAAGGTTGTATTACTGAGAATTTGAGAAACATTCGAAATCGCAAGATTCGTATGCTTGTTTTAGTGTTGTTTGGTGACCTTTCTATCAAGTTCAATTAGTACAAAGATTATTGGACGAGAAAAAGAATGGAAACCAACGGTTCCCAAACCATAGCCTAGGCAAATCAAACCAATCAATAAGAAAGGTTGTGTTATTGAGAATTTGAGAAACATTCGAAATAGCATGATTCGTATGCTTGTGTTTGTGTTGTTCGGTGATCTTTCTATCAAGTTCTATTAGTTCAAAGATTTTTTGACGAGAAAAAGAATGGAAAACAACGGTTCCGAAACCATAGCCAAGGCAAATCAAACCAATGAATCAAGAAAGGTTGTGATATTGAGAATTTGAGAAACAATCGGAATTGCATGATTCGTATGCTTGTGTTTGTGTTGTTTGGTGATCTTTCTATCAAGTTCTATTAGTTCAAAGATTTTTTGACGATAAAAAGAATGGAAAACAACGGTTCCCAAACCATAGCCAACGCAAATCAAACCAATGAATAAGAAAGGTTGTATTACTGAGAATTTGAGAAACATTCGGAATCGCATGATTCGTATGCTTGTGTTTGTGTTCTTTGGTGATCTTTCTATCAAGTTCTTTTAGTTCAAAGATTTATGGACGACAAAAAGATTGGAAACCAACGGTTCCCAAACCATAGCCTAGGCAAATCAAACCAATCAATAAGAAAGGTTGTGTTATTGAGAATTTGAGAAACATTCGGAATCGCATTATTCGTATGCTTGTGTTGATGTTGTTTGGTGATCTTTCTATCAAGTTCAATTAGTTCAAAGATTTTTGGATGACAAAAAGAATGGAAACCAACGGTTCCCAAACCATAGCCTAGGCAAATCAAACCAATGAATAACAAAGGTTGCGTTACTGAGAATTTGAGAAACATTCGGAATCGCATTATTCGTATTCTTGTGTTGGTGCTGTTTGGTGATCTTTCTATCAAGTTCTAGTAGTTCAAAGATTATTGGACGAGAAAAAGAATGGAAAACAACGGTTCCTAAACCATAGCCAAGGCAAACCAGAACCAATGAATAAGAAAGGTTGTATTACTGAGAATTTGAGAAACATTCGGAATCGCATGATTCGTATGCTTATGTTGGTGTTGTTTGGTGATCTTTCCATCACGTTCTATTAGTTTAAAGATTTTTTGACGAGAAAAAGAATGGAAAACAACGGTTCCCAAACCATAGCCAAGGCAAATCAAACCAATGAATAAGAAAGGTTGTATTACTGAGAATTTGAGAAACATTCGAAATCGCATGATTCTTATGCTTGTGTTGGTGTTGTTTGGTGACCTTTCTACCAAGTTCAATTAGTTCAAAGATCATTTGATGAGAAAAAAGAATGGAAACCAACGGTTCCCAAACCATAGCCTCGGCAAATCAAACCAATCAATAAGAAAGGTTGTGTTATTGAGAATTTGAGAAACATTCGGAATCGCATTATTCGTATGCTTGTGTTGGTGTTGTTTGGTGATCATTCTATCAAGTTCAATTAGTTCAAAGATTTTTGGACGACAAAAAGAATGGAAACCAACGGTTCCCAAACCATAGCCTAGGCAAATCAAACCAATGAATAAGAAAGGTTGTATTACTGAGAATTTGAGAAACATTCGGAATCGCATGATTCGTATGCTTGTGTTGGTGCTGTTTGGTGATCGTTCTATCAAGTTCTAGTAGTTCAAAGATTATTGGACGAGAAAAAGAATGGAAACCAATGGTTCCCAAACCATAGCCTAGGCAAATCAAACCTATTAATAAGAAAGGTTGTATTACTGAGAATTTGAGAAACATTCGGAATCGCATGATTCGTATAATTGTGTTTGGGTTCTTTGGTGATCTTTCTATCAAGTTCTATTAGTTCAAAGATTTATGGACTAGAAAAAGAATGGAAACCAACGGTTCGCAAACCACAGCCTAGGCAAATCAAACCAATCAATTAGAAAGGTAGTGTTATTGCGAATTTGAGAAACATTCGAAATCGCATGATTCATATGCTTATGTTGGTGTTGTTTGGTGATCTTTCCATCACGTTCTATTAGTTTAAAGATTTTTTGACGAGAAAAAGAATGTAAAACAACGGTTCCGAAACCATAGCCAAGGCAAATCAAACCAATGAATCAAGAAAGGTTGTGATATTGAAAATTTGTGAAACATTCGGAATCGCATGATTCGTATGCTTGTGTTTGTGTTGTTTGGTGATCTTTCGATCAAGTTCAATTAGTTCAAAGATTTTTGGACGACAAAAAGAATGGAAACCAACGGTTACCAAACCATAGCCTAGGCAAATCAAACCAATCAATAAGAAAGGTTGTGTTATTGAGAATTTGAGAAACATTCGGAATCGCATTATTCGTATGCTTGTGTTGGTGTTGTTTGGTGATCTTTCTATCAAATTCTATTAGTTCAAAGATTTTTTGATGAGAAAAAGAATGGAAAACAAAGGTTCAAAACCATAGCCAAGGACAACCAAACCAATCAATAAGAAAAGTTGTATTACTGAGAATTTGAGAAACATTCGGAATCGCATGATTCGTATGCTTCTGTTGGTGTTGTTTGGTGATCTTTCCATCACGTTCTATTAGTTTAAAGATTTTTTGACGAGAAAAAGAATGGAAAACAACGGTTCCCAAACCATAGCCAAGGCAAATCAAACCAATGAATAAGAAAGGTTGTATTACTGAGAATTTGAGAAACATTCGAAATCGCAAGATTCGTATGCTTGTTTTAGTGTTGTTTGGTGACCTTTCGATCAAGTTCAATTAGTTCAAAGATTATTGGACGAGAAAAAGAATGGACACCATTGGTTCCCAAACCATAGTCTAGGCAAATCAAACCAATCAATAAGAAAGGTTGTGTTATTGAAAATTTGAGAAACATTCGAAATAGCATGATTCGTATGCTTGTGTTTGTGTTGTTTGGTGATCTTTCTATCAAGTTCTATTAGTTCAAAGATTTTTTGACGAGAAAAAGAATGGAAAACAACGGTTCTCAAACCATAGCCAAGGCAAATCAAACCAATGAATCAAGAAAGGTTGTGATATTGAGAATTTGAGAAACATTCGGAATTGCCTGATTTGTATGCTTGTGTTTGTGTTGTTTGGTGATCTTTCTATCAAGTTCTAATAGTTCAAAGATTTTTTGACGAGAAAAAAAATGGAAAACAACGGTTCCCAAACCATAGCCAAGGCAAATCAAACCAATGAATAAGAAAGGTTGTATTACTGAGAATTTGAGAAACATTCGGAATCGCATGATTCGTATGCTTGTTTGTGTTCTTTGGTGATCTTTCTATCAAGTTCTATTAGTTCAAAGATTTATAGACGACAAAAAGATTGGAAACCAACGGTTCCCAAACCATAGCCTAGGCAAATCAAACCAATTAATAAGAAAGATTGTGTTATTGAGAATTTGAGAAACATTCGAAATCGCATGATTCGTATGCTTGTGTTTGTGTTGTTTGGTGATCTTTCTATCAAGTTCTATTAGTTCAAAGATTTTTGGACGAGAAAAAGAATGGAAACCAACTGTTCCCAAACCATAGCCTAAGCAAATCAAACCAATCAATAAGAAAGGTTGTGTTGTTGAGAATTTGAGAAACATTCGAAATCGCATGATTCGTATGCTTGTGTTGGTGTTGTTTGGTGATCTTTCTATCAAGTTCTATTAGTTCAAAGATTTTTTGACGAGAAAAAGAATGGAAAACAACAGTTCCTAAACCATAGCCAAGGCAAACCAAACCAATGAATAAGAAAGGTTGTATTACTGAGAATTTGAGAAACATTCGGAATCGCATGATTCGTATGCTTATGTTGGTGTTGTTTGGTGATCTTTCCATCACGTTCTATTAGTTTAAAGATTTTTTGACGAGAAAAAGAATGGAAAACAACGGTTCCCAAACCATAGCCAAGGCAAATCAAACCAATGAATAAGAAAGGTTGTATTACTGAGAATTTGAGAAACATTCGAAATCGCATGATTCGTATGCTTGTGTTGGTGTTGTTTGGTGATCTTTCTATCAAGTTCAATTAGTTCAAAGATTATTGGACGAGAAAAAGAATGGAAACCAACGGGTCCCAAACAATAGCCTAGGCAAATCAAACCAATCAATAAGAAAGGTTGTGTTATTGAGAATTTGAGAAACATTCGAAATCGCATGATTCATATGCTTGTGTTTGTGTTGTTTGGTGATCTTTCTATCAAGTTCTATTAGTTCAAAGATTTTTTGACGAGAAAAAGAATGTAAAACAACGGTTCCCAAACCATAGCCAAGGCAAATCAAACCAATGAATAAGAAAGGTTGTATTACTGAGAATTTGAGAAACATTCGGAATCGCATGATTCGTATGCTTATGTTGGTGCTGTTTGGTGATCTTTCTATCAAGTTCTATTAGTTCAAAGATTTATGGACTAGAAAAAGAATGGAAACCAACGGTTCCCAATCCACAGCCTAGGCAAATCAAACCAATCAATAAGAAAGGTTGTGTTATTGCGAATTTGAGAAACATTCGAAATAGCATCATTCGTATGCTTGTGTTTGTGTTGTTTGGTGATGTTTCTATCAAGTTCTATTAGTTCAAAGATTTTTTGACGAGAAAAAGAATGGAAAACAACGGTTCCGAAACCATAGCCAAGGCAAATCAAACCAATGAATCAAGAAAGGTTGTGATATTGAGAATTTGAGAAACATTCGGAATTGCATGATTCGTATGCTTGTGTTTGTGTTGTTTGGTGATCTTTGTATCAAGTTCTATTAGTTCAAAGATTTTTTGACGAGAAAAAGAATGGAAAACAATGGTTCCCAAACCATAGCCAAGGCAAATCAAACCAATGAATAAGAAAGGTTGTATTACTGAGAATTTGAGAAACATTCGGAATCGCATGATTCGTATGCTTGTGTTTGTGTTCTTTGGTGATCTTTCTATCAAGTTCTATTAGTTCAAAGATTTATGGACGACAAAAAGATTGGAAACCAACGGTTCCCAAACCATAGCCTAGGCAAATCAAACCAATCAATAAGAAAGGTTGTATTACTGAGAATTTGAGAAACATTCGGAATCAAATGATTCGTATGCTTCTATTGGTGTTGGTTGGTGATCTTTCCATCACGTTCTATTAGTTTAAAGATTTTTTGACGAGAAAAAGAATGGAAAACAACGGTTCCCAAACCATAGCCAAGGCAAATCAAACCAATGAATAAGAAAGGTTGTATTACTGAGAATTTGAGAAACATTCGAAATCGCAAGATTCGTATGCTTGTTTTAGTGTTGTTTGGTGACCTTTCTATCAAGTTCAATTAGTTCAAAGATTATTGGACGAGAAAAAGAATGGAAACCAACGGTTCCCAAACCATAGCCTAGGCAAATCAAACCAATCAATAAGAAAGGTTGTGTTATTGAGAATTTGAGAAACATTCGAAATAGCATGATTCGTATGCTTGTGTTTGTGTTGTTCGGTGATCTTTCTATCAAGTTCTATTAGTTCAAAGATTTTTTGACGAGAAAAAGAATGGAAAACAACGGTTCCGAAACCATAGCCAAGGCAAATCAAACCAATGAATCAAGAAAGGTTGTGATATTGAGAATTTGAGAAACATTCGGAATTGCATGATTCGTATGCTTGTGTTTGTGTTGTTTGGTGATCTTTCTATCAAGTTCTATTAGTTCAAAGATTTTTTGACGAGAAAAAGAATGGAAAACAACGGTTCCCAAACCATAGCCAAGGCAAATAAAACCAATGAATAAGAAAGGTTGTATTACTGAGAATTTGAGAAACATTCGGAATCGCATGATATGTATGCTTGTGTTTGTGTTCTTTGGTGATCTTTCTATCAAGTTCTATTAGTTCAAAGATTTATGGACGACAAAAAGATTGGAAACCAACGGTTCCCAAACCATAGCCTAGGCAAATCAAACCAATCAATAAGAAAGGTTGTATTACTGAGAATTTGAGAAACATTCGGAATCGCATGATACGTATGCTTCTGTTGGTGTTGTTTGGTGATCTTTCCATCACGTTCTATTAGTTTAAAGATTTTTTGACGAGAAAAAGAATGGAAAACAACGGTTCCCAAACCATTGCCAAGGCAAATCAAACCAATGAATAAGAAAGGTTGTATTACTGAGAATTTGAGAAACATTCGAAATCGCATGATTCGTATGCTTGTTTTAGTGTTGTTTGGTGACCTTTCTATCAAGTTCAATTAGTTCAAAGATTATTGGACGAGAAAAAGAATGGAAACCAACGGTTCCCAAACCATAGCCTAGGCAAATCAAACCAATCAATAAGAAAGGTTGTGTTATTGAGAATTTGAGAAACATTCGAAATAGCATGATTCGTATGCTTGTGTTTGTGTTGTTTGGTGATCTTTCTATCAAGTTCTATTAGTTCGAAGATTTTTCGACGAGAAAAAGAATGGAAAACAACGGTTCCCAAACCATAGCCAAGGCAAATCAAACCAATGAATCAAGAAAGGTTGTGATATTGAGAATTTGAGAAACATTCGGAATTGCATGATTCGTATGCTTGTGTTTGTGTTGTTTGGTGATCTTTCTATCAAGTTCTATTAGTTCAAAGATTTTTTGACGAGAAAAAGAATGGAAAACAACGGTTCCCAAACCATAGCCAAGGCAAATCAAACCAATGAATAAGAAAGGTTGTATTACTGAGAATTTGAGAAACATTCGGAATCGCATGATTCGTATGCTTGTGTTTGTGTTCTTTAGTGATCTTTCTATCAAGTTCTATTAGTTCAAAGATTTATGGACGACAAAAAGATTGGAAACCAACGGTTCCCAAACCATAGCCTAGGCAAATCAAACCAATCAATAAGAAAGGTTGTATTACTGAGAATTTGAGAAACATTCGGAATCGCATGATTCGTATGCTTGTGTTTGTGTTCTTTGGTGATCTTTCTATCAAGTTCTATTAGTTCAAAGATTTATGGACGACAAAAAGATTGGAAACCAACGGTTCCCAAACCATAGCCTAGGCAAATCAAACCAATCAATAAGAAAGGTTGTGTTATTGCGAATTTGAGAAACATTCGAAATCGCATGATTCGTATGCTTATGTTGGTGTTGTTTGGTGATCATTCCATCACGTTCTATTAGTTTAAAGATTTTTTGACGAGAAAAAGAATGTAAAACAATGGTTCCCAAACCATAGCCAAGGCAAATCAAACCAATGAATAAGAAAGGTTGTATTACTGAGAATTTGAGAAACATTCGAAATCGCACGATTCGTATGCTTGTGTTGGTGTTGTTTGGTGATCTTTCTATCAAGTTCAATTAGTTCAAAGATTATTGGACGAGAAAAAGAATGGAAATCAACGGTTCCCAAACCATAGCCTAGGCAAATCAAACCAATCAATAAGAAAGGTTGTGTTATAGAGAATTTGAGAAACATTCGAAATCGCATGATTCATATGCTTGTGTTTGTGTTGTTTGGTGATCTTTCTATCAAGTTCTATTAGTTCAAAGATTTTTTGACGAGAAAAAGAATGTAAAACAACGGTTCCCAAACCATAGCCAAGGCAAATCAAACCAATGAATAAGAAAGGTTGTATTACTGAGAATTTGAGAAACATTCGGAATCGCATGATTCGTATGCTTGTGTTGGTGCTGTTTGGTGATCTTTCTATCAAGTTCTATTAGTTCAAAGATTATTGGATGAGAAAAAGAATGGAAACCAATGGTTCCCAAACCATAGCCTAGGCAAATCAAACCAATGAATAAGAAAGGTTGTATTACTGAGAATTTGAGAAACATTCGGAATTGCATGATTCGTATGCTTGTGTTTGTATTCTTTGGTGATCTTTCTATCAAGTTCTATTAGTTCAAAGATTTATGGACGACAAAAAGATTGGAAACCAACGGTTCCCAAACCATAGCCTAGGCAAATCAAACCAATCAATAAGAAAGGTTGTATTACTGAGAATTTGAGAAACATTCGGAATCGCATGATTCGTATGCTTCTGTTGGTGTTGGTTGGTGATCTTTCCATCACGTTCTATTAGTTTAAAGATTTTTTGATGAGAAAAAGAATGGAAAACAACGGTTCCCAAACCATAGCCAAGGAAAATCAAACCAATGAATAAGAAAGGTTGTATTACTGAGAATTTGAGAAACATTCGAAATCGCAAGATTCGTATGCTTGTTTTAGTGTTGTTTGGTGACCTTTCGATCAAGTTCAATTAGTTCAAAGATTATTGGACGAGAAAAAGAATGGACACCAACGGTTCCCAAACCATAGCCTAGGCAAATAAAACCAATCAATAAGAAAGGTTGTGTTATTGAAAATTTGAGAAACATTCGAAATAGCATGATTCGTATGCTTGTGTTTGTGTTGTTTGGTGATCTTTCTATCAAGTTCTATTAGTTCAAAGATTTTTTGACGAGAAAAAGAATGGAAAACAACGGTTCTCAAACCATAGCCCAGGCAAATCAAACCAATGAATCAAGAAAGGTTGTGATATTGAGAATTTGAGAAACATTCGGAATTGCCTGATTCGTATGCTTGTGTTTGTGTTGTTTGGTGATCTTTCTATCAAGTTCTAATAGTTCAAAGATTTTTTGACGAGAAAAAGAATGGAAAACAACGGTTCCCAAACCATAGCCAAGGCAAATCAAACCAATGAATAAGAAAGGTTGTATTACTGAGAATTTGAGAAACATTAGGAATCGCATGATTCGTATGCTTGTTTGTGTTCTTTGGTGATCTTTCTATCAAGTTCTATTAGTTCAAAGATTTATGGACGACAAAAAGATTGGAAACCAACGGTTCCCAAACCATAGCCTAGGCAAATCAAACCAATCAATAAGAAAGGTTGTGTTATTGAGAATTTGAGAAACATTCGGAATCGCATTATTCGTTTTCTTGTGTTGGTGCTGTTTTATGATCTTTCTATCAAGTTCTATTAGTTCAAAGATTTTTTGACGAGAAAAAGAATGGAAAACAACAGTTCCTAAACCATAGCCAAGGCAAACCAAACCAATGAATAAGAAAGGTTGTATTACTGAGAATTTGAGAAACATTCGGAATCGCATGATTCGTATGCTTATGTTGGTGTTGTTTGGTGATATTTCCATCACGTTCTATTAGTTTAAAGATTTTTTGACGAGAAAAAGAATGGAAAACAACGGTTCCCCAACCATAGCCAAGGCAAATCAAACCAATGAATAAGAAAGGTTGTATTACTGAGAATTTGAGAAACATTCGAAATCGCATGATTCGTATGCTTGTGTTGGTGTTGTTTGGTGATCTTTCTATCAAGTTCAATTAGTTCAAAGATTATTGGACGAGAAAAAGAATGGAAACCAACGGTTCCCAAACCATAGCCTAGGCAAATCAAACCAATCAATAAGAAAGGTTGTGTTATTGAGAATTTGAGAAACATTCGAAATCGCATGATTCACATGCTTGTGTTTGTGTTGTTTGGTGATCTTTCTATCAAGTTCTATTAGTTCAAAGATTTTTTGACGAGAAAAAGAATGTAAAACAACGGTTCCCAAACCATAGCCAAGGCAAATCAAACCAATGAATAAGAAAGGTTGTATTACTGAGAATTTGAGAAACATTCAGAATCGCATGATTCCTATGCTTGTGTTGGTGCTGTTTGGTGATCTTTCTATCAAGTTCTATTAGTTCAAAGATTATTGGATGAGAAAAAGAATGGAAACCAACGGTTCCCAAACCATAGCCTAGGCAAATCAAACCAATCAATAAGAAAGGTTGTATTACTGAGAATTTGAGAAACATTCGGAATCGCATGATTCGTATGCTTCTGTTGGTGTTGGTTGGTGATCTTTCCATCACGTTCTATTAGTTTAAAGATTTTTTGACGAGAAAAAGAATGGAAAACAACGGTTCCCAAACCATAGCCAAGGCAAATCAAACCAATGAATAAGAAAGGTTGTATTACTGAGAATTTGAGAAACATTCGAAATCGCAAGATTCGTATGCTTGTTTTAGTGTTGTTTGTTGACCTTTCTATCAAGTTCAATTAGTTCAAAGATTATTGGACGAGAAAAAGAATGGAAACCAACGTTTCCCAAACCATAGCCTAGGCAAATCAAACCAATCAATAAGAAAGGTTGTGTTATTGAGAATTTGAGAAACATTCGAAATAGCATGATTCGTATGCTTGTGTTTGTGTTGTTTGGTGATCTTTCTATCAAGTTCTATTAGTTCGAAGATTTTTTGACGAGAAAAAGAATGGAAAACAACGGTTCCCAAACCATAGCCAAGGCAAATCAAACCAATGAATCAAGAAAGGTTGTGATATTGAGAATTTGAGAAACATTCGGAATTGCATGATTCGTATGCTTGTGTTTGTGTTGTTTGGTGATCTTTCTATCAAGTTCTATTAGTTCAAAGATTTTTTGACGAGAAAAAGAATGGAAAACAACGGTTCTCAAACCATAGCCAAGGCAAATCAAACCAATGAATCAAGAAAGGTTGTGATATTGAGAATTTGAGAAACATTCGGAATTGCCTGATTCGTATGCTTGTGTTTGTGTTGTTTGGTGATCTTTCTATCAAGTTCTAATAGTTCAAAGATTTTTTGACGAGAAAAAGAATGGAAAACAACGGTTCCCAAACCATAGCCAAGGCAAATCAAACCAATGAATAAGAAAGGTTGTATTACTGAGAATTTGAGAAACATTAGGAATCGCATGATTCGTATGCTTGTTTGTGTTCTTTGGTGATCTTTCTATCAAGTTCTATTAGTTTAAAGATTTATGGACGACAAAAAGATTGGAAACCAACGGTTCCCAAACCATAGCCTAGGCAAATCAAACCAATCAATAAGAAAGGTTGTGTTATTGAGAATTTGAGAAACATTCGGAATCGCATTATTCGTTTTCTTGTGTTGGTGCTATTTTATGATCTTTCTATCAAGTTCTATTAGTTCGAAGATTTTTTGACGAGAAAAAGAATGGAAAACAACAGTTCCTAAACCATAGCCAAGGCAAACCAAACCAATGAATAAGAAAGGTTGTATTACTGAGAATTTGAGAAACATTCGGAATCGCATGATTCGTATGCTTATGTTGGTATTGTTTGGTGATATTTCCATCACGTTCTATTAGTTTAAAGATTTTTTGACGAGAAAAAGAATGGAAAACAACGGTTCCCAAACCATAGCCAAGGCAAATCAAACCAATGAATAAGAAAGGTTGTATTACTGAGAATTTGAGAAACATTCGAAATCGCATGATTCGTATGCTTGTGTTGGTGTTGTTTGGTGATCTTTCTATCAAGTTCAATTAGTTCAAAGATTATTGGACGAGAAAAAGAATGGAAACCAACGGTTCCCAAACCATAGCCTAGGCAAATCAAACCAATCAATAAGAAAGGTTGTGTTATTGAGAATTTGAGAAACATTCGAAATCGCATGATTCATATTCTTGTGTTTGTGTTGTTTGGTGATCTTTCTATCAAGTTCTATTAGTTCAAAGATTTTTTGACGAGAAAAAGAATGTAAAACAACGGTTCCCAAACCATAGCCAAGGCAAATCAAACCAATGAATAAGAAAGGTTGTATTACTGAGAATTTGAGAAACATTCGGAATCGCATGATTCCTATGCTTGTGTTGGTGCTGTTTGGTGATCTTTCTATCAAGTTCTATTAGTTCAAAGATTTTTGGATGAGAAAAAGAATGGAAACCAATGGTTCCCAAACCATAGCCTAGGCAAATCAAACCAATGAATAAGAAAGGTTGTATTACTGAGAATTTGAGAAACATTCGGAATTGCATGATTCGTATGCTTGTGTTTGTGTTCTTTGGTGATCTTTCTATCAAGTTCTATTAGTTCAAAGATTTATGGACTAGAAAAAGAATGGAAACCAACGGTTCCCAATCCACAGCCTAGGCAAATCAAACCAATCAATAAGAAAGGTTGTGTTATTGCGAATTTGAGAAACATTCGAAATAGCATCATTCGTATGCTTGTGTTTGTGTTGTTTGGTGATCTTTCTATCAAGTTCTATTAGTTCAAAGATTTTTTGACGAGAAAAAGAATGGAAAACAACGGTTCCGAAACCATAGCCAAGGCAAATCAAACCAATGAATCAAGAAAGGTTGTGATATTGAGAATTTGAGAAACATTCGGAATTGCATGATTCGTATGCTTGTGTTTGTGTTGTTTGGTGATCTTTCTATCAAGTTCTATTAGTTCAAAGATTTTTTGACTAGAAAAAGAATGGAAAACAACGGTTCCCAAACCATAGCCAAGGCAAATCAAACCAATGAATAAGAAAGGTTGTATTACTGAGAATTTGAGAAACATTCGGAATCGCATGATTCGTATGCTTGTGTTTGTGTTCTTTGGTGATCTTTCTATCAAGTTCTATTAGTTCAAAGATTTATGGACGACAAAAAGATTGGAAACCAACGGTTCCCAAACCATAGCCTAGGCAAATCAAACCAATCAATAAGAAAGGTTGTATTACTGAGAATTTGAGAAACATTCGGAATCGCATGATTCGTATGCTTCTGTTGGTGTTGGTTGGTGATCTTTCCATCACGTTCTATTAGTTTAAAGATTTTTTGACGAGAAAAAGAATGGAAAACAACGGTTCCCAAACCATAGCCAAGGCAAATCAAACCAATGAATAAGAAAGGTTGTATTACTGAGAATTTGAGAAACATTCGAAATCGCAAGATTCGTATGCTTGTTTTAGTGTTGTTTGGTGACCTTTCTATCAAGTTCAATTAGTTCAAAGATTATTGGACGAGAAAAAGAATGGAAACGAACGGTTCCCAAACCATAGCCTAGGCAAATCAAACCAATCAATAAGAAAGGTTGTGTTATTGAGAATTTGAGAAACATTCGAAATAGCATGATTCGTATGCTTGTGTTTGTGTTGTTCGGTGATCTTTCTATCAAGTTCTATTAGTTCAAAGATTTTTTGACGAGAAAAAGAATGGAAAACAACGGTTCCGAAACCATAGCCAAGGCAAATCAAACCAATGAATCAAGAAAGGTTGTGATATTGAGAATTTGAGAAACATTCGGAATTGCATGATTCGTATGCTTGTGTTTGTGTTGTTTGGTGATCTTTCTATCAAGTTCTATTAGTTCAAAGATTTTTTGACGAGAAAAAGAATGGAAAACAACGGTTCCCAAACCATAGCCAAGGCAAATCAAACCAATGAATAAGAAAGGTTGTATTACTGAGAATTTGAGAAACATTCGGAATCGCATGATTCGTATGCTTGTGTTTGTGTTCTTTGGTGATCTTTCTATCAAGTTCTATTAGTTCAAAGATTTATGGACGACAAAAAGATTGGAAACCAACGGTTCCCAAACCATAGCCTAGGCAAATCAAACCAATCAATAAGAAAGGTTGTGTTATTGCGAATTTGAGAAACATTCGAAATCGCATGATTCGTATGCTTATGTTGGTGTTGTTTGGTGATCATTCCATCACGTTCTATTAGTTTAAAGATTTTTTGACGAGAAAAAGAATGTAAACCAACGGTTCCCAAACCATAGCCAAGGCAAATCAAACCAATGAATAAGAAAGGTTGTATTATTGAGAATTTGAGAAACATTCGAAATCGCATGATTCGTATGCTTGTGTTGGTTTTGTTTGGTGATCTTTCTATCAAGTTCAATTAGTTCAAAGATTATTGGACGAGAAAAAGAATGGAAACCAACGGTTCCCAAACCATAGCCTAGGCAAATCAAACCAATCAATAAGAAAGGTTGTGTTATTGAGAATTTGAGAAACATTCGAAATCGCATGATTCATATGCTTGTGTTTGTGTTGTTTGGTGATCTTTCTATCAAGTTCTATTAGTTCAAAGATTTTTTGACGAGAAAAAGAATGTAAAACAACGGTTCCCAAACCATAGCCAAGGCAAATCAAACCAATGAATAAGAAAGGTTGTATTACTGAGAATTTGAGAAACATTCGGAATCGCATGATTCGTATTCTTGTGTTGGTGCTGTTTGGTGATCTTTCTATCAAGTTCTATTAGTTCAAAGATTATTGGATGAGAAAAAGAATGGAAACCAATGGTTCCCAAACCATAGCCTAGGCAAATCAAACCAATGAATAAGAAAGGTTGTATTACTGAGAATTTGAGAAACATTCGGAATTGCATGATTCGTATGCTTGTGTTTGTATTCTTTGGTGATCTTTCTATCAAGTTCTATTAGTTCAAAGATTTATGGACTAGAAAAAGAATGGAAACCAACGGTTCCCAATCCACAGCCTAGGCAAATCAAACCAATCAAGAAGAAAGGTTGTGTTATTGCGAATTTGAGAAACAGTCGAAATAGCATCATTCGTATGCTTGTGTTTGTTTTGTTTGGTGATCTTTCTATCAAGTTCTATTAGTTCAAAGATTTTTTGACGAGAAAAAGAATGGAAAGAACGGTTCCGAATGTTTCTCAAATTCTCAGTAATACAACCTTTCTTATTCATTGGTTTGATTTGCCTAGGCTATGGTTTGGGAACCGTTGGTTTCCATTCTTTTTCTAGTCCATAAATCTTTGAACTAATAGAACTTGATATAAAGATCACCAAAGAACACAAACACAAGCATACGAATCATGCAATTCCGAATGTTTCTCAAATTCTCAGTAATACAACCTTTCTTATTCATTGGTTTGATTTGCCTTGGCTATGGTTTGGGAACCGTTGTTGTCCATTCTTTTTCTCGTCAAAAAATCTTTAAACTAATAGAACGTGATTGAAAGATCACCAAACAACACCAACATAAGCATACGAATCATGCGATTCCGAATGTTTCTCAAATTCACAGTAATAAAATCTTTCTTATACATTGGTTTGATTTGCCTTGGCTATGGTTTGGGAACCGTTGGTTTCCATTATTTTTCTCGTCCAAAAATCTTTGAAATAATAGAACTTGATAGAAAGATCACCAAACAACACCAACACAAGCATACGAATCATGCGATTTCGAATGTTTCTCAAATTCTCAGTAATACAACCTTTCTTATTGATTGGTTTGATTTGCCTAGGCTATGCTTTGGGAACCGTTGGTTTCCATTCTTTTTCTAGTCCATAAATCTTTGAACTAATAGAACTTGATAGAAAGATCACCAAAGAACACAAACACAAGCATACGAATCATGCAATTCCGAATGTTTCTCAAATTCTCAGTAATACAACCTTTCTTATTCATTGGTTTGATTTGCGTTGGCTATGGTTTGAGAACCGTTGTTGTCCATTCTTTTTCTCGTCAAAAAATCTTTAAACTAATAGAACGTGATTGAAAGATCACCAAACAACACCAACATAAGCATACGAATCATGCGATTCCGAATGTTTCTCAAATTCACAGTAATAAAATCTTTCTTATACATTGGTTTGATTTGCCTTGGCTATGGTTTGGGAACCGTTGGTTTCCATTATTTTTCTCGTCCAAAAATCTTTGAAATAATAGAACTTGATAGAAAGATCACCAAACAACACCAACACAAGCATACGAATCATGCGATTTCGAATGTTTCTCAAATTCTCAGTAATACAACCTTTCTTATTGATTGGTTTGATTTGCCTAGGCTATGGTTTGGGAACCGTTGGTTTCCATTCTTTTTGTCGTCCAAAAATCTTTGAACTAATTGAACTTGATAGAAAGATCACCAAACAACACAAACACAAGCATACGAATCATGCGATTTCGAATGTTTCTCAAATTCTCAGTAATACAACATTTCTTATTCATTGGTTTGATTTGCCTTGCCTATGGTTTGGGAACCGTTGTTTTCCATTCTTTTTCTCGTCAAAAAATCTTTAAACTAATAAAACGTGATGGAAAGATCACCATACAACACCAACGTAAGCATACGAATCATGCGATTCCGAATGTTTCTCAAATTCTCAATAATACAACCTTTCTTATTCATTGGTTTGGTTTGCCTTGGCTATGGTTTAGGAACCGTTGTTTTCCATTCTTTTTCTCGTCAAAAAATCTTTGAACTAATAGAACTTGATAGAAAGATCACCAAACAACACCAACACAAGCGTACGAATAATGCGATTCCGAATGTTTATCAAATTCGCAATAACACAACCTTTCTTATTGATTGGTTTGATTTGCCTAGGCTATGGTTTGGGAACCGTTGGTTTCCATTCTTTTTGTCGTCCAAAAATCTTTGAACTAATTGAACTTGATAGAAAGATCACCAAACAACACAAACACAAGCATATGAATCATGCGATTTCGAATGTTACTCAAATTCTCAGTAATACAACCTTTCTTATTCATTGGTTTGATTTGCCTTGGCTATGGTTTGGGAACTGTTGTTGTCCATTCTTTTTCTCGTCAAAAAATCTTTAAACTAATAGAACGTGATTGAAAGATCACCAAACAACACCAACATAAGCATACGAATCATGCGATTCCGAATGTTTCTCGAATTCACAGTAATAAAATCTTTCTTATACATTGGTTTGATTTGCCTTGGCTATGGTTTGGGAACCGTTGGTTTCCATTATTTTTCTCGTCCAAAAATCTTTGAAATAATAGAACTTGATAGAAAGATCACCAAACAACACCAACACAAGCATACGAATCATGCGATTTCGAATGTTTCTCAAATTCTCAGTAATACAACCTTTCTTATTGATTGGTTTGATTTGCCTAGGCTATGGTTTGGGAACCGTTGGTTTCCATTCTTTTTGTCGTCCAAAAATCTTTGAACTAATTGAACTTGATAGAAAGATCACCAAACAACACAAACACAAGCATACGAATCACGATTTCGAATGTTTCTCAAATTCTCAGTAATACAACCTTTCTTATTGATTGGTTTGATTTGCCTAGGCTATGGTTTGGGAACCGTTGTTGTCCATTCTTTTCCTCATCAAAAAATCTTTAAACTAATAGAACGTGATTGAAAGATCACCAAACAACACCAACATAAGCATACGAATCATGCGATTCCGAATGTTTCTCAAATTCACAGTAATAAAATATTTCTTATTGGTTTGATTTGCCTTGGCTATGGTTTGGGAACCGTTGGTTTCCATTATTTTTCTCGTCCAAAAATCTTTGAAATAATAGAACTTGATAGAAAGATCACCAAACAACACCAACACAAGTATACGAATCATGCGATTTCGAATGTTTCTCAAATTCTCAGTAATACAACCTTTCTTATTGATTGGTTTGATTTGCCTAGGCTATGGTTTGGGAACCGTCGGTCTCCATTCTTTTTGTCGTCCAAAAATCTTTGAACTAATTGAACTTGATATAAAGATCACCAAACAACACAAACACAAGCATACGAATCACGATTTCGAATGTTTCTCAAATTCTCATTAATACAACCTTTCTTATTCATTGGTTTGATTTGCCTTGGCTATGGTTTGGGAACCGTTGTTTTCCATTCTTTTTCTCGTCAAAAAATCTTTAAAATAATAGAACATGATGGAAAGATCACCAAACAACACCAACATAAGCATACCAATCATGCGATTTCGAATGTTTCTCAAATTCGCAATAACACAACCTTTCTTATTGATTGGTTTGATTTGGCTAGGCTATGGTTTGGGAACCGTTGGTTTCCATTTTTTTTCTAGTCCATAAATCTTTGAACTAATAGAACTTGATAGAAAGATCACCAAAGAACACAAACACAAGCATACGAATCATGCAATTCCGAATGTTTCTCAAATTCTCAGTAATACAACCTTTCTTATTCATTGGTTTGATTTGCCTTGGCTATGGTTTGGGAACCGTTTTTGTCCATTCTTTTTCTCGTCAAAAAATCTTTAAACTAATACAACGTGATTGAAAGATCACAAACAACACCAACATAAGCATACGAATCATGCGATTCCGAATGTTTCTCAAATTCTAAGTAATAAAATCTTTCTTATACATTGGTTTGATTTGCCTTGGCTATGGTTTGGGAACCGTTGGTTTCCATTATTTTTCTCGTCCAAAAATCTTTGAAATAATAGAACTTGATAGAAAGATCACCAAACAACACCAACACAAGCATACGAATCATGCGATTTCGAATGTTTCTCAAATTCTCAGTAATACAACCTTTCTTATTGATTGGTTTGATTTGCCTAGGCTATGGTTTGGGAACCGTTGGTTTCCATTCTTTTTGTCGTCCAAAAATCTTTGAACTAATTGAACTTGATAGAAAGATCACCAAACAACACAAACACAAGCATACGAATCATGCGATTTCGAATGTTTCTAAAATTCTCAGTAATGCAACATTTCTTATTCATTGGTTTGATTTGCCTTGGCTATGGTTTGGGAACCGTTGTTTTCCATTATTTTTCTCGTCAAAAAATCTTTAAACTAATAAAACGTGATGGAAAGATCCCCAAACAACACCAACGTAAGCATACGAATCATGCGATTCCGAATGTTTCTCAAATTCTCAATAATACAACCTTTCTTATTCATTGGTTTGGTTTGCCTTGGCTATGGTTTAGGAACCGTTGTTTTCCATTCTTTTTCTCGTCAAAAAATCTTTGAACTAATAGAACTTGATAGAAAGATCACCAAACAACACCAACACAAGCGTACGAATAATGCGATTCCGAATGTTTATCAAATTCTCAATAACACAACCTTTCTTATTGATTGGTTTGATTTGCCTAGGCTATGGTTTGGGAACCGTTGGTTTCCATTCTTTTTGTCGTCCAAAAATCTTTGAACTAATTGAACTTGATAGAAAGATCACCAAACAACACAAACACAAGCATACGAATCATGCGATTTCGAATGTTTCTCAAATTCTCAGTAATACAACCTTTCTTATTGATTGGTTTGATTTGCCTAGGCTATGGTTTGGGAACCGTTGTTTTCCATTCTTTTTCTCGTCAAAAAATCTTTGAACTAATAGAACTTGATAGAAAGATCACCAAACAACACCAACACAAGCATACGAATCATGCGATTCCGAATGTTTCTCAAATTCTCAGTAATACAACCTTTCTTATTGATTGGTTTGATTTGCCTAGGCTATGGTTTGGGAACCGTTGGTTTCCATTCTTTTTGTCGTCCAAAAATCTTTGAACTAATTGAACTTGATAGAAACATCACCAAACAACACAAACACAAGCATATGAATCATGCGATTTCGAATGTTTCTCAAATTCTCAATAATACCACCTTTCTTATTCATTGGTTTGATTTGCCTTGGCTATGGTTTGGGAACCGTTGTTGTCCATTCTTTTTCTCGTCAAAAAATCTTTAAACTAATACAACGTGATTGAAAGATCACCAAACAACACCAACATAAGCATACGAATCATGCGATTCCGAATGTTTCTCAAATTCACAGTAATATAATCTTTCTTATACATTGGTTTGATTTGCCTTGGCTATGGTTTGGGAACCGTTGGTTTCCATTATTTTTCTCGTCCAAAAATCTTTGAAATAATAGAACTTGATAGAAAGATCACCAAACAACACCAACACAAGCATACGAATCATGTGATTTCGAATGTTTCTCAAATTCTCAGTAATACAACCTTTCTTATTGATTGGTTTGATTTGCCTAGGCTATGGTTTGGGAACCGTTGGTTTCCATTCTTTTTGTCGTCCAAAAATCTTTGAACTAATTGAACTTGATAGAAAGATCACCAAACAACACAAACACAAGCATACGAATCACAATTTCGAATGTTTCTCAAATTCTCAGTAATACAACCTTTCTTATTCATTGGTTTGATTTGCCTTGGCTATGGTTTGGGAACCGTTGTTTTCCATTCTTTTTCTCGTAAAAAAATCTTTAAACTAATAGAACATGATGGAAAGATCACCAAACAACACCAACATAAGCATACCAATCATGCGATTCCGAATGTTTCTCAAATTCGCAATAACACAACCTTTCTTATTGATTGGTTTGATTTGCCTAGGCTATGGTTTGGGAACCGTTGGTTTCCATTCTTTTTCTCGTCAAAAAATCTTTGAACTAATAGAACTTGATAGAAAGATCACCAAACAACACCGACACAAGCGTACGAATAATGCGATTCCGAATGTTTATCAAATTCTCAGTAATACAACCTTTCTTATTCATTGGTTTGATTTGCCTAGGCTATGGTTTGGGAACCGTTGGTTTCCATTCTTTTTGTCGTCCAATAATCTTTGAACTAATTGAACTTGATAGAAAGATCACCAAACAGCACCAACACAAGCATACGAATCATGCGATTTCGAATGTTTCTCAAATTCTCAATAATACAACCTTTCTTATTCATTGGTTTGATTTGCCTTGGCTATGGTTTGGGAACCGTTGTTGTCCATTCTTTTTCTCGTCAAAAGATCTTTAACCTAATACAACGTGATTGAAAGATCACCAAACAACACCAACATAAGCATACCAATCATGCGATTTCGAATGTTTCTCAAATTCGCAATAACACAACCTTTCTTATTGATTGGTTTGATTTGCCTAGGCTATGGTTTGGGAACCGTTGGTTTCCATTATTTTTCTAGTCCATAAATCTTTGAACTAATAGAACTTGATAGAAAGATCACCAAAGAACACAAACACAAGCATATGAATCATGCAATTCCGAATGTTTCTCAAATTCTCAGTAATACAACCTTTCTTATTCATTGGTTTGATTTGCCTAGGCTATGGTTTGAGAACCATTGGTTTCCATTCTTTTTCTCGTCCAATAATCTTTGAACTAATAGAACTTGATAGAAAGATCACCAAACAGCACCAACACAAGCATACGAATCATGCGATTCCGAATGTTTCTCAAATTCTCAATAATACAACCTTTCTTATTCATTGGTTTGATTTGCCTAGGCTATGGTTTGGCAAGTGTTGGTTTCCATTCTTTTTCTAGTCCAAAAATCTTTGAACTAATAGAACTTGATAGAAAGATCAACAAACAAGATAAACACAAGCATACGAATCATGCGATATTGAATGTTTCTCAAATTCTCAATAATACAACCTTTCTTATTGATTGGTTTGATTTGCCTAGGCTATGGTTTGGGAACCGTTGGTTTCCATTCTTTTTGTCGTCCAAAAATCTTTGAACTAATTGAACTTGATAGAAAGATCACCAAACAACACCAACACAAGCATACGAATCATGCGATTCCGAATGTTTCTCAAATTCTCAATAACACAACCTTTCTTATTCATTGGTTTGATTTGCCTTGGCTATGGTATGGGAACCGTTGGTTTCCATTCTTTTTGTCGTCCAAAAATATTTGAACTAATAGAACTTGATAGAAAGATCACCAAACAACACAAACACAAGCATACGAATCATGCGATTCCGAATGTTTCTCAAATTCTCAGTAATACAACCTTTCTTATTCATTGGTTTGGTTTGCCTTGGCTATGGTTTAGGAACCGTTGTTTTCCATTCTTTTTCTCGTCAAAAAATCTTTAAACTAATAGAACGTGATGGAAAGATCACCAAACAACACCAGCATAAGCATACCAATCATGCGATTTCGAATGTTTCTCAAATTCGCAATAACACAACCTTTCTTATTTATTGGTTTGATTTGCCTAGGCTATGGTTTGGGAACCGTTGGTTTCCATTCTTTTTCTAGTCCATAAATCTTTGAACTAATAGAACTTGATAGAAAGATCACCAAAGAACACAAACACAAGCATACGAATCATGCAATTCCGAATGTTTCTCAAATTCTCAGTAATACAACCTTTCTTATTCATTGGTTTGATTTGCCTAGGCTATGGTTTGGGAACCATTGGTTTCCAATCTTTCTCTCGTCTAATAATCTTTGAACTAATAGAACTTGATAGAAAGATCACCAAACAGCACCAACACAAGCATACGAATCATGCGATTCCGAATGTTTCTCAAATTCTCAGTAATACAACCTTTCTTATTCATTGGTTGTATTTGCCTTGGCCATGGTTTCGGAACCGTTGATTTACATTCTTTTTCTCGTCAAAAAATCTTTTAACTAATAGAACTTGATAGAAAGATCGCCAAACAACACAAACACAAGCATACGAATCATGCGATTTCGAATGTTTCTCAAATTATCAATAACACAACCTTTCTTATTGATTGGTTTGATTTGCCTAGGCTATGGTTTGGGAACCGTTGGTTTCCATTCTTTTTCTCGTCCAATAATCTTTGAACTAATTGAACTTGATAGAAAGATCACCAAACAACACCAACACAAGCATACGAATCATGCGATTTCGAATGTTTCTCAAATTCTCAATAACACAACCTTTCTTATTGATTGGTTTGATTTGCCTAGGCTATGGTTTGGAAACCGTTTGTTTCTATTATTTTTCGCGTCCAATAATCTTTGAACTAATTGAACTTGATAGAAAGATCACCAAACAACACCAACACAAGCATACGAATCATGCGATTCCGAATGTTTCTCAAATTCTCAGTAATACAACCTTTCTTATTCATTGGTTTGATTTGCCTTGACTATGGTTTGGGAACCGTTGTTTTCCATTCTTTTTCTCGTCAAAAAATCTTTAAACTAATAGAACATGATAGAAAGATCACCAAACAACACCAACACAAGCATACGAATCATGCGATTTCGAATGTTTCCCAAATTCGCAATAACACAACCTTTCTTATTGATTGGTTTGATTTGCCTAGGCTATGGTTTGGGAACCGTTGTTTTCCATTCTTTTTCTAGTCCAATAATCTTTGAACTAATAGAACTTGATAGAAAGATCACCAAAGAACACAAACACAAGCATACGAATCATGCAATTCCGAATGTTTCTCAAATTCTGAATAATACAACCTTTCTTATTCATTGGTTTGATTTGCCTAGGCTATGGTTTGGGAACCATTGGTTTCCATTCTTTTTCTCGTCCAATAATATTTGAACTAATAGAACTTGATAGAAAGATCACCAAACAGCACCAACACAAGCATACGAATCATGCGATTCCGAATGTTTCTCAAATTCTCAGTAATACAACCTTTCTTATTCATTGGTTTGATTTGCCTTGGCTATGGTTTGGGAACCGTTGTTTTCCATTCTTTTTCTCGTCAAAAAATCTTTGAACTAATAGAACTTGATAGAAAGATCACCAAACAACACCAACACAAGCATACGAATCATGCGATTTCGAATGTTTCTCAAATTCTCAGTAATACAACCTTTCTTATTGATTGGTTTGATTTGCCTAGGCTATGGTTTGGGAACCGTTGGTTTCCATTCTTTTTGTCGTCCAAAAATCTTTGAACTAATTGAACTTGATAGAAACATCACCAAACAACACAAACACAAGCATATGAATCATGCGATTTCGAATGTTTCTCAAATTCTCAATAATACAACCTTTCTTATTCATTGGTTTGATTTGCCTTGGCTATGGTTTGGGAACCGTTGTTGTCCATTCTTTTTCTCGTCAAAAAATCTTTAAACTAATACAACGTGATTGAAAGATCACCAAACAACACCAACATAAGCATACGAATCATGCGATTCCGAATGTTTCTCAAATTCACAGTAATATAATCTTTCTTATACATTGGTTTGATTTGCCTAGGCTATGGTTTGGGAACCGTTGGTTTCCATTCTTTTTCTAGTCCATAAATCTTTGAACTAATAGAACTTGATAGAAAGATCACCAAAGAACACAAACACAAGCATACGAATCATGCAATTCCGAATGTTTCTCAAATTCTCAGTAATACAACCTTTCTTATTCATTGGTTTGATTTGCCTAGGCTATGGTTTGGGAACCATTGGTTTCCAATCTTTCTCTCGTCTAATAATCTTTGAACTAATAGAACTTGATAGAAAGATCACCAAACAGCACCAACACAAGCATACGAATCATGCGATTCCGAATGTTTCTCAAATTCTCAGTAATACAACCTTTCTTATTCATTGGTTGTATTTGCCTTGGCCATGGTTTCGGAACCGTTGATTTACATTCTTTTTCTCGTCAAAAAATCTTTTAACTAATAGAACTTGATAGAAAGATCGCCAAACAACACAAACACAAGCATACGAATCATGCGATTTCGAATGTTTCTCAAATTATCAATAACACAACCTTTCTTATTGATTGGTTTGATTTGCCTAGGCTATGGTTTGGGAACCGTTGGTTTCCATTATTTTTCTCGTCCAATAATCTTTGAACTAATTGAACTTGATAGAAAGATCACCAAACAACACCAACACAAGCATACGAATCATGCGATTTCGAATGTTTCTCAAATTCTCAATAACACAACCTTTCTTATTGATTGGTTTGATTTGCCTAGGCTATGGTTTGGAAACCGTTTGTTTCTATTATTTTTCGCGTCCAATAATCTTTGAACTAATTGAACTTGATAGAAAGATCACCAAACAACACCAACACAAGCATACGAATCATGCGATTCCGAATGTTTCTCAAATTCTCAGTAATACAACCTTTCTTATTCATTGGTTTGATTTGCCTTGGCTATGGTTTAGGAACCGTTGTTTTCCATTCTTTTTCTCGTCAAAAAATCTTTAAACTAATAGAACATGATAGAAAGATCACCAAACAACACCAACACAAGCATACGAATCATGCGATTTCGAATGTTTCCCAAATTCGCAATAACACAACCTTTCTTATTGATTGGTTTGATTTGCCTAGGCTATGGTTTGGGAACCGTTGTTTTCCATTCTTTTTCTAGTCCAATAATCTTTGAACTAATAGAACTTGATAGAAAGATCACCAAAGAACACAAACACAAGCATACGAATCATGCAATTCCGAATGTTTCTCAAATTCTGAATAATACAACCTTTCTTATTCATTGGTTTGATTTGCCTAGGCTATGGTTTGGGAACCATTGGTTTCCATTCTTTTTCTCGTCCAATAATATTTGAACTAATAGAACTTGATAGAAAGATCACCAAACAGCACCAACACAAGCATACGAATCATGCGATTCCGAATGTTTCTCAAATTCTCAGTAATACAACCTTTCTTATTCATTGGTTTGATTTGCCTTGGCTATGGTTTGGGAACCGTTGTTTTCCATTCTTTTTCTCGTCAAAAAATCTTTGAACTAATAGAACTTGATAGAAAGATCACCAAACAACACCAACACAAGCATACGAATCATGCGATTTCGAATGTTTCTCAAATTCTCAGTAATACAACCTTTCTTATTGATTGGTTTGATTTGCCTAGGCTATGGTTTGGGAACCGTTGGTTTCCATTCTTTTTGTCGTCCAAAAATCTTTGAACTAATTGAACTTGATAGAAACATCACCAAACAACACAAACACAAGCATATGAATCATGCGATTTCGAATGTTTCTCAAATTCTCAATAATACAACCTTTCTTATTCATTGGTTTGATTTGCCTTGGCTATGGTTTGGGAACCGTTGTTGTCCATTCTTTTTCTCGTCAAAAAATCTTTAAACTAATACAACGTGATTGAAAGATCACCAAACAACACCAACATAAGCATACGAATCATGCGATTCCGAATGTTTCTCAAATTCACAGTAATATAATCTTTCTTATACATTGGTTTGATTTGCCTTGGCTATGGTTTGGGAACCGTTGGTTTCCATTATTTTTCTCGTCCAAAAATCTTTGAAATAATAGAACTTGATAGAAAGATCACCAAACAACACCAACACAAGCATACGAATCATGTGATTTCGAATGTTTCTCAAATTCTCAGTAATACAACCTTTCTTATTGATTGGTTTGATTTGCCTAGGCTATGGTTTGGGAACCGTTGGTTTCCATTCTTTTTGTCGTCCAAAAATCTTTGAACTAATTGAACTTGATAGAAAGATCACCAAACAACACAAACACAAGCATACGAATCACAATTTCGAATGTTTCTCAAATTCTCAGTAATACAACCTTTCTTATTCATTGGTTTGATTTGCCTTGGCTATGGTTTGGGAACCGTTGTTTTCCATTCTTTTTCTCGTCAAAAAATCTTTAAACTAATAGAACATGATGGAAAGATCACCAAACAACACCAACATAAGCATACCAATCATGCGATTCCGAATGTTTCTCAAATTCGCAATAACACAACCTTTCTTATTGATTGGTTTGATTTGCCTAGGCTATGGTTTGGGAACCGTTGGTTTCCATTCTTTTTCTCGTCAAAAAATCTTTGAACTAATAGAACTTGATAGAAAGATCACCAAACAACACCGACACAAGCGTACGAATAATGCGATTCCGAATGTTTATCAAATTCTCAGTAATACAACCTTTCTTATTCATTGGTTTGATTTGCCTAGGCTATGGTTTGGGAACCGTTGGTTTCCATTCTTTTTGTCGTCCAATAATCTTTGAACTAATTGAACTTGATAGAAAGATCACCAAACAGCACCAACACAAGCATACGAATCATGCGATTTCGAATGTTTCTCAAATTCTCAATAATACAACCTTTCTTATTCATTGGTTTGATTTGCCTTGGCTATGGTTTGGGAACCGTTGTTGTCCATTCTTTTTCTCGTCAAAAGATCTTTAACCTAATACAACGTGATTGAAAGATCACCAAACAACACCAACATAAGCATACCAATCATGCGATTTCGAATGTTTCTCAAATTCGCAATAACACAACCTTTCTTATTGATTGGTTTGATTTGCCTAGGCTATGGTTTGGGAACCGTTGGTTTCCATTATTTTTCTAGTCCATAAATCTTTGAACTAATAGAACTTGATAGAAAGATCACCAAAGAACACAAACACAAGCATATGAATCATGCAATTCCGAATGTTTCTCAAATTCTCAGTAATACAACCTTTCTTATTCATTGGTTTGATTTGCCTAGGCTATGGTTTGAGAACCATTGGTTTCCATTCTTTTTCTCGTCCAATAATCTTTGAACTAATAGAACTTGATAGAAAGATCACCAAACAGCACCAACACAAGCATACGAATCATGCGATTCCGAATGTTTCTCAAATTCTCAATAATACAACCTTTCTTATTCATTGGTTTGATTTGCCTAGGCTATGGTTTGGCAAGTGTTGGTTTCCATTCTTTTTCTAGTCCAAAAATCTTTGAACTAATAGAACTTGATAGAAAGATCACCAAACAAGATAAACACAAGCATACGAATCATGCGATATTGAATGTTTCTCAAATTCTCAATAATACAACCTTTCTTATTGATTGGTTTGATTTGCCTAGGCTATGGTTTGGGAACCGTTGGTTTCCATTCTTTTTGTCATCCAAAAATCTTTGAACTAATTGAACTTGATAGAAAGATCACCAAACAACACCAACACAAGCATACGAATCATGCGATTCCGAATGTTTCTCAAATTCTCAATAATACAACCTTTCTTATTCATTGGTTTGATTTGCCTAGGCTATGGTTTGGCAAGTGTTGGTTTCCATTCTTTTTCTAGTCCAAAAATCTTTGAACTAATAGAACTTGATAGAAAGATCACCAAACAAGATAAACACAAGCATACGAATCATGCGATATTGAATGTTTCTCAAATTCTCAATAATACAACCTTTCTTATTGATTGGTTTGATTTGCCTAGGCTATGGTTTGGGAACCGTTGGTTTCCATTCTTTTTGTCATCCAAAAATCTTTGAACTAATTGAACTTGATAGAAAGATCACCAAACAACACCAACACAAGCATACGAATCATGCGATTCCGAATGTTTCTCAAATTCTCAATAACACAACCTTTCTTATTCATTGGTTTGATTTGCCTTGGCTATGGTATGGGAACCGTTGGTTTCCATTCTTTTTGTCGTCCAAAAATATTTGAACTAATAGAACTTGATAGAAAGATCACCAAACAACACAAACACAAGCATACGAATCATGCGATTCCGAATGTTTCTCAAATTCTCAGTAATACAACCTTTCTTATTCATTGGTTTGGTTTGCCTTGGCTATGGTTTAGGAACCGTTGTTTTCCATTCTTTTTCTCGTCAAAAAATCTTTAAACTAATAGAACGTGATGGAAAGATCACCAAACAACACCAGCATAAGCATACCAATCATGCGATTTCGAATGTTTCTCAAATTCGCAATAACACAACCTTTCTTATTTATTGGTTTGATTTGCCTAGGCTATGGTTTGGGAACCGTTGGTTTCCATTCTTTTTCTAGTCCATAAATCTTTGAACTAATAGAACTTGATAGAAAGATCACCAAAGAACACAAACACAAGCATACGAATCATGCAATTCCGAATGTTTCTCAAATTCTCAGTAATACAACCTTTCTTATTCATTGGTTTGATTTGCCTAGGCTATGGTTTGGGAACCATTGGTTTCCAATCTTTCTCTCGTCTAATAATCTTTGAACTAATAGAACTTGATAGAAAGATCACCAAACAGCACCAACACAAGCATACGAATCATGCGATTCCGAATGTTTCTCAAATTCTCAGTAATACAACCTTTCTTATTCATTGGTTGTATTTGCCTTGGCCATGGTTTCGGAACCGTTGATTTACATTCTTTTTCTCGTCAAAAAATCTTTTAACTAATAGAACTTGATAGAAAGATCGCCAAACAACACAAACACAAGCATACGAATCATGCGATTTCGAATGTTTCTCAAATTATCAATAACACAACCTTTCTTATTGATTGGTTTGATTTGCCTAGGCTATGGTTTGGGAACCGTTGGTTTCCATTCTTTTTCTCGTCCAATAATCTTTGAACTAATTGAACTTGATAGAAAGATCACCAAACAACACCAACACAAGTATACGAATCATGCGATTTCGAATGTTTCTCAAATTCTCAATAACACAACCTTTCTTATTGATTGGTTTGATTTGCCTAGGCTATGGTTTGGAAACCGTTTGTTTCTATTATTTTTCGCGTCCAATAATCTTTGAACTAATTGAACTTGATAGAAAGATCACCAAACAACACCAACACAAGCATACGAATCATGCGATTCCGAATGTTTCTCAAATTCTCAGTAATACAACCTTTCTTATTCATTGGTTTGATTTGCCTTGGCTATGGTTTGGGAACCGTTGTTTTCCATTCTTTTTCTCGTCAAAAAATCTTTAAACTAATAGAACATGATAGAAAGATCACCAAACAACACCAACACAAGCATACGAATCATGCGATTTCGAATGTTTCCCAAATTCGCAATAACACAACCTTTCTTATTGATTGGTTTGATTTGCCTAGGCTATGGTTTGGGAACCGTTGTTTTCCATTCTTTTTCTAGTCCAATAATCTTTGAACTAATAGAACTTGTTAGAAAGATCACCAAAGAACACAAACACAAGCATACGAATCATGCAATTCCGAATGTTTCTCAAATTCTGAATAATACAACCTTTCTTATTCATTGGTTTGATTTGCCTAGGCTATGGTTTGGGAACCATTGGTTTCCATTCTTTTTCTCGTCCAATAATATTTGAACTAATAGAACTTGATAGAAAGATCACCAAACAGCACCAACACAAGCATACGAATCATGCGATTCCGAATGTTTCTCAAATTCTCAGTAATACAACCTTTCTTATTCATTGGTTTGATTTGCCTTGGCTATGGTTTGGGAACCGTTGTTTTCCATTCTTTTTCTCGTCAAAAAATCTTTGAACTAATATAACTTGATAGAAAGATCACCAAACAACACAAACACAAGCATACGAATCATGCGATTTCGAATGTTTCTCAAATTCTCAATAACACAACCTTTCTTATTGATTGGTTTGATTTGCCTAGGCTATGGTTTGGGAACCGTTGGTTTCCATTCTTTTTCTCGTCCAATAATCTTTGAACTAATTGAACTTGATAGAAAGATCACCAAACAACACCAACACAAGCATACGAATCATGCGATTTCGAATGTTTCTCAAATCCTCAGTAATACAACCTTTCTTATTCATTGGTTTGATTTGCCTTGGCTATGGTTTGGGAACCGTTGTTTTCCATTGTTTTTCCCGTCAAGAAATCTTTAAACTAATAGAACTTGATGGAAAGATCACCAAACAACACCAACATAAGCATACGAATCATGCGATTCCGAATGTTTCTTAAATTCTCACTAATATAACCTTTCTTATTCATTGGTTTGGTTTGCCTTGGCTATGGTTTAGGAACCGTTGTTTTCCATTCTTTTTCTCATCAAAAAATCTTTGAACTAATAGTAGTTGATAGAAAGAATAACAAACAACACCAACACAAGCATACGAATAATGCGATTCCGAATGTTTCTCAAATACTCAATAACACAACCTTTCTTATTGATTGGTTTGATTTTCCTAGGCTATGGTATGGGAACCGTTGGTTTCCATTCTTTTTGTCGTCCAAAAATCTTTGAACTAATTGAACTTGATAGAAAGATCAACAAACAACACCAACACAAGCATACGAATAATGCGATTCCGAATGTTTCTCAAATTCTCAATAACACAACCTTTCTTATTGATTGGTTTGATTTGCCTAGGCTATGGTTTGGGAACCGTTAGTTTCCATTCTTTTTGTCGTCCATAAATCTTTGAACTAATAGAACTTGATAGAAAGATCACCAAACAGCACCAACACAAGCATACGAATCATGCGATTCCGAATGTTTCTCAAATTCTCAATAATACAACCTTTCTTATTCATTGGTTTGATTTGCCTAGGCTATGGTTTGGCAAGTGTTGGTTTCCATTCTTTTTCTAGTCCAAAAATCTTTGAACTAATAGAACTTGATATATCACCAAACAAGATAAACACAAGCATACGAATCATGCGATATTGAATGTTTCTCAAATTCTCAATAATACAACCTTTCTTATTGATTGGTTTGATTTGCCTAGGCTATGGTTTGGGAACCGTTGGTTTCCATTCTTTTTGTCGTCCAAAAATCTTTGAACTAATTGAACTTGATAGAAAGATCACCAAACAACACCAACACAAGCATACGAATCATGCGATTCCGAATGTTTCTCAAATTCTCAATAACACAACCTTTCTTATTCATTGGTTTGATTTGCCTTGGCTATGGTATGGGAACCGTTGGTTTCCATTCTTTTTGTCGTCCAAAAATATTTGAACTAATAGAACTTGATAGAAAGATCACCAAACAACACAAACACAAGCATACGAATCATGCGATTCCGAATGTTTCTCAAATTCTCAGTAATACAACCTTTCTTATTCATTGGTTTGGTTTGCCTTGGCTATGGTTTAGGAACCGTTGTTTTCCATTCTTTTTCTCGTCAAAAAATCTTTAAACTAATAGAACGTGATGGAAAGATCACCAAACAACACCAGCATAAGCATACCAATCATGCGATTTCGAATGTTTCTCAAATTCGCAATAACACAACCTTTCTTATTTATTGGTTTGATTTGCCTAGGCTATGGTTTGGGAACCGTTGGTTTCCATTCTTTTTCTAGTCCATAAATCTTTGAACTAATAGAACTTGATAGAAAGATCACCAAAGAACACAAACACAAGCATACGAATCATGCAATTCCGAATGTTTCTCAAATTCTCAGTAATACAACCTTTCTTATTCATTGGTTTGATTTGCCTAGGCTATGGTTTGGGAACCATTGGTTTCCAATCTTTCTCTCGTCTAATAATCTTTGAACTAATAGAACTTGATAGAAAGATCACCAAACAGCACCAACACAAGCATACGAATCATGCGATTCCGAATGTTTCTCAAATTCTCAGTAATACAACCTTTCTTATTCATTGGTTGTATTTGCCTTGGCCATGGTTTCGGAACCGTTGATTTACATTCTTTTTCTCTTCAAAAAATCTTTTAACTAATAGAACTTGATAGAAAGATCGCCAAACAACACAAACACAAGCATACGAATCATGCGATTTCGAATGTTTCTCAAATTATCAATAACACAACCTTTCTTATTGATTGGTTTGATTTGCCTAGGCTATGGTTTGGGAACCGTTGGTTTCCATTCTTTTTCTCGTCCAATAATCTTTGAACTAATTGAACTTGATAGAAAGATCACCAAACAACACCAACACAAGCATACGAATCATGCGATTTCGAATGTTTCTCAAATTCTCAATAACACAACCTTTCTTATTGATTGGTTTGATTTGCCTAGGCTATGGTTTGGAAACCGTTTGTTTCTATTATTTTTCGCGTCCAATAATCTTTGAACTAATTGAACTTGATAGAAAGATCACCAAACAACACCAACACAAGCATACGAATCATGCGATTCCGAATGTTTCTCAAATTCTCAGTAATACAACCTTTCTTATTCATTGGTTTGATTTGCCTTGGCTATGGTTTGGGAACCGTTGTTTTCCATTCTTTTTCTCGTCAAAAAATCTTTAAACTAATAGAACATGATAGAAAGATCACCAAACAACACCAACACAAGCATACGAATCATGCGATTTCGAATGTTTCCCAAATTCGCAATAACACAACCTTTCTTATTGATTGGTTTGATTTGCCTAGGCTATGGTTTGGGAACCGTTGTTTTCCATTCTTTTTCTAGTCCAATAATCTTTGAACTAATAGAACTTGATAGAAAGATCACCAAAGAACACAAACACAAGCATACGAATCATGCAATTCCGAATGTTTCTCAAATTCTGAATAATACAACCTTTCTTATTCATTGGTTTGATTTGCCTAGGCTATGGTTTGGGAACCATTGGTTTCCATTCTTTTTCTCGTCCAATAATATTTGAACTAATAGAACTTGATAGAAAGATCACCAAACAGCACCAACACAAGCATACGAATCATGCGATTTCGAATGTTTCTCAAATCCTCAGTAATACAACCTTTCTTATTCATTGGTTTGATTTGCCTTGGCTATGGTTTGGGAACCGTTGTTTTCCATTGTTTTTCCCGTCAAGAAATCTTTAAACTAATAGAACTTGATGGAAAGATCACCAAACAACACCAACATAAGCATACGAATCATGCGATTCCGAATGTTTCTTAAATTCTCACTAATATAACCTTTCTTATTCATTGGTTTGGTTTGCCTTGGCTATGGTTTAGGAACCGTTGTTTTCCATTCTTTTTCTCATCAAAAAATCTTTGAACTAATAGTAGTTGATAGAAAGAATAACAAACAACACCAACACAAGCATACGAATAATGCGATTCCGAATGTTTCTCAAATACTCAATAACACAACCTTTCTTATTGATTGGTTTGATTTTCCTAGGCTATGGTATGGGAACCGTTGGTTTCCATTCTTTTTGTCGTCCAAAAATCTTTGAACTAATTGAACTTGATAGAAAGATCAACAAACAACACCAACACAAGCATACGAATAATGCGATTCCGAATGTTTCTCAAATTCTCAATAACACAACCTTTCTTATTGATTGGTTTGATTTGCCTAGGCTATGGTTTGGGAACCGTTGGTTTCCATTCTTTTTGTCGTCCATAAATCTTTGAACTAATAGAACTTGATAGAAAGATCACCAAACAGCACCAACACAAGCATACGAATCATGCGATTCCGAATGTTTCTCAAATTCTCAATAATACAACCTTTCTTATTCATTGGTTTGATTTGCCTAGGCTATGGTTTGGCAAGTGTTGGTTTCCATTCTTTTTCTAGTCCAAAAATCTTTGAACTAATAGAACTTGATATATCACCAAACAAGATAAACACAAGCATACGAATCATGCGATATTGAATGTTTCTCAAATTCTCAATAATACAACCTTTCTTATTGATTGGTTTGATTTGCCTAGGCTATGGTTTGGGAACCGTTGGTTTCCATTCTTTTTGTCGTCCAAAAATCTTTGAACTAATTGAACTTGATAGAAAGATCACCAAACAACACCAACACAAGCATACGAATCATGCGATTCCGAATGTTTCTCAAATTCTCAATAACACAACCTTTCTTATTCATTGGTTTGATTTGCCTTGGCTATGGTATGGGAACCGTTGGTTTCCATTCTTTTTGTCGTCCAAAAATATTTGAACTAATAGAACTTGATAGAAAGATCACCAAACAACACAAACACAAGCATACGAATCATGCGATTCCGAATGTTTCTCAAATTCTCAGTAATACAACCTTTCTTATTCATTGGTTTGGTTTGCCTTGGCTATGGTTTAGGAACCGTTGTTTTCCATTCTTTTTCTCGTCAAAAAATCTTTAAACTAATAGAACGTGATGGAAAGATCACCAAACAACACCAGCATAAGCATACCAATCATGCGATTTCGAATGTTTCTCAAATTCGCAATAACACAACCTTTCTTATTTATTGGTTTGATTTGCCTAGGCTATGGTTTGGGAACCGTTGGTTTCCATTCTTTTTCTAGTCCATAAATCTTTGAACTAATAGAACTTGATAGAAAGATCACCAAAGAACACAAACACAAGCATACGAATCATGCAATTCCGAATGTTTCTCAAATTCTCAGTAATACAACCTTTCTTATTCATTGGTTTGATTTGCCTAGGCTATGGTTTGGGAACCATTGGTTTCCAATCTTTCTCTCGTCTAATAATCTTTGAACTAATAGAACTTGATAGAAAGATCACCAAACAGCACCAACACAAGCATACGAATCATGCGATTCCGAATGTTTCTCAAATTCTCAGTAATACAACCTTTCTTATTCATTGGTTGTATTTGCCTTGGCCATGGTTTCGGAACCGTTGATTTACATTCTTTTTCTCGTCAAAAAATCTTTTAACTAATAGAACTTGATAGAAAGATCGCCAAACAACACAAACACAAGCATACGAATCATGCGATTTCGAATGTTTCTCAAATTATCAATAACACAACCTTTCTTATTGATTGGTTTGATTTGCCTAGGCTATGGTTTGGGAACCGTTGGTTTCCATTCTTTTTCTCGTCCAATAATCTTTGAACTAATTGAACTTGATAGAAAGATCACCAAACAACACCAACACAAGCATACGAATCATGCGATTTCGAATGTTTCTCAAATTCTCAATAACACAACCTTTCTTATTGATTGGTTTGATTTGCCTAGGCTATGGTTTGGAAACCGTTTGTTTCTATTATTTTTCGCGTCCAATAATCTTTGAACTAATTGAACTTGATAGAAAGATCACCAAACAACACCAACACAAGCATACGAATCATGCGATTCCGAATGTTTCTCAAATTCTCAGTAATACAACCTTTCTTATTCATTGGTTTGATTTGCCTTGGCTATGGTTTGGGAACCGTTGTTTTCCATTCTTTTTCTCGTCAAAAAATCTTTAAACTAATAGAACATGATAGAAAGATCACCAAACAACACCAACACAAGCATACGAATCATGCGATTTCGAATGTTTCCCAAATTCGCAATAACACAACCTTTCTTATTGATTGGTTTGATTTGCCTAGGCTATGGTTTGGGAACCGTTGTTTTCCATTCTTTTTCTAGTCCAATAATCTTTGAACTAATAGAACTTGATAGAAAGATCACCAAAGAACACAAACACAAGCATACGAATCATGCAATTCCGAATGTTTCTCAAATTCTGAATAATACAACCTTTCTTATTCATTGGTTTGATTTGCCTAGGCTATGGTTTGGGAACCATTGGTTTCCATTCTTTTTCTCGTCCAATAATATTTGAACTAATAGAACTTGATAGAAAGATCACCAAACAGCACCAACACAAGCATACGAATCATGCGATTTCGAATGTTTCTCAAATCCTCAGTAATACAACCTTTCTTATTCATTGGTTTGATTTGCCTTGGCTATGGTTTGGGAACCGTTGTTTTCCATTGTTTTTCCCGTCAAGAAATCTTTAAACTAATAGAACTTGATGGAAAGATCACCAAACAACACCAACATAAGCATACGAATCATGCGATTCCGAATGTTTCTTAAATTCTCACTAATATAACCTTTCTTATTCATTGGTTTGGTTTGCCTTGGCTATGGTTTAGGAACCGTTGTTTTCCATTCTTTTTCTCATCAAAAAATCTTTGAACTAATAGTAGTTGATAGAAAGAATAACAAACAACACCAACACAAGCATACGAATAATGCGATTCCGAATGTTTCTCAAATACTCAATAACACAACCTTTCTTATTGATTGGTTTGATTTTCCTAGGCTATGGTATGGGAACCGTTGGTTTCCATTCTTTTTGTCGTCCAAAAATCTTTGAACTAATTGAACTTGATAGAAAGATCAACAAACAACACCAACACAAGCATACGAATAATGCGATTCCGAATGTTTCTCAAATTCTCAATAACACAACCTTTCTTATTGATTGGTTTGATTTGCCTAGGCTATGGTTTGGGAACCGTTGGTTTCCATTCTTTTTGTCGTCCATAAATCTTTGAACTAATAGAACTTGATAGAAAGATCACCAAACAGCACCAACACAAGCATACGAATCATGCGATTCCGAATGTTTCTCAAATTCTCAATAATACAACCTTTCTTATTCATTGGTTTGATTTGCCTAGGCTATGGTTTGGCAAGTGTTGGTTTCCATTCTTTTTCTAGTCCAAAAATCTTTGAACTAATAGAACTTGATAGAAAGATCACCAAACAAGATAAACACAAGCATACGAATCATGCGATATTGAATGTTTCTCAAATTCTCAATAATACAACCTTTCTTATTGATTGGTTTGATTTGCCTAGGCTATGGTTTGGGAACCGTTGGTTTCCATTCTTTTTGTCGTCCAAAAATCTTTGAACTAATTGAACTTGATAGAAAGATCACCAAACAACACCAACACAAGCATACGAATCATGCGATTCCGAATGTTTCTCAAATTCTCAATAACACAACCTTTCTTATTCATTGGTTTGATTTGCCTTGGCTATGGTATGGGAACCGTTGGTTTCCATTCTTTTTGTCGTCCAAAAATATTTGAACTAATAGAACTTGATAGAAAGATCACCAAACAACACAAACACAAGCATACGAATCATGCGATTCCGAATGTTTCTCAAATTCTCAGTAATACAACCTTTCTTATTCATTGGTTTGGTTTGCCTTGGCTATGGTTTAGGAACCGTTGTTTTCCATTCTTTTTCTCGTCAAAAAATCTTTAAACTAATAGAACGTGATGGAAAGATCACCAAACAACACCAGCATAAGCATACCAATCATGCGATTTCGAATGTTTCTCAAATTCGCAATAACACAACCTTTCTTATTTATTGGTTTGATTTGCCTAGGCTATGGTTTGGGAACCGTTGGTTTCCATTCTTTTTCTAGTCCATAAATCTTTGAACTAATAGAACTTGATAGAAAGATCACCAAAGAACACAAACACAAGCATACGAATCATGCAATTCCGAATGTTTCTCAAATTCTCAGTAATACAACCTTTCTTATTCATTGGTTTGATTTGCCTAGGCTATGGTTTGGGAACCATTGGTTTCCAATCTTTCTCTCGTCTAATAATCTTTGAACTAATAGAACTTGATAGAAAGATCACCAAACAGCACCAACACAAGCATACGAATCATGCGATTCCGAATGTTTCTCAAATTCTCAGTAATACAACCTTTCTTATTCATTGGTTGTATTTGCCTTGGCCATGGTTTCGGAACCGTTGATTTACATTCTTTTTCTCGTCAAAAAATCTTTTAACTAATAGAACTTGATAGAAAGATCGCCAAACAACACAAACACAAGCATACGAATCATGCGATTTCGAATGTTTCTCAAATTATCAATAACACAACCTTTCTTATTGATTGGTTTGATTTGCCTAGGCTGTGGTTTGGGAACCGTTGGTTTCCATTCTTTTTCTCGTCCAATAATCTTTGAACTAATTGAACTTGATAGAAAGATCACCAAACAACACCAACACAAGCATACGAATCATGCGATTTCGAATGTTTCTCAAATTCTCAATAACACAACCTTTCTTATTGATTGGTTTGATTTGCCTAGGCTATGGTTTGGAAACCGTTTGTTTCTATTATTTTTCGCGTCCAATAATCTTTGAACTAATTGAACTTGATAGAAAGATCACCAAACAACACCAACACAAGCATACGAATCATGCGATTCCGAATGTTTCTCAAATTCTCAGTAATACAACCTTTCTTATTCATTGGTTTGATTTGCCTTGGCTATGGTTTGGGAACCGTTGTTTTCCATTCTTTTTCTCGTCAAAAAATCTTTAAACTAATAGAACATGATAGAAAGATCACCAAACAACACCAACACAAGCATACGAATCATGCGATTTCGAATGTTTCCCAAATTCGCAATAACACAACCTTTCTTATTGATTGGTTTGATTTGCCTAGGCTATGGTTTGGGAACCGTTGTTTTCCATTCTTTTTCTAGTCCAATAATCTTTGAACTAATAGAACTTGATAGAAAGATCACCAAAGAACACAAACACAAGCATACGAATCATGCAATTCCGAATGTTTCTCAAATTCTGAATAATACAACCTTTCTTATTCATTGGTTTGATTTGCCTAGGCTATGGTTTGGGAACCATTGGTTTCCATTCTTTTTCTCGTCCAATAATATTTGAACTAATAGAACTTGATAGAAAGATCACCAAACAGCACCAACACAAGCATACGAATCATGCGATTCCGAATGTTTCTCAAATTCTCAGTAATACAACCTTTCTTATTCATTGGTTTGATTTGCCTTGGCTATGGTTTGGGAACCGTTGTTTTCCATTCTTTTTCTCGTCAAAAAATCTTTGAACTAATATAACTTGATAGAAAGATCACCAAACAACACAAACACAAGCATACGAATCATGCGATTTCGAATGTTTCTCAAATTCTCAATAACACAACCTTTCTTATTGATTGGTTTGATTTGCCTAGGCTATGGTTTGGGAACCGTTGGTTTCCATTCTTTTTCTCGTCCAATAATCTTTGAACTAATTGAACTTGATAGAAAGATCACCAGACAACACCAACACAAGCATACGAATCATGCGATTTCGAATGTTTCTCAAATCCTCAGTAATACAACCTTTCTTATTCATTGGTTTGATTTGCCTTGGCTATGGTTTGGGAACCGTTGTTTTCCATTGTTTTTCCCGTCAAGAAATCTTTAAACTAATAGAACTTGATGTGATGAAGGATCATCCAGTCAGCCTCCTCCAAGCGCCCCAACACTCTTTGAGGGGCCAATCACTAGATCCCGAGCTAAGAAGCTACAAAGTGGAATGCATGCCTTTGTGTGTTTCATTTGTGCTAAGGAGGCGAGAGCGAGCATGGAGCCATGTGCCAAGGCTGTGTGCCTAGCAAGTGTGGGCGCCACCCATGAAGAGAGCCAAGGCACAAGCGACGTCGCATGAGTGCCGCGATTGGGCACCGGCGCTGCGGGTGTGCCTCGTTTGGGCACCGGCGCTGCGAGTGTGCCTCGTTTGGGCACCGACGCCTATTTTAGGCACCCAAGAGTGTTTGTTTCATTTTGGGCCTATTATGCTGTTTTGGGCCTATCTATCTTAGAATTAATTAGACCTTTTTAATTATTTCTTTTATTTCCAGAAGTGAGACATATAAGTATTGTTTTGATGGTTTGGAACACTTAGACAATTCAGAAGATAGAAATCGTTTTTCTCTTGAAAAGAGAGAGTTTGAAGCTTTGCTTCATTGAGTGTGTGAATCGCAGCTTGGTTTGTTTGATTTGTGTCAATCCTCTACGAAGCTTGGTGCTTATCAACGATCACGAGCCCCCTTCCTGTGCTTCAAGGTGTCGCCTTGTTGTGTAGGATTGTACAAGGTTGGTTCTTCGTCCATTCTATTAGGATTCTGGTTGAAATACATACCAGGGGTTTAATAGTTGTCTCGAAGGGTTATCCTTCTCGTCGTTTCTATCAATTTCCCTTTTCGTTTCTTCATTTCAGTTTGCTTCTTTGTTGTGTCGTTTTTCCTCTTGTTGAGTCGAGTTCATCATTTCCAGTTTCGTTCCATTCAATTCTAACCATTGTTTCCTTGTGTTTTCCTTGTTGAGTCGTGAACGTCGAAGATCGGGCATCCACACGGCTAACCCCGTATCAAAGTGGTATCAGAGCTGCGTTGACGACGTTGTTTTCGTTCCCATCAAAAGAGTCTACAAAATACCAAAAAGAGTCCTCCGGAGATCAGGTTCGATTAATCAACTCTCTTTAATCTGAACTTGAAAGTACTAATCGGTTTGTTCTTGCGCAGTGGTTTGTTTTGCCTAGCCAATTACACCTTTAGCCAAGAAAAATCGTCCCCTCAGCCACCACAACCACCAACGCCCCACCACCTTCACAAAATCCGCCCACCACCCCCACAAATTCGACCACCACCTTGATTAAGTCAGCCGATTTGTTTTAATTAAATTGGAGTCATAAATCTGATTTAATTAATTCAAATTTGAATTAATCCTAAGCTGATTCCTATTTTTAAGGTTGACCAACAACAAACCATATCCCAGCCACATTATCCCACACCCACCTCCTAATATCAAGGAGAACCCATTCAGCTCATTTGAATTCAAAAGCCACGCCCAACCACCATCCTCCAGCCTATTCCTTCTCCTAAAATCAAGGGATTTCAGCCACCAACATTTCAAACTCAAATCGCCACCTCTCCTCATTTCTAGCAAATTATTTTGCACCTTAGAATAGCATTTTATTTCAATTTCGAAATTATTTGTATTTTCTGATTATTTCTGATTAAAAAAAAAAAAAATCAAAAAAAAAAAAAAAAAAAAAAAAAAAACGAAAATCAGAAATCAGATTTTATTCTTCTATTTCATTCATAGTATATCATTGCATTTTATTCTAGTGCATAGTGTAATTAAGGTGTGCGACATATCATCATCTTCCCTCTTCATCTCTTGAGTTGGACGATCCCATTGGAGAAGCTTTCGAACCTTACACTTTCAGCCTACCCTCACCTAAACAAACCACTCCAAGTTCATACTTGGTTACGGAAATCAAGGTGAGAGAAGCTTAATCGAGGTTTGTTCTCTTTCTCTATTCATCTCCATTCTTAAACACATTTGAGTCTTCTTTTCTTGGACGTTTCTTCCCCAGCCTTCATCTTCTCGTGAATTGTTGTTTACTAATCTTTGAATTGAGTTGTTGATCATTTCAAGCAGATTGAAACAACGAGCTCGATCACACACCGAGAGTGAGAGCGAGTGAAACACTTGAGAGGCTGATTTGGATTAAACTAACTTGACAAGTTTGCTTGTAAAGTGTTTTTGCTGATTGTGCAGAATGTCTAACGAAAGTAGTGATAACACCAACACACCCAAGAGCCCTGAGCCAATCCACCCCGAGGTGTTCAAGTTGTTGACCTCACTCAACAGCAACATCACACGCCTCAATTCTAGGATGACGGCCTTGGAGACGAGAGCCTTGGCGTTGCCTCCACCCGTGCCAAGCGTAGCCTTGGGCACCGATTCAGCGGCACACCAACAAGGCACCGGCGATGGCCAGGACCAAAACGCCCACAACACGGACCCTAACTTGGCGTCCACATCACAACAACATGGTTTCCAAAACCAAACCAGGGAAGTGCCTCATAACTCTAATCCATTGCGTAATTCCTCGGGCAATCTTCCTAGAAGAGTGCCTTTTGGTTCCCAGCTCACTCCCCTTCGGGATGAGCATAATCGTGCTAATAGCTTTCAAGGATTTCAGGACCAAAGAGGATCACCAAGTGATATGGACCTTTATGATGATGAGTATGAGGGCGAGGAGGAGGATAATTGGGAGCGCGTCTCAAGAAGGGGAGGTAGGGAGCGCCGAGAAGGTCGAGATAGGCGTCCCATGAGACCTCGTGAGCAGGAGCAAGACGGAGTTGGCAAGATAAAGGTGAGGATCCCTGCTTTCGAAGGCAAGTGTGATCCGGATGTCTATATGGAATGGGAGACCAAGATCGAGCAAGTGTGGAACTGCCACAACTTTGCCGAGACCAAGAAGGTGAAGCTCGCTGTCCTTAAGTTCTCCGGTTATGCCCTCATATGGTGGGATAACTTGGTGAAAGAAAGGAGGCGCAATCTGGACGCACCCATAGCCAGCTGGGATCAAATGAAGGCGTTGATGCGAGGGCGTTTCATACCTCAACATTACGCCCGGGAGCTAAGACAGCGGCTGGAAAATTTGAAACAAGGTTCCATGAGTGCCGAGGAGTGCTACAATGCCATGCAAGTGGCGATGGTAAGGGCTGATGTGGTTGAGGATGAAGAGACCACCATGGCCAGGTATCTTCGTATCTTGCATCCTTATTTGGCTAATGAGATTGATTTATATCCCTACACTACTATGACTGACCTTTTCCATCTAGCTTTGAAAGTAGAAAGGAAATTCAAGTCTAGGTACTCGGGAGGAAGGAACGCGAACACTCAGCCCCAATCATGGAGGGGGAGCCGTGGCCAGCAAGGCGGATCGTATGGGAAGGAGGCCTCGCACCAAAAGGAGAGGAGCAATGCAGCCGGCGGTCAAGGAGACCAAGCTGGACGAGCCAAACAGCCCACAAGCTCCACGCCTTCACCATACAACAAGGGCAATTCTAGTGGGGTTTCAGCAGCTCCAAAGGGGAGTAATCCTACCTCTAACTCTTCGTCTAGGACTAGAGATATTGTGTGCTTTAAGTGCCAGGGTAGAGGACATTATGCAAGAGATTGCCCTAACAAGAAAACACTTTTAATCAATCATTTAGGTGAATATGAATCTGAAAGTGAGCATGAAAACGAGCCTAATGATGATTTGCATGAAAATGATAATGTTGAAGATGAAATTGAGTATGAATCTGGTGAATCTCTTATTGCTAGGAGGACATTGCATATTAAACCACAAGCATGCGATGATAATCAAAGAGAGAACTTGTTTCATACTAGGTGCTTGATTAAAGGGAAGGTTTGTAACATGATCATAGATAGTGGTAGTTGTTGTAACATTGCTAGCTTAGAGATGGTTAACAAACTGCAATTACCTATGACTCATCACCCTAGACCCTATAAGTTGCATTGGATGAATGACTGTGGTGAATTGAAAGTGCAAAGGCAAGTAAAGGTTTCTATTAAACTAGGACGTTATGAGGATAATGTTCTTTGTGATGTAGTACCTATGCAGGCTTGTCATATTCTATTAGGTCGTCCATGGCAATACGACAGGAAGGTTGTGCACGATGGATTCACCAACCGAAACACCTTCACCCACAACGGCCAGACCATAGTCCTTAAGCCCATGACGCCTACGCAGGTCTCGGAGGAGTGGGATCGGAAGCGTCAAGGTAAGAAGGTATGTTCTGACCTTGAGGGAGAGAATGGGAAGGAAGAGAAAGCTCGGGGTAAGACGAGCCAACCTCTCAGCCCTACACCTCCCTCCGCTCTTTTGGCTTCCAAGAGGGGGCTGGAAGACGAGTTTTTGGATGGGGAAACAACGCTTATGCTCTTATGCAAGGAGCTGAGCTTGTTAAGTGAAGAGCTTCGAGCTTCACTGCCCCCACGCATTTTGGGGCTCATCGAGGAGTACAAGGACGTATTCCCCGACGAGATACCGGCTGGCCTACCCCCAATTAGAGGAATCGAGCATCAAATTGATCTCATTCCCGGGGCGTCTTTGCCAAACAGGCCAGCTTACCGTATGAACCCCCAAGAGACCCAAGAGGTCCAATCCCAAGTCCAAGAGCTCTTGGATAAGGGATACATTAGGGAGAGTATGAGCCCTTGTGCTGTACCGGTGTTATTAGTACCCAAGAAAGACAACACATGGAGAATGTGTGTCGATTGCAGGGCCATTAATAACATCACGGTAAAGTATAGGCACCCCATTCCTCGTCTTGATGATATGCTAGACGAACTGCATGGATCCACCATTTTCTCAAAAATTGATTTAAAAAGTGGATACCACCAGATTCGTATGAGGGAGGGGGACGAGTGGAAAACAGCCTTCAAGACCAAGTTTGGTCTCTATGAATGGCTCGTTATGCCATTCGGGCTCACGAACGCCCCTAGTACATTCATGCGTCTCATGAACCATGTATTGCGACATTATATAGGGAAATTTGTAGTGGTCTATTTTGATGACATATTAGTGTATAGTAAGTCCCTAGAGGAGCATGAGTGTCATTTGAGAGATGTGCTTAATACCTTGCGTCTTGAACACTTGTTTGCGAATTTGAAAAAGTGTGAGTTATGTACTACTACTGTTACCTTTCTTGGTTTTGTGGTTAGCTCGCAGGGATTGCAAGTGGATGAGGCCAAGATCAAGGCCATAAACGAGTGGCCCACGCCAACTACTATTGGCCAGGTGCGGAGTTTCCATGGGCTGGCGAGCTTCTATAGGAGGTTTGTCAAGGATTTTAGCACCATTGCAGCCCCATTGACAGAAATTACAAAGAAGAGAAGTGAGTTCAAGTGGGGGCGTGCCCAGGAGAGAGCCTTCGAGACTCTCAAGCTGAAGTTGACGCAAGCCCCGCTATTGGTGTTGCCTGACTTCACACGACCGTTTGAGGTGGAGTGTGATGCAAGTGGAGTCGGCATAGGGGGCGTGCTTATGCAAGAAGGTAAACCTATCGCCTTCTTTTCTGAGAAATTAAAAGGTGCATGTTTAAACTACTCGACCTATGATAAAGAGTTGTATGCTTTGTATCGAGTGCTTAAAACATGGCAGCATTATCTTTGGCCTAGGGAATTTGTGCTTAAAACTGACCATGAATCCTTGAAACACTTTAAAAGTCAAGATAAAATGGATAGGAGGCATGGTAGATGGATGGAATTCATTGAAACATTCCCTTATGTGATTAAGTTTAAAAGAGGAAAAGATAATGTTGTAGCTGATGCCTTGTCTAGACGCCACACTTTGCTTGTTTCATTAGACTCTAGAGTATTAGGATTTACTTATATTCGTGAGTTATATGAAACTGATCTTGATTTTGGTGATGCGTTTAAGGCTTGTCTTGAAAAGAATTGTGTTGAGAAATACTATTTGCATGATGGCTTTCTTTTTCTAGTTGATAAAGTTTGCATACCTCGTTGTTCATTGCGTTTGCTGCTTGTTGAGGAAGCCCATAGGGGCGGCCTAATGGGGCATTTTGGGAGGGACAAAACTTATCACACTCTTAGGACTCATTTCTATTGGCCACACATGCTTAGGGATGTTGAGAATGTAGTTAAAAGATGCATGGACTGTCTTAGGGCTAAATCTAGACTTATGCCACATGGACTTTACACACCATTGCCCACGCCTACAGCCCCTTGGGAGGACCTTTCTATGGACTTTATAGTTGGGTTGCCTAGGACTAAGAAGGGGAGGGATTCAATCATGGTTGTAGTGGATAGGTTTAGTAAGATGGCACATTTTATAGCATGTCATAAGACCGACGATGCTACTAATGTGGCTGGATTATTCTTTAGGGAGATAGTCAGATTGCATGGGGTTCCTAAAACCATAGTTAGTGACCGAGATACTAAGTTCCTTAGCCACTTTTGGAGAACCTTATGGAGTAAACTAGGAACTAAGTTGCTGTTTTCTACCTCTAGTCACCCTCAAACTGATGGGCAAACCGAGGTCACCAATAGGACACTAGCTACGATTCTTAGGGCCATAATTAGGAAGAACTTGAAGATGTGGGAAGAGGCCTTACCTCATGTGGAGTTTGCATATAACAGGATTGTTCATTCTTCTACTAAATTGACTCCATTTGAATGTGTTTATGGTACTAACCCTCTCACCCCACTAGATCTTACCCCATTGCCAATGAGGGAAAATGAGCACTTTGACGCAGGAAAACATGTGGAGTTTATTAGGGAATTGCATGCTCGCACCAAACTGAAGTTGGAGCAAAAGGCCGAGTACAATGCAAGGAGAGCGAACCATGGGAGGCGCCACGTTGTTTTCCAGCCCGGAGACTTGGTGTGGGTTCATTTGAGGAAAGAGAGATTCCCGGAGCAAAGGAAGAACAAGCTGTCCCCTCGAGGAGATGGACCTTTCAAGGTGCTTAAGAGGATCGGGGACAATGCATACAAGCTGGAGCTGCCCGGTGATTATGGTGTAAGCGCAACTTTCAACGTCGCTGATCTCACGCCATACCTTGCTCTTGATGAAGACTTGGATTCGGGGTCGAATCCTTTCCAAGAAGGGGAGGTTGATGAAGGATCATCCAGTCAGCCTCCTCCAAGCGCCCCAACACTCTTTGAGGGGCCAATCACTAGATCCCGAGCTAAGAAGCTACAAAGTGGAATGCATGCCTTTGTGTGTTTCATTTGTGCTAAGGAGGCGAGAGCGAGCATGGAGCCATGTGCCAAGGCTGTGTGCCTAGCAAGTGTGGGCGCCACCCATGAAGAGAGCCAAGGCACAAGCGACGTCGCATGAGTGCCGCGATTGGGCACCGGCGCTGCGGGTGTGCCTCGTTTGGGCACCGGCGCTGCGAGTGTGCCTCGTTTGGGCACCGACGCCTATTTTAGGCACCCAAGAGTGTTTGTTTCATTTTGGGCCTATTATGCTGTTTTGGGCCTATCTATCTTAGAATTAATTAGACCTTTTTAATTATTTCTTTTATTTCCAGAAGTGAGACATATAAGTATTGTTTTGATGGTTTGGAACACTTAGACAATTCAGAAGATAGAAATCGTTTTTCTCTTGAAAAGAGAGAGTTTGAAGCTTTGCTTCATTGAGTGTGTGAATCGCAGCTTGGTTTGTTTGATTTGTGTCAATCCTCTACGAAGCTTGGTGCTTATCAACGATCACGAGCCCCCTTCCTGTGCTTCAAGGTGTCGCCTTGTTGTGTAGGATTGTACAAGGTTGGTTCTTCGTCCATTCTATTAGGATTCTGGTTGAAATACATACCAGGGGTTTAATAGTTGTCTCGAAGGGTTATCCTTCTCGTCGTTTCTATCAATTTCCCTTTTCGTTTCTTCATTTCAGTTTGCTTCTTTGTTGTGTCGTTTTTCCTCTTGTTGAGTCGAGTTCATCATTTCCAGTTTCGTTCCATTCAATTCTAACCATTGTTTCCTTGTGTTTTCCTTGTTGAGTCGTGAACGTCGAAGATCGGGCATCCACACGGCTAACCCCATATCAAAGGAAAGATCACCAAACAACACCAACATAAGCATACGAATCATGCGATTCCGAATGTTTCTTAAATTCTCACTAATATAACCTTTCTTATTCATTGGTTTGGTTTGCCTTGGCTATGGTTTAGGAACCGTTGTTTTCCATTCTTTTTCTCATCAAAAAATCTTTGAACTAATAGTAGTTGATAGAAAGAATAACAAACAACACCAACACAAGCATACGAATAATGCGATTCCGAATGTTTCTCAAATACTCAATAACACAACCTTTCTTATTGATTGGTTTGATTTTCCTAGGCTATGGTATGGGAACCGTTGGTTTCCATTCTTTTTGTCGTCCAAAAATCTTTGAACTAATTGAACTTGATAGAAAGATCAACAAACAACACCAACACAAGCATACGAATAATGCGATTCCGAATGTTTCTCAAATTCTCAATAACACAACCTTTCTTATTGATTGGTTTGATTTGCCTAGGCTATGGTTTGGGAACCGTTGGTTTCAATTCTTTTTGTCGTCCATAAATCTTTGAACTAATAGAACTTGATAGAAAGATCACCAAACAGCACCAACACAAGCATACGAATCATGCGATTCCGAATGTTTCTCAAATTCTCAATAATACAACCTTTCTTATTCATTGGTTTGATTTGCCTAGGCTATGGTTTGGCAAGTGTTGGTTTCCATTCTTTTTCTAGTCCAAAAATCTTTGAACTAATAGAACTTGATAGAAAGATCACCAAACAAGATAAACACAAGCATACGAATCATGCGATATTGAATGTTTCTCAAATTCTCAATAATACAACCTTTCTTATTGATTGGTTTGATTTGCCTAGGCTATGGTTTGGGAACCGTTGGTTTCCATTCTTTTTGTCGTCCAAAAATCTTTGAACTAATTGAACTTGATAGAAAGATCACCAAACAACACCAACACAAGCATACGAATCATGCGATTCCGAATGTTTCTCAAATTCTCAATAACACAACCTTTCTTATTCATTGGTTTGATTTGCCTTGGCTATGGTATGGGAACCGTTGGTTTCCATTCTTTTTGTCGTCCAAAAATATTTGAACTAATAGAACTTGATAGAAAGATCACCAAACAACACAAACACAAGCATACGAATCATGCGATTCCGAATGTTTCTCAAATTCTCAGTAATACAACCTTTCTTATTCATTGGTTTGGTTTGCCTTGGCTATGGTTTAGGAACCGTTGTTTTCCATTCTTTTTCTCGTCAAAAAATCTTTAAACTAATAGAACGTGATGGAAAGATCACCAAACAACACCAGCATAAGCATACCAATCATGCGATTTCGAATGTTTCTCAAATTCGCAATAACACAACCTTTCTTATTTATTGGTTTGATTTGCCTAGGCTATGGTTTGGGAACCGTTGGTTTCCATTCTTTTTCTAGTCCATAAATCTTTGAACTAATAGAACTTGATAGAAAGATCACCAAAGAACACAAACACAAGCATACGAATCATGCAATTCCGAATGTTTCTCAAATTCTCAGTAATACAACCTTTCTTATTCATTGGTTTGATTTGCCTAGGCTATGGTTTGGGAACCATTGGTTTCCAATCTTTCTCTCGTCTAATAATCTTTGAACTAATAGAACTTGATAGAAAGATCACCAAACAGCACCAACACAAGCATACGAATCATGCGATTCCGAATGTTTCTCAAATTCTCAGTAATACAACCTTTCTTATTCATTGGTTGTATTTGCCTTGGCCATGGTTTCGGAACCGTTGATTTACATTCTTTTTCTCGTCAAAAAATCTTTTAACTAATAGAACTTGATAGAAAGATCGCCAAACAACACAAACACAAGCATACGAATCATGCGATTTCGAATGTTTCTCAAATTATCAATAACACAACCTTTCTTATTGATTGGTTTGATTTGCCTAGGCTATGGTTTGGGAACCGTTGGTTTCCATTCTTTTTCTCGTCCCATAATCTTTGAACTAATTGAACTTGATAGAAAGATCACCAAACAACACCAACACAAGCATACGAATCATGCGATTTCGAATGTTTCTCAAATTCTCAATAACACAACCTTTCTTATTGATTGGTTTGATTTGCCTAGGCTATGGTTTGGAAACCGTTTGTTTCTATTATTTTTCGCGTCCAATAATCTTTGAACTAATTGAACTTGATAGAAAGATCACCAAACAACACCAACACAAGCATACGAATCATGCGATTCCGAATGTTTCTCAAATTCTCAGTAATACAACCTTTCTTATTCATTGGTTTGATTTGCCTTGGCTATGGTTTGGGAACCGTTGTTTTCCATTCTTTTTCTCGTCAAAAAATCTTTAAACTAATAGAACATGATAGAAAGATCACCAAACAACACCAACACAAGCATACGAATCATGCGATTTCGAATGTTTCCCAAATTCGCAATAACACAACCTTTCTTATTGATTGGTTTGATTTGCCTAGGCTATGGTTTGGGAACCGTTGTTTTCCATTCTTTTTCTAGTCCAATAATCTTTGAACTAATAGAACTTGATAGAAAGATCACCAAAGAACACAAACACAAGCATACGAATCATGCAATTCCGAATGTTTCTCAAATTCTGAATAATACAACCTTTCTTATTCATTGGTTTGATTTGCCTAGGCTATGGTTTGGGAACCATTGGTTTCCATTCTTTTTCTCGTCCAATAATATTTGAACTAATAGAACTTGATAGAAAGATCACCAAACAGCACCAACACAAGCATACGAATCATGCGATTCCGAATGTTTCTCAAATTCTCAGTAATACAACCTTTCTTATTCATTGGTTTGATTTGCCTTGGCTATGGTTTGGGAACCGTTGTTTTCCATTCTTTTTCTCGTCAAAAAATCTTTGAACTAATAGAACTTGATAGAAAGATCACCAAACAACACCAACACAAGCATACGAATCATGCGATTTCGAATGTTTCTCAAATTCTCAGTAATACAACCTTTCTTATTGATTGGTTTGATTTGCCTAGGCTATGGTTTGGGAACCGTTGGTTTCCATTCTTTTTGTCGTCCAAAAATCTTTGAACTAATTGAACTTGATAGAAACATCACCAAACAACACAAACACAAGCATATGAATCATGCGATTTCGAATGTTTCTCAAATTCTCAATAATACAACCTTTCTTATTCATTGGTTTGATTTGCCTTGGCTATGGTTTGGGAACCGTTGTTGTCCATTCTTTTTCTCGTCAAAAAATCTTTAAACTAATACAACGTGATTGAAAGATCACCAAACAACACCAACATAAGCATACGAATCATGCGATTCCGAATGTTTCTCAAATTCACAGTAATATAATCTTTCTTATACATTGGTTTGATTTGCCTTGGCTATGGTTTGGGAACCGTTGGTTTCCATTATTTTTCTCGTCCAAAAATCTTTGAAATAATAGAACTTGATAGAAAGATCACCAAACAACACCAACACAAGCATACGAATCATGTGATTTCGAATGTTTCTCAAATTCTCAGTAATACAACCTTTCTTATTGATTGGTTTGATTTGCCTAGGCTATGGTTTGGGAACCGTTGGTTTCCATTCTTTTTGTCGTCCAAAAATCTTTGAACTAATTGAACTTGATAGAAAGATCACCAAACAACACAAACACAAGCATACGAATCACAATTTCGAATGTTTCTCAAATTCTCAGTAATACAACCTTTCTTATTCATTGGTTTGATTTGCCTTGGCTATGGTTTGGGAACCGTTGTTTTCCATTCTTTTTCTCGTCAAAAAATCTTTAAACTAATAGAACATGATGGAAAGATCACCAAACAACACCAACATAAGCATACCAATCATGCGATTCCGAATGTTTCTCAAATTCGCAATAACACAACCTTTCTTATTGATTGGTTTGATTTGCCTAGGCTATGGTTTGGGAACCGTTGGTTTCCATTCTTTTTCTCGTCAAAAAATCTTTGAACTAATAGAACTTGATAGAAAGATCACCAAACAACACCGACACAAGCGTACGAATAATGCGATTCCGAATGTTTATCAAATTCTCAGTAATACAACCTTTCTTATTCATTGGTTTGATTTGCCTAGGCTATGGTTTGGGAACCGTTGGTTTCCATTCTTTTTGTCGTCCAATAATCTTTGAACTAATTGAACTTGATAGAAAGATCACCAAACAGCACCAACACAAGCATACGAATCATGCGATTTCGAATGTTTCTCAAATTCTCAATAATACAACCTTTCTTATTCATTGGTTTGATTTGCCTTGGCTATGGTTTGGGAACCGTTGTTGTCCATTCTTTTTCTCGTCAAAAGATCTTTAACCTAATACAACGTGATTGAAAGATCACCAAACAACACCAACATAAGCATACCAATCATGCGATTTCGAATGTTTCTCAAATTCGCAATAACACAACCTTTCTTATTGATTGGTTTGATTTGCCTAGGCTATGGTTTGGGAACCGTTGGTTTCCATTATTTTTCTAGTCCATAAATCTTTGAACTAATAGAACTTGATAGAAAGATCACCAAAGAACACAAACACAAGCATATGAATCATGCAATTCCGAATGTTTCTCAAATTCTCAGTAATACAACCTTTCTTATTCATTGGTTTGATTTGCCTAGGCTATGGTTTGAGAACCATTGGTTTCCATTCTTTTTCTCGTCCAATAATCTTTGAACTAATAGAACTTGATAGAAAGATCACCAAACAGCACCAACACAAGCATACGGATCATGCGATTCCGAATGTTTCTCAAATTCTCAATAATACAACCTTTCTTATTCATTGGTTTGATTTGCCTAGGCTATGGTTTGGCAAGTGTTGGTTTCAATTCTTTTTCTAGTCCAAAAATCTTTGAACTAATAGAACTTGATAGAAAGATCACCAAACAAGATAAACACAAGCATACGAATCATGCGATATTGAATGTTTCTCAAATTCTCAATAATACAACCTTTCTTATTGATTGGTTTGATTTGCCTAGGCTATGGTTTGGGAACCGTTGGTTTCCATTCTTTTTGTCGTCCAAAAATCTTTGAACTAATTGAACTTGATAGAAAGATCACCAAACAACACCAACACAAGCATACGAATCATGCGATTCCGAATGTTTCTCAAATTCTCAATAACACAACCTTTCTTTTTCATTGGTTTGATTTGCCTTGGCTATGGTATGGGAACCGTTGGTTTCCATTCTTTTTGTCGTCCAAAAATATTTGAACTAATAGAACTTGATAGAAAGATCACCAAACAACACAAACACAAGCATACGAATCATGCGATTCCGAATGTTTCTCAAATTCTCAGTAATACAACCTTTCTTATTCATTGGTTTGGTTTGCCTTGGCTATGGTTTAGGAACCGTTGTTTTCCATTCTTTTTCTCGTCAAAAAATCTTTAAACTAATAGAACGTGATGGAAAGATCACCAAACAACACCAGCATAAGCATACCAATCATGCGATTTCGAATGTTTCTCAAATTCGCAATAACACAACCTTTCTTATTTATTGGTTTGATTTGCCTAGGCTATGGTTTGGGAACCGTTGGTTTCCATTCTTTTTCTAGTCCATAAATCTTTGAACTAATAGAACTTGATAGAAAGATCACCAAAGAACACAAACACAAGCATACGAATCATGCAATTCCGAATGTTTCTCAAATTCTCAGTAATACAACCTTTCTTATTCATTGGTTTGATTTGCCTAGGCTATGGTTTGGGAACCATTGGTTTCCAATCTTTCTCTCGTCTAATAATCTTTGAACTAATAGAACTTGATAGAAAGATCACCAAACAGCACCAACACAAGCATACGAATCATGCGATTCCGAATGTTTCTCAAATTCTCAGTAATACAACCTTTCTTATTCATTGGTTGTATTTGCCTTGGCCATGGTTTCGGAACCGTTGATTTACATTCTTTTTCTCGTCAAAAAATCTTTTAACTAATAGAACTTGATAGAAAGATCGCCAAACAACACAAACACAAGCATACGAATCATGCGATTTCGAATGTTTCTCAAATTATCAATAACACAACCTTTCTTATTGATTGGTTTGATTTGCCTAGGCTATGGTTTGGGAACCGTTGGTTTCCATTCTTTTTCTCGTCCAATAATCTTTGAACTAATTGAACTTGATAGAAAGATCACCAAACAACACCAACACAAGCATACGAATCATGCGATTTCGAATGTTTCTCAAATCCTCAGTAATACAACCTTTCTTATTCATTGGTTTGATTTGCCTTGGCTATGGTTTGGGAACCGTTGTTTTCCATTGTTTTTCCCGTCAAGAAATCTTTAAACTAATAGAACTTGATGGAAAGATCACCAAACAACACCAACATAAGCATACGAATCATGCGATTCCGAATGTTTCTTAAATTCTCACTAATATAACCTTTCTTATTCATTGGTTTGGTTTGCCTTGGCTATGGTTTAGGAACCGTTGTTTTCCATTCTTTTTCTCATCAAAAAATCTTTGAACTAATAGTAGTTGATAGAAAGAATAACAAACAACACCAACACAAGCATACGAATAATGCGATTCCGAATGTTTCTCAAATACTCAATAACACAACCTTTCTTATTGATTGGTTTGATTTTCCTAGGCTATGGTATGGGAACCGTTGGTTTCCATTCTTTTTGTCGTCCAAAAATCTTTGAACTAATTGAACTTGATAGAAAGATCAACAAACAACACCAACACAAGCATACGAATAATGCGATTCCGAATGTTTCTCAAATTCTCAATAACACAACCTTTCTTATTGATTGGTTTGATTTGCCTAGGCTATGGTTTGGGAACCGTTGGTTTCCATTCTTTTTGTCGTCCATAAATCTTTGAACTAATAGAACTTGATAGAAAGATCACCAAACAGCACCAACACAAGCATACGAATCATGCGATTCCGAATGTTTCTCAAATTCTCAATAATACAACCTTTCTTATTCATTGGTTTGATTTGCCTAGGCTATGGTTTGGCAAGTGTTGGTTTCCATTCTTTTTCTAGTCCAAAAATCTTTGAACTAATAGAACTTGATAGAAAGATCACCAAACAAGATAAACACAAGCATACGAATCATGCGATATTGAATGTTTCTCAAATTCTCAATAATACAACCTTTCTTATTGATTGGTTTGATTTGCCTAGGCTATGGTTTGGGAACCGTTGGTTTCCATTCTTTTTGTCGTCCAAAAATCTTTGAACTAATTGAACTTGATAGAAAGATCACCAAACAACACAAACACAAGCATACGAATCACAATTTCGAATGTTTCTCAAATTCTCAGTAATACAACCTTTCTTATTCATTGGTTTGATTTGCCTTGGCTATGGTTTGGGAACCGTTGTTTTCCATTCTTTTTCTCGTCAAAAAATCTTTAAACTAATAGAACATGATGGAAAGATCACCAAACAACACCAACATAAGCATACCAATCATGCGATTCCGAATGTTTCTCAAATTCGCAATAACACAACCTTTCTTATTGATTGGTTTGATTTGCCTAGGCTATGGTTTGGGAACCGTTGGTTTCCATTCTTTTTCTCGTCAAAAAATCTTTGAACTAATAGAACTTGATAGAAAGATCACCAAACAACACCGACACAAGCGTACGAATAATGCGATTCCGAATGTTTATCAAATTCTCAGTAATACAACCTTTCTTATTCATTGGTTTGATTTGCCTAGGCTATGGTTTGGGAACCGTTGGTTTCCATTCTTTTTGTCGTCCAATAATCTTTGAACTAATTGAACTTGATAGAAAGATCACCAAACAGCACCAACACAAGCATACGAATCATGCGATTTCGAATGTTTCTCAAATTCTCAATAATACAACCTTTCTTATTCATTGGTTTGATTTGCCTTGGCTATGGTTTGGGAACCGTTGTTGTCCATTCTTTTTCTCGTCAAAAGATCTTTAACCTAATACAACGTGATTGAAAGATCACCAAACAACACCAACATAAGCATACCAATCATGCGATTTCGAATGTTTCTCAAATTCGCAATAACACAACCTTTCTTATTGATTGGTTTGATTTGCCTAGGCTATGGTTTGGGAACCGTTGGTTTCCATTATTTTTCTAGTCCATAAATCTTTGAACTAATAGAACTTGATAGAAAGATCACCAAAGAACACAAACACAAGCATATGAATCATGCAATTCCGAATGTTTCTCAAATTCTCAGTAATACAACCTTTCTTATTCATTGGTTTGATTTGCCTAGGCTATGGTTTGAGAACCATTGGTTTCCATTCTTTTTCTCGTCCAATAATCTTTGAACTAATAGAACTTGATAGAAAGATCACCAAACAGCACCAACACAAGCATACGAATCATGCGATTCCGAATGTTTCTCAAATTCTCAATAATACAACCTTTCTTATTCATTGGTTTGATTTGCCTAGGCTATGGTTTGGCAAGTGTTGGTTTCCATTCTTTTTCTAGTCCAAAAATCTTTGAACTAATAGAACTTGATAGAAAGATCACCAAACAAGATAAACACAAGCATACGAATCATGCGATATTGAATGTTTCTCAAATTCTCAATAATACAACCTTTCTTATTGATTGGTTTGATTTGCCTAGGCTATGGTTTGGGAACCGTTGGTTTCCATTCTTTTTGTCGTCCAAAAATCTTTGAACTAATTGAACTTGATAGAAAGATCACCAAACAACACCAACACAAGCATACGAATCATGCGATTCCGAATGTTTCTCAAATTCTCAATAACACAACCTTTCTTTTTCATTGGTTTGATTTGCCTTGGCTATGGTATGGGAACCGTTGGTTTCCATTCTTTTTGTCGTCCAAAAATATTTGAACTAATAGAACTTGATAGAAAGATCACCAAACAACACAAACACAAGCATACGAATCATGCGATTCCGAATGTTTCTCAAATTCTCAGTAATACAACCTTTCTTATTCATTGGTTTGGTTTGCCTTGGCTATGGTTTAGGAACCGTTGTTTTCCATTCTTTTTCTCGTCAAAAAATCTTTAAACTAATAGAACGTGATGGAAAGATCACCAAACAACACCAGCATAAGCATACCAATCATGCGATTTCGAATGTTTCTCAAATTCGCAATAACACAACCTTTCTTATTTATTGGTTTGATTTGCCTAGGCTATGGTTTGGGAACCGTTGGTTTCCATTCTTTTTCTAGTCCATAAATCTTTGAACTAATAGAACTTGATAGAAAGATCACCAAAGAACACAAACACAAGCATACGAATCATGCAATTCCGAATGTTTCTCAAATTCTCAGTAATACAACCTTTCTTATTCATTGGTTTGATTTGCCTAGGCTATGGTTTGGGAACCATTGGTTTCCAATCTTTCTCTCGTCTAATAATCTTTGAACTAATAGAACTTGATAGAAAGATCACCAAACAGCACCAACACAAGCATACGAATCATGCGATTCCGAATGTTTCTCAAATTCTCAGTAATACAACCTTTCTTATTCATTGGTTGTATTTGCCTTGGCCATGGTTTCGGAACCGTTGATTTACATTCTTTTTCTCGTCAAAAAATCTTTTAACTAATAGAACTTGATAGAAAGATCGCCAAACAACACAAACACAAGCATACGAATCATGCGATTTCGAATGTTTCTCAAATTATCAATAACACAACCTTTCTTATTGATTGGTTTGATTTGCCTAGGCTATGGTTTGGGAACCGTTGGTTTCCATTCTTTTTCTCGTCCAATAATCTTTGAACTAATTGAACTTGATAGAAAGATCACCAAACAACACCAACACAAGCATACGAATCATGCGATTTCGAATGTTTCTCAAATCCTCAGTAATACAACCTTTCTTATTCATTGGTTTGATTTGCCTTGGCTATGGTTTGGGAACCGTTGTTTTCCATTGTTTTTCCCGTCAAGAAATCTTTAAACTAATAGAACTTGATGGAAAGATCACCAAACAACACCAACATAAGCATACGAATCATGCGATTCCGAATGTTTCTTAAATTCTCACTAATATAACCTTTCTTATTCATTGGTTTGGTTTGCCTTGGCTATGGTTTAGGAACCGTTGTTTTCCATTCTTTTTCTCATCAAAAAATCTTTGAACTAATAGTAGTTGATAGAAAGAATAACAAACAACACCAACACAAGCATACGAATAATGCGATTCCGAATGTTTCTCAAATACTCAATAACACAACCTTTCTTATTGATTGGTTTGATTTTCCTAGGCTATGGTATGGGAACCGTTGGTTTCCATTCTTTTTGTCGTCCAAAAATCTTTGAACTAATTGAACTTGATAGAAAGATCAACAAACAACACCAACACAAGCATACGAATAATGCGATTCCGAATGTTTCTCAAATTCTCAATAACACAACCTTTCTTATTGATTGGTTTGATTTGCCTAGGCTATGGTTTGGGAACCGTTGGTTTCCATTCTTTTTGTCGTCCATAAATCTTTGAACTAATAGAACTTGATAGAAAGATCACCAAACAGCACCAACACAAGCATACGAATCATGCGATTCCGAATGTTTCTCAAATTCTCAATAATACAACCTTTCTTATTCATTGGTTTGATTTGCCTAGGCTATGGTTTGGCAAGTGTTGGTTTCCATTCTTTTTCTAGTCCAAAAATCTTTGAACTAATAGAACTTGATAGAAAGATCACCAAACAAGATAAACACAAGCATACGAATCATGCGATATTGAATGTTTCTCAAATTCTCAATAATACAACCTTTCTTATTGATTGGTTTGATTTGCCTAGGCTATGGTTTGGGAACCGTTGGTTTCCATTCTTTTTGTCGTCCAAAAATCTTTGAACTAATTGAACTTGATAGAAAGATCACCAAACAACACAAACACAAGCATACGAATCACAATTTCGAATGTTTCTCAAATTCTCAGTAATACAACCTTTCTTATTCATTGGTTTGATTTGCCTTGGCTATGGTTTGGGAACCGTTGTTTTCCATTCTTTTTCTCGTCAAAAAATCTTTAAACTAATAGAACATGATGGAAAGATCACCAAACAACACCAACATAAGCATACCAATCATGCGATTCCGAATGTTTCTCAAATTCGCAATAACACAACCTTTCTTATTGATTGGTTTGATTTGCCTAGGCTATGGTTTGGGAACCGTTGGTTTCCATTCTTTTTCTCGTCAAAAAATCTTTGAACTAATAGAACTTGATAGAAAGATCACCAAACAACACCGACACAAGCGTACGAATAATGCGATTCCGAATGTTTATCAAATTCTCAGTAATACAACCTTTCTTATTCATTGGTTTGATTTGCCTAGGCTATGGTTTGGGAACCGTTGGTTTCCATTCTTTTTGTCGTCCAATAATCTTTGAACTAATTGAACTTGATAGAAAGATCACCAAACAGCACCAACACAAGCATACGAATCATGCGATTTCGAATGTTTCTCAAATTCTCAATAATACAACCTTTCTTATTCATTGGTTTGATTTGCCTTGGCTATGGTTTGGGAACCGTTGTTGTCCATTCTTTTTCTCGTCAAAAGATCTTTAACCTAATACAACGTGATTGAAAGATCACCAAACAACACCAACATAAGCATACCAATCATGCGATTTCGAATGTTTCTCAAATTCGCAATAACACAACCTTTCTTATTGATTGGTTTGATTTGCCTAGGCTATGGTTTGGGAACCGTTGGTTTCCATTATTTTTCTAGTCCATAAATCTTTGAACTAATAGAACTTGATAGAAAGATCACCAAAGAACACAAACACAAGCATATGAATCATGCAATTCCGAATGTTTCTCAAATTCTCAGTAATACAACCTTTCTTATTCATTGGTTTGATTTGCCTAGGCTATGGTTTGAGAACCATTGGTTTCCATTCTTTTTCTCGTCCAATAATCTTTGAACTAATAGAACTTGATAGAAAGATCACCAAACAGCACCAACACAAGCATACGAATCATGCGATTCCGAATGTTTCTCAAATTCTCAATAATACAACCTTTCTTATTCATTGGTTTGATTTGCCTAGGCTATGGTTTGGCAAGTGTTGGTTTCCATTCTTTTTCTAGTCCAAAAATCTTTGAACTAATAGAACTTGATAGAAAGATCACCAAACAAGATAAACACAAGCATACGAATCATGCGATATTGAATGTTTCTCAAATTCTCAATAATACAACCTTTCTTATTGATTGGTTTGATTTGCCTAGGCTATGGTTTGGGAACCGTTGGTTTCCATTCTTTTTGTCGTCCAAAAATCTTTGAACTAATTGAACTTGATAGAAAGATCACCAAACAACACCAACACAAGCATACGAATCATGCGATTCCGAATGTTTCTCAAATTCTCAATAACACAACCTTTCTTTTTCATTGGTTTGATTTGCCTTGGCTATGGTATGGGAACCGTTGGTTTCCATTCTTTTTGTCGTCCAAAAATATTTGAACTAATAGAACTTGATAGAAAGATCACCAAACAACACAAACACAAGCATACGAATCATGCGATTCCGAATGTTTCTCAAATTCTCAGTAATACAACCTTTCTTATTCATTGGTTTGGTTTGCCTTGGCTATGGTTTAGGAACCGTTGTTTTCCATTCTTTTTCTCGTCAAAAAATCTTTAAACTAATAGAACGTGATGGAAAGATCACCAAACAACACCAGCATAAGCATACCAATCATGCAATTTCGAATGTTTCTCAAATTCGCAATAACACAACCTTTCTTATTTATTGGTTTGATTTGCCTAGGCTATGGTTTGGGAACCGTTGGTTTCCATTCTTTTTCTAGTCCATAAATCTTTGAACTAATAGAACTTGATAGAAAGATCACCAAAGAACACAAACACAAGCATACGAATCATGCAATTCCGAATGTTTCTCAAATTCTCAGTAATACAACCTTTCTTATTCATTGGTTTGATTTGCCTAGGCTATGGTTTGGGAACCATTGGTTTCCAATCTTTCTCTCGTCTAATAATCTTTGAACTAATAGAACTTGATAGAAAGATCACCAAACAGCACCAACACAAGCATACGAATCATGCGATTCCGAATGTTTCTCAAATTCTCAGTAATACAACCTTTCTTATTCATTGGTTGTATTTGCCTTGGCCATGGTTTCGGAACCGTTGATTTACATTCTTTTTCTCGTCAAAAAATCTTTTAACTAATAGAACTTGATAGAAAGATCGCCAAACAACACAAACACAAGCATACGAATCATGCGATTTCGAATGTTTCTCAAATTATCAATAACACAACCTTTCTTATTGATTGGTTTGATTTGCCTAGGCTATGGTTTGGGAACCGTTGGTTTCCATTCTTTTTCTCGTCCAATAATCTTTGAACTAATTGAACTTGATAGAAAGATCACCAAACAACACCAACACAAGCATACGAATCATGCGATTTCGAATGTTTCTCAAATCCTCAGTAATACAACCTTTCTTATTCATTGGTTTGATTTGCCTTGGCTATGGTTTGGGAACCGTTGTTTTCCATTGTTTTTCCCGTCAAGAAATCTTTAAACCAATAGAACTTGATGGAAAGATCACCAAACAACACCAACATAAGCATACGAATCATGCGATTCCGAATGTTTCTTAAATTCTCACTAATATAACCTTTCTTATTCATTGGTTTGGTTTGCCTTGGCTATGGTTTAGGAACCGTTGTTTTCCATTCTTTTTCTCATCAAAAAATCTTTGAACTAATAGTAGTTGATAGAAAGAATAACAAACAACACCAACACAAGCATACGAATAATGCGATTCCGAATGTTTCTCAAATACTCAATAACACAACCTTTCTTATTGATTGGTTTGATTTTCCTAGGCTATGGTATGGGAACCGTTGGTTTCCATTCTTTTTGTCGTCCAAAAATCTTTGAACTAATTGAACTTGATAGAAAGATCAACAAACAACACCAACACAAGCATACGAATAATGCGATTCCGAATGTTTCTCAAATTCTCAATAACACAACCTTTCTTATTGATTGGTTTGATTTGCCTAGGCTATGGTTTGGGAACCGTTGGTTTCCATTCTTTTTGTCGTCCATAAATCTTTGAACTAATAGAACTTGATAGAAAGATCACCAAACAGCACCAACACAAGCATACGAATCATGCGATTCCGAATGTTTCTCAAATTCTCAATAATACAACCTTTCTTATTCATTGGTTTGATTTGCCTAGGCTATGGTTTGGCAAGTGTTGGTTTCCATTCTTTTTCTAGTCCAAAAATCTTTGAACTAATAGAACTTGATAGAAAGATCACCAAACAAGATAAACACAAGCATACGAATCATGCGATATTGAATGTTTCTCAAATTCTCAATAATACAACCTTTCTTATTGATTGGTTTGATTTGCCTAGGCTATGGTTTGGGAACCGTTGGTTTCCATTCTTTTTGTCGTCCAAAAATCTTTGAACTAATTGAACTTGATAGAAAGATCACCAAACAACACCAACACAAGCATACGAATCATGCGATTCCGAATGTTTCTCAAATTCTCAATAACACAACCTTTCTTATTCATTGGTTTGATTTGCCTTGGCTATGGTATGGGAACCGTTGGTTTCCATTCTTTTTGTCGTCCAAAAATATTTGAACTAATAGAACTTGATAGAAAGATCACCAAACAACACAAACACAAGCATACGAATCATGCGATTCCGAATGTTTCTCAAATTCTCAGTAATACAACCTTTCTTATTCATTGGTTTGGTTTGCCTTGGCTATGGTTTAGGAACCGTTGTTTTCCATTCTTTTTCTCGTCAAAAAATCTTTAAACTAATAGAACGTGATGGAAAGATCACCAAACAACACCAGCATAAGCATACCAATCATGCGATTTCGAATGTTTCTCAAATTCGCAATAACACAACCTTTCTTATTTATTGGTTTGATTTGCCTAGGCTATGGTTTGGGAACCGTTGGTTTCCATTCTTTTTCTAGTCCATAAATCTTTGAACTAATAGAACTTGATAGAAAGATCACCAAAGAACACAAACACAAGCATACGAATCATGCAATTCCGAATGTTTCTCAAATTCTCAGTAATACAACCTTTCTTATTCATTGGTTTGATTTGCCTAGGCTATGGTTTGGGAACCATTGGTTTCCAATCTTTCTCTCGTCTAATAATCTTTGAACTAATAGAACTTGATAGAAAGATCACCAAACAGCACCAACACAAGCATACGAATCATGCGATTCCGAATGTTTCTCAAATTCTCAGTAATACAACCTTTCTTATTCATTGGTTGTATTTGCCTTGGCCATGGTTTCGGAACCGTTGATTTACATTCTTTTTCTCGTCAAAAAATCTTTTAACTAATAGAACTTGATAGAAAGATCGCCAAACAACACAAACACAAGCATACGAATCATGCGATTTCGAATGTTTCTCAAATTATCAATAACACAACCTTTCTTATTGATTGGTTTGATTTGCCTAGGCTATGGTTTGGGAACCGTTGGTTTCCATTCTTTTTCTCGTCCAATAATCTTTGAACTAATTGAACTTGATAGAAAGATCACCAAACAACACCAACACAAGCATACGAATCATGCGATTTCGAATGTTTCTCAAATTCTCAATAACACAACCTTTCTTATTGATTGGTTTGATTTGCCTAGGCTATGGTTTGGAAACCGTTTGTTTCTATTATTTTTCGCGTCCAATAATCTTTGAACTAATTGAACTTGATAGAAAGATCACCAAACAACACCAACACAAGCATACGAATCATGCGATTCCGAATGTTTCTCAAATTCTCAGTAATACAACCTTTCTTATTCATTGGTTTGATTTGCCTTGGCTATGGTTTGGGAACCGTTGTTTTCCATTCTTTTTCTCGTCAAAAAATCTTTAAACTAATAGAACATGATAGAAAGATCACCAAACAACACCAACACAAGCATACGAATAATGCGATTCCGAATGTTTCTCAAATACTCAATAACACAACCTTTCTTATTGATTGGTTTGATTTTCCTAGGCTATGGTATGGGAACCGTTGGTTTCCATTCTTTTTGTCGTCCAAAAATCTTTGAACTAATTGAACTTGATAGAAAGATCAACAAACAACACCAACACAAGCATACGAATAATGCGATTCCGAATGTTTCTCAAATTCTCAATAACACAACCTTTCTTATTGATTGGTTTGATTTGCCTAGGCTATGGTTTGGGAACCGTTGGTTTCCATTCTTTTTGTCGTCCATAAATCTTTGAACTAATAGAACTTGATAGAAAGATCACCAAACAGCACCAACACAAGCATACGAATCATGCGATTCCGAATGTTTCTCAAATTCTCAATAATACAACCTTTCTTATTCATTGGTTTGATTTGCCTAGGCTATGGTTTGGCAAGTGTTGGTTTCCATTCTTTTTCTAGTCCAAAAATCTTTGAACTAATAGAACTTGATAGAAAGATCACCAAACAAGATAAACACAAGCATACGAATCATGCGATATTGAATGTTTCTCAAATTCTCAATAATACAACCTTTCTTATTGATTGGTTTGATTTGCCTAGGCTATGGTTTGGGAACCGTTGGTTTCCATTCTTTTTGTCGTCCAAAAATCTTTGAACTAATTGAACTTGATAGAAAGATCACCAAACAACACAAACACAAGCATACGAATCACAATTTCGAATGTTTCTCAAATTCTCAGTAATACAACCTTTCTTATTCATTGGTTTGATTTGCCTTGGCTATGGTTTGGGAACCGTTGTTTTCCATTCTTTTTCTCGTCAAAAAATCTTTAAACTAATAGAACATGATGGAAAGATCACCAAACAACACCAACATAAGCATACCAATCATGCGATTCCGAATGTTTCTCAAATTCGCAATAACACAACCTTTCTTATTGATTGGTTTGATTTGCCTAGGCTATGGTTTGGGAACCGTTGGTTTCCATTCTTTTTCTCGTCAAAAAATCTTTGAACTAATAGAACTTGATAGAAAGATCACCAAACAACACCGACACAAGCGTACGAATAATGCGATTCCGAATGTTTATCAAATTCTCAGTAATACAACCTTTCTTATTCATTGGTTTGATTTGCCTAGGCTATGGTTTGGGAACCGTTGGTTTCCATTCTTTTTGTCGTCCAATAATCTTTGAACTAATTGAACTTGATAGAAAGATCACCAAACAGCACCAACACAAGCATACGAATCATGCGATTTCGAATGTTTCTCAAATTCTCAATAATACAACCTTTCTTATTCATTGGTTTGATTTGCCTTGGCTATGGTTTGGGAACCGTTGTTGTCCATTCTTTTTCTCGTCAAAAGATCTTTAACCTAATACAACGTGATTGAAAGATCACCAAACAACACCAACATAAGCATACCAATCATGCGATTTCGAATGTTTCTCAAATTCGCAATAACACAACCTTTCTTATTGATTGGTTTGATTTGCCTAGGCTATGGTTTGGGAACCGTTGGTTTCCATTATTTTTCTAGTCCATAAATCTTTGAACTAATAGAACTTGATAGAAAGATCACCAAAGAACACAAACACAAGCATATGAATCATGCAATTCCGAATGTTTCTCAAATTCTCAGTAATACAACCTTTCTTATTCATTGGTTTGATTTGCCTAGGCTATGGTTTGAGAACCATTGGTTTCCATTCTTTTTCTCGTCCAATAATCTTTGAACTAATAGAACTTGATAGAAAGATCACCAAACAGCACCAACACAAGCATACGAATCATGCGATTCCGAATGTTTCTCAAATTCTCAATAATACAACCTTTCTTATTCATTGGTTTGATTTGCCTAGGCTATGGTTTGGCAAGTGTTGGTTTCCATTCTTTTTCTAGTCCAAAAATCTTTGAACTAATAGAACTTGATAGAAAGATCACCAAACAAGATAAACACAAGCATACGAATCATGCGATATTGAATGTTTCTCAAATTCTCAATAATACAACCTTTCTTATTGATTGGTTTGATTTGCCTAGGCTATGGTTTGGGAACCGTTGGTTTCCATTCTTTTTGTCGTCCAAAAATCTTTGAACTAATTGAACTTGATAGAAAGATCACCAAACAACACCAACACAAGCATACGAATCATGCGATTCCGAATGTTTCTCAAATTCTCAATAACACAACCTTTCTTTTTCATTGGTTTGATTTGCCTTGGCTATGGTATGGGAACCGTTGGTTTCCATTCTTTTTGTCGTCCAAAAATATTTGAACTAATAGAACTTGATAGAAAGATCACCAAACAACACAAACACAAGCATACGAATCATGCGATTCCGAATGTTTCTCAAATTCTCAGTAATACAACCTTTCTTATTCATTGGTTTGGTTTGCCTTGGCTATGGTTTAGGAACCGTTGTTTTCCATTCTTTTTCTCGTCAAAAAATCTTTAAACTAATAGAACGTGATGGAAAGATCACCAAACAACACCAGCATAAGCATACCAATCATGCAATTTCGAATGTTTCTCAAATTCGCAATAACACAACCTTTCTTATTTATTGGTTTGATTTGCCTAGGCTATGGTTTGGGAACCGTTGGTTTCCATTCTTTTTCTAGTCCATAAATCTTTGAACTAATAGAACTTGATAGAAAGATCACCAAAGAACACAAACACAAGCATACGAATCATGCAATTCCGAATGTTTCTCAAATTCTCAGTAATACAACCTTTCTTATTCATTGGTTTGATTTGCCTAGGCTATGGTTTGGGAACCATTGGTTTCCAATCTTTCTCTCGTCTAATAATCTTTGAACTAATAGAACTTGATAGAAAGATCACCAAACAGCACCAACACAAGCATACGAATCATGCGATTCCGAATGTTTCTCAAATTCTCAGTAATACAACCTTTCTTATTCATTGGTTGTATTTGCCTTGGCCATGGTTTCGGAACCGTTGATTTACATTCTTTTTCTCGTCAAAAAATCTTTTAACTAATAGAACTTGATAGAAAGATCGCCAAACAACACAAACACAAGCATACGAATCATGCGATTTCGAATGTTTCTCAAATTATCAATAACACAACCTTTCTTATTGATTGGTTTGATTTGCCTAGGCTATGGTTTGGGAACCGTTGGTTTCCATTCTTTTTCTCGTCCAATAATCTTTGAACTAATTGAACTTGATAGAAAGATCACCAAACAACACCAACACAAGCATACGAATCATGCGATTTCGAATGTTTCTCAAATCCTCAGTAATACAACCTTTCTTATTCATTGGTTTGATTTGCCTTGGCTATGGTTTGGGAACCGTTGTTTTCCATTGTTTTTCCCGTCAAGAAATCTTTAAACTAATAGAACTTGATGGAAAGATCACCAAACAACACCAACATAAGCATACGAATCATGCGATTCCGAATGTTTCTTAAATTCTCACTAATATAACCTTTCTTATTCATTGGTTTGGTTTGCCTTGGCTATGGTTTAGGAACCGTTGTTTTCCATTCTTTTTCTCATCAAAAAATCTTTGAACTAATAGTAGTTGATAGAAAGAATAACAAACAACACCAACACAAGCATACGAATAATGCGATTCCGAATGTTTCTCAAATACTCAATAACACAACCTTTCTTATTGATTGGTTTGATTTTCCTAGGCTATGGTATGGGAACCGTTGGTTTCCATTCTTTTTGTCGTCCAAAAATCTTTGAACTAATTGAACTTGATAGAAAGATCAACAAACAACACCAACACAAGCATACGAATAATGCGATTCCGAATGTTTCTCAAATTCTCAATAACACAACCTTTCTTATTGATTGGTTTGATTTGCCTAGGCTATGGTTTGGGAACCGTTGGTTTCCATTCTTTTTGTCGTCCATAAATCTTTGAACTAATAGAACTTGATAGAAAGATCACCAAACAGCACCAACACAAGCATACGAATCATGCGATTCCGAATGTTTCTCAAATTCTCAATAATACAACCTTTCTTATTCATTGGTTTGATTTGCCTAGGCTATGGTTTGGCAGGTGTTGGTTTCCATTCTTTTTCTAGTCCAAAAATCTTTGAACTAATAGAACTTGATAGAAAGATCACCAAACAAGATAAACACAAGCATACGAATCATGCGATATTGAATGTTTCTCAAATTCTCAATAATACAACCTTTCTTATTGATTGGTTTGATTTGCCTAGGCTATGGTTTGGGAACCGTTGGTTTCCATTCTTTTTGTCGTCCAAAAATCTTTGAACTAATTGAACTTGATAGAAAGATCACCAAACAACACCAACACAAGCATACGAATCATGCGATTCCGAATGTTTCTCAAATTCTCAATAACACAACCTTTCTTATTCATTGGTTTGATTTGCCTTGGCTATGGTATGGGAACCGTTGGTTTCCATTCTTTTTGTCGTCCAAAAATATTTGAACTAATAGAACTTGATAGAAAGATCACCAAACAACACAAACACAAGCATACGAATCATGCGATTCCGAATGTTTCTCAAATTCTCAGTAATACAACCTTTCTTATTCATTGGTTTGGTTTGCCTTGGCTATGGTTTAGGAACCGTTGTTTTCCATTCTTTTTCTCGTCAAAAAATCTTTAAACTAATAGAACGTGATGGAAAGATCACCAAACAACACCAGCATAAGCATACCAATCATGCGATTTCGAATGTTTCTCAAATTCGCAATAACACAACCTTTCTTATTTATTGGTTTGATTTGCCTAGGCTATGGTTTGGGAACCGTTGGTTTCCATTCTTTTTCTAGTCCATAAATCTTTGAACTAATAGAACTTGATAGAAAGATCACCAAAGAACACAAACACAAGCATACGAATCATGCAATTCCGAATGTTTCTCAAATTCTCAGTAATACAACCTTTCTTATTCATTGGTTTGATTTGCCTAGGCTATGGTTTGGGAACCATTGGTTTCCAATCTTTCTCTCGTCTAATAATCTTTGAACTAATAGAACTTGATAGAAAGATCACCAAACAGCACCAACACAAGCATACGAATCATGCGATTCCGAATGTTTCTCAAATTCTCAATAATACAACCTTTCTTATTCATTGGTTTGATTTGCCTAGGCTATGGTTTGGCAAGTGTTGGTTTCCATTCTTTTTCTAGTGCAAAAATCTTTGAACTAATAGAACTTGATAGAAAGATCACCAAACAAGATAAACACAAGCATACGAATCATGCGATATTGAATGTTTCTCAAATTCTCAATAATACAACCTTTCTTATTGATTGGTTTGATTTGCCTAGGCTATGGTTTGGGAACCGTTGGTTTCCATTCTTTTTGTCGTCCAAAAATCTTTGAACTAATTGAACTTGATAGAAAGATCACCAAACAACACAAACACAAGCATACGAATCACAATTTCGAATGTTTCTCAAATTCTCAGTAATACAACCTTTCTTATTCATTGGTTTGATTTGCCTTGGCTATGGTTTGGGAACCGTTGTTTTCCATTCTTTTTCTCGTCAAAAAATCTTTAAACTAATAGAACATGATGGAAAGATCACCAAACAACACCAACATAAGCATACCAATCATGCGATTCCGAATGTTTCTCAAATTCGCAATAACACAACCTTTCTTATTGATTGGTTTGATTTGCCTAGGCTATGGTTTGGGAACCGTTGGTTTCCATTCTTTTTCTCGTCAAAAAATCTTTGAACTAATAGAACTTGATAGAAAGATCACCAAACAACACCGACACAAGCGTACGAATAATGCGATTCCGAATGTTTATCAAATTCTCAGTAATACAACCTTTCTTATTCATTGGTTTGATTTGCCTAGGCTATGGTTTGGGAACCGTTGGTTTCCATTCTTTTTGTCGTCCAATAATCTTTGAACTAATTGAACTTGATAGAAAGATCACCAAACAGCACCAACACAAGCATACGAATCATGCGATTTCGAATGTTTCTCAAATTCTCAATAATACAACCTTTCTTATTCATTGGTTTGATTTGCCTTGGCTATGGTTTGGGAACCGTTGTTGTCCATTCTTTTTCTCGTCAAAAGATCTTTAACCTAATACAACGTGATTGAAAGATCACCAAACAACACCAACATAAGCATACCAATCATGCGATTTCGAATGTTTCTCAAATTCGCAATAACACAACCTTTCTTATTGATTGGTTTGATTTGCCTAGGCTATGGTTTGGGAACCGTTGGTTTCCATTATTTTTCTAGTCCATAAATCTTTGAACTAATAGAACTTGATAGAAAGATCACCAAAGAACACAAACACAAGCATATGAATCATGCAATTCCGAATGTTTCTCAAATTCTCAGTAATACAACCTTTCTTATTCATTGGTTTGATTTGCCTAGGCTATGGTTTGAGAACCATTGGTTTCCATTCTTTTTCTCGTCCAATAATCTTTGAACTAATAGAACTTGATAGAAAGATCACCAAACAGCACCAACACAAGCATACGAATCATGCGATTCCGAATGTTTCTCAAATTCTCAATAATACAACCTTTCTTATTCATTGGTTTGATTTGCCTAGGCTATGGTTTGGCAAGTGTTGGTTTCCATTCTTTTTCTAGTCCAAAAATCTTTGAACTAATAGAACTTGATAGAAAGATCACCAAACAAGATAAACACAAGCATACGAATCATGCGATATTGAATGTTTCTCAAATTCTCAATAATACAACCTTTCTTATTGATTGGTTTGATTTGCCTAGGCTATGGTTTGGGAACCGTTGGTTTCCATTCTTTTTGTCGTCCAAAAATCTTTGAACTAATTGAACTTGATAGAAAGATCACCAAACAACACCAACACAAGCATACGAATCATGCGATTCCGAATGTTTCTCAAATTCTCAATAACACAACCTTTCTTTTTCATTGGTTTGATTTGCCTTGGCTATGGTATGGGAACCGTTGGTTTCCATTCTTTTTGTCGTCCAAAAATATTTGAACTAATAGAACTTGATAGAAAGATCACCAAACAACACAAACACAAGCATACGAATCATGCGATTCCGAATGTTTCTCAAATTCTCAGTAATACAACCTTTCTTATTCATTGGTTTGGTTTGCCTTGGCTATGGTTTAGGAACCGTTGTTTTCCATTCTTTTTCTCGTCAAAAAATCTTTAAACTAATAGAACGTGATGGAAAGATCACCAAACAACACCAGCATAAGCATACCAATCATGCAATTTCGAATGTTTCTCAAATTCGCAATAACACAACCTTTCTTATTTATTGGTTTGATTTGCCTAGGCTATGGTTTGGGAACCGTTGGTTTCCATTCTTTTTCTAGTCCATAAATCTTTGAACTAATAGAACTTGATAGAAAGATCACCAAAGAACACAAACACAAGCATACGAATCATGCAATTCCGAATGTTTCTCAAATTCTCAGTAATACAACCTTTCTTATTCATTGGTTTGATTTGCCTAGGCTATGGTTTGGGAACCATTGGTTTCCAATCTTTCTCTCGTCTAATAATCTTTGAACTAATAGAACTTGATAGAAAGATCACCAAACAGCACCAACACAAGCATACGAATCATGCGATTCCGAATGTTTCTCAAATTCTCAGTAATACAACCTTTCTTATTCATTGGTTGTATTTGCCTTGGCCATGGTTTCGGAACCGTTGATTTACATTCTTTTTCTCGTCAAAAAATCTTTTAACTAATAGAACTTGATAGAAAGATCGCCAAACAACACAAACACAAGCATACGAATCATGCGATTTCGAATGTTTCTCAAATTATCAATAACACAACCTTTCTTATTGATTGGTTTGATTTGCCTAGGCTATGGTTTGGGAACCGTTGGTTTCCATTCTTTTTCTCGTCCAATAATCTTTGAACTAATTGAACTTGATAGAAAGATCACCAAACAACACCAACACAAGCATACGAATCATGCGATTTCGAATGTTTCTCAAATCCTCAGTAATACAACCTTTCTTATTCATTGGTTTGATTTGCCTTGGCTATGGTTTGGGAACCGTTGTTTTCCATTGTTTTTCCCGTCAAGAAATCTTTAAACTAATAGAACTTGATGGAAAGATCACCAAACAACACCAACATAAGCATACGAATCATGCGATTCCGAATGTTTCTTAAATTCTCACTAATATAACCTTTCTTATTCATTGGTTTGGTTTGCCTTGGCTATGGTTTAGGAACCGTTGTTTTCCATTCTTTTTCTCATCAAAAAATCTTTGAACTAATAGTAGTTGATAGAAAGAATAACAAACAACACCAACACAAGCATACGAATAATGCGATTCCGAATGTTTCTCAAATACTCAATAACACAACCTTTCTTATTGATTGGTTTGATTTTCCTAGGCTATGGTATGGGAACCGTTGGTTTCCATTCTTTTTGTCGTCCAAAAATCTTTGAACTAATTGAACTTGATAGAAAGATCAACAAACAACACCAACACAAGCATACGAATAATGCGATTCCGAATGTTTCTCAAATTCTCAATAACACAACCTTTCTTATTGATTGGTTTGATTTGCCTAGGCTATGGTTTGGGAACCGTTGGTTTCCATTCTTTTTGTCGTCCATAAATCTTTGAACTAATAGAACTTGATAGAAAGATCACCAAACAGCACCAACACAAGCATACGAATCATGCGATTCCGAATGTTTCTCAAATTCTCAATAATACAACCTTTCTTATTCATTGGTTTGATTTGCCTAGGCTATGGTTTGGCAGGTGTTGGTTTCCATTCTTTTTCTAGTCCAAAAATCTTTGAACTAATAGAACTTGATAGAAAGATCACCAAACAAGATAAACACAAGCATACGAATCATGCGATATTGAATGTTTCTCAAATTCTCAATAATACAACCTTTCTTATTGATTGGTTTGATTTGCCTAGGCTATGGTTTGGGAACCGTTGGTTTCCATTCTTTTTGTCGTCCAAAAATCTTTGAACTAATTGAACTTGATAGAAAGATCACCAAACAACACCAACACAAGCATACGAATCATGCGATTCCGAATGTTTCTCAAATTCTCAATAACACAACCTTTCTTATTCATTGGTTTGATTTGCCTTGGCTATGGTATGGGAACCGTTGGTTTCCATTCTTTTTGTCGTCCAAAAATATTTGAACTAATAGAACTTGATAGAAAGATCACCAAACAACACAAACACAAGCATACGAATCATGCGATTCCGAATGTTTCTCAAATTCTCAGTAATACAACCTTTCTTATTCATTGGTTTGGTTTGCCTTGGCTATGGTTTAGGAACCGTTGTTTTCCATTCTTTTTCTCGTCAAAAAATCTTTAAACTAATAGAACGTGATGGAAAGATCACCAAACAACACCAGCATAAGCATACCAATCATGCGATTTCGAATGTTTCTCAAATTCGCAATAACACAACCTTTCTTATTTATTGGTTTGATTTGCCTAGGCTATGGTTTGGGAACCGTTGGTTTCCATTCTTTTTCTAGTCCATAAATCTTTGAACTAATAGAACTTGATAGAAAGATCACCAAAGAACACAAACACAAGCATACGAATCATGCAATTCCGAATGTTTCTCAAATTCTCAGTAATACAACCTTTCTTATTCATTGGTTTGATTTGCCTAGGCTATGGTTTGGGAACCATTGGTTTCCAATCTTTCTCTCGTCTAATAATCTTTGAACTAATAGAACTTGATAGAAAGATCACCAAACAGCACCAACACAAGCATACGAATCATGCGATTCCGAATGTTTCTCAAATTCTCAGTAATACAACCTTTCTTATTCATTGGTTGTATTTGCCTTGGCCATGGTTTCGGAACCGTTGATTTACATTCTTTTTCTCGTCAAAAAATCTTTTAACTAATAGAACTTGATAGAAAGATCGCCAAACAACACAAACACAAGCATACGAATCATGCGATTTCGAATGTTTCTCAAATTATCAATAACACAACCTTTCTTATTGATTGGTTTGATTTGCCTAGGCTATGGTTTGGGAACCGTTGGTTTCCATTCTTTTTCTCGTCCAATAATCTTTGAACTAATTGAACTTGATAGAAAGATCACCAAACAACACCAACACAAGCATACGAATCATGCGATTTCGAATGTTTCTCAAATTCTCAATAACACAACCTTTCTTATTGATTGGTTTGATTTGCCTAGGCTATGGTTTGGAAACCGTTTGTTTCTATTATTTTTCGCGTCCAATAATCTTTGAACTAATTGAACTTGATAGAAAGATCACCAAACAACACCAACACAAGCATACGAATCATGCGATTCCGAATGTTTCTCAAATTCTCAGTAATACAACCTTTCTTATTCATTGGTTTGATTTGCCTTGGCTATGGTTTGGGAACCGTTGTTTTCCATTCTTTTTCTCGTCAAAAAATCTTTAAACTAATAGAACATGATAGAAAGATCACCAAACAACACCAACACAAGCATACGAATCATGCGATTTCGAATGTTTCCCAAATTCGCAATAACACAACCTTTCTTATTGATTGGTTTGATTTGCCTAGGCTATGGTTTGGGAACCGTTGTTTTCCATTCTTTTTCTAGTCCAATAATCTTTGAACTAATAGAACTTGATAGAAAGATCACCAAAGAACACAAACACAAGCATACGAATCATGCAATTCCGAATGTTTCTCAAATTCTCAATAATACAACCTTTCTTATTCATTGGTTTGATTTGCCTAGGCTATGGTTTGGGAACCATTGGTTTCCATTCTTTTTCTCGTCCAATAATATTTGAACTAATAGAACTTGATAGAAAGATCACCAAACAGCACCAACACAAGCATACGAATCATGCGATTCCGAATGTTTCTCAAATTCTCAGTAATACAACCTTTCTTATTCATTGGTTTGATTTGCCTTGGCTATGGTTTGGGAACCGTTGTTTTCCATTCTTTTTCTCGTCAAAAAATCTTTGAACTAATATAACTTGATAGAAAGATCACCAAACAACACAAACACAAGCATACGAATCATGCGATTTCGAATGTTTCTCAAATTCTCAATAACACAACCTTTCTTATTGATTGGTTTGATTTGCCTAGGCTATGGTTTGGGAACCGTTGGTTTCCATTCTTTTTCTCGTCCAATAATCTTTGAACTAATTGAACTTGATAGAAAGATCACCAAACAACACCAACACAAGCATACGAATCATGCGATTTCGAATGTTTCTCAAATCCTCAGTAATACAACCTTTCTTATTCATTGGTTTGATTTGCCTTGGCTATGGTTTGGGAACCGTTGTTTTCCATTTTTTTTCTCGTCAAAAAATCTTTGAACTAATAGAACTTGATAGAAAGATCACCAAACAACACAAACACAAGCATACGAATCATTCGATTCCGAATGCTTCTCAAATTCTCAGTAATACAACCTTTCTTATTCATTGGTTTGATTTGCCTTGGCTATGGTTTGGGAACCGTTGTTTTCCATTCTTTTTCTCGTCAAAAAATCTTTGAACTAATAGAACTTGATAGAAAGATCACCAAACAACACAAACACAAGCATACGAATCATGCGATTCCGAATGTTTCTCAAATTCTCAATATCACAACCTTTCTTATTCATTGGTTTGGTTTGCCTAGGCTATGGTTTGGGAACCGTTGGTTTCCATTCTTTTTGTCGTCCAAAAATCTTTGAACTAATTGAACTTGATAGAAAGATCACCAAACAACACCAACACAAGCATACGAATAATGCGATTCCGAATGTTTCTCAAATTCTCAATAACACAATCTTTCTTATTGATTGGTTTGATTTTCCTAGGCTATGGTTTGGGAACCGTTGGTTTCCATTCTTTTTGTCGTCCAAAAATCTTTGAACTAATTGAACCTGATGGAAAGATCACCAAACAACACAAACACAAGCATACGAATCATGTGATTTCGAATGTTTCTCAAATTCTCAGTAATACAACCTTTCTTATTGATTGGTTTGATTTGCCTAGCTATGGTTTGGGAACCGTTGGTTTCCATTCTTTTTGTCGTCCAAAAATCTTTGAACTAATTAAACTTGATAGAAAGATTACCAAACAACACAAACACAAGCATACGAATCACGATTTCGAATGTTTCTCAAATTCTCAGTAATACAACGTTTCTTATTCATTGGTTTGATTTGCCTTGGCTATGGTTTGGGAACCGTTGTTTTCCATTCTTTTTCTCGTCAAAAAATCTTTAAACTAATAGAACAGGATGGAAAGATCACCAAACAACACCAACATAAGCATACCAATGATGCGATTTCGAATGTTTCTCAAATTCGCAATAACACAACCTTTCTTATTGATTGGTTTGATTTGCCTAGGCTATGGTTTGGGAACCGTTGGTTTCCATTCTTTTTCTAGTCCATAAATCTTTGAACTAATAGAACTTGATAGAAAGATCACCAAAGAACACAAACACAAGCATACGAATAATGCGATTCCGAATGTTTCTCAAATTCTCAGTAATACAACCTTTCTTATTCATTGGTTTGATTTGCCTTGGCTATGGTTTGGGAACCGTTGTTTTCCATTCTTTTTCTCGTCAAAAAATCTTTGAACTAATAGAACTTGATAGAAAGATCACCAAACAACACAAACACAAGCATACGAATCATGCGATTCCGAATGTTTCTCAAATTCTCAATATCACAGCCTTTCTTATTCATTGGTTTGATTTGCCTTGGCTATGGTTTAGGAACCGTTGTTTTCCATTCTTTTTCTCGTCAAAAGATCTTTGAACTAATAGAACTTGATAGAAAGATCAACAAACAACACCAACACAAGCAAATGAATAATGCGATTCCGAATGTTTCTCAAATTCTCAATAACACAACCTTTCTTATTGATTGGTTTGATTTTCCTAGGCTATGGTTTGGGAACCGTTGGTTTCCATTCTTTTTGTCGTCCAAAAATCTTTGAACTAATAGAACTTGATAGAAAGATCACCAAACAACACAAACACAAGCATACGAATCATGCGATTCCGAATGTTTCTCAAATTGTCAATATCACAGCCTTTCTTATTCATTGGTTTGATTTGCCTTGGCTATGGTTTAGGAACCGTTGTTTTCCATTCTTTTTCTCGTCAAAAAATCTTTGAACTAATAGAACTTGATAGAAAGATCAACAAACAACACCAACACAAGCATATGAATAATGCGATTCCGAATGTTTCTCAAATTCTCAATAACACAACCTTTCTTATTGATTGGTTTGATTTTCCTAGGCTATGGTTTGGGAACCGTTGGTTTCCATTCTTTTTGTCGTCCAAAAATCTTTGAACTAATTGAACTTGATAGAAAGATCACCAAACAACACAAACACAAGCATACGAATCACAATTTCGAATGTTTCTCAAATTCTCAGTAATACAACCTTTCTTATTCATTGGTTTGATTTGCCTTGGCTATGGTTTGGGAACCGTTGTTTTCCATTCTTTTTCTCGTCAAAAAATCTTTAAACTAATAGAACATGATGGAAAGATCACCAAACAACACCAACATAAGCATACCAATCATGCGATTCCGAATGTTTCTCAAATTCGCAATAACACAACCTTTCTTATTGATTGGTTTGATTTGCCTAGGCTATGGTTTGGGAACCGTTGGTTTCCATTCTTTTTCTCGTCAAAAAATCTTTGAACTAATAGAACTTGATAGAAAGATCACCAAACAACACCGACACAAGCGTACGAATAATGCGATTCCGAATGTTTATCAAATTCTCAGTAATACAACCTTTCTTATTCATTGGTTTGATTTGCCTAGGCTATGGTTTGGGAACCGTTGGTTTCCATTCTTTTTGTCGTCCAATAATCTTTGAACTAATTGAACTTGATAGAAAGATCACCAAACAGCACCAACACAAGCATACGAATCATGCGATTTCGAATGTTTCTCAAATTCTCAATAATACAACCTTTCTTATTCATTGGTTTGATTTGCCTTGGCTATGGTTTGGGAACCGTTGTTGTCCATTCTTTTTCTCGTCAAAAGATCTTTAACCTAATACAACGTGATTGAAAGATCACCAAACAACACCAACATAAGCATACCAATCATGCGATTTCGAATGTTTCTCAAATTCGCAATAACACAACCTTTCTTATTGATTGGTTTGATTTGCCTAGGCTATGGTTTGGGAACCGTTGGTTTCCATTATTTTTCTAGTCCATAAATCTTTGAACTAATAGAACTTGATAGAAAGATCACCAAAGAACACAAACACAAGCATATGAATCATGCAATTCCGAATGTTTCTCAAATTCTCAGTAATACAACCTTTCTTATTCATTGGTTTGATTTGCCTAGGCTATGGTTTGAGAACCATTGGTTTCCATTCTTTTTCTCGTCCAATAATCTTTGAACTAATAGAACTTGATAGAAAGATCACCAAACAGCACCAACACAAGCATACGAATCATGCGATTCCGAATGTTTCTCAAATTCTCAATAATACAACCTTTCTTATTCATTGGTTTGATTTGCCTAGGCTATGGTTTGGCAAGTGTTGGTTTCCATTCTTTTTCTAGTCCAAAAATCTTTGAACTAATAGAACTTGATAGAAAGATCACCAAACAAGATAAACACAAGCATACGAATCATGCGATATTGAATGTTTCTCAAATTCTCAATAATACAACCTTTCTTATTGATTGGTTTGATTTGCCTAGGCTATGGTTTGGGAACCGTTGGTTTCCATTCTTTTTGTCGTCCAAAAATCTTTGAACTAATTGAACTTGATAGAAAGATCACCAAACAACACCAACACAAGCATACGAATCATGCGATTCCGAATGTTTCTCAAATTCTCAATAACACAACCTTTCTTTTTCATTGGTTTGATTTGCCTTGGCTATGGTATGGGAACCGTTGGTTTCCATTCTTTTTGTCGTCCAAAAATATTTGAACTAATAGAACTTGATAGAAAGATCACCAAACAACACAAACACAAGCATACGAATCATGCGATTCCGAATGTTTCTCAAATTCTCAGTAATACAACCTTTCTTATTCAATTGTTTGGTTTGCCTTGGCTATGGTTTAGGAACCGTTGTTTTCCATTCTTTTTCTCGTCAAAAAATCTTTAAACTAATAGAACGTGATGGAAAGATCACCAAACAACACCAGCATAAGCATACCAATCATGCAATTTCGAATGTTTCTCAAATTCGCAATAACACAACCTTTCTTATTTATTGGTTTGATTTGCCTAGGCTATGGTTTGGGAACCGTTGGTTTCCATTCTTTTTCTAGTCCATAAATCTTTGAACTAATAGAACTTGATAGAAAGATCACCAAAGAACACAAACACAAGCATACGAATCATGCAATTCCGAATGTTTCTCAAATTCTCAGTAATACAACCTTTCTTATTCATTGGTTTGATTTGCCTAGGCTATGGTTTGGGAACCATTGGTTTCCAATCTTTCTCTCGTCTAATAATCTTTGAACTAATAGAACTTGATAGAAAGATCACCAAACAGCACCAACACAAGCATACGAATCATGCGATTCCGAATGTTTCTCAAATTCTCAGTAATACAACCTTTCTTATTCATTGGTTGTATTTGCCTTGGCCATGGTTTCGGAACCGTTGATTTACATTCTTTTTCTCGTCAAAAAATCTTTTAACTAATAGAACTTGATAGAAAGATCGCCAAACAACACAAACACAAGCATACGAATCATGCGATTTCGAATGTTTCTCAAATTATCAATAACACAACCTTTCTTATTGATTGGTTTGATTTGCCTAGGCTATGGTTTGGGAACCGTTGGTTTCCATTCTTTTTCTCGTCCAATAATCTTTGAACTAATTGAACTTGATAGAAAGATCACCAAACAACACCAACACAAGCATACGAATCATGCGATTTCGAATGTTTCTCAAATCCTCAGTAATACAACCTTTCTTATTCATTGGTTTGATTTGCCTTGGCTATGGTTTGGGAACCGTTGTTTTCCATTGTTTTTCCCGTCAAGAAATCTTTAAACTAATAGAACTTGATGGAAAGATCACCAAACAACACCAACATAAGCATACGAATCATGCGATTCCGAATGTTTCTTAAATTCTCACTAATATAACCTTTCTTATTCATTGGTTTGGTTTGCCTTGGCTATGGTTTAGGAACCGTTGTTTTCCATTCTTTTTCTCATCAAAAAATCTTTGAACTAATAGTAGTTGATAGAAAGAATAACAAACAACACCAACACAAGCATACGAATAATGCGATTCCGAATGTTTCTCAAATACTCAATAACACAACCTTTCTTATTGATTGGTTTGATTTTCCTAGGCTATGGTATGGGAACCGTTGGTTTCCATTCTTTTTGTCGTCCAAAAATCTTTGAACTAATTGAACTTGATAGAAAGATCAACAAACAACACCAACACAAGCATACGAATAATGCGATTCCGAATGTTTCTCAAATTCTCAATAACACAACCTTTCTTATTGATTGGTTTGATTTGCCTAGGCTATGGTTTGGGAACCGTTGGTTTCCATTCTTTTTGTCGTCCATAAATCTTTGAACTAATAGAACTTGATAGAAAGATCACCAAACAGCACCAACACAAGCATACGAATCATGCGATTCCGAATGTTTCTCAAATTCTCAATAATACAACCTTTCTTATTCATTGGTTTGATTTGCCTAGGCTATGGTTTGGCAGGTGTTGGTTTCCATTCTTTTTCTAGTCCAAAAATCTTTGAACTAATAGAACTTGATAGAAAGATCACCAAACAAGATAAACACAAGCATACGAATCATGCGATATTGAATGTTTCTCAAATTCTCAATAATACAACCTTTCTTATTGATTGGTTTGATTTGCCTAGGCTATGGTTTGGGAACCGTTGGTTTCCATTCTTTTTGTCGTCCAAAAATCTTTGAACTAATTGAACTTGATAGAAAGATCACCAAACAACACCAACACAAGCATACGAATCATGCGATTCCGAATGTTTCTCAAATTCTCAATAACACAACCTTTCTTATTCATTGGTTTGATTTGCCTTGGCTATGGTATGGGAACCGTTGGTTTCCATTCTTTTTGTCGTCCAAAAATATTTGAACTAATAGAACTTGATAGAAAGATCACCAAACAACACAAACACAAGCATACGAATCATGCGATTCCGAATGTTTCTCAAATTCTCAGTAATACAACCTTTCTTATTCATTGGTTTGGTTTGCCTTGGCTATGGTTTAGGAACCGTTGTTTTCCATTCTTTTTCTCGTCAAAAAATCTTTAAACTAATAGAACGTGATGGAAAGATCACCAAACAACACCAGCATAAGCATACCAATCATGCGATTTCGAATGTTTCTCAAATTCGCAATAACACAACCTTTCTTATTTATTGGTTTGATTTGCCTAGGCTATGGTTTGGGAACCGTTGGTTTCCATTCTTTTTCTAGTCCATAAATCTTTGAACTAATAGAACTTGATAGAAAGATCACCAAAGAACACAAACACAAGCATACGAATCATGCAATTCCGAATGTTTCTCAAATTCTCAGTAATACAACCTTTCTTATTCATTGGTTTGATTTGCCTAGGCTATGGTTTGGGAACCATTGGTTTCCAATCTTTCTCTCGTCTAATAATCTTTGAACTAATAGAACTTGATAGAAAGATCACCAAACAGCACCAACACAAGCATACGAATCATGCGATTCCGAATGTTTCTCAAATTCTCAATAATACAACCTTTCTTATTCATTGGTTTGATTTGCCTAGGCTATGGTTTGGCAAGTGTTGGTTTCCATTCTTTTTCTAGTCCAAAAATCTTTGAACTAATAGAACTTGATAGAAAGATCACCAAACAAGATAAACACAAGCATACGAATCATGCGATATTGAATGTTTCTCAAATTCTCAATAATACAACCTTTCTTATTGATTGGTTTGATTTGCCTAGGCTATGGTTTGGGAACCGTTGGTTTCCATTCTTTTTGTCGTCCAAAAATCTTTGAACTAATTGAACTTGATAGAAAGATCACCAAACAACACAAACACAAGCATACGAATCACAATTTCGAATGTTTCTCAAATTCTCAGTAATACAACCTTTCTTATTCATTGGTTTGATTTGCCTTGGCTATGGTTTGGGAACCGTTGTTTTCCATTCTTTTTCTCGTCAAAAAATCTTTAAACTAATAGAACATGATGGAAAGATCACCAAACAACACCAACATAAGCATACCAATCATGCGATTCCGAATGTTTCTCAAATTCGCAATAACACAACCTTTCTTATTGATTGGTTTGATTTGCCTAGGCTATGGTTTGGGAACCGTTGGTTTCCATTCTTTTTCTCGTCAAAAAATCTTTGAACTAATAGAACTTGATAGAAAGATCACCAAACAACACCGACACAAGCGTACGAATAATGCGATTCCGAATGTTTATCAAATTCTCAGTAATACAACCTTTCTTATTCATTGGTTTGATTTGCCTAGGCTATGGTTTGGGAACCGTTGGTTTCCATTCTTTTTGTCGTCCAATAATCTTTGAACTAATTGAACTTGATAGAAAGATCACCAAACAGCACCAACACAAGCATACGAATCATGCGATTTCGAATGTTTCTCAAATTCTCAATAATACAACCTTTCTTATTCATTGGTTTGATTTGCCTTGGCTATGGTTTGGGAACCGTTGTTGTCCATTCTTTTTCTCGTCAAAAGATCTTTAACCTAATACAACGTGATTGAAAGATCACCAAACAACACCAACATAAGCATACCAATCATGCGATTTCGAATGTTTCTCAAATTCGCAATAACACAACCTTTCTTATTGATTGGTTTGATTTGCCTAGGCTATGGTTTGGGAACCGTTGGTTTCCATTATTTTTCTAGTCCATAAATCTTTGAACTAATAGAACTTGATAGAAAGATCACCAAAGAACACAAACACAAGCATATGAATCATGCAATTCCGAATGTTTCTCAAATTCTCAGTAATACAACCTTTCTTATTCATTGGTTTGATTTGCCTAGGCTATGGTTTGAGAACCATTGGTTTCCATTCTTTTTCTCGTCCAATAATCTTTGAACTAATAGAACTTGATAGAAAGATCACCAAACAGCACCAACACAAGCATACGAATCATGCGATTCCGAATGTTTCTCAAATTCTCAATAATACAACCTTTCTTATTCATTGGTTTGATTTGCCTAGGCTATGGTTTGGCAAGTGTTGGTTTCCATTCTTTTTCTAGTCCAAAAATCTTTGAACTAATAGAACTTGATAGAAAGATCACCAAACAAGATAAACACAAGCATACGAATCATGCGATATTGAATGTTTCTCAAATTCTCAATAATACAACCTTTCTTATTGATTGGTTTGATTTGCCTAGGCTATGGTTTGGGAACCGTTGGTTTCCATTCTTTTTGTCGTCCAAAAATCTTTGAACTAATTGAACTTGATAGAAAGATCACCAAACAACACCAACACAAGCATACGAATCATGCGATTCCGAATGTTTCTCAAATTCTCAATAACACAACCTTTCTTTTTCATTGGTTTGATTTGCCTTGGCTATGGTATGGGAACCGTTGGTTTCCATTCTTTTTGTCGTCCAAAAATATTTGAACTAATAGAACTTGATAGAAAGATCACCAAACAACACAAACACAAGCATACGAATCATGCGATTCCGAATGTTTCTCAAATTCTCAGTAATACAACCTTTCTTATTCATTGGTTTGGTTTGCCTTGGCTATGGTTTAGGAACCGTTGTTTTCCATTCTTTTTCTCGTCAAAAAATCTTTAAACTAATAGAACGTGATGGAAAGATCACCAAACAACACCAGCATAAGCATACCAATCATGCAATTTCGAATGTTTCTCAAATTCGCAATAACACAACCTTTCTTATTTATTGGTTTGATTTGCCTAGGCTATGGTTTGGGAACCGTTGGTTTCCATTCTTTTTCTAGTCCATAAATCTTTGAACTAATAGAACTTGATAGAAAGATCACCAAAGAACACAAACACAAGCATACGAATCATGCAATTCCGAATGTTTCTCAAATTCTCAGTAATACAACCTTTCTTATTCATTGGTTTGATTTGCCTAGGCTATGGTTTGGGAACCATTGGTTTCCAATCTTTCTCTCGTCTAATAATCTTTGAACTAATAGAACTTGATAGAAAGATCACCAAACAGCACCAACACAAGCATACGAATCATGCGATTCCGAATGTTTCTCAAATTCTCAGTAATACAACCTTTCTTATTCATTGGTTGTATTTGCCTTGGCCATGGTTTCGGAACCGTTGATTTACATTCTTTTTCTCGTCAAAAAATCTTTTAACTAATAGAACTTGATAGAAAGATCGCCAAACAACACAAACACAAGCATACGAATCATGCGATTTCGAATGTTTCTCAAATTATCAATAACACAACCTTTCTTATTGATTGGTTTGATTTGCCTAGGCTATGGTTTGGGAACCGTTGGTTTCCATTCTTTTTCTCGTCCAATAATCTTTGAACTAATTGAACTTGATAGAAAGATCACCAAACAACACCAACACAAGCATACGAATCATGCGATTTCGAATGTTTCTCAAATCCTCAGTAATACAACCTTTCTTATTCATTGGTTTGATTTGCCTTGGCTATGGTTTGGGAACCGTTGTTTTCCATTGTTTTTCCCGTCAAGAAATCTTTAAACTAATAGAACTTGATGGAAAGATCACCAAACAACACCAACATAAGCATACGAATCATGCGATTCCGAATGTTTCTTAAATTCTCACTAATATAACCTTTCTTATTCATTGGTTTGGTTTGCCTTGGCTATGGTTTAGGAACCGTTGTTTTCCATTCTTTTTCTCATCAAAAAATCTTTGAACTAATAGTAGTTGATAGAAAGAATAACAAACAACACCAACACAAGCATACGAATAATGCGATTCCGAATGTTTCTCAAATACTCAATAACACAACCTTTCTTATTGATTGGTTTGATTTTCCTAGGCTATGGTATGGGAACCGTTGGTTTCCATTCTTTTTGTCGTCCAAAAATCTTTGAACTAATTGAACTTGATAGAAAGATCAACAAACAACACCAACACAAGCATACGAATAATGCGATTCCGAATGTTTCTCAAATTCTCAATAACACAACCTTTCTTATTGATTGGTTTGATTTGCCTAGGCTATGGTTTGGGAACCGTTGGTTTCCATTCTTTTTGTCGTCCATAAATCTTTGAACTAATAGAACTTGATAGAAAGATCACCAAACAGCACCAACACAAGCATACGAATCATGCGATTCCGAATGTTTCTCAAATTCTCAATAATACAACCTTTCTTATTCATTGGTTTGATTTGCCTAGGCTATGGTTTGGCAGGTGTTGGTTTCCATTCTTTTTCTAGTCCAAAAATCTTTGAACTAATAGAACTTGATAGAAAGATCACCAAACAAGATAAACACAAGCATACGAATCATGCGATATTGAATGTTTCTCAAATTCTCAATAATACAACCTTTCTTATTGATTGGTTTGATTTGCCTAGGCTATGGTTTGGGAACCGTTGGTTTCCATTCTTTTTGTCGTCCAAAAATCTTTGAACTAATTGAACTTGATAGAAAGATCACCAAACAACACCAACACAAGCATACGAATCATGCGATTCCGAATGTTTCTCAAATTCTCAATAACACAACCTTTCTTATTCATTGGTTTGATTTGCCTTGGCTATGGTATGGGAACCGTTGGTTTCCATTCTTTTTGTCGTCCAAAAATATTTGAACTAATAGAACTTGATAGAAAGATCACCAAACAACACAAACACAAGCATACGAATCATGCGATTCCGAATGTTTCTCAAATTCTCAGTAATACAACCTTTCTTATTCATTGGTTTGGTTTGCCTTGGCTATGGTTTAGGAACCGTTGTTTTCCATTCTTTTTCTCGTCAAAAAATCTTTAAACTAATAGAACGTGATGGAAAGATCACCAAACAACACCAGCATAAGCATACCAATCATGCGATTTCGAATGTTTCTCAAATTCGCAATAACACAACCTTTCTTATTTATTGGTTTGATTTGCCTAGGCTATGGTTTGGGAACCGTTGGTTTCCATTCTTTTTCTAGTCCATAAATCTTTGAACTAATAGAACTTGATAGAAAGATCACCAAAGAACACAAACACAAGCATACGAATCATGCAATTCCGAATGTTTCTCAAATTCTCAGTAATACAACCTTTCTTATTCATTGGTTTGATTTGCCTAGGCTATGGTTTGGGAACCATTGGTTTCCAATCTTTCTCTCGTCTAATAATCTTTGAACTAATAGAACTTGATAGAAAGATCACCAAACAGCACCAACACAAGCATACGAATCATGCGATTCCGAATGTTTCTCAAATTCTCAGTAATACAACCTTTCTTATTCATTGGTTGTATTTGCCTTGGCCATGGTTTCGGAACCGTTGATTTACATTCTTTTTCTCGTCAAAAAATCTTTTAACTAATAGAACTTGATAGAAAGATCGCCAAACAACACAAACACAAGCATACGAATCATGCGATTTCGAATGTTTCTCAAATTATCAATAACACAACCTTTCTTATTGATTGGTTTGATTTGCCTAGGCTATGGTTTGGGAACCGTTGGTTTCCATTCTTTTTCTCGTCCAATAATCTTTGAACTAATTGAACTTGATAGAAAGATCACCAAACAACACCAACACAAGCATACGAATCATGCGATTTCGAATGTTTCTCAAATTCTCAATAACACAACCTTTCTTATTGATTGGTTTGATTTGCCTAGGCTATGGTTTGGAAACCGTTTGTTTCTATTATTTTTCGCGTCCAATAATCTTTGAACTAATTGAACTTGATAGAAAGATCACCAAACAACACCAACACAAGCATACGAATCATGCGATTCCGAATGTTTCTCAAATTCTCAGTAATACAACCTTTCTTATTCATTGGTTTGATTTGCCTTGGCTATGGTTTGGGAACCGTTGTTTTCCATTCTTTTTCTCGTCAAAAAATCTTTAAACTAATAGAACATGATAGAAAGATCACCAAACAACACCAACACAAGCATACGAATCATGCGATTTCGAATGTTTCCCAAATTCGCAATAACACAACCTTTCTTATTGATTGGTTTGATTTGCCTAGGCTATGGTTTGGGAACCGTTGTTTTCCATTCTTTTTCTAGTCCAATAATCTTTGAACTAATAGAACTTGATAGAAAGATCACCAAAGAACACAAACACAAGCATACGAATCATGCAATTCCGAATGTTTCTCAAATTCTCAATAATACAACCTTTCTTATTCATTGGTTTGATTTGCCTAGGCTATGGTTTGGGAACCATTGGTTTCCATTCTTTTTCTCGTCCAATAATATTTGAACTAATAGAACTTGATAGAAAGATCACCAAACAGCACCAACACAAGCATACGAATCATGCGATTCCGAATGTTTCTCAAATTCTCAGTAATACAACCTTTCTTATTCATTGGTTTGATTTGCCTTGGCTATGGTTTGGGAACCGTTGTTTTCCATTCTTTTTCTCGTCAAAAAATCTTTGAACTAATATAACTTGATAGAAAGATCACCAAACAACACAAACACAAGCATACGAATCATGCGATTTCGAATGTTTCTCAAATTCTCAATAACACAACCTTTCTTATTGATTGGTTTGATTTGCCTAGGCTATGGTTTGGGAACCGTTGGTTTCCATTCTTTTTCTCGTCCAATAATCTTTGAACTAATTGAACTTGATAGAAAGATCACCAAACAACACCAACACAAGCATACGAATCATGCGATTTCGAATGTTTCTCAAATCCTCAGTAATACAACCTTTCTTATTCATTGGTTTGATTTGCCTTGGCTATGGTTTGGGAACCGTTGTTTTCCATTTTTTTTCTCGTCAAAAAATCTTTGAACTAATAGAACTTGATAGAAAGATCACCAAACAACACAAACACAAGCATACGAATCATTCGATTCCGAATGCTTCTCAAATTCTCAGTAATACAACCTTTCTTATTCATTGGTTTGATTTGCCTTGGCTATGGTTTGGGAACCGTTGTTTTCCATTCTTTTTCTCGTCAAAAAATCTTTGAACTAATAGAACTTGATAGAAAGATCACCAAACAACACAAACACAAGCATACGAATCATGCGATTCCGAATGTTTCTCAAATTCTCAATATCACAACCTTTCTTATTCATTGGTTTGGTTTGCCTAGGCTATGGTTTGGGAACCGTTGGTTTCCATTCTTTTTGTCGTCCAAAAATCTTTGAACTAATTGAACTTGATAGAAAGATCACCAAACAACACCAACACAAGCATACGAATAATGCGATTCCGAATGTTTCTCAAATTCTCAATAACACAATCTTTCTTATTGATTGGTTTGATTTTCCTAGGCTATGGTTTGGGAACCGTTGGTTTCCATTCTTTTTGTCGTCCAAAAATCTTTGAACTAATTGAACCTGATGGAAAGATCACCAAACAACACAAACACAAGCATACGAATCATGTGATTTCGAATGTTTCTCAAATTCTCAGTAATACAACCTTTCTTATTGATTGGTTTGATTTGCCTAGCTATGGTTTGGGAACCGTTGGTTTCCATTCTTTTTGTCGTCCAAAAATCTTTGAACTAATTAAACTTGATAGAAAGATTACCAAACAACACAAACACAAGCATACGAATCACGATTTCGAATGTTTCTCAAATTCTCAGTAATACAACGTTTCTTATTCATTGGTTTGATTTGCCTTGGCTATGGTTTGGGAACCGTTGTTTTCCATTCTTTTTCTCGTCAAAAAATCTTTAAACTAATAGAACAGGATGGAAAGATCACCAAACAACACCAACATAAGCATACCAATGATGCGATTTCGAATGTTTCTCAAATTCGCAATAACACAACCTTTCTTATTGATTGGTTTGATTTGCCTAGGCTATGGTTTGGGAACCGTTGGTTTCCATTCTTTTTCTAGTCCATAAATCTTTGAACTAATAGAACTTGATAGAAAGATCACCAAAGAACACAAACACAAGCATACGAATAATGCGATTCCGAATGTTTCTCAAATTCTCAGTAATACAACCTTTCTTATTCATTGGTTTGATTTGCCTTGGCTATGGTTTGGGAACCGTTGTTTTCCATTCTTTTTCTCGTCAAAAAATCTTTGAACTAATAGAACTTGATAGAAAGATCACCAAACAACACAAACACAAGCATACGAATCATGCGATTCCGAATGTTTCTCAAATTCTCAATATCACAGCCTTTCTTATTCATTGGTTTGATTTGCCTTGGCTATGGTTTAGGAACCGTTGTTTTCCATTCTTTTTCTCGTCAAAAGATCTTTGAACTAATAGAACTTGATAGAAAGATCAACAAACAACACCAACACAAGCAAATGAATAATGCGATTCCGAATGTTTCTCAAATTCTCAATAACACAACCTTTCTTATTGATTGGTTTGATTTTCCTAGGCTATGGTTTGGGAACCGTTGGTTTCCATTCTTTTTGTCGTCCAAAAATCTTTGAACTAATAGAACTTGATAGAAAGATCACCAAACAACACAAACACAAGCATACGAATCATGCGATTCCGAATGTTTCTCAAATTGTCAATATCACAGCCTTTCTTATTCATTGGTTTGATTTGCCTTGGCTATGGTTTAGGAACCGTTGTTTTCCATTCTTTTTCTCGTCAAAAAATCTTTGAACTAATAGAACTTGATAGAAAGATCAACAAACAACACCAACACAAGCATATGAATAATGCGATTCCGAATGTTTCTCAAATTCTCAATAACACAACCTTTCTTATTGATTGGTTTGATTTTCCTAGGCTATGGTTTGGGAACCGTTGGTTTCCATTCTTTTTGTCGTCCAAAAATCTTTGAACTAATTGAACTTGATAGAAAGATCACCAAACAACACCAACACAAGCATACGAATAATGCGATTCCGAATGTTTCTCAAATTCTCAATAACACAACCTTTCTTATTGATTGGTTTGATTTTCCTAGGCTATGGTTTGGGAACCGTTGGTTTCCATTCTTTTTGTCGTCCAAAAATCTTTGAACTAATTGAACCTGATGGAAAGATCACCAAACAACACAAACACAAGCATACGAATCATGCGATTTCGAATGTTTCTCAAATTCTCAGTAATACAACCTTTCTTATTTATTGGTTTGATTTGCCTAGCTATGGTTTGGGAACCGTTGGTTTCCATTCTTTTTGTCGTCCAAAAATCTTTGAACTAATTGAACTTGATAGAAAGATCACCAAACAACACAAACACAAGCATACGAATCACGATTTCGAATGTTTCTCAAATTCTCAGTAATACAACCTTTCTTATTCATTGGTTTGATTTGCCTTGGCTATGGTTTGGGAACCGTTGTTTTCCATTCTTTTTCTCGTCAAAAAATCTTTAAACTAATAGAACAGGATAGAAAGATCACCAAACAACACCAACATAAGCATACCAATGATGCGATTTCGAATGTTTCTCAAATTCGCAATAACACAACCTTTCTTATTGATTGGTTTGATTTGCCTAGGCTATGGTTTGGGAACCGTTGGTTTCCATTCTTTTTCTAGTCCATAAATCTTTGAACTAATAGAACTTGATAGAAAGATCACCAAAGAACACAAACACAAGCATACGAATCATGCGATTCCGAATGTTTCTCAAATTCTCAGTAATACAACCTTTCTTATTCATTGGTTTGATTTGCCTTGGCTATGGTTTGGGAACCGTTGTTTTCCATTCTTTTTCTTGTCAAAAAATCTTTGAACTAATAGAACTTGATAGAAAGATCACCAAACAACACAAACACAAGCATACGAATCATGCGATTCCGAATGTTTCTCAAATTCTCAATATCACAGCCTTTCTTATTCATTGGTTTGATTTGCCTTGGCTATGGTTTAGGAACCGTTGTTTTCCATTCTTTTTCTCGTCAAAAAATCTTTGAACTAATAGAACTTGATAGAAAGATCAACAAACAACACCAACACAAGCATATGAATAATGCGATTCCGAATGTTTCTCAAATTCTCAATAACACAACCTTTCTTATTGATTGGTTTGATTTTCCTAGGCTATGGTTTGGGAACCATTGGTTTCCATTCTTTGTCGTCCAAATATCTTTAAACTAATAGAACCTGATGGAAAGATCACCAAACAACACCAACATAAGCATACGAATCATGCGATTTCGAATGTTTCTCAAATTCGCAATAACACAACCTTTCTTATTGATTGGTTTGATTTGCCTAGGCTATGGTTTGGGAACCGTTGTTTTCCATTCTTTTTCTTGTCAAAAAATCTTTGAACTAATAGAACTTGATAGAAAGATCACCAAAGAACACAAACACAAGCATACGAATCGTGCAATTCCGAATGTTTCTCAAATTCTCAGTAATACAACCTTTCTTATTCATTGGTTTGATTTGCCTAGACTATGGTTTGGAAACCATTGGTTTCCATTCTTTTTCTCGTCCAATAATCTTTGAACTAATAGAACTTGATAGAAAGATCACCAAACAGCACCAACACAAGCATACGAATCATGCGATTCCGAATGTTTCTCAAATTCTCAGTAATACAACCTTTCTTATTCATTGGTTTGATTTGCCTTGGCTATGGTTTGGGAACCGTTGATTTACATTCTTTTTCTCGTCAAAAAATCTTTGAACTAATAGAACTTGTTAGAAAGATCACCAAAGAACACAAACACAAGCATACGAATCATGCAATTCCGAATGTTTCTCAAATTCTCAGTAATACAACCTTTCTTATTCATTGGTTTGATTTGCCTAGGCTATAATTTGGGAACCATTGGTTTCCATTCTTTTTCTCGTCCAATAATCTTTGAACTAATAGAACTTGATAGAAAGATCACCAAACAGCACCAACACAAGCATACGAATCATGCGATTCCGAATGTTTCTCAAATTCTCAGTAATACAACCTTTCTTATTCATTGGTTTGATTTGCCTTGGCTATGGTTTGGGAACCGTTGATTTACATTCTTTTTCTTGTCAAAAAATCTTTGAACTAATAGAACTTGATAGAAAGATCACCAATGAACACAAACACAAGCATACGAATCATGCGATTCCGAATGTTTCTCAAATTCTCAGTAATACAACCTTTCTTATTGATTGGTTTGATTTGCCTAGGCTATGGTTTGGGAACCGTTGGTTTCCATTCTTTTTGTCGTCCAAAAATGTTTGAACTAATTGAACTTGATAGAAAGATCACCAAACAACACAAACACAAGCATACGAATCATGCGATTTCGAATGTTTCTCAAATTCTCAGTAATACAACCTTTCTTATTCATTGGTTTGATTTGCCTTGGCTATGGTTTGGGAACCATTCTTGTCCATTCTTTTTCTCGTCAAAAAATCTTTAAAATAATAGAACGTGATTGAAAGATCACCAAACAACACCAACATAAGCATACGAATCATGCGATTCCGAATGTTTCTCAAATTCACAGTAATAAAATCTTTCTTATACATTGGTTTGATTTGCCTTGGCTATGGTTTGGGAACCGTTGGTTTCCATTATTTTTCTCGTCCAAAAATCTTTGAAATAATAGAACTTGATAGAAAGATCACCAAACAACACCAACACAAGCATACGAATCATGCGATTTCGAATGTTTCTCAAATTCTCAGTAATACAACCTTTCTTATTGATTGGTTTCATTTGCCTAGCTATGGTTTGGGAACCGTTGGTTTCCATTCTTTTTGTCGTCCAAAAATCTTTGAACTAATTGAACTTGATAGAAAGATCACCAAACAACAAAAACACAAGCATACGAATCACGATTTCGAATGTTTCTCAAATTCTCAGTAATACAACCTTTCTTATTCATTGGTTTGATTTGCCTTGGCTATGGTTTGGGAACCGTTGTTTTCCATTCTTTTTCTCGTCAAAAAATCTTTAAACTAATAGAACATGATGGAAAGATCACCAAACAACACCAACATAAGCATACCAATCATGCGATTTCGAATGTTTCTCAAATTCGCAATAACACAACCTTTCTTATTGATTGGTTTGATTTGCCTAGGCTATGGTTTGGGAACCGTTGGTTTCCATTCTTTTTCTAGTCCATAAATCTTTGAACTAATAGAACTTGATAGAAAGATCACCAAAGAACACAAACACAAGCATACGAATCATGCAATTCCGAATGTTTCTCAAATTCTCAGTAATACAACCTTTCTTATTCATTGGTTTGATTTGCCTAGGCTATGGTTTGGGAACCATTGGTTTCCATTCTTTTTCTCGTCCAATAATCTTTGAACTAATAGAACTTGATAGAAAGATCACCAAACAGCACCAACACAAGCATACGAATCATGCGATTCCGAATGTTTCTCAAATTCTCAGTAATACAACCTTTCTTATTCATTGGTTGTATTTGCCTTGGCTATGGTTTGGCAACCGTTGATTTACATTCTTTTTCTCGTCAAAAAATCTTTGAACTAATAGAACTTGATAGAAAGATCACCAAACAACACAAACACAGGCATACGAATCATGCGATTTCGAATGTTTCTCAAATTCTCAATAACACAACCTTTCTTATTGATTGGTTTGATTTGCCTACGCTATGGTTTGGGAACCGTTGGTTTCCATTCTTTTTCTCGTCCAATAATCTTTGAACTAATTGAACTTGATAGAAAGATCACCAAACAACACCAACATAAGCATACGAATCACGCGATTCCGAATGTTTCTCAAATTCTCAGTAATACAACCTTTCTTATTCATTGGTTAGGTTTGCCTTGGCTATGGTTTAGGAACCGTTGTTTTCCATTCTTTTTCTCATCAAAAAATCTTTGAACTAATAGAACTTGATAGAAAGATCATAAAACAACACCAACACAAGAATACGAATAATGCGATTCCGAATGTTTCTCAAATTCTCAATAACACAACCTTTCTAATAGATTAGTTTGATTTGCCTTGGCTATGGTTTGGGAACCGTTGTTTTCCATTCTTTTTCTCGTCAAAAAATCTTTAAACTAATAGAACGTGATGGAAAGATCACCAAACAACACCAACTTATACGGATCATGCGATTCCGAATGTTTCTCAAATTCTCAGTAATACAACCTTTCTTATTCATTGGTTTGGTTTGCCTTGGCTATGGTTTAGGAACCGTTGTTTTCCATTCTTTTTCTTGTCAAAAAATCTTTGAACTAATAGAACTTGATAGAAAGATCATAAAACAACACCAACACAAGAATACGAATAATGCGATTCCGAATGTTTCTCAAATTCTCAATAACACAACCTTTCTAATTGATTGGTTTGATTTGCCTAGGCTATGGTTTGGGAACCGTTGGTTTCCTTTCTTTTTGTCGTCCATAAATCTTTGAACTAATAGAACTTGATAGAAAGATCACCAAAGAACACAAACACAAGCATACGAATCATGCGATTCCGAATGTTTCTCAAATTCTCAGTAATACAACCTTTCTTATTCATTGGTTTGATTTGCCTTGGCTATGGTTTGGGAACCGTTGTTTTCCATTCTTTTTCTCGTCAAAAAATCTTTGAACTAATAGAACTTGATAGAAAGATCACCAAACAACACAAACACAAGCATACGAATCATGCGATTTCGAATGTTTCTCAAATTCTCAATATCACAACCTTTCTTATTCATTGGTTTGATTTGCCTTGGCTATGGTTTGGGAACTGTTGTTTTCCATTCTTTTTCTCGTCAAAAAATCTCTGAACTAATAGAACTTGATAGAAAGATCACCAAACAACACAAACACAAGCATACGAATCATGCGATTTCGAATGTTTCTCAAATTCTCAATAACACAACCTTTCTTATTCATTGGTTTGATTTGCCTTGGCTATGGTTTGGAAACCGTTGGTTTCCAATCTTTTTGTCGTCCAAAAATCTTTGAACTAATTTAACTTGATAGAAAGGTCACCAAACAACACCAACACATGCATACGAATCCTGCGATTTCGACTGTTTCTCAAATTCTCAGTAATACAACCTTTCTTATTCATTGGTTTGATTTGCCTTGGCTATGGTTTGGGAACCGTTGGTTTCTATTCTTTTTCTCGTCAAAAAATCATTAAACTAATAGAACATGATGGAAAGATCACCAAACAACACCAACATAAGCATACGAATCATGCGATTCCGAATGTTTCTCAAATTCTCAGTAATACAACCTTTTTTATTCATTGGTCTGGTTTGCCTTGGCTATGGTTTATGAACCGTTATTTTCCATTCTTTTTCTCGTCAAAAAATCTTTGAACTAATAGAACTTGATAGAAAGATCACCAAACAACATGAACACAAGCGTACGAATAATGCGATTCCGAATGTTTCTCAAATTCTCAATAAAACAACCTTTCTTATTGATTGGTTTGATTTTCCTAGGCTATGGTTTGGGAACCGTTGGTTTCCATTCTTTTTGTCGTCCAAAAATCTTTGAACTAATTGAACTTGATAGAAAGATCACCAAACAACACAAACACAAGCATACGAATCATGCAATTTCGAATGTTTCTCAAATACTCAGTAATACAACCTTTCTTATTCATTGGTTTGATTTGCCTTGGCTATGGTTTGGGAACCGTTGTTTTACATTCTTATTCTCGTCAAAAAATCTTTAAACTAATAGAACGTGATGGAAAGATCACCAAACAACACCAACATAAGCATACGAATCATGCGATTTCGAATGTTTCTTAAATTCGCAATAACACAACCTTTCTTATTGATTGGTTTGATTTGCCTAGGCTGTAGTTTGGGAACCGTTGGTTTCCATTCTTTTTCTAGTCCATAAATCTTTGAACTAATATAACTTGATAGAAAGATCACCAAACAACACAAACACAAGCATACGAATCATGCGATTTCGAATGTTTCTCAAATTCTCAATATCACAACCTTTCTTATTCATTGGTTTGATTTGCCTTGGCTATGGTTTAGGAACCGTTGTTTTCCATTCTTTTTCTCGTCAAAAAATCTTTAAACTAATAGAACGTGATGGAAAGATCACCAAACAACACCAACATAAGCATACGAATCATGCGATTCCGAATGTTTCTCAAATTCTCAATAATACAACCTTTCTTATTCATTGGTTTGGTTTGCCTTGGCTATGGTTTAGGAACCGTTGTTTTCCATTCTTTTTCTCGTCAAAAAATCTTTGAACTATTAGAACTTGATAGAAAGATCACCAAACAACACCAACACAAGCATACGAATAATGCGATTCCGAATGTTTCTCAAATTCTCAATAACACAACCTTTCTTATTGATTGGTTTGATTTGCCTAGGCTATGGTTTGGGAACCGTTGGTTTCCATTCTTTTTGTCGTCATAAAATCTTTGAACTAATTGAACTTGATAGAAAGATCACCATACAACACAAACACAAGCATACGAATCATGCGATTCCGAATGTTTCTCAAATTCTCAATAATACAACCTTTCTTATTCATTGGTTTGGTTTGCCTTGGCTATGGTTTAGGAACCGTTGTTTTCCATTCTTTTTCTCGTCAAAAAATCTTTGAACTAATAGAACTTGATAGAAAGATCACCAAACAACACAAACACAAGCATACGAATCATGCGATTTCGAATGTTTCTCAAATTCTCAATATCATAACCTTTCTTATTCATTGGTTTGATTTGCCTTGGCTATGGTTTGGGAACTGATGTTTTCCATTCTTTTTCTCGTCAAAAAATCTCTGAACTAATAGAACTTGATAGAAAGATCACCAAACAACACAAACACAAGCATACGAATCATGCGATTTCGAATGTTTCTCAAATTCTCAATAACACAACCTTTCTTATTCATTGGTTTGATTTGCCTTGGCTATGGTTTGGGAACCGTTGGTTTCTATTCTTTTTGTCGTCCAAAAATCTTTGAACTAATTTAACTTGATAGAAAGGTCACCAAACAACACCAACACATGCATACGAATCATGCGATTTCGACTGTTTCTCAAATTCTCAATAATACAACCTTTCTTATTCATTGGTTTGATTTGCCTTGGCTATGGTTTGGGAACCGTTGGTTTCTATTCTTTTTCTCGTCAAAAAATCATTAAACTAATAGAACATGATGGAAAGATCACCAAACAACACCAACATAAGCATACGAATCATGCGATTCCGAATGTTTCTCAATTTCTCAGTAATACAACCTTTCTTATTCATTGGTTTGATTTGCCTTGGCCATGGTTTGGGAACCGTTGTTTTACATTCTTTTTCTCGTCAAAAAATCTTTAAACTAATAGAACGTGATGGAAAGATCACCAAACAACACCAACATAAGCATACGAATCATGCGATTTCGAATGTTTCTTAAATTCGCAATAACACAACCTTTCTTATTGATTGGTTTGATTTGCCTAGGCTGTAGTTTGGGAACCGTTGGTTTCCATTCTTTTTCTAGTCCATAAATCTTTGAACTAATATAACTTGATAGAAAGATCACCAAACAACACAAACACAAGCATACGAATCATGCGATTTCGAATGTTTCTCAAATTCTCAATATCACAACCTTTCTTATTCATTGGTTTGATTTGCCTTGGCTATGGTTTAGGAACCGTTGTTTTCCATTCTTTTTCTCGTCAAAAAATCTTTAAACTAATAGAACGTGATGGAAAGATCACCAAACAACACCAACATAAGCATACGAATCATGCGATTCCGAATGTTTCTCAAATTCTCAATAATACAACCTTTCTTATTCATTGGTTTGGTTTGCCTTGGCTATGGTTTAGGAACCGTTGTTTTCCATTCTTTTTCTCGTCAAAAAATCTTGAACTATTAGAACTTGATAGAAAGATCACCAAACAACACCAACACAAGCATACGAATAATGCGATTCCGAATGTTTCTCAAATTCTCAATAACACAACCTTTCTTATTGATTGGTTTGATTTGCCTAGGCTATGGTTTGGGAACCGTTGGTTTCCATTCTTTTTGTCGTCATAAAATCTTTGAACTAATTGAACTTGATAGAAAGCTCACCATACAACACAAACACAAGCATACGAATCATGCGATTTCGAATGTTTCTCAAATTCTCAGTAATACAACCTTTCTTATTCATTGGTTTGATTTGCCTTGGCTATGGTTTGGGAACCGCTGTTTTCCATTCTTTTTCTCGTCAAAAATTCTTTAAACTAATAGAACGTGATGGAAAGATCACCAAACATCACCAACATAAGCATACCAATCATGCGATTTCGAATGTTTCTCAAATTCGCAATAACACAACCTTTCTTATTGATTGGTTTGATTTGCCTAGGCTATGGTTTGGAAACCGTTAGTTTCCATTCTTTTTCTAGTCCATAAATCTTTGAGCTAATAGAACTTGATAGAAAGATCACCAAAGAACACTAATACAAGCATACGAATCATGCGATTTCGAATGTTTCTCAAATTCTAAGTCATACAACCTTTCTTATTCATTGGTTTGATTTGCCTTGGCTATGGTTTGGGAACCGTTGTTTTCCATTCTTTTTCTCGTCAAAAAATCTTTAAACTAATAGAATGTGATGGAAAGATCACCAAACAAAACCAACACAAGAATACGAATAATGCGATACCGAATGTTTCTCAAATTCTCAATAACACAACCTTTCTTATTGATTGGTTTGATTTGCCTAGGCTATGGTTTGGGAACCGTTGGTTTCCATTCTTTTTGTCGTCCAAAAATCTTTGAACTAATTGATCTTGATAGAAAGATCACCAAACACCACCAACACAATCATACGAATAATGCGATTCCGAATGTTTCTCAAATTCTCAATAACACAACCTTTCTTATTGATTGGTTTGATTTGCCTAGGCTATGGTTTGGGAACCGTTGGTTTCCAATCTTTTTGTCGTCCATAAATCTTTGAACTAATAGAACTTGATAGAAAGATCACCAAAGAACACAAACACAAGCATACGAATCATGCGATTCCGAATGTTTCTCAAATTGTCAGTAATACAACCTTTCTTATTCATTGGTTTGATTTGCCTTGGCTATGGTTTGGGAACCGTTGTTTTCCATTCTTTTTCTCGTCAAAAAATCTTTGAACTAATAGAACTTGATAGAAAGATCACCAAACAACACAAACACAAGCATACGAATCATGCGATTCCGAATGTTTCTCAAATTCTCAATATCACAACCTTTCTTATTCATTGGTTTGATTTGCCTTGGCTATGCTTTGGGAACCGTTGTTTTCCATTCTTTTTCTCGTCAAAAAATCTTTGAACTAATAGAACGTGATGGAAAGATCACCAAACAACATAAACACAAGCATACGAATCATGCGATTTCGAATGTTTCTCAAATTCTCAATAACACAACCTTTCTTATTGATTGGTTTGATTTGCCTAGGCTATGGTTTGGGAACCGTTGGTTTCCATCCTTTTTCTCGTCCAATAATCTTTGAACTAATTGAACTTGATAGAAAGGTCACCAAACAACACCAACAATCATGCGATTTCGAATGTTTCTCAAATTCTCAGTAATAGAACCTTTCTTATTCATTGGTTTGATTTGCCTTGGCTATGGTTTGGGAACCGTTGTTTTCCATTCTTTTTCTCGTCAAAAAATCTTTAAACTAATAGAACGTGATGGAAAGATCACCAAACAACACCAACATAAGCATACGAATCATGCGATTCCGAATGTTTCTCAAATTCTCAGTAATACAACCTATCTTATTGATTGGTTTGGTTGTCCTTGGCTATGGTTTAGGAACCTTTATTTTCCATTCTTTTTCTCGTCAAAAAATATTTGAACTAATAGAATTTGATAGAAAGATCACCAAACAACACCAACACAAGCATACGAATAATGCGATTCCGAATGTTTCTCAAATTCTCAATAACACAACCTTTCTTATTGATTGGTTTGATTTGCCTAGACTATGGTTTGGGAACCGTTGGTTTCCATTCTTTTTGTCATCCAAAAATCTTTGAACTAATTGAACTTGATAGACAAATCACCAAACAACACAAACACAAGCATACGAATCATGCGATTTCGAATGTTTCTCAAATTCTCAATAATACAACCTTTCTTATTCATTGGTTTGATTTGCCTTGGCTATGGTTTGGGAACCGTTGTTTTACATTCTTTTTCTCGTCAAAAAATCTTTAAACTAATAGAACGTGATGGAATGATCACCAAACAACACCAACATAAGCATACGAATCATGCGATTTCGAATGTTTCTCAAATTCGCAATAACACAACCTTTCTTATTGATTGGTTTGATTTGCCTAGGCTGTGGATTGGGAACCGTTGGTTTCCATTCTTTTTCTAGTGCATAAATCTTTGAACTAATAGAACTTGATAGAAAGATCACCAAAGAACACAAACACAAGCATACGAATCATTCAATTCCGAATGTTTCTCAAATTCTCAGTAATACAACCTTTCTTATTCATTGGTTTGATTTGCCTAGGCTATGGTTTGGGAACCATTGGTTTCCATTCTTTTTCTCATTCAATAATCTTTGAACTAATAGAACTTGATAGAAAGATCACCAAACAGCACCAACACAAGCATACGAATCATGCGATTCCGAATGTTTCTCAAATTCTCAGTAATACAACCTTTCTTATTCATTGGTTTGATTTGCCTTGGCTATGGTTTGGGAACCGTTGTTTTACATTCTTTTTCTCGTCAAAAAATCTTTGAACTAATAGAACTTGATAGAAAGATCACCAAACAACACAAACACAAGCATATGAATCATGCGATTTCGAATGTTTCTCAAATTCTTAATAACACAACCTTTCTTATTGATTGGTTTGATTTGCCTAGGCTATGGTTTGGCAACCGTTGGTTTCCATTCTTTTTCTCGTCCAATAATCTTTGAACTAATTGAACTTGATAGAAAGATCACCAAACAACACCAACACAAGCATACGAATCATTCGATTTCGAATGTTTCTCAAATTCTCAGTAATACAACCTTTCTTATTCATTGGTTTGATTTGCCTTGGCTATGCTTTGGGAACCGTTGTTTTCCATTCTTTTTCTCGTCAAAAAATCTTTAAACTAATAGAACGTGATAGAAAGATCACCAAACAACACCAACATAACCATACGAATCATGCGATTCCGAATATTTCTCAAATTCTCAGTAATACAACCTTTCTTATTCATTGGTTTGATTTGCCTTGGCTATGGTTTGGGAACCGTTGTTTTCCATTCTTTTTCTCGTCAAAAAATATTTGAACTATTAGAACTTGATAGAAAGATCACCAAACAACACAAACACAAGCATACGAATCATGCAATTCCGAATGTTTCTCAAATTCTCAATATCACAACCTTTCTTGATTCATTGGTTTGATTTGCCTTGGCTATGGTTTGAGAACCGTTGTTTTCCATTCTTTTTCTCGTCAAAAAATCTTTGAACTAATAGAACTTGATAGAAAGATCACCAAACAACACAAACACAAGCATACGAATCATGCTATTTCGAATGTTTCTCAAATTTTCAATAACACAACCTTTCTTATTGATTGGTTTGATTTGCCTAGGCTATGGTTTGGGAACCGTTGGTGTCCATTCTTTTTCTCGTCCAATAATCTTTGAACTAATTGAACTTGATAGAAAGGTCACCAAACAACACTAAAACAAGCATACGAATCTTGCGATTTCGAATGTTTCTCAAATTCTCAGTAATACAACCTTTCTTATTCATCGGTTTGATTTGCCTTGGCTATGGTTTGGGAACCATTGTTTTCCATTCTTTTTCTCGTCAAAAAATCTTTAAACTAATATAACGTGATGGAAAGATCACCAAACAACACCAACAGAAGCATACGAATCATGCGATTCCGAATGTTTCTCAAATTCTCAGTAATACAACCTTTCTTATTGATTGGTTTGGTTGTCCTTGGCTATGGTTTAGGAACCTTTGTTTTCCATTCTTTTTCTCGTCAAAAAATCTTTGAACTAATAGAATTTGATAGAAAGATCACCAAACAACACCAACACAAGCATACGAATAATGCGATTCCGAATGTTTCTCAAATTCTCAATAACACAACCTTTCTTATTGATTGGTTTGATTTGCCTAGGCTATGGTTTGGGAACCGTTGGTTTCCATTCTTTTTGTCGTCCAAAAATCTTTGAAATAATTGAACTTGATAGAAAGATCACCAAACAACACAAACACAAGCATACGAATCATGCGATTCCGAATGTTTCTCAAATTCTCAATATCACAACCTTTCTTGATTCATTGGTTTGATTTGCCTTGGCTATGGTTTCGGAACCGTTGTTTTACATTCTTTTTCTCGTCAAAAAATCTTTAAACTAATAGAACGTGATGGAAAGATCACCAAACAACACCAACATAAGCATACGAATCATGCGATTTCGAATGTTTCTCAAATTCGCAATAACACTACCTTTCTTATTGATTGGTTTGATTTGCCTAGGCTGTGGTTTGGGAACCGTTGGTTTCCATTCTTTTTCTAGTCCATAAATCTTTGAACTAATAGAACTTGATAGAAAGATCACCAAAGAACCCAAACACAATTATACGAATCATGCGATTCCGAATGTTTCTCAAATTCTCAGTAATACAACCTTTCTTATACATAGGTTTGATTTGCCTAGCTATGGCTTGGGAACCATTGGTTTCCATTCTTTTTCTCGTCCAATAATCTTTGAACTACTAGAACTTGATAGAAAGATCACGAAACAGCACCAACACAAGCATACGAATCATGCGATTCCGAATGTTTCTCAAATTCTCAGTAATACAACCTTTCTTATTCATTGGTTTGATTTGCCTAGGCTATGGTTTGGGAACCGTTGGTTTCCATTCTTTTTGTCGTTCAAAAATCTTTGAACTAATTGAACTTGATAGAAAGATCACCAAACAACACCAACACAAGCATACGAATAATGCGATTCCGAATGTTTCTCAAATTCTCAATAACACAACCTTTCTTATTGATTGGTTTGATTTGCCGAGGCTATGGTTTGGGAACCGTTGGTTTCCATTCTTTTTCTCATCAAATGATCTTTGAACTAATTGAACTTGATAGAAAGGTCACCAAACAACACCAACACAAGCATAAGAATCATGCGATTTCGAATGTTTCTCAAATTCTCAGTAATACAACCTTTCTTATTCATTGGTTTGATTTGCCTTGGCTATGGTTTGGGAACCGTTGTTTTCCATTCTTTTTGTCGTCAAAAAATCTTTAAACTAATAGAACGTGATGGAAAGATCACCAAACAACACCAACATAAGCATACGAATCATGCGATTCCGAATGTTTCTCAAATTCTCAATATCACAACCTTTCTTAATTCATTGGTTTGATTTGCCTTGGCTATGGTTTGGGAACCGTTGTTTTCCATTCTTTTTCTCGTCAAAAAATCTTTGAACTAATAGAACTTGATAGAAAGATCACCAAACAACACAAACACAAGCATACGAATCATGCTATTTCGAATGTTTCTCAAATTCTCAATAACACAACCTTTCTTATTGATTGGTTTGATTTGCCTAGGCTATAGTTTGGGAACCGTTGATTTCCATTCTTTTTCTCGTCCAATAATCTTTGAACTAATTGAACTTGATAGAAAGGTCACCAAACAACACTAAAACAAGCATACGAATCTTGCGATTTCGAATGTTTCTCTAATTCTCAATAATACAACCTTTCTTATTCATTGGTTTGATTTGCCTTGGCTATGGTTTGGGAACCGTTGTTTTCCATTCATTTTCTCGTCAAAAAATCTTTAAACTAATAGAACGTGATGGAAAGATCACCAAACAACACCAACAGAAGCATACGAATCATGCGATTCCGAATGTTTCTCAAATTCTCACTAATACAACCTTTCTTATTGATTGGTTTGATTTGCCTAGGCTATGGTTTGGGAACCGTTGGTTTCCAATCTTTTTGTCGTCCATAAATCTTTGAACTAATAGAACTTGATAGAAAGATCACCAAAGAACACAAACACAAGCATACGAATCATGCGATTCCGAATGTTTCTCAAATTCTCAGTAATACAACCTTTCTTATTCATTGGTTTGATTTGCCTTGGCTATGGTTTGGGAACCGTTGTTTTCCATTCTTTTTCTCGTCAAAAAATCTTTGAACTAATAGAACTTGATAGAAAGATCACCAAACAACACAAACACAAGCATACGAATCATGCAATTCCGAATGTTTCTCAAATTCTCAATATCACAACCTTTCTTGATTCATTGGTTTGATTTGCCTTGGCTATGGTTTGGGAACCGTTGTTTTCCATTCTTTTTCTCGTCATAAAATCTTCGAACTAATAGAACTTGATAGAAAGATCACCAAACAACACAAACACAAGCATACGAATCATGCTATTTCGAATGTTTCTCAAATTCTCAATAACACAACCTTTCTTATTGATTGGTTTGATTTGCCTAGGCTATGGTTTGGGAACCGTTGGTTTCCATTCTTTTTCTCGTCCAATAATCTTTGAACTAATTGAACTTGATAGAAAGGTCACCAAACAACACTAAAACAAGCATACGAATCTTGCGATTTTGAATGTTTCTCAAATTCTCAGTAATACAACCTTTCTTATTCATTGGTTTGATTTGCCTTGGCAATGGTTTGGGAACCGTTGTTTTCCATTCTTTTTCTCGTCAAAAAATCTTTAAACTAATAGAACGTGATGGAAAGATCACCAAACAACACCAACAGAAGCATACGAATCATGCGATTCCGAATGTTTCTCAAATTCTCAGTAATACAACCTTTCTTATTGATTGGTTTGATTTGCCTAGGCTATGGTTTGGGAACCGTTGGTTTCCAATCTTTTTGTTGTCCATAAATCTTTAAACTAATAGAACTTGATAGAAAGATCACCAAAGAACACAAACACAAGCATACGAATCATGCGATTCCGAATGTTTCTCAATTTCTCAGTAATACAACCTTTCTTATTCATTGGTTTGATTTGCCATGGCTATGGTTTGGGAACCGTTGTTTTCCATTCTTTTTCTCGTCAAAAAATCTTTGACTAATAGAACTTGATAGAAAGATCACAAAACAACACAAACACAAGCATACGAATCATGCAATTCCGAATGTTTCTCAAATTCTCAATATCACAACCTTTCTTGATTCATTGGTTTGATTTGCCTTGGCTATGGTTTCGGAACCGTTGTTTTCCATTCTTTTTCTCGTCAAAAAATCTTTGAACTAATAGAACTTGATAGAAAGATCACCGAACAACACAAACACAAGCATACGAATCATGCTATTTCGAATGTTTCTCAAATTCTCAATAACACAACCTTTCTTATTGATTGGTTTGATTTGCCTAGGCTATGGTTTGGGAACCGTTGGTTTCCATTCTTTTTCTCGTCCAATAATCTTTGAACTAATTGAACTTGATAGAAAGGTCACCAAACAACACTAAAACAAGCATACGAATCTTGCGATTTCGAATGTTTCTCAAATTCTCAGTAATACAACCTTTCTTATTCATTGGTTTGATTTGCCTTGGCTATGGTTTGGGAACCGTTGTTTTCCATTCTTTTTCTCGTCAAAAAATCTTTAAACTAATAGAACGTGATGGAAAGATCACCAACCAACACCAACAGAAGCATACGAATCATGCGATTCCGAATGTTTCTCAAATTCTCAGTAATACAACCTTTCTTATTGATTGGTTTGATTTGCCTACGCTATGGTTTGGGAACCGTTGGTTTCCAATCTTTTTGTCGTCCATAAATCTTTGAACTAATAGAACTTGATAGAAAGATCACCAAAGAACACAAACACAAGCATACGAATCATGCGATTCCGAATGTTTCTCAAATTCTCAGTAATACAACCTTTCTTATTCATTGGTTTGATTTACCTTGGCTATGGTTTGGGAACCGTTGTTTTCCATTCTTTTTCTCGTCAAAAAATCTTTGAACTAATAGAACTTGATAGAAAGATCACCAAACAACACAAACACAAGCATACGAATCATGCAATTCCGAATGTTTCTCAAATTCTCAATATCACAACCTTTCTTGATTCATTGGTTTGATTTGCCTTGGCTATGGTTTCGGAACCGTTCTTTCCATTCTTTTTCTCGTCAAAAAATCTTTGAACTAATAGAACTTGATAGAAAGATCACCAAACAACACAAACACAAGCATACGAATGATGCTATTTCGAATGTTTCTCAAATTCGCAATAACACAACCTTTCTTATTGATTGGTTTGATTTGCCTAGGCTGTGGATTGGGAACCGTTGGTTTCCATTCTTTTTCTAGTCCAAAAATCTTTGAACTAATAGAACTTGATAGAAAGATCACCAAAGAACACAAACACAAGCATACGAATCATGCAATTCCGAATGTTTCTCAAATTCTCAGTAATACAACCTTTCTTATTCATTGGTTTGATTTGCCTAGGCTATAGTTTGGGAACCATTGGTTTCCATTCTTTTTATCATCCAATAATCTTTGAACTAATAGAACTTGATAGAAAGATCACCAAACAGCACCAACACAAGCATACGAATCATGCGATTCCGAATGTTTCTCAAATTCTCAGTAATACAACCTTTCTTATTCATTGGTTTGATTTGCCTTGGCTATGGTTTTGGAACCGTTGTTTTACATTCTTTTTCTCATCAAAAAATCTTTGAACTAATAGAACTTGATAGAAAGATCACCAAACAAAAAAAACACAAGCATATGAATCATGCGATTTCGAATGTTTCTCAAATTCTCAATAACACAACCTTTCTTATTGATTGGTTTGATTTGCCTAGGCTATGGTTTGGGAACTGTTGGTTTCCATTCTTTTTCTCGTCCAATAATCTTTGAACTAATTGAACTTGATAGAAAGATCACCAAACAACACCAACACAAGCATACGAATCATGCGATTTCGAATGTTTCTCAAATTCTCAGTAATACAACCTTTCTTATTCATTGGTTTGATTTGCCTTGGCTATGGTTTGGGAACCGTTGTTTTATATTCTTTTTCTCGTCAAAAAATATTTAAACTAATAGAACGTGATGGAATGATCACCAAACAACACCAACATAAGCATACGAATCATGCGATTTCGAATGTTTCTCAAATTCGCAATAACACAACCTTTCTTATTGATTGGTTTGATTTGCCTAGGCTATGGTTTGGGAACCGTTGGTTTCCAATCTTTTTTTCGTCCATAAATCTTTGAACTAATAGAACTTGATAGAAAGATCACCAAAGAACACAAACACAAGCATACGAATCATGCGATTCCGAATGTTTCTCAAATTCTCAGTAATACAACCTTTCTCATTCATTGGTTTGATTTGCCTTGGCTATGGTTTGGGAACCGTTGTTTTCCATTCTTTTTCTCGTCAAAAAATCTTTGAACTAATAGAACTTGATAGAAAGATCACCAAAGAACACAAACACAAGCATACGAATCATGCAATTCCGAATGTTTCTCAAATTCTCAATATTACAACCTTCCTTGATTCATTGGTTTGATTTGCCTTGGCTATGGTTTGGGAACCGTTGTTTTCCATTCTTTTTCTCGTCAAAAAATCTTCGAACTAATAGAACTTGATAGAAAGATCACCAAACAACACAAACACAAGCATACGAATCATGCTATTTCGAATGTTTCTCAAATTCTCAATAACACAACCTTTCTTATTGATTGGTTTGATTTGCCTAGGCTATGGTTTGGGAACCGTTGGTTTCCATTCTTTTTCTCGTCCAATAATCTTTGAACTAATTGAACTTGATAGAAAGGTCACCAAACAACACTAAAACAAGCATACGAATCTTGCGATTTCGAATGTTTCTCAAATTCTCAGTAATACAACCTTTCTTATTCGTTGGTTTGATTTGCCTTGGCAATGGTTTGGGAACCGTTGTTTTCCATTCTTTTTCTCGTCAAAAAATCTTTAAACTAATAGAACGTGATGGAAAGATCACCAAACAACACCAACAGAAGCATACGAATCATGCGATTCCGAATGTTTCTCAAATTCTCAGTAATACAACCTTTCTTATTGATTGGTTTGATTTGCCTAGGCTATGGTTTGGGAACCGTTGGTTTCCAATCTTTTTGTCGTCCATAAATCTTTGAACTAATAGAATTTGATAGAAAGATCACCAAACAACACCAACACAAGCATACGAATAATGCGATTCCGAATGTTTCTCAAATTCTCAATAACACAACCTTTCTTATTGATTGGTTTGATTTGCCTAGGCTATGGTTTGGGAACCGTTGGTTTCCATTCTTTTTGTCGTCCAAAAATCTTTGAAATAATTGAACTTGATAGAAAGATCACCAAACAACACAAACACAAGCATACGAATCATGCGATTCCGAATGTTTCTCAAATTCTCAATATCACAACCTTTCTTGATTCATTGGTTTGATTTGCCTTGGCTATGGTTTCGGAACCGTTGTTTTACATTCTTTTTCTCGTCAAAAAATCTTTAAACTAATAGAACGTGATGGAAAGATCACCAAACAACACCAACATAAGCATACGAATCATGCGATTTCGAATGTTTCTCAAATTCGCAATAACACTACCTTTCTTATTGATTGGTTTGATTTGCCTAGGCTGTGGTTTGGGAACCGTTGGTTTCCATTCTTTTTCTAGTCCATAAATCTTTGAACTAATAGAACTTGATAGAAAGATCACCAAAGAACCCAAACACAATTATACGAATCATGCGATTCCGAATGTTTCTCAAATTCTCAGTAATACAACCTTTCTTATACATAGGTTTGATTTGCCTAGCTATGGCTTGGGAACCATTGGTTTCCATTCTTTTTCTCGTCCAATAATCTTTGAACTACTAGAACTTGATAGAAAGATCACGAAACAGCACCAACACAAGCATACGAATCATGCGATTCCGAATGTTTCTCAAATTCTCAGTAATACAACCTTTCTTATTCATTGGTTTGATTTGCCTAGGCTATGGTTTGGGAACCGTTGGTTTCCATTCTTTTTGTCGTTCAAAAATCTTTGAACTAATTGAACTTGATAGAAAGATCACCAAACAACACCAACACAAGCATACGAATAATGCGATTCCGAATGTTTCTCAAATTCTCAATAACACAACCTTTCTTATTGATTGGTTTGATTTGCCGAGGCTATGGTTTGGGAACCGTTGGTTTCCATTCTTTTTCTCATCAAATGATCTTTGAACTAATTGAACTTGATAGAAAGGTCACCAAACAACACCAACACAAGCATAAGAATCATGCGATTTCGAATGTTTCTCAAATTCTCAGTAATACAACCTTTCTTATTCATTGGTTTGATTTGCCTTGGCTATGGTTTGGGAACCGTTGTTTTCCATTCTTTTTGTCGTCAAAAAATCTTTAAACTAATAGAACGTGATGGAAAGATCACCAAACAACACCAACATAAGCATACGAATCATGCGATTCCGAATGTTTCTCAAATTCTCAATATCACAACCTTTCTTAATTCATTGGTTTGATTTGCCTTGGCTATGGTTTGGGAACCGTTGTTTTCCATTCTTTTTCTCGTCAAAAAATCTTTGAACTAATAGAACTTGATAGAAAGATCACCAAACAACACAAACACAAGCATACGAATCATGCTATTTCGAATGTTTCTCAAATTCTCAATAACACAACCTTTCTTATTGATTGGTTTGATTTGCCTAGGCTATAGTTTGGGAACCGTTGATTTCCATTCTTTTTCTCGTCCAATAATCTTTGAACTAATTGAACTTGATAGAAAGGTCACCAAACAACACTAAAACAAGCATACGAATCTTGCGATTTCGAATGTTTCTCTAATTCTCAATAATACAACCTTTCTTATTCATTGGTTTGATTTGCCTTGGCTATGGTTTGGGAACCGTTGTTTTCCATTCATTTTCTCGTCAAAAAATCTTTAAACTAATAGAACGTGATGGAAAGATCACCAAACAACACCAACAGAAGCATACGAATCATGCGATTCCGAATGTTTCTCAAATTCTCACTAATACAACCTTTCTTATTGATTGGTTTGATTTGCCTAGGCTATGGTTTGGGAACCGTTGGTTTCCAATCTTTTTGTCGTCCATAAATCTTTGAACTAATAGAACTTGATAGAAAGATCACCAAAGAACACAAACACAAGCATACGAATCATGCGATTCCGAATGTTTCTCAAATTCTCAGTAATACAACCTTTCTTATTCATTGGTTTGATTTGCCTTGGCTATGGTTTGGGAACCGTTGTTTTCCATTCTTTTTCTCGTCAAAAAATCTTTGAACTAATAGAACTTGATAGAAAGATCACCAAACAACACAAACACAAGCATACGAATCATGCAATTCCGAATGTTTCTCAAATTCTCAATATCACAACCTTTCTTGATTCATTGGTTTGATTTGCCTTGGCTATGGTTTGGGAACCGTTGTTTTCCATTCTTTTTCTCGTCATAAAATCTTCGAACTAATAGAACTTGATAGAAAGATCACCAAACAACACAAACACAAGCATACGAATCATGCTATTTCGAATGTTTCTCAAATTCTCAATAACACAACCTTTCTTATTGATTGGTTTGATTTGCCTAGGCTATGGTTTGGGAACCGTTGGTTTCCATTCTTTTTCTCGTCCAATAATCTTTGAACTAATTGAACTTGATAGAAAGGTCACCAAACAACACTAAAACAAGCATACGAATCTTGCGATTTTGAATGTTTCTCAAATTCTCAGTAATACAACCTTTCTTATTCATTGGTTTGATTTGCCTTGGCAATGGTTTGGGAACCGTTGTTTTCCATTCTTTTTCTCGTCAAAAAATCTTTAAACTAATAGAACGTGATGGAAAGATCACCAAACAACACCAACAGAAGCATACGAATCATGCGATTCCGAATGTTTCTCAAATTCTCAGTAATACAACCTTTCTTATTGATTGGTTTGATTTGCCTAGGCTATGGTTTGGGAACCGTTGGTTTCCAATCTTTTTGTCGTCCATAAATCTTTAAACTAATAGAACTTGATAGAAAGATCACCAAAGAACACAAACACAAGCATACGAATCATGCGATTCCGAATGTTTCTCAATTTCTCAGTAATACAACCTTTCTTATTCATTGGTTTGATTTGCCTTGGCTATGGTTTGGGAACCGTTGTTTTCCATTCTTTTTCTCGTCAAAAAATCTTTGACTAATAGAACTTGATAGAAAGATCACAAAACAACACAAACACAAGCATACGAATCATGCAATTCCGAATGTTTCTCAAATTCTCAATATCACAACCTTTCTTGATTCATTGGTTTGATTTGCCTTGGCTATGGTTTCGGAACCGTTGTTTTCCATTCTTTTTCTCGTCAAAAAATCTTTGAACTAATAGAACTTGATAGAAAGATCACCGAACAACACAAACACAAGCATACGAATCATGCTATTTCGAATGTTTCTCAAATTCTCAATAACACAACCTTTCTTATTGATTGGTTTGATTTGCCTAGGCTATGGTTTGGGAACCGTTGGTTTCCATTCTTTTTCTCGTCCAATAATCTTTGAACTAATTGAACTTGATAGAAAGGTCACCAAACAACACTAAAACAAGCATACGAATCTTGCGATTTCGAATGTTTCTCAAATTCTCAGTAATACAACCTTTCTTATTCATTGGTTTGATTTGCCTTGGCTATGGTTTGGGAACCGTTGTTTTCCATTCTTTTTCTCGTCAAAAAATCTTTAAACTAATAGAACGTGATGGAAAGATCACCAACCAACACCAACAGAAGCATACGAATCATGCGATTCCGAATGTTTCTCAAATTCTCAGTAATACAACCTTTCTTATTGATTGGTTTGATTTGCCTACGCTATGGTTTGGGAACCGTTGGTTTCCAATCTTTTTGTCGTCCATAAATCTTTGAACTAATAGAACTTGATAGAAAGATCACCAAAGAACACAAACACAAGCATACGAATCATGCGATTCCGAATGTTTCTCAAATTCTCAGTAATACAACCTTTCTTATTCATTGGTTTGATTTACCTTGGCTATGGTTTGGGAACCGTTGTTTTCCATTCTTTTTCTCGTCAAAAAATCTTTGAACTAATAGAACTTGATAGAAAGATCACCAAACAACACAAACACAAGCATACGAATCATGCAATTCCGAATGTTTCTCAAATTCTCAATATCACAACCTTTCTTGATTCATTGGTTTGATTTGCCTTGGCTATGGTTTCGGAACCGTTCTTTCCATTCTTTTTCTCGTCAAAAAATCTTTGAACTAATAGAACTTGATAGAAAGATCACCAAACAACACAAACACAAGCATACGAATGATGCTATTTCGAATGTTTCTCAAATTCGCAATAACACAACCTTTCTTATTGATTGGTTTGATTTGCCTAGGCTGTGGATTGGGAACCGTTGGTTTCCATTCTTTTTCTAGTCCAAAAATCTTTGAACTAATAGAACTTGATAGAAAGATCACCAAAGAACACAAACACAAGCATACGAATCATGCAATTCCGAATGTTTCTCAAATTCTCAGTAATACAACCTTTCTTATTCATTGGTTTGATTTGCCTAGGCTATGGTTTGGGAACCATTGGTTTCCATTCTTTTTATCATCCAATAATCTTTGAACTAATAGAACTTGATAGAAAGATCACCAAACAGCACCAACACAAGCATACGAATCATGCGATTCCGAATGTTTCTCAAATTCTCAGTAATACAACCTTTCTTATTCATTGGTTTGATTTGCCTTGGCTATGGTTTTGGAACCGTTGTTTTACATTCTTTTTCTCATCAAAAAATCTTTGAACTAATAGAACTTGATAGAAAGATCACCAAACAAAAAAAACACAAGCATATGAATCATGCGATTTCGAATGTTTCTCAAATTCTCAATAACACAACCTTTCTTATTGATTGGTTTGATTTGCCTAGGCTATGGTTTGGGAACCGTTGGTTTCCATTCTTTTTCTCGTCCAATAATCTTTGAACTAATTGAACTTGATAGAAAGATCACCAAACAACACCAACACAAGCATACGAATCATGCGATTTCGAATGTTTCTCAAATTCTCAATAATACAACCTTTCTTATTCATTGGTTTGATTTGCCTTGGCTATGGTTTGGGAACCGTTGTTTTATATTCTTTTTCTCGTCAAAAAATATTTAAACTAATAGAACGTGATGGAATGATCACCAAACAACACCAACATAAGCATACGAATCATGCGATTTCGAATGTTTCTCAAATTCGCAATAACACAACCTTTCTTATTGATTGGTTTGATTTGCCTAGGCTATGGTTTGGGAACCGTTGGTTTCCAATCTTTTTGTCGTCCATAAATCTTTGAACTAATAGAACTTGATAGAAAGATCACCAAAGAACACAAACACAAGCATACGAATCATGCGATTCCGAATGTTTCTCAAATTCTCAGTAATACAACCTTTCTCATTCATTGGTTTGATTTGCCTTGGCTATGGTTTGGGAACCGTTGTTTTCCATTCTTTTTCTCGTCAAAAAATCTTTGAACTAATAGAACTTGATAGAAAGATCACCAAAGAACACAAACACAAGCATACGAATCATGCAATTCCGAATGTTTCTCAAATTCTCAATATCACAACCTTCCTTGATTCATTGGTTTGATTTGCCTTGGCTATGGTTTGGGAACCGTTGTTTTCCATTCTTTTTCTCGTCAAAAAATCTTCGAACTAATAGAACTTGATAGAAAGATCACCAAACAACACAAACACAAGCATACGAATCATGCTATTTCGAATGTTTCTCAAATTCTCAATAACACAACCTTTCTTATTGATTGGTTTGATTTGCCTAGGCTATGGTTTGGGAACCGTTGGTTTCCATTCTTTTTCTCGTCCAATAATCTTTGAACTAATTGAACTTGATAGAAAGGTCACCAAACAACACTAAAACAAGCATACGAATCTTGCGATTTCGAATGTTTCTCAAATTCTCAGTAATACAACCTTTCTTATTCGTTGGTTTGATTTGCCTTGGCAATGGTTTGGGAACCGTTGTTTTCCATTCTTTTTCTCGTCAAAAAATCTTTAAACTAATAGAACGTGATGGAAAGATCACCAAACAACACCAACAGAAGCATACGAATCATGCGATTCCGAATGTTTCTCAAATTCTCAGTAATACAACCTTTCTTATTGATTGGTTTGATTTGCCTAGGCTATGGTTTGGGAACCGTTGGTTTCCAATCTTTTTGTCGTCCATAAATCTTTGAACTAATAGAACTTGATAGAAAGATCACCAAAGAACACAAACACAAGCATACATATCATGCGATTCCGAATGTTTCTCAAATTCTCAGTAATACAACCTTTCTTATTCATTGGTTTTATTTACCTTGGCTATGGTTTGGGAACCGTTGTTTTCCATTCTTTTTCTCGTCAAAAAATCTTTGAACTAATAGAACTTGATAGAAAGATCACCAAACAACACAAACACAAGCATACGAATCATGCAATTCCGAATGTTTCTCAAATTCTCAATATCACAACCTTTCTTGATTCATTGGTTTGATTTGCCTTGGCTATGGTTTCGGAACCGTTCTTTCCATTCTTTTTCTCGTCAAAAAATCTTTGAACTAATAGAACTTGATAGAAAGATCACCAAACAACACAAACACAAGCATACGAATGATGCTATTTCGAATGTTTCTCAAATTCGCAATAACACAACCTTTCTTATTGATTGGTTTGATTTGCCTAGGCTGTGGATTGGGAACCGTTGGTTTCCATTCTTTTTCTAGTCCAAAAATCTTTGAACTAATAGAACTTGATAGAAAGATCACCAAAGAACACAAACACAAGCATACGAATCATGCAATTCCGAATGTTTCTCAAATTCTCAGTAATACAACCTTTCTTATTCATTGGTTTGATTTGCCTAGGCTATGGTTTGGGAACCATTGGTTTCCATTCTTTTTATCATCCAATAATCTTTGAACTAATAGAACTTGATAGAAAGATCACCAAACAGCACCAACACAAGCATACGAATCATGCGATTCCGAATGTTTCTCAAATTCTCAGTAATACAACCTTTCTTATTCATTGGTTTGATTTGCCTTGGCTATGGTTTTGGAACCGTTGTTTTACATTCTTTTTCTCATCAAAAAATCTTTGAACTAATAGAACTTGATAGAAAGATCACCAAACAAAAAAAACACAAGCATATGAATCATGCGATTTCGAATGTTTCTCAAATTCTCAATAACACAACCTTTCTTATTGATTGGTTTGATTTGCCTAGGCTATGGTTTGGGAACCGTTGGTTTCCATTCTTTTTCTCGTCCAATAATCTTTGAACTAATTGAACTTGATAGAAAGATCACCAAACAACACCAACACAAGCATACGAATCATGCGATTTCGAATGTTTCTCAAATTCTCAATAATACAACCTTTCTTATTCATTGGTTTGATTTGCCTTGGCTATGGTTTGGGAACCGTTGTTTTATATTCTTTTTCTCGTCAAAAAATATTTAAACTAATAGAACGTGATGGAATGATCACCAAACAACACCAACATAAGCATACGAATCATGCGATTTCGAATGTTTCTCAAATTCGCAATAACACAACCTTTCTTATTGATTGGTTTGATTTGCCTAGGCTATGGTTTGGGAACCGTTGGTTTCCAATCTTTTTGTCGTCCATAAATCTTTGAACTAATAGAACTTGATAGAAAGATCACCAAAGAACACAAACACAAGCATACGAATCATGCGATTCCGAATGTTTCTCAAATTCTCAGTAATACAACCTTTCTCATTCATTGGTTTGATTTGCCTTGGCTATGGTTTGGGAACCGTTGTTTTCCATTCTTTTTCTCGTCAAAAAATCTTTGAACTAATAGAACTTGATAGAAAGATCACCAAAGAACACAAACACAAGCATACGAATCATGCAATTCCGAATGTTTCTCAAATTCTCAATATCACAACCTTCCTTGATTCATTGGTTTGATTTGCCTTGGCTATGGTTTGGGAACCGTTGTTTTCCATTCTTTTTCTCGTCAAAAAATCTTCGAACTAATAGAACTTGATAGAAAGATCACCAAACAACACAAACACAAGCATACGAATCATGCTATTTCGAATGTTTCTCAAATTCTCAATAACACAACCTTTCTTATTGATTGGTTTGATTTGCCTAGGCTATGGTTTGGGAACCGTTGGTTTCCATTCTTTTTCTCGTCCAATAATCTTTGAACTAATTGAACTTGATAGAAAGGTCACCAAACAACACTAAAACAAGCATACGAATCTTGCGATTTCGAATGTTTCTCAAATTCTCAGTAATACAACCTTTCTTATTCGTTGGTTTGATTTGCCTTGGCAATGGTTTGGGAACCGTTGTTTTCCATTCTTTTTCTCGTCAAAAAATCTTTAAACTAATAGAACGTGATGGAAAGATCACCAAACAACACCAACAGAAGCATACGAATCATGCGATTCCGAATGTTTCTCAAATTCTCAGTAATACAACCTTTCTTATTGATTGGTTTGATTTGCCTAGGCTATGGTTTGGGAACCGTTGGTTTCCAATCTTTTTGTCGTCCATAAATCTTTGAACTAATAGAACTTGATAGAAAGATCACCAAAGAACACAAACACAAGCATACATATCATGCGATTCCGAATGTTTCTCAAATTCTCAGTAATACAACCTTTCTTATTCATTGGTTTTATTTGCCTTGGCTATGGTTTGGGAACCGTTGTTTTCCATTCTTTTTCTCGTCAAAAAATCTTTGAACTAATAGAACTTGATAGAAAGATCACCAAACAACACAAACACAAGCATACGAATCATGCAATTCCGAATGTTTCTCAAATTCTCAATATCACAACCTTTCTTGATTCATTGGTTTGATTTGCCTTGGCTATGGTTTCGGAACCGTTGTTTTCCATTCTTTTTCTCGTAAAAAAATCTTTGAACTAATAGAACTTGATAGAAAGATCACCGAACAACACAAACACAAGCATACGAATCATGCTATTTCGAATGTTTCTCAAATTCTCAATAACACAACCTTTCTTATTGATTGGTTTGATTTGCCTAGGCTATGGTTTGGGAACCGTTGGTTTCCATTCTTTTTCTCGTCCAATAATCTTTGAACTAATTGAACTTGATAGAAAGGTCACCAAACAACACTAAAACAAGCATACGAATCTTGCGATTTCGAATGTTTCTCAAATTCTCAATAATACAACCTTTCTTATTCATTGGTTTGATTTGCCTTGGCTATGGTTTGGGAACCGTTGTTTTCCATTCTTTTTCTCGTCAAAAAATCTTTAAACTAATTGAACGTGATGGAAAATCACCAACCAACACCAACAGAAGCATACGAATCATGCGATTCCGAATGTTTCTCAAATTCTCAGTAATACAACCTTTCTTATTGATTGGTTTGATTTGCCTAGGCTATGGTTTGGGAACCGTTGGTTTCCAATCTTTTTGTCGTCCATAAATCTTTGAACTAATAGAACTTGATAGAAAGATCACCAAAGAACACAAACACAAGCATACGAATCATGCGATTCCGAATGTTTCTCAAATTCTCAGTAATACAACCTTTCTTATTCATTGGTTTGATTTGCCTTGGCTATGGTTTGGGAACCGTTGTTTTCCCTTCTTTTTCTCGTCAAAAAATCTTTGAACTAATAGAACTTGATAGAAAGATCACCAAACAACACAAACACAAGCATACGAATCATGCAATTCCGAATGTTTCTCAAATTCTCAATATCACAACCTTTCTTAATTCATTGGTTTGATTTGCCTTGGCTATGGTTTCGGAACCGTTGTTTTCCATTCTTTTTCTCGTCAAAAAATCTTTGAACTAATAGAACTTGATAGAAAGATCACCAAACAACACAAACACAAGCATACGAATGATGCTATTTCGAATGTTTCTCAAATTCGCAATAACACAACCTTTCTTATTGATTGGTTTGATTTGCCTAGGCTGTGGATTGGGAACCGTTGGTTTCCATTCTTTTTCTAGTCCATAAATCTTTGAACTAATAGAACTTGATAGAAAGATCACCAAAGAACACAAACACAAGCATACGAATCATGCAATTCCGAATGTTTCTCAAATTCTCAATAATACAACCTTTCTTATTCATTGGTTTGATTTGCCTAGGCTATGGTTTGGGAACCATTGGTTTCCATTCTTTTTCTCATCCAATAATCTTTGAACTAATAGAACTTGATAGAAAGATCACCAAACAGCTCCAACACAAGCATACGAATCATGCGATTCCGAATGTTTCTCAAATTCTCAGTAATACAACCTTTCTTATTCATTGGTTTGATTTGCCTTGGCTATGGTTTGGGAACCGTTGTTTTACATTCTTTTTCTCGTCAAAAAATCTTTGAACTAATAGAACTTGATAGAAAGATCACCAAACAACACAAACACAAGCATATGAATCATGCGATTTCGAATGTTTCTCAAATTCTCAATAACACAACCTTTCTTATTGATTGGTTTGATTTGCCTAGGCTATGGTTTGGGAACCGTTGGTTTCCATTCTTTTTCTCGTCCAATAATCTTTGAACTAATTGAACTTGATAGAAAGATCACCAAACAACACCAACACAAGCATACGAATCATGCGATTTCGAATGTTTCTCAAATTCTCAGTAATACAACCTTTCTTATTCATTGGTTTGATTTGCCTTGGCTATGGTTTGGGAACCGTTGTTTTCCATTCTTTTTCTCGTCAAAAAATCTTTAAACTAATAGAACGTGATGGAAAGATCACCAAACAACACCAACATAAGCATACGAATCATGCGATTCCGAATGTTTCTCAAATTCTCAGTAATACAACCTTTCTTATTCATTGGTTTGGTTTGCCTTGGCTATGGTTTAGGAACCGTTGTTTTCCATTCTTTTTCTCGTCAAAAAATCTTTGAACTAATAGAACTTGATAGAAAGATCATAAAACAACACAAACACAAGCATACGAATCATGCTATTTCGAATGTTTCTCAAATTTTCAATAACACAACCTTTCTTATTGATTGGTTTGATTTGCCTAGGCTATGGTTTGGGAACCGTTGGTGTCCAATCTTTTTGTCGTCCATAAATCTTTGAACTAATAGAACTTGATAGAAAGATCACCAAAGAACACAAACACAAGCATACGAATCATGCGATTCCGAATGTTTCTCAAATTCTCAGTAATACAACCTTTCTTATTCATTGGTTTGGTTTGCCTTGTCTATGGTTTAGGAACCGTTGTTTTCCATTCTTTTTCTCGTCAAAAAATCTTTGAACTAATAGAACTTGATAGAAAGATCATAAAACAGCACCAACACAAGAAAACGAATAATGCGATTCCGAATGTTTCTCAAATTCTCAATAACACAACCTTTCTTATTGATTGGTTTGATTTGCCTAGGCTATGGTTTGGGAACCGTTGGTTTCCAATCTTTTTGTCGTCCATAAATCTTTGAACTAATAGAACTTGATAGAAAGATCACCAAAGAACACAAACACAAGCATACGAATCATGCGATTCCGAATGTTTCTCAAATTCTCAGTAATACAACCTTTCTTATTCATTGGTTTGATTTGCCTTGGCTATGGTTTGGGAACCGTTGTTTTCCATTCTTTTTCTCGTCAAAAAATCTTTGAACTAATAGAACTTGATAGAAAGACCACCAAAGAACACAAACACAAGCATACGAATCATGCGATTCCGAATGTTTCTCAAATTCTCAATATCACAACCTTTCTTGATTCATTGGTTTGATTTGCCTTGGCTATGGTTTGAGAACCGTTGTTTTCCATTCTTTTTCTCGTCAAAAAATCTTTGAACTAATAGAACTTGATAGAAAGATCACCAAACAACACAAACACAAGCATACGAATCATGCTATTTCGAATGTTTCTCAAATTTTCAATAACACAACCTTTCTTATTGATTGGTTTGATTTGCCTAGGCTATGGTTTGGGAACCGTTGGTGTCCATTCTTTTTCTCGTCCAATAATCTTTGAACTAATTGAACTTGATAGAAAGGTCACCAAACAACACTAAAACAAGCATACGAATCTTGCGATTTCGAATGTTTCTCAAATTCTCAGTAATACAACCTTTCTTATTCATTGGTTTGATTTGCCTTGGCTATGGTTTGGGAACCGTTGTTTTCCATTCTTTTTCTCGTAAAAAAATCTTTAAACTAATATAACGTGATGGAAAGATCACCAAACAACACCAACAGAAGCATACGAATCATGCGATTCCGAATGTTTCTCAAATTCTCAGTAATACAACCTTTCTTATTGATTGGTTTGGTTGTCCTTGGCTATGGTTTAGGAACCTTTGTTTTCCATTCTTTTTCTCGTCAAAAAATCTTTGAACTAATAGAATTTGATAGAAAGATCACCAAACAACACCAACACAAGCATACGAATAATGCGATTCCGAATGTTTCTCAAATTCTCAATAACACAACCTTTCTTATTGATTGGTTTGATTTGCCTAGGCTATGGTTTGGTAACCGTTGGTTTCCATTCTTTTTGTCGTCCAAAAATCTTTGAACTAATTGAACTTGATAGAAAGATCACCAAACAACACAAACACAAGCATACGAATCATGCGATTCCGAATGTTTCTCAAATTCTCAATATCACAACCTTTCTTGATTCATTGGTTTGATTTGCCTTGGCTATGGTTTCGGAACCGTTGTTTTACATTCTTTTTCTCGTCAAAAAATCTTTAAACTAATAGAACGTGATGGAAAGATCACCAAACAACACCAACATAAGCATACGAATCATGCGATTTCGAATGTTTCTCAAATTCGCAATAACACTACCTTTCTTATTGATTGGTTTGATTTGCCTAGGCTGTGGTTTGGGAACCGTTGGTTTCCATTCTTTTTCTAGTCCATAAATCTTTGAACTAATAGAACTTGATAGAAAGATCACCAAAGAACCCAAACACAATTATACGAATCATGCGATTCCGAATGTTTCTCAAATTCTCAGTAATACAACCTTTCTTATTCATAGGTTTGATTTGCCTAGGCTATGGTTTGGGAACCATTGGTTTCCATTCTTTTTCTCGTCCAATAATCTTTGAACTACTAGAACTTGATAGAAAGATCACCAAACAACACCAACACAAGCATACGAATCATGCGATTCCGAATGTTTCTCAAATTCTCAGTAATACAACCTTTCTTATTCATTGGTTTGATTTGCCTAGGCTATGGTTTGGGAACCGTTGGTTTCCATTCTTTTTGTCGTCCAAAAATCTTTGAACTAATTGAACTTGATAGAAAGATCACCAAACAACACCAACACAAGCATACGAATAATGCGATTCCGAATGTTTCTCAAATTCTCAATAACACAACCTTTCTTATTGATTGGTTTGATTTGCCGAGGCTATGGTTTGGGAACCGTTGGTTTCCATTCTTTTTTCTCATCAAATGATCTTTGAACTAATTGAACTTGATAGAAAGTTTACCAAACAACACCAACACAAGCATAAGAATCATGCAATTTCGAATGTTTCTCAAATTCTCAGTAATACAACCTTTCTTATTCATTGGTTTGATTTGCCTTGGCTATGGTTTGGGAACCGTTGTTTTCCATTCTTTTTCTCGTCAAAAAATCTTTAAACTAATAGAACGTGATGGAAAGATCACCAAACAACACCAACATAAGCATACGAATCATGCGATTCCGAATGTTTCTCAAATTCTCAGTAATACAACCTTTCTTATTCATTGGTTCTGGTTTGCCTTGGCTATGGTTTAGGAACCGTTGTTTTCCATTCTTTTTGTCGTCAAGAACGTGGCTCTGATACCAATTCTTAACCCAGGAATTAACAGTAAAGAAGTTGAAATGAATTAGAGAGATAGTAAGAACATACTTGTTATTGATGGTAAAATATTGTTGATACAACCGCCGGTTGCTGGTACAGATTGCAAGTTACTAACTTGCTTACAGTTTGGTAGAGCTTCGTCTTACCAAAGAAAATAAAGTGTTTGTAGAAATTTGAGAGATTACAAAGATAGTAGAGAGTTTCTGAGATAGTCTTGAGCTTCTTCAAATTTGCCGTGTCCCTCTTTGTCTTTGAAGGCTTGTTTATATAGAAAAGCTGGTCTTGTATTACTGTTTGTGCCGTACAACTGTTTAGGTACTGTACTTCTTTGCTGAGTCATTTGTCTTCTTTCTTGAGTGCTGTCTTGTCGCTTTGTAGATGCTGAGTCATTTTTTTCGTGGTGATGTCTTGTCTGTCTTGTGGTATTGTTTTCCAACTTGTTCTTTGCCTCCCATCTTTTCTCAAGAGGAATGGGCCACATAGTAATGGGCTTCTTATTGTGCATATGGATCTTCAGAAAAGATATCTGGATCGTCCTGAAGAGTTGTAATGGAGGAAGACTCTTCCTCTGTGACTTTAAGGGCCCAAGATTTTGGCTGACTGGGCTGAACTGGGCTAGACTGTGTTTGTGACTTTATAAATTCTTGGTATTTTTGGAATTCCTGGAATTGTTTCCATTGCTCAGGTGAAATAGTTTGTGGTGGTGTGGTAGTAGAGCTTTTTTGGGAAGTAGTTGGAATCGATTTTTGGGGGGATGGTTGAGACTTAATTCTAATGATACATTCGATTCTGTCAAGAGAGACAAAGTCTAAATCGTATTTATCCCACCAGCGAATTTTAAATCTTCTGCAAATGGAAAGAGGGAATGGTTTAGGTATGATTTGTGCAAGTTCATAGGTCCAGCAGAAGATCCATGGTACTTGAAGGTTGCTATGGAATTTAGTAGGTTTGGTGTATTCCAAATCGTTGGTATGGTTGGAGAAGAAGGTTATGGCCTTAGTAAGAGGTTCTGGATAGATTTCCGGTGTTGCACCAAAGTAGCACCACCAATTGTAAAACCAAATAGGAAAGTCGTCCTGGCATCGTTTGAAATTAAAGAACCAGGAATGGGTAAAGGGTCTCAGGTAAAAGGTTTTAAACCAGGCATCTTTGTAGTCAAAGTATGTGTATCCGGTAGGGAAGAAAGGTACAGAGAATTTTTTAAGGTCTGTTGGTTTGACCCAATCCTTTCTTTTGAGTACTTTGAGTATTGTGCATTTTGACATTGAAACATATTGGCCATTGGTTTGATCATAGGTATGGGTGATGTCAGCAGAGCCTGAATCAACTAGGATGAACTCGTAAAATTTTTGGTTTTTTGTAAACTCAGAAGAGGACCAATGGAACCCTGGGGAAAAAAGGTCTCGTATATAAGGTTCAAACTCATGCTGTTTCATGGGCTGAAAGGCCGGGAAAAGATAGAGGTTTTCAAAGAAGGCTTTTGTAACGTATTTGGTAATACTTGCTGCAGGTTTGTTTTGTTTTTGTGGTGTTTTGGGAGATAGATGAGCTTGATTGTAAGGTAATGGTGGAAACTGGGAAAGTGGCTCGAACTGGTTTTGTATTGGTACCATAGAAGAACTAGAAGCATAATCTTGGGGAGTCTGCTTCTTTTCTGTCATTCTGCACATTAGTCAAGATAGATTAAACAGGAATATCTCTAATCTTGAAACGAATATAAGAGTTCGAATATTCAAGTCCGTGGTCAATCTTTTGTTGTAATTTGGAAAGGAGTTTTGTTTTCTCAGATTCTAAAAGACACGGATCTTTAGAAATTTGTAGAAAACATTTTCTAAGAAAAGGTATTTCATAGAAACTATATGCTCGTTTTTTAAGACAATGAAGAAAATACATTGGAAAGTTTGAAATGGTCTTAAAAAGGAATTCCTTTCATAGTAAAGAGGATAAAATGATCAGCAAGCGCAATTCTTCTGGTAAGACTATCTTTAAGACTTTGTAAAAATAAATTCCTAAGAGGAGGATAAATATCTGTTTTATTTTGCAAGACTCTTATCCTTCTTTTAAGATAAAAGACATTGTATCTTTCATAAGTCTCCTGCTGAAGTCGTTTGTAAATAGGGTTCATTCAGATGTTTTACCCTGCAAAAATTCTCTGGTTAGAAAGTCTGGTAAAGAATTGTTTTCTCCTTTAATAAACTCGATATCAAAGTCAAAAGCAGATAAAATTGCTTGCCATCTAGCAAAGATTTGTTTAGAAACAATATTTTGAACATCTTTTTGTAAAATCTCTTTAGCAGACTTACAGTCAACTCTGAGGAGGAATTTTTTATTGTAAAGATCATCTTGAAATTTTTGTATACAAGCAACTATTGAGAGTATTTCTTTTTTAACTGTACTGTAATTCTTCTGGGGTCCTGACCAGGCACCCGAATAAAACCTTACTAACTGTTCTGGACTTTGTTCACTTAGTTTTTGTTTTAGTATTCCCCCGAATCCTAATTCTGAGGCATCAGTTTCAACTATCATAAAGGCTTTTGGATCAGGTATAGTAATACAAGGTAAGGCTTTTATTTTTTCTTTGATTGTTCTAACAGTCCTAGTATGTTCATCAGTCCACGGCTTTGGGTTTTTCCTAAGCCTTTGGTAGAGGGGAATGCATAGTTGCCTTAGTTTGGGGAAAAAATCCGCTATATAGTTTAGACACCCTAAGAATCTTTGTAATTGAGTTTTGTCTTTTATTTCATCAGGGAACTTCTCAGAGAAATCAAGGCTTCTTTCAATAGGTTTTATTGTTTGCTGGCATATATGGTGCCCTAGAAATCTAATCTTTGTTTGAAATAGTTTCATTTTTGAGGCCGAAACAACAAGGCCATTCTTTTTAATGGTTTGTAGAAAAATATTTAAATGTTTAAAATGTTCATCAATTGTTTTAGAGTAGACAAGCACATCGTCTATGTAGACTATTAAAAACTTTGTAAAAGGGTTAAAGATTTCGTTCATGATATTTTGAAATTCTGATGGGGCATTTTTAAGGCCGAATGGCATTACATTCCATTCGTAGTGGCCAAAAGGGACGGTAAAGGCCGTCTTGTATCTATCTTGTTCAACGATTTGTATTTGCCAAAACCCGCTCTTCATATCAAATTTAGAAAAGATTTTGGCTTCAAATAGTCTATTGAGAAGGTCTCTTTTGTTAGGAATAGGATATCTAATCCATTGTAAGGCTTTGTTGAGGGGCTTGTAGTTAATAACTAGTCTAGGGACTCCTCTTTCTTTCTCGGCTGCATTCATGACATAGAAAGCGGCACAACTCCATGGAGAGTGAGACTTTCTAATTAGTTTTTTATCTAAAAGATTTTGAATTTCTGTTTTACAAGTTTCCAATAATTCTTGATTCATCTGTATTGGTCTTGCTTTAGTAGGGATTTTTATTTCATCAAAGTCTTTTTCGTATGGTAAAGAAACTTGATGTTTCTTTCTATCCCAAAAGGCATTAGGGAGATCCGAACAGACTTGTTTTTCAAATAGTTTTTGAAGATCAAGTATTTTGTTTTGAAGGAAAGGTTGGTTAAGTTTTTCAATAATCTTTTGATCCGATATTTCTCTTGTTAGATCATTAATAAAGGCTTGTTTATGGGAAATAAGATCAATGCGTCTAGTAATAGTATGTGCTTTAAGTAGGTCAATATCCCTTTGTTGAGTTGGTAGTAAAAAGGGGAAAATAATGTTTTTTCCTATGATTTGAGTATGCAATCCTCTATGGTCAATTTTGAAAGGATATAGTTGTGTTAAGAAGGGCATGCCTAAAATTATTTCATGTGTAAGGTCTTGAACTAAGACAAAAGAATTTTTGAAACAATATCCTTTATTACAGACTTTAGCCTTTGTTATTTTGTAATTAACTTTCATTCTTGAGCCGCTGGCATTTGTTAATCTTTCGGTTGTTTTTTCAAAATATTTGGAAGGGATAAGGCCTTCTCTTAAGCAGTTAAGGTCTGCTCCACTGTCAAGCAAAGCTGTAGATTGTAAAGTAAAGTCTTCGATTTTTATAGTAATTGGTATATACCATTTTTGGAAATTAATTTTATCAACAGCTGTAACTAGAAAATCGTTTTCTTCATTATTATCTTGAACTGCATTTTCAACTGGTATTCTGATATTTTTTGATTCTAAGATTGCCAGTCTGGTTTTTATTTCTAAATCCTCTGTTTCTTTGAGGGAGGCGAAATTTTGTAATTCTTTGACCTCTTTTTTAAGACGATTTACTTCCGTTTGAAGTTCTTTGGTGGTAACTTGGTTTGGAAAGATATTAGAGATAGGTTGTTTTTCAAAGAGTTTGGTTAGACTAAAATGTTCTTCTATTGGTAACTTCTTTTCTTCTTTAAAGATTAAATTTTTTAGTTTTTCAAAATATTGAATTTTTGTCTGAGGATCTTGTATTTCTTCAATTAGTTGAAAGAGGGTTTCCAAACCTGCGCACCCCTTTCTATTCTATTTGTAAAGCAACCTTTTGCCTTTATTGAGGCGCTCTAAGCGGCTTACTGACTAATAAAGCGGCAACAAGCACCTTCTTTCTCAAAGTCAACTTTCTCGCTTCTTACTTTAGAAAGATTGCAGCCTTAGCGCTTTACTAACTAATAGAAAAGAATCAAGTAAAGGGGACTCTATCATGATCTTACGAATTTTAAACTCTCTTTACTGAGCGAGACTCTATCCATATCCCTACTAGTGGTTCTTCTTCATTTTCATTCTATCATTTGTTTGACAGCTTAAACTAGGCTCCATTTTAGATAGTTTTCGGTCTTAATCAAGATAGGTCAGGGGCGTGTCGGAACGGTCGGTAGCTGCTTAGTCTCATCCGAGAGTCTAATCTCTTTGTACTACTTTTTCTTTGAAAAAAAAAGAAAGAAGGGGGTCGATTTAGGCTCCTTCCCTTCCACTGCATAGCTGCGCTAGCAGGTACTACGAGCCCTCTGTCCCACGCATCTAACCATCTCGCGCGGTTCACCGGTTCCACCGAAAACTCTCATTTGTTGAAGCGGAGCATAGTGCGCTTTAGGCGCCGTTTAGGCGACGTCTCTTCTTTTTTTTCGGTTTATTCACTGATCTGATAGCACTTCTTTTCTTATTGATTCCAGGGGCGGCGGCGTTATTGAATGAAGTCTATCCGAACCGAATTAGCACTTCTCAGATCAGGCTAGGCCTCTCCAGTCCAGCTGAGCCGGGCGCCGGGGCCCTGGATGCGCTAGCGATCGGCACATAGGGGAGTGGTTGCTTGCTTACAAGCCTGGTATCCTGCACCCTGCGTTCATGATATCTACATTCAACTGTGCCCCGGAGACACGGTCAAAGCACGCCCGCCCAGTGTGCTTCTTTCGCGACATGCTCTGGTCCCAGGTGTCTTCCAGTGGTCTTCTAGCCTTAGAAGAAGTCGTGTCCGTTCCGGGCATCTGCAACGTCCTCCCACGCCTTTTATAATGGGAAAACGGAAGGAAAAGACTGACCCATTCGGTGACTTTCGCGGTCGCCCTCACTGAACCAACTTGAATCTGAACTACGATTCAGATCCTGTCTTACCGAAATCGGATTTCCTTTTCGTGCCATATGCGCTTAGACTTTTGACTTTATCCCCCTTTTTCTTCCCGGTCCAATGTGTAAAAGTCAAATCTGGCAAATGCGTTTTCTAGCATATCTCCTTAGAAGTTAAGGCCTAATCAATCCGTACGGCCAGTTGAGGCATCTTCCATTCATATCGATTTGGGTTTTTCCGCACCATATTTGGATCTGCCTCTTCTTCGATCCGGAATTCCCAGCAAATCCTTGACTCCTCGAATACAATGGGATTTCACACCTGGCGAATCTTTCACTCTACCTCCTCTTATTAAGACCATAGAATGTTCCTGTAAATTATGACCTTCGCCCGGAATGTGAGCAAATATTTCATGTCGATTGCTCAACCGTACTTTGGCTATCTTACGTAGAGCTGAATTAGGTTTTTTCGGTGTTCTCGTTGAAACACGCGGGCGTACTCCTTGCTTCTGGGGACATTGATCCGAAGCTCGAGTACGGTCCGTGCGCCGTTTTTCTTCTCTACCATGACGAATCAATTGATTTAATGTAGGCATCGCTCTTTCCTTTGTCCTTCCCCCCGATTTTTGCCCTATCACTAGTGATTACTCCCGATCCGAAGCACCCCTTTTCCATTCATAGAGAAATCCAATCGTTAAAATCAATAAAAAGGCCATCATGGACCAAGATCCAAACGGATCAATCTTGTTGGGAGGTACTGCCCAAGGAAAGAAAAAGGTGACTTCCGGATCAAGGATAATAAATAAAATTGAAACAAGATAAAATCGTATATCGAAACGACTTCTGGCATCACCGGAAGGATCGAAACCACATTCGTAGGCCGATAATTTTTCTGGATAAGTCGAACTATTAGAAGAAAATGGAAAAGGAAGACCGAGTGGGATCAAAGAAACTAGCGGACTGATCACTAAATAGATACAAATAGGCGCAAATTCTGACATCACCACAGCCCACTTTGTTCTCTCGCTCCTTACTCGCGGAGCGGCATGCCAAAAAAAAAAGAAATAGGAAGACCAAACAGACTGTGAACTACACCCTGTAGTTAAAAGGTAAATCGATAAATAAGTCGTAGTTCCGAATGGAACGATAGACCCGGCGGTAAGTCACACTTTCTCGTGTGCCAAGCTGCCTAATTTGCAGCAAATGCCGAGTCAAAGTCGCTCGCGAGAGCGGAGTTCCCTGGGGAGAAAACATCACGCTCCGCAACCTGTTCAAGTCCCGTTGGATACTTTCTACCGGGATGCCGTCCGCTATCAGGCAGGCTTCCATATGCCTTTCTATCTCAGCCTGTTGATAGACAAGGTCCACGGTAGTATCCAACTCTATTTTAAAAACGTAACTCTGCGCCCCTATTCTGTCGAAAAGGATCGCCCTTCTTGCTTCATCCGAAATTAAGGGCGGCTCCAAGACAGGAATCTCGGGAACAAAGGCCTGAACCCGCCGCAGTTCGAGGACGCGGGGTTGCTGATTCGCGGGCAAATCGACGTATTCTGGAGCGTCGATTAATCGACTATGCCCATCCGCATAAGTTATTTCTATGTTACAAAAAAAGAAAATTCTTAAAAAAAGAGTAATGGCCGTTGTACGAACAATCCTTTGCGGGATTGGATTCATTTGATAGTGAAGTGCTTATTAAAAAAAAGCTTAGTTGTTCTGGCTGGATAAATGCTTATTGTTAAACTTCCCTAATACCTAAACTCTGAAAGCGAGCCCTTTCATTCTCATTCTCAAGATTTAAGGCCCCTCTATTGAGAAGAATTCTACTCATAGCGCAAGGGGCCCACAGCTCCCATCCCCCTTGCCCCACTTCACTTATTCCTGCTGGAGTGAGTGGGCCTCCTCTTGTCAAAAAAACACGAAAATTGAAAGAATTCAATCCGCAGGCAGCTTCTTCGATTTGAGTACCCCCTTTTTTTTTTAGGAAATTGAATAAAAATTAGAAGACGAATAAGATTAAAAAGGCCATCATGAGGGCAAATAATGCAATAGCTTCGGTTAGAGCAAAGCCTAAAATTGCATACCCAAATAATTGTTTAGCCAATGAGGGATTTCGCGCCACCGAATGGATCAAAGAACTGAATACGTTTCCAATACCGATAGCGGCTCCCGCTAAAGCAATTGTAGCTGCTCCGGCACCTATTAATTTTGCACCCTCTAACATCTCGAGTTCGAATTCTCGTCACGCTTTTGAATTTACTTTACGATTTTATGTTCGTCATTCTTTGTCGATTCTTCTCAATTACATCGAGCCTTTTCTCTTCTCTTACTTGGGACATTCGTTTCGATCTTGTACGAAGGTAGACGGAGAAGAGCTATATTACAGGCGAGAGGAGAAGAGCTATATTCTGTTTCAGATGAGGAAGAGTTGTTTATTTCAAGGATTTCGTCTGAGCTAGAGTCTTCTTCATTAAGAAGGATTCTTGATAGTTTGTTTCTAAGATTTTCATCATCATTACAAACTTCATTAATCTTGTTCTTTAGAGGGCATTTGTTAGCTTTGTGACCAGGCTGTCTACATTTATAACAGATTATTTTTTGGTTGGATGGGCTAGTTCGGGGTTTTTTCCTTTTATAGTTTTCTGTTTCCTTTTTAGGATAGTATGGTTTCCTATTTTTATGGGTTTTCTTATTTTTCCTTTCCCTAGAGGGAGCTTTAATATCAGTCATCCCGAAGGCTTCACAAAAGGTTCCTAATTCCTTTTTAGAGGTCTCTCTGTTACTATATTTAGCTTGTAATTTTAGCTCGTTACAAAGAATTAAGCCTTCCTTTTTAATAAAAGATGCTAGTTGTCCGTAGGTAATTTTTTCCCACGGAATCTGGTCAGAAGCAGTTGCTTCTTTAAGCTTAGTAATTATTCTTTTAGAAAAGAGATTTGGTAAGCCTGTTATAAATCTTTCTTTCCAGAAAGCATTGTTACATTCTGGTCTTTTAAGAACATAGGTTATGAAAGTATCTCTGTACCATCGATAGTCACTAAGGGTAGGACACCTAAGGTTGGATAGAATTGACGCATTGGCTTGTAAATCTTCTTGAGGGTTTCCAACAAAGTGCATGCATATGGTATAGATTAGTTGAGAAACAGCGTTCTCTTCTTCTCTATCCTCATCGTTTATTCTTGTGGAATTTAGTATATCTACTCTTTCTTGGGCTGTCACTGCATTATCCCACCAACTCTTTAGTTGTCCAGTAAATCCTTGGACAATGAGAGCGGCTGTGATTTTGTCTGAGTGACCTTGTGATCGGTAGGAGGCTTTGGCCATTCCCATTTCTTGTAAAGTATTAAGTATTTCACTTTCGGATTTTCCATCTATGTTCCATTCATAGATAGATTGTCCGTTGTATTCGTTTTGTCTAAATTTAGATCTTTCTTCATATAAGATATCAGGCGGGGTAGGTCTCCTGTAATAATTTCTAGTATCCATATTCCTTTTTCCAAACATTTTAGTATATCGTTGGTATATATTACCTCTTTGTCTTATTTTATTGACCTCAAATGGTTCATCTTCAAAAGCTTCTTCTATGTTTTGTATTTTTGCTTCTGATTTAGAAGAGGTTGTACTTTGTTCAGAATCGCTAGATTCTGATGTTGTGCTTTTATTATTTGGACAATTTTCGTCAACGCAAGTAATTGTAGGATTTCTTTCAGGTAAGGCTGCATTAGATTGAGAAGCTTGTAGGGTGTTAAGTCTGCTTGAAATTCTTTCAAGAATATTTGGAGGAGTTAAGGTAACTTGTGAAAGTAAATTGTTTGGAATATTATCTGGAGTAAAATGTGGTTTAGAGGTGCTGGTAGGAAATTTAGGAATAGTAGAATTATCAATTTGTTCGTGAATCATATCGATTTGGTTGGCGAGGGTATGAAGGACTTGGTTTGAATAGTTATTTTGTTCATAAAGCTTTTTAATATCTCTGAGATTAACTGTACTATTATCAGGATCAGCACGTCCTCTCTTAAGGGGTTCGGCCTTAAGATCTCCTTCAAGAGAATTGACTAAAATTCCTTGAAAGGGAGGATGTATCGATTTAGTTGTACCTCCTGAGATTAATCTCCAGGATTTTGTCAATCTAGTCTGAACGTCTATAGTTTTAATGGTAAAGGGATTTTTAATTCCCTGAGAGTTAAGGTAAAGGGGTAACCAGGTAAAGAAGGGTATGTTTGTTTTAACTTGTTTCATTTCTTCGAACCATTCTTCTCTAATTTTTTCTCTAAAAGGGTTGTCAATTAACATGAACCAAGTACGTTTTAGTTTATTCTTTTCACTAAGAAAGTCATTTTTTAGATATTGTCTATAGTAAATTCTTCTTTGGAAATTACGTTTATCGCAGAATAAACTTCACTCCTAGTTGGTGAGGTTTGTTCATTTTCTTCAACCGGTAAGGGATCTTGGTAATGAACAAAGCTGTTTCTTGAATTTCTAGTAAAGTTACTCCTAGCAGACATAAAGGGTTCACTATAAGAAGATCTAGGAGGAACGAATCTTAGTCTTTCATGAATAGAATTGTCTCGGCAAGAATTAAATCTTAGTAAAACTTTTCCCTCTGATTCTATGATTTCAGAAATTTCTTTTTGTTCAAGGTTAGGAGGCGGATTGTCATGAGAAATTTCTAAGGTTTCTGGGATTGTAATTTCGTTCCACTTGATTGTTTTAGGAGTAAAGGTACTAGATTTTTCAGCTTCTAGTTGGAGGAGAATAGTTTCTCCTTTTGGTAATTGAGGTATAATGCATTTAGGGTTTGTAAGTGAACTCATCAGTTTAAAGTGAATTCTGTAAATAATTGCAAAGTTTTTTGAAAAATCTTTAAAATTGTCATTTAAAAGCTTTACATCTAATATTAAGGATTGTAAAATTCTAGGATCTGTTAAATCTAAAGAGTAGTCTGGAGAACAGTTGAAGAAGATTGGTCCATTGCAAATATTGGATTGTATTATGGCTAGTATAGAATCTTTGTATGTTCTAAGCCTATCGTCTCTAAGGGCGAGAAAGATAGGAGAATCTATTCCTTTTCTGGATAAAGGTTTGACGGCAATTTGTATAAGACCTAGGTGAATAAACCTAAATCCTTTATCTTTATAATGTCGTAAGGCTACAGAAGATAGTAAACTAAGAGTTTGTTGTTCTTTGTTAAGACTAATAGTTTCTTCATGAGTTTTGATACTTAAGCCCTGGAAGAAGCTTAAGTGTCCCTTTTTGTAAATATTACTAATATTTTCTTCAGGAATAGTCCAAGATTCTATATTATCGTCGATAGTATATAAATCTTCATTACTATGAATAACCGGGCTGCTACTAGAACCAGATCCTTGTCTAAATAAATTTCTAATATTCGTTGTCATGTTCAGTCCGAGTAAATATCCTCTATTAGTTTAAACTTAGTTCATAATAGGGGACCACCGACGAATCCGGGAACACCCTAAACACAACCACGGGCTTACCAACGGATAACCGGGAACATCCACAAGGGACTTACCAACGGTAAATTCGGCTAAACCAATCCTATACCCAGAACTGAGTTTAAATAATAATGGATTATGTTACTTAGATTGAACAAGATGATGAATAGTAGAGATTTATCAAGAACGTGGCTCTGATACCAATTCTTAACCCAGGAATTAACAGTAAAGAAGTTGAAATGAATTAGAGAGATAGTAAGAACATACTTGTTATTGATGGTAAAATATTGTTGATACAACCGCCGGTTGCTGGTACAGATTGCAAGTTACTAACTTGCTTACAGTTTGGTAGAGCATACGAATCATGCGATTTCAAATGTTTCTCAAATTCTCAGTAATACAACATATCTTATTGATTGGTTTGATTTGCCTAGGCTATGGTTTGGGAACCGTTGGTTTCCACTCTTTTTGTCGTCCAAAAATCTTTGAACTAATTGAACTTGATAGAAAGATCACCAAACAACACCAACACAAGCATACGAATCATGCGATTTCGAATGTTTCTCAAATTCTCAGTAATACAACCTTTCTTATTGATTGGTTTGATTTGCCTAGGCTATGGTTTGGGAACCGGTGGTTTCCACTCTTTTTGTCGTCCAAAAATCTTTGAACTAATTGAACTTGATAGAAAGATCACCAAACAACACCAACACAAGCATACGAATCATGCGATTTCGAATGTTTCTCAAATTCTCAGTAATACAACATTTCTTATTCATTGGTTTGATTTGCCTTGGCTATGGTTTGGGAACCGTTGTTTTCCATTCTTTTTCTCGTCAAAAAATCTTTAAACTAATAAAACGTGATGGAAAGATCTCCAAACATCACCAACGTAAGCATACGAATAATGCGATTCCGAATGTTTCTCAAATTCTCAATAATACAACCTTTCTTATTCATTGGTTTGGTTTGCCTTGGCTATGGTTTAGGAACCGTTGTTTTCCATTCTTTTTCTCGTCAAAAAATCTTTGAACTAATAGAACTTGATAGAAAGATCAACAAACAACACCAACACAAGCGTACGAATAATGCGATTCCGAATGTTTATCAAATTCTCAATAACACAACCTTTCTTATTGATTGGTTTGATTTGCCTAGGCTATGGTTTGGGAACCGTTGGTTTCCATTCTTTTTGTCGTCCAAAAATCTTTGAACTAATTGAACTTGATAGAAAGATCACCAAACAACACAAACACAAGCATATGAATCATGCGATTTCGAATGTTTCTCAAATTCTCAGTAATACAACCTTTCTTATTCATTGGTTTGATTTGCCTTGGCTATGGTTTGGGAACCGTTGTTGTCCATTCTTTTTCTATTCAAAAAATCTTTAAACTAATAGAACGTGATTGAAAGATCACCAAACAACACCAACATAAGCATACGAATCATGCGATTCCGAATGTTTCTCAAATTCACAGTAATAAAATCTTTCTTATACATTGGTTTGATTTGCCTTGGCTATGGTTTGGGAACCGTTGGTTTCCATTATTTTTCTCGTCCAAAAATCTTTGAAATAATAGAACTTGATAGAAAGATCACCAAACAACACCAACACAAGCATACGAATCATGCGATTTCGAATGTTTCTCAAATTCTCAGTAATACAACCTTTCTTATTGATTGGTTTGATTTGCCAAGGCTATGGTTTGGGAACCGTTGGTTTCCATTCTTTTTGTCGTCCAAAAATCTTTGAACTAATTGAACTTGATATAAAGATCACCAAACAACACAAACACAAGCATACGAATCACGATTTCGAATGTTTCTCAAATTCTCAGTAATACAACCTTTCTTATTCATTGGTTTGATTTGCCTTGGCTATGGTTTGGGAACCGTTGTTTTCAATTCTTTTTCTCGTCAAAAAATCTTTAAACTAATAGAACATGATTGAAATATCACCAAACAACACCAACATAAGCATACCAATCATGCGATTTCGAATGTTTCTAAAATTCGCAATAACACAACCTTTCTTATTGATTGGTTTGATTTGCCTAGGCTATGGTTTGGGAACCGTTGGTTTCCATTCTTTTTCTAGTCCATAAATCTTTGAACTAATAGAACTTGATAGAAAGATCACCAAAGAACACAAACACAAGCATACGAATCATGCAATTCCGAATGTTTCTCAAATTCTCAATAATACAACCTTTCTTATTCATTGGTTTGATTTGCCTTGGCTATGGTTTGGGAACCGTTGTTGTCCATTCTTTTTCTCGTCAAAAAATCTTTAAACTAATAGAACGTGATTGAAAGATCACCAAACAACACCAACATAAGCATACGAATCATGCGATTCCGAATGTTTCTCAAATTCACAGTAATAAAATCTTTCTTATACATTGGTTTGATTTGCCTTGGCTATGGTTTGGGAACCGTTGGTTTCCATTATTTTTCTCGTCCAAAAATCTTTGAAATAATAGAACTTGATAGAAAGATCACCAAACAACACCAACACAAGCATACGAATCATGCGATTTCGAATGTTTCTCAAATTCTCAGTAATACAACCTTTCTTATTGATTGGTTTGATTTGCCTAGGCTATGGTTTGGGAACCGTTGGTTTCCATTCTTTTTGTCGTCCAAAAATCTTTGAACTAATTGAACTTGATAGAAAGATCACCAAACAACACAAACACAAGCATACGAATCATGCGATTTCGAATGTTTCTCAAATTCTCAGTAATACAACATTTCTTATTCATTGGTTTGATTTGCCTTGGCTATGGTTTGGGAACCGTTGTTTTCCATTCTTTTTCTCGTCAAAAAATCTTTAAACTAATAAAACGTGATGGAAAGATCACCATACAACACCAACGTAAGCATACGAATCATGCGATTCCGAATGTTTCTCAAATTCTCAATAATACAACCTTTCTTATTCATTGGTTTGGTTTGCCTTGGCTATGGTTTAGGAACCGTTGTTTTCCATTCTTTTTCTCGTCAAAAAATCTTTGAACTAATAGAACTTGATAGAAAGATCACCAAACAACACCAACACAAGCGTACGAATAATGCGATTCCGAATGTTTATCAAATTCTCAATAACACAACCTTTCTTATTGATTGGTTTGATTTGCCTAGGCTATGGTTTGGGAACCGTTGGTTTCCATTCTTTTTGTCGTCCAAAAATCTTTGAACTAATTGAACTTGATAGAAAGATCACCAAACAACACAAACACAAGCATATGAATCATGCGATTTCGAATGTTACTCAAATTCTCAGTAATACAACCTTTCTTATTCATTGGTTTGATTTGCCTTGGCTATGGTTTGGGAACCGTTGTTGACCATTCTTTTTCTCGTTAAAAAATCTTTAAACTAATAGAACGTGATTGAAAGATCACCAAACAACACCAACATAAGCATACGAATCATGCGATTCGAATGTTTCTCAAATTCTCAGTAATACAACCTTTCTTATTGATTGGTTTGATTTGCCTAGGCTATGGTTTGGGAACCGTTGGTTTCCATTCTTTTTGTCGTCCAAAAATTTTTGAACTTATTGAACTTGATAGAAAGATCACCAAACAACACAAACACAAGCATACGAATCACGATTTCGAATGTTTCTCAAATTCTCAGTAATACAACCTTTCTTATTGATTGGTTTGATTTGCCTAGGCTATGGTTTGGGAACCGTTGTTGTCCATTCTTTTCCTCATCAGAAAATCTTTAAACTAATAGAACGTGATTGAAAGATCACCAAACAACACCAACATAAGCATACGAATCATGCGATTCCGAATGTTTCTCAAATTCACAATAATAAATTCTTTCTTATACATTGGTTTGATTTGCCTTGGCTATGGTTTGGGAACCGTTGGTTTCCATTATTTTTCTCGTCCAAAAATCTTTGAAATAATAGAACTTGATAGAAAGATCACCAAACAACACCAACACAAGTATACGAATCATGCGATTTCGAATGTTTCTCAAATTCTCAGTAATACAACCTTTCTTATTGATTGGTTTGATTTGCCTAGGCTATGGTTTGGGAACCGTCGGTCTCCATTCTTTTTGTCGTCCAAAAATCTTTGAACTAATTGAACTTGATATAAAGATCACCAAACAACACAAACACAAGCATACGAATCACGATTTCGAATGTTTCTCAAATTCTCAGTAATACAACCTTTCTTATTCATTGGTTTGATTTGCCTTGGCTATGGTTTGGGAACCGTTGTTTTCCATTCTTTTTCTCGTCAAAAAATCTTTAAACTAATAGAACATGATGGAAAGATCACCAAACAACACCAACATAAGCATACCAATCATGCGATTTCGAATGTTTCTCAAATTCGCAATAACACAACCTTTCTTATTGCTTTGATTTGCCTAGGCTATGGTTTGGGAACCGTTGGTTTCCATTTTTTTTCTAGTCCATAAATCTTTGAACTAATAGAACTTGATAGAAAGATCACCAAAGAACACAAACACAAGCATACGAATCATGCAATTCCGAATGTTTCTCAAATTCTCAGTAATACAACCTTTCTTATTCATTGGTTTGATTTGCCTTGGCTATGGTTTGGGAACCGTTGTTGTCCATTCTTTTTCTCGTGAAAAAATCTTTAAACTAATACAACGTGATTGAAAGATCACAAACAACACCAACATAAGCATACGAATCATGCGATTCCGAATGTTTCTCAAATTCACAGTAATAAAATCTTTCTTATACATTGGTTTGATTTGCCTTGGCTATGGTTTGGGAACCGTTGGTTTCCATTATTTTTCTCGTCCAAAAATCTTTGAAATAATAGAACTTGATAGAAAGATCACCAAACAACACCAACACAAGCATACGAATCATGCGATTTCGAATGTTTCTCAAATTCTCAGTAATACAACCTTTCTTATTGATTGGTTTGATTTGCCTAGGCTATGGTTTGGGAACCGTTGGTTTCCATTCTTTTTGTCGTCCAAAAATCTTTGAACTAATTGAACTTGATAGAAAGATCACCAAACAACACAAACACAAGCATACGAATCATGCGATTTCGAATGTTTCTAAAATTCTCAGTAATACAACCTTTCTTATTGATTGGTTTGATTTGCCTAGGCTATGGTTTGGGAACCGTTGTTTTCCATTCTTTTTCTCGTCAAAAAATCTTTAAACTAATAAAACGTGATGGAAAGATCACCAAACAACACCAACGTAAGCATACGAATCATGCGATTCCGAATGTTTCTCAAATTCTCAATAATACAACCTTTCTTATTCATTGGTTTGGTTTGCCTTGGCTATGGTTTGGAACCGTTGTTTTCCATTCTTTTTCTCGTCAAAAAATCTTTGAACTAATAGAACTTGATAGAAAGATCACCAAACAACACCAACACAAGCGTACAAATAATGCGATTCCGAATGTTTATCAAATACTCAATAACACAACCTTTCTTATTGATTGGTTTGATTTGCCTAGGCTATGGTTTGGGAACCGTTGGTTTCCATTCTTTTTGTCGTCCAAAAATCTTTGAACTAATTGAACTTGATAGAAACATCACCAAACAACACAAACACAAGCATATGAATCATGCGATTTCGAATGTTTCTCAAATTCTCAATAATACAACCTTTCTTATTCATTGGTTTGATTTGCCTTGGCTATGGTTTGGGAACCATTGTTGTCCATTCTTTTTCTCGTCAAAAAATCTTTAAACTAATACAACGTGATTGAAAGATCACCAAACAACACCAACATAAGCATACGAATCATGCGATTCCGAATGTTTCTCAAATTCACAGTAATATAATCTTTCTTATACATTGGTTTGATTTGCCTTGGCTATGGTTTGGGAACCGTTGGTTTCCATTATTTTTCTCGTCCAAAAATCTTTGAAATAATAGAACTTGATAGAAAGATCACCAAACAACACCAACACAAGCATACGAATCATGTGATTTCGAATGTTTCTCAAATTCTCAGTAATACAACCTTTCTTATTGATTGGTTTGATTAGCCTAGGCTATGGTTTGGGAACCGTTGGTTTCCATTCTTTTTGTCGTCCAAAAATCTTTGAACTAATTGAACTTGATAGAAAGATCACCAAACAACACAAACACAAGCATACGAATCATGCGATTTCGAATGTTTCTCAAATTCTCAGTAATTCAACATTTCTTATTCATTGGTTTGATTTGCCTTGGCTATGGTTTGGGAACCGTTGTTTTCCATTCTTTTTCTCGTCAAAAAATCTTTAAACTAATAAAACGTGATGGAAAGATCACCATACAACACCAACGTAAGCATACGAATCATGCGATTCCGAATGTTTCTCAAATTCTCAATAATACAACCTTTCTTATTGATTGGTTTGGTTTGCCTTGGCTATGGTTTAGGAACCGTTGTTTTCCATTCTTTTTCTCGTCAAAAAATCTTTGAACTAATAGAACTTGATAGAAAGATCACCAAACAACACCAACACAAGCGTACGAATAATGCGATTCCGAATGTTTATCAAATTCTCAATAACACAACCTTTCTTATTGATTGGTTTGATTTGCCTAGGCTATGGTTTGGGAACCGTTGGTTTCCATTCTTTTTGTCGTCCAAAAATCTTTGAACTAATTGAACTTGATAGAAAGATCACCAAACAACACAAACACAAGCATATGAATCATGCGATTTCGAATGTTACTCAAATTCTCAGTAATACAACCTTTCTTTTTCATTGGTTTGATTTGCCTTGGCTATGGTTTGGGAACCGTTGTTGACCATTCTTTTTCTCGTCAAAAAATCTTTAAACTAATAGAACGTGATTGAAAGATCACCAAACAAAACCAACATAAGCATACGAATCATGCGATTCCGAATGTTTCTCGAATTCACAGTAATAAAATCTTTCTTATACATTGGTTTGATTTGCCTTGGGTATGGTTTGGGAACCGTTGGTTTCCATTATTTTTCTCGTCCAAAAATCTTTGAAATAATAGAACTTGATAGAAAGATCACCAAACAACACCAACACAAGCATACGAATCATGCGATTTCGAATGTTTCTCAAATTCTCAGTAATACAACCTTTCTTATTGATTGGTTTGATTTGCCTAGGCTATGGTTTGGGAACCGTTGGTTTCCATTCTTTTTGTCGTCCAAAAATCTTTGAACTAATTGAACTTGATAGAAAGATCACCAAACAACACAAACACAAGCATACGAATCACGATTTCGAATGTTTCTCAAATTCTCAGTAATACAACCTTTCTTATTGATTGGTTTGATTTGCCTAGGCTATGGTTTGGGAACCGTTGTTGTCCATTCTTTTCCTAATCAAAAAATCTTTAAACAAATAAAACGGGATTGAAAGATCACCAAACAACACCAACATAAGCATACGAATCATGCGATTCCGAATGTTTCTCAAATTCACAGTAATAAAATCTTTCTTATACATTGGTTTGATTTGCCTTGGCTATGGTTTGGGAACCGTTGGTTTCCATTATTTTTCTCGTCCAAAAATCTTTGAAACAATAGAACTTGATAGAAAGATCACCAAACAACACCAACACAAGTATACGAATCATGCGATTTCGAATGTTTCTCAAATTCTCAGTAATACAACCTTTCTTATTGATTGGTTTGATTTGCCTAGGCTATGGTTTGGGAACCGTCGGTCTCCATTCTTTTTGTCGTCCAAAAATCTTTGAACTAATTGAACTTGATATAAAGATCACCAAACAACACAAACACAAGCATACGAATCACGATTTCGAATGTTTCTCAAATTCTCAGTAATACAACCTTTCTTATTCATTGGTTTGATTTGCCTTGGCTATGGTTTGGGAACCGTTGTTTTCCATTCTTTTTCTCGTCAAAAAATCTTTAAACTAATAGAACATGATGGAAAGATCACCAAACAACACCAACATAAGCATACCAATCATGCGATTTCGAATGTTTCTCAAATTCGCAATAACACAACCTTTCTTATTGATTGGTTTGATTTGCCTAGGCTATGGTTTGGGAACCGTTGGTTTCCATTTTTTTTCTAGTCCATAAATCTTTGAACTAATAGAACTTGATAGAAAGATCACCAAAGAACACAAACACAAGCATACGAATCATGCAATTCCGAATGTTTCTCAAATTCTCAGTAATACAACCTTTCTTATTCATTGGTTTGATTTGCCTTGGCTATGGTTTGGGAACCGTTGTTGTCCATTCTTTTTCTCGTGAAAAAATCTTTAAACTAATACAACGTGATTGAAAGATCACAAACAACACCAACATAAGCATACGAATCATGCGATTCCGAATGTTTCTCAAATTCACAGTAATAAAATCTTTCTTATACATTGGTTTGATTTGCCTTGGCTATGGTTTGGGAACCGTTGGTTTCCATTATTTTTCTCGTCCAAAAATCTTTGAAATAATAGAACTTGATAGAAAGATCACCAAACAACACCAACACAAGCATACGAATCATGCGATTTCGAATGTTTCTCAAATTCTCAGTAATACAACCTTTCTTATTGATTGGTTTGATTTGCCTAGGCTATGGTTTGGGAACCGTTGATTTCCATTCTTATTGTCGTCCAAAAATCTTTGAACTAATTGAACTTGATAGAAAGATCACCAAACAACACAAACACAAGCATACGAATCATGCGATTTCGAATGTTTCTAAAATTCTCAGTAATACAACCTTTCTTATTGATTGGTTTGATTTGCCTAGGCTATGGTTTGGGAACCGTTGTTTTCCATTCTTTTTCTCGTCAAAAAATCTTTAAACTAATAAAACGTGATGGAAAGATCACCAAACAACACCAACGTAAGCATACGAATCATGCGATTCCGAATGTTTCTCAAATTCTCAATAATACAACCTTTCTTATTCATTGGTTTGGTTTGCCTTGGCTATGGTTTAGGAACCGTTGTTTTCCATTCTTTTTCTCGTCAAAAAATCTTTGAACTAATAGAACTTGATAGAAAGATCACCAAACAACACCAACACAAGCGTACGAATAATGCGATTCCGAATGTTTATCAAATACTCAATAACACAACCTTTCTTATTGATTGGTTTGATTTGCCTAGGCTATGGTTTGGGAACCGTTGGTTTCCATTCTTTTTGTCGTCCAAAAATCTTTGAACTAATTGAACTTGATAGAAACATCACCAAACAACACAAACACAAGCATATGAATCATGCGATTTCGAATGTTTCTCAAATTCTCAGTAATACAACCTTTCTTATTCATTGGTTTGATTTTCCTTGGCTATAGTTTGGGAACCATTGTTGTCCATTTTTTTTCTCGTCAAAAAATCTTTAAACTAATACAACGTGATTGAATGATCACCAAACAACACCAACATAAGCATACGAATCATGCGATTCCGAATGTTTCTCAAATTCACAGTAATATAATCTTTCTTATACATTGGTTTGATTTGCCTTGGCTATGGTTTGGGAACCGTTGGTTTCCATTATTTTTCTCGTCCAAAAATCTTTGAAATAATAGAACTTGATAGAAAGATCACCAAACAACACCAACACAAGCATACGAATCATGTGATTTCGAATGTTTCTCAAATTCTCAGTAATACAACCTTTCTTATTGATTGGTTTGATTTGCCTAGGCTATGGTTTGGGAACCGTTGGTTTCCATTCTTTTTGTCGTCCAAAAATCTTTGAACTAATTGAACTTGATAGAAAGATCACCACACAACACAAACACAAGCATACGAATCACAATTTCGAATGTTTCTCAAATTCTCAGTAATACAACCTTTCTTATTCATTGGTTTGATTTGCCTTGGCTATGGTTTGGGAACCGTTGTTTTCCATTCTTTTTCGCGTCAAAAAATCTTTAAACTAATAGAACATGATGGGAAGATCACCAAACAACACCAACATAAGCATACCAATCATGCGATTTCGAATGTTTCTCAAATTCGCAATAACACAACCTTTCTTATTGATTGGTTTGATTTGCCTAGGCTATTGTTTGGGAACCGTTGGTTTCCATTCTTTTTCTCGTCAAAAAATCTTTGAACTAATAGAACTTGATAGAAAGATCACCAAACAACACCAACACAAGCGTACGAATAATGCGATTCCGAATGTTTATCAAATTCTCAGTAATACAACCTTTCTTATTCATTGGTTTGATTTGCCTAGGCTATGGTTTGGGAACCGTTGGTTTCCATTCTTTTTGTCGTCCAATAATCTTTGAACTAATCGAACTTGATAGAAAGATCACCAAACAGCACCAACACAAGCATACGAATCATGCGATTTCGAATGTTTCTCAAATTCTCAATAATACAACCTTTCTTATTCATTGGTTTGATTTGCCTTGGCTATGGTTTGGGAACCGTTGTTGTCCATTCTTTTTCTAGTCAAAAGATCTTTAACCTAATACAACGTGATTGAAAGATCACCAAACAACACCAACATAAGCATACGAATCATGCGATTCCGAATGTTTCTCAAATTCTCAATAATACAACCTTTCTTATTGATTGGTTTGATTTGCCTAGGCTATGGTTTGGGAACCGTTGGTTTCCATTATTTTTCTCGTCCAAAAATCTTTGAAATAATAGAACTTGATAGAAAGATGACCAAACAACACCAACACAAGCATACGAATCATATGATTTCGAATGTTTCTCAAATTCTCAGTAATACAACCTTTCTTATTGATTGGTTTGATTTGCCTAGGCTATGGTTTGGGAACCGTTGGTTTCCATTCTTTTTGTCGTCCAAAAATCTTTGAACTAATTGAACTTGATAGAAAGATCACCAAACAACACAAACACAAGCATACGAATCACAATTCCGAATGTTTCTCAAATTCTCAGTAATACAACCTTTCTTATTCATTGGTTTGGTTTGCCTTGGCTATTGTTTGGGAACCGTTGTTTTCCATTCTTTTTCTCGTCAAAAAATCTTTAAACTAATAGAACATGATGGAAAGATCACCAAACAACACCAACATAAGCATACCAATCATGCGATTTCGAATGTTTCTCAAATTCGCAATAACACAACCTTTCTTATTGATTGGTTTGATTTGCCTAGGCTATGGTTTGGGAACCGTTGGTTTCCATTATTTTTCTAGTCCATAAATCTTTGAACTAATAGAACTTGATAGAAAGATCACCAAAGAACACAAACACAAGCATATGAATCATGCAATTCCGAATGTTTCTCAAATTCTCAGTAATACAACCTTTCTTATTCATTGGTTTGATTTGCCTAGGCTATGGTTTGGGAACCATTGGTTTCCATTCTTTTTCTCGTCCAATAATCTTTGAACTAATAGAACTTGATAGAAAGATCACCAAAAAGCACCAACACAAGCATACGAATCATGCGATTCCGAATGTTTCTCAAATTCTCAATAATACAACCTTTCTTATTCATTGGTTTGATTTGCCTAGGCTATGGTTTGGCAAGTGTTGGTTTCCATTCTTTTTCTAGTCCAAAAATCTTTGAACTAATAGAACTTGATAGAAAGATCACCAAACAAGATAAACACAAGCGTACGAATAATGCGATTCCGAATGTTTATCAAATACTCAATAACACAACCTTTCTTATTGATTGGTTTGATTTGCCTAGGCTATGGTTTGGGAACCGTTGGTTTCCATTCTTTTTGTCGTCCAAAAATCTTTGAACTAATTGAACTTGATAGAAACATCACCAAACAACACAAACACAAGCATATGAATCATGCGATTTCGAATGTTTCTCAAATTCTCAGTAATACAACCTTTCTTATTCATTGGTTTGATTTGCCTTGGCTATGGTTTGGGAACCGTTGTTGACCATTCTTTTTCTCGTCAAAAAATCTTTAAACTAATAGAACGTGATTGAAAGATCACCAAACAAAACCAACATAAGCATACGAATCATGCGATTCCGAATGTTTCTCGAATTTACAGTAATAAAATCTTTCTTATACATTGGTTTGATTTGCCTTGGGTATGGTTTGGGAACCGTTGGTTTCCATTATTTTTCTCGTCCAAAAATCTTTGAAATAATAGAACTTGATAGAAAGATCACCAAACAACACCAACACAAGCATACGAATCATGCGATTTCGAATGTTTCTCAAATTCTCAGTAATACAACCTTTCTTATTGATTGGTTTGATTTGCCTAGGCTATGGTTTGGGAACCGTTGGTTTCCATTCTTTTTGTCGTCCAAAAATCTTTGAACTAATTGAACTTGATAGAAAGATCACCAAACAACACAAACACAAGCATACGAATCACGATTTCGAATGTTTCTCAAATTCTCAGTAATACAACCTTTCTTATTGATTGGTTTGATTTGCCTAGGCTATGGTTTGGGAACCGTTGTTGTCCATTCTTTTCCTAATAAAAAAATCTTTAAACTAATAGAACGGGATTGAAAGATCACCAAACAACACCAACATAAGCATACGAATCATGCGATTCCGAATGTTTCTCAAATTCACAGTAATAAAATCTTTCTTATACATTGGTTTGATTTGCCTTGGCTATGGTTTGGGAACCGTTGGTTTCCATTATTTTTCTCGTCCAAAAATCTTTGAAATAATAGAACTTGATAGAAAGATCACCAAACAACACCAACACAAGTATACGAATCATGCGATTTCGAATGTTTCTCAAATTCTCAGTAATACAACCTTTCTTATTGATTGGTTTGATTTGCCTAGGCTATGGTTTGGGAACCGTCGGTCTCCATTCTTTTTGTCGTCCAAAAATCTTTGAACTAATTGAACTTGATATAAAGATCACCAAACAACACAAACACAAGCATACGAATCACGATTTCGAATGTTTCTCAAATTCTCAGTAATACAACCTTTCTTATTCATTGGTTTGATTTACCTTGGCTATGGTTTGGGAACCGTTGTTTTCCATTCTTTTTCTCGTCAAAAAATCTTTAAACTAATAGAACATGATGGAAAGATCACCAAACAACACCAACATAAGCATACCAATCATGCGATTTCGAATGTTTCTCAAATTCGCAATAACACAACCTTTCTTATTGATTGGTTTGATTTGCCTAGGCTATGGTTTGGGAACCGTTGGTTTCCATTTTTTTTCTAGTCCATAAATCTTTGAACTAATAGAACTTGATAGAAAGATCACCAAAGAACACAAACACAAGCATACGAATCATGCAATTCCGAATGTTTCTCAAATTCTCAGTAATACAACCTTTCTTATTCATTGGTTTGATTTGCCTTGGCTATGGTTTGGGAACCGTTGTTGTCCATTCTTTTTCTCGTGAAAAAATCTTTAAACTAATACAACGTGATTGAAAGATCACAAACAACACCAACATAAGCATACGAATCATGCGATTCCGAATGTTTCTCAAATTCACAGTAATAAAATCTTTCTTATACATTGGTTTGATTTGCCTTGGCTATGGTTTGGGAACCGTTGGTTTCCATTATTTTTCTCGTCCAAAAATCTTTGAAATAATAGAACTTGATAGAAAGATCACCAAACAACACCAACACAAGCATACGAATCATGCGATTTCGAATGTTTCTCAAATTCTCAGTAATACAACCTTTCTTATTGATTGGTTTGATTTGCCTAGGCTATGGTTTGGGAACCGTTTGTTTCCATTCTTATTGTCGTCCAAAAATCTTTGAACTAATTGAACTTGATAGAAAGATCACCAAACAACACAAACACAAGCATACGAATCATGCGATTTCGAATGTTTCTAAAATTCTCAGTAATACAACCTTTCTTATTGATTGGTTTGATTTGCCTAGGCTATGGTTTGGGAACCGTTGTTTTCCATTCTTTTTCTCGTCAAAAAATCTTTAAACTAATAAAACGTGATGGAAAGATCACCAAACAACACCAACGTAAGCATACGAATCATGCGATTCCGAATGTTTCTCAAATTCTCAATAATACAACCTTTCTTATTCATTGGTTTGGTTTGCCTTGGCTATGGTTTAGGAACCGTTGTTTTCCATTCTTTTTCTCGTCAAAAAATCTTTGAACTAATAGAACTTGATAGAAAGATCACCAAACAACACCAACACAAGCGTACGAATAATGCGATTCCGAATGTTTATCAAATACTCAATAACACAACCTTTCTTATTGATTGGTTTGATTTGCCTAGGCTATGGTTTGGGAACCGTTGGTTTCCATTCTTTTTGTCGTCCAAAAATCTTTGAACTAATTGAACTTGATAGAAACATCACCAAACAACACAAACACAAGCATATGAATCATGCGATTTCGAATGTTTCTCAAATTCTCAGTAATACAACCTTTCTTATTCATTGGTTTGATTTGCCTTGGCTATGGTTTGGGAACCATTGTTGTCCATTTTTTTTCTCGTCAAAAAATCTTTAAACTAATACAACGTGATTGAATGATCACCAAACAACACCAACATAAGCATACGAATCATGCGATTCCGAATGTTTCTCAAATTCACAGTAATATAATCTTTCTTATACATTGGTTTGATTTGCCTTGGGTATGGTTTGGGAACCGTTGGTTTCCATTATTTTTCTCGTCCAAAAATCTTTGAAATAATAGAACTTGATAGAAAGATCACCAAACAACACCAACACAAGCATACGAATCATGCGATTTCGAATGTTTCTCAAATTCTCAGTAATACAACCTTTCTTATTGATTGGTTTGATTTGCCTAGGCTATGGTTTGGGAACCGTTGGTTTCCATTCTTTTTGTCGTCCAAAAATCTTTGAACTAATTGAACTTGATAGAAAGATCACCAAACAACACAAACACAAGCATACGAATCACGATTTCGAATGTTTCTCAAATTCTCAGTAATACAACCTTTCTTATTGATTGGTTTGATTTGCCTAGGCTATCGTTTGGGAACCGTTGTTGTCCATTCTTTTCCTAATCAAAAAATCTTTAAACTAATAGAACGGGATTGAAAGATCACCAAACAACACCAACATAAGCATACGAATCATGCGATTCCGAATGTTTCTCAAATTCACAGTAATAAAATCTTTCTTATACATTGGTTTGATTTGCCTTGGCTATGGTTTGGGAACCGTTGGTTTCCATTATTTTTCTCGTCCAAAAATCTTTGAAATAATAGAACTTGATAGAAAGATCACCAAACAACACCAACACAAGCATACGAATCATGCGATTTCGAATGTTTCTCAAATTCTCAGTAATACAACCTTTCTTATTGATTGGTTTGATTTGCCTAGGCTATGGTTTGGGAACCGTTTGTTTCCATTCTTATTGTCGTCCAAAAATCTTTGAACTAATTGAACTTGATAGAAAGATCACCAAACAACACAAACACAAGCATACGAATCATGCGATTTCGAATGTTTCTCAAATTCTCAGTAATACAACCTTTCTTATTGATTGGTTTGATTTACCTAGGCTATGGTTTGGGAACCATTGTTGTCCATTCTTTTTCTCGTCAAAAGATCTTTAACCTAATACAACGTGATTGAAAGATCACCAAACAACACCAACATAAGCATAGGAATCATGCGATTCCGAATGTTTCTCAAATTCTCAATAATACAACCTTTCTTATTGATTGGTTTGATTTGCCTTGGCTATGGTTTGGGAACCGTTGGTTTCAATTATTTTTCTCGTCCAAAAATCTTTGAAATAATAGAACTTGATAGAAAGATGACCAAACAACACCAACACAAGCATACGAATCATATGATTTCGAATGTTTCTCAAATTCTCAGTAATACAACCTTTCTTATTGATTGGTTTGATTTGCCTAGGCTATGGTTTGGGAACCGTTGGTTTCCATTCTTTTTGTCGTCCAAAAATCTTTGAACTAATTGAACTTGATAGAAAGATCACCAAACAACACAAACACAAGCATACGAATCACAATTCCGAATGTTTCTCAAATTCTCAGTAATACAACCTTTCTTATTCATTGGTTTGGTTTGCCTTGGCTATTGTTTGGGAACCGTTGTTTTCCATTCTTTTTCTCGTCAAAAAATCTTTAAACTAATAGAACATGATGGAAAGATCACCAAACAACACCAACATAAGCATACCAATCATGCGATTTCGAATGTTTCTCAAATTCGCAATAACACAACCTTTCTTATTGATTGGTTTGATTTGCCTAGGCTATGGTTTGGGAACCGTTGGTTTCCATTATTTTTCTAGTCCATAAATCTTTGAACTAATAGAACTTGATAGAAAGATCACCAAAGAACACAAACACAAGCATATGAATCATGCAATTCCGAATGTTTCTCAAATTCTCAGTAATACAACCTTTCTTATTCATTGGTTTGATTTGCCTAGGCTATGGTTTGGGAACCATTGGTTTCCATTCTTTTTCTCGTCCAATAATCTTTGAACTAATAGAACTTGATAGAAAGATCACCAAACAGCACCAACACAAGCATACGAATCATGCGATTCCGAATGTTTCTCAAATTCTCAATAATACAACCTTTCTTATTCATTGGTTTGATTTGCCTAGGCTATGGTTTGGCAAGTGTTGGTTTCCATTCTTTTTCTAGTCCAAAAATCTTTGAACTAATAGAACTTGATAGAAAGATCACCAAACAAGATAAACACAAGCATACGAATCATGCGATATTGAATGTTTCTCAAATTCTCAATAATACAACCTTTCTTATTGATTGGTTTGATTTGCCGAGGCTATGGTTTGGGAACCGTTGGTTTCCATTCTTTTTGTCGTCCAAAAATCTTTGAACTAATTGAACTTGATAGAAAGATCACCAAACAACACCAACACAAGCATACGAATCTTGCGATTCCGAATGTTTCTCAAATTCTCAATAACACAACCTTTCTTATTCATTGGTTTGATTTGCCTTGGCTATGGTATGGGAACCGTTGGTTTCCATTCTTTTTGTCGTCCAAAAATCTTTGAACTAATAGAACTTGATAGAAAGATCACCAAACAACACAAACACAAGCATACGAATCATGCGATTCCGAATGTTTCTCAAATTCTCAGTAATACAACCTTTCTTATTCATTGGTTTGGTTTGCCTTGGCTATGGTTTAGGAACCGTTGTTTTCCATTCTTTTTCTCGTCAAAAAATCTTTAAACTAATAGAACGTGATGGAAAGATCACCAAACAACACCAGCATAAGCATACCAATCATGCGATTTCGAATGTTTCTCAAATTCGCAATAACACAACCTTTCTTATTTATTGGTTTGATTTGCCTAGGCTATGGTTTGGGAACCGTTGGTTTCCATTCTTTTTCTAGTCCATAAATCTTTGAACTAATAGAACTTGATAGAAAGATCACCAAAGAACACAAACACAAGCATACGAATCATGCAATTCCGAATGTTTCTCAAATTCTCAGTAATACAACCTTTCTTATTCATTGGTTTGATTTGCCTAGGCTATGGTTTGGGAACCATTGGTTTCCATTCTTTTTCTCGTCCAATAATCTTTGAACTAATAGAACTTGATAGAAACATCACCAAACAGCACCAACACAAGCATACGAATCATGCGATTCCGAATGTTTCTCAAATTCTCAATAATACAACCTTTCTTATTCATTGGTTTGATTTGCCTAGGCTATGGTTTGGCAAGTGTTGGTTTCCATTCTTTTTCTAGTCCAAAAATCTTTGAACTAATAGAACTTGATAGAAAGATCACCAAACAAGATAAACACAAGCATACGAATCATGCGATATTGAATGTTTATCAAATTCTCAATAATACAACCTTTCTTATTGATTGGTTTGATTTGCCTAGGCTATGGTTTGGGAACCGTTGGTTTCCACTATTTTTCTCGTCCAAAAATCTTTGAAATAATAGAACTTGATAGAAAGATCACCAAACAACACCAACACAAGCATACGAATCATGTGATTTCGAATGTTTCTCAAATTCTCAGTAATACAACCTTTCTTATTGATTGGTTTGATTTGCCTAGGCTATGGTTTGGGAACCGTTGGTTTCCATTCTTTTTGTCGTCCAAAAATCTTTGAACTAATTGAACTTGATAGAAAGATCACCAAACAACACAAACACAAGCATACGAATCACAATTCCGAATGTTTCTCAAATTCTCAGTAATACAACCTTTCTTATTCATTGGTTTGGTTTGCCTTGGCTATGGTTTGGGAACCGTTGTTTTCCATTCTTTTTCTCGTCAAAAAATCTTTAAAATAATAGAACATGATGGAAAGATCACCAAACAACACCAACATAAGCATACCAATCATGCGATTTCGAATGTTTCTCAAATTCGCAATAACACAACCTTTCTTATTGATTGGTTTGATTTGCCTAGGCTATGGTTTGGGAACCGTTGGTTTCCATTATTTTTCTAGTCCATAAATCTTTGAACTAATAGAACTTGATAGAAAGATCACCAAAGAACACAAACACAAGCATATGAATCATGCAATTCCGAATGTTTCTCAAATTCTCAGTAATACAACCTTTCTTATTCATTGGTTTGATTTGCCGAGGCTATGGTTTGGGAACCATTGGTTTCCATTCTTTTTCTCGTCCAATAATCTTTGAACTAATAGAACTTGATAGAAAGATCACCAAACAGCACCAACACAAGCATACGAATCATGCGATTCCGAATGTTTCTCAAATTCTCAATAATACAACCTTTCTTATTCATTGGTTTGATTTGCCTAGGCTATGGTTTGGCAAGTGTTGGTTTCCATTCTTTTTCTAGTCCAAAAATCTTTGAACTAATAGAACTTGATAGAAAGATCACCAAACAAGATAAACACAAGCATACGAATCATGCGATATTGAATGTTTCTCAAATTCTTAATAATACAACCTTTCTTATTGATTGGTTTGATTTGCATAGGCTATGGTTTGGGAACCGTTGGTTTCCATTCTTTTTGTTGTCCAAAAATCTTTGAACTAATTGAACTTGATAGAAAGATCACCAAACAACACCAACACAAGCATACGAATCATGCGATTCCGAATGTTTCTCAAATTCTCAATAACACAACCTTTCTTATTCATTGGTTTGATTTGCCTTGGCTATGGTATGGGAACCGTTGGTTTCCATTCTTTTTCTCGTCAAAAAATCTTTGAACTAATAGAACTTGATAGAAAGATCGCCAAACAACACAAACACAAGCATACGAATCATGCGATTTCGAATGTTTCTCAAATTCTCAATAACACAACCTTTCTTATTGATTGGTTTGATTTGCCTAGGCTATGGTTTGGGAACCGTTGATTTCCATTCTTTTTCTCGTCCAATAATCTTAGAACTAATTGAACTTGATAGAAAGATCACCAAACAACACCAACACAAGCATACGAATCATGCGATTTCGAATGTTTCTCAAATCCTCAGTAATACAACCTTTCTTATTCATTGGTTTGATTTGCCTTGGCTATGGTTTGAGAACCGTTGTTTTCCATTGTTTTTCTCGTCAAAAAATCTTTAAACTAATAGAACTTGATGGAAAGATCACCAAACAACACCAACATAAGCATACGAATCATGCGATTCCGAATGTTTCTCAAATTCTCAATAATACAACCTTTCTTATTCATTGGTTTGGTTTGCCTTGGCTATGGTTTAGGAACCGTTATTTTCCATTCTTTTTCTCGTCAAAAAATCATTGAACTAATAGTACTTGATAGAAAGAATAACAAACAACACCAACACAAGCATACGAATAATGCGATTTCGGAATGTTTCTCAAATTCTCAATAACACAACCTTTCTTATTGATTGGTTTGATTTTCCTAGGCTATGGTTTGGGAACCATTGGTTTCCATTCTTTTTGTCGTCCAAAAATATTTGAACTAATTGAACTTGATAGAAAGATCAACAAACAACACCAACACAAGCATACGAATAATGCGATTCCGAATGTTTCTCAAATTCTCAATAACACAACCTTTCTTATTGATTGGTTTGATTTGCCTAGGCTATGGTTTGGGAACCGTTGGTTTCCATTCTTTTTGTCGTCCAAAAATCTTTGAACTAATTGAACTTGATAGAAAGATCACCAAACAACACAAACACAAGCATACGAATCATGCGATTTCGAATGTTTCTCAAATTCTCAGTAATACAACCTTTCGTATTCATTGGTTTGATTTGCCTAGGCTATAATTTGGGAACCATTGGTTTCCATTCTTTTTCTCGTCCAATAATCTTTGAACTAATAAAACTTGATAGAAAGATCACCAAACAGCACCAACACAAGCATATGAATCATGCGATTCCGAATGTTTCTCAAATTCTCAGTAATACAACCTTTCTTATTCATTGGTTTGATTTGCCTTAGCTATGGTTTGGGAACCCTAGATTTACATTCTTTTTCTCGTCAAAAAATCTTTGAACTAATAGAACTTGATAGAAAGATCACCAAACAACAAAAACACAAGCATACGAATCATGCGATTTCGAATGTTTCTCAAATTCTCAATAACACAACCTTTCTTATTGATTGGTTTGATTTGCCTAGGCTATGGTTTGGGAACCGTTTGTTTCTATTATTTTTCGCGTCCAATAATCTTTGAACTAATTGAACTTGATAGAAAGATCACCAAACAACACCAACACAAGCATACGAATCATGCGATTCCGAATGTTTCTCAAATTCTCAGTAATACAACCTTTCTTATTCATTGGTTTGATTTGCCTTGGCTATGGTTTGGGAACCGTTGTTTTCCATTCTTTTTCTCGTCAAAAAATCTTTAAACTAATAGAACATGATAGAAAGATCACCAAACAACACCAACACAAGCATACGAATCATGCGATTTCGAATGTTTCCCAAATTCGCAATAACACAACCTTTCTTATTGATTGGTTTGATTGGCCTAGGCTATGGTTTGGGAACCGTTGTTTTCCATTCTTTTTCTAGTCCAATAATCTTTGAACTAATAGAACTTGATAGAAAGATCACCAAAGAACACAAACACAAGCATACGAATCATGCAATTCCGAATGTTTCTCAAATTCTCAATAATACAACCTTTCTTATTCATTGGTTTGATTTGCCTTGGCTATGGTTTGGGAACCGTTGTTTTCCATTCTTTTTCTCATCAAAAAATCTTTGAACTAATATAACTTGATAGAAAGATCACCAAACAACACAAACACAAGCATACGAATCATGCGATTTCGAATGTTTCTCAAATTCTCAATAACACAACCTTTCTTATTGATTGGTTTGATTTGCCTAGGCCATGGTTTGGGAACCGTTGGTTTCCATTCTTTTTCTCGTCCAATAATCTTTGAACTAATTGAACTTGATAGAAAGATCACCAAACAACACCAACACAAGCATACGAATCATGCGATTTCGAATGTTTCTCAAATCCTCAGTAATACAACTTTTCTTATTCATTGGTTTGATTTGCCTTGGCTATGGTTTGGGAACCGTTGTTTTCCATTGTATTTCTCGTCAAGAAATCTTTAAACTAATAGAACTTGATGGAAAGATCACCAAACAACACCAACATAAGCATACGAATCATGCGATTCCGAGTGTTTCTCAAATTCTCAGTAATACAACCTTTCTTATTCATTGGTTTGGTTTGCCTTGGCTATGGTTTAGGAACCGTTATTTTCCATTCTTTTTCTCGTCAAAAAATCTTTGAACTAATAGTAGTTGATAGAAAGAATAACAAACAACACCAACACAAGCATACGAATAATGCGATTCCGAATGTTTCTCAAATACTCAATAACACAACCTTTCTTATTGATTGGTTTGATTTTCCTAGGCTATGGTTTGGGAACCGTTGGTTTCCATTCTTTTTGTCGTCCAAAAATCTTTGAACTAATTGAACTTGATAGAAAGATCAACAAACAACACCAACACAAGCATACGAATAATGCGATTCCGAATGTTTCTCAAATTCTCAATAACACAACCTTTCTTATTGATTGGTTTGATTTGCCTAGGCTATGGTTTGGGAACCGTTGGTTTCCATTCTTTTTGTCGTCCATAAATCTTTGAACTAATAGAACTTGATAGAAAGATCACCAAAGAACAAAAACACAAGCATACGAATCATGCAATTCCGAATGTTTCTCAAATTCTCAGTAATACAACCTTTCTTATTCATTGGTTTGATTTGCCTAGGCTATAATTTGGGAACCATTGGTATCCATTTTTTTTCTAGTCCAATAGTCTTTGAACTAATAGAACTTGATCGAAAGATCACCAAACAGCACCAACACAAGCATACGAATCATGCGATTCCGAATGTTTCTCAAATTCTCAGTAATACAACCTTTCCTATTCATTGGTTTGATTTGCCTTGGCTATGGTTTGGGAACCGTTGATTTACATTCTTTTTCTCGTCAAAAAATCTTTGAACTAATAGAACTTGATAGAAAGATCACCAAACAACACAAACACAAGCATACGAATCATGCGATTTCGAATGTTTCTCAAATTCTCAATAACACAACCTTTCTTATTGATTGGTTTGATTTGCCTAGGCTATGGTTTGGGAACCGTTGGTTTCCATTCTTTTTGTCATCCAAAAATCTTTGAACTAATTGAACTTGATAGACAGATCACCAAACAACACAAACACAAGCATACGAATCATGCGATTTCGAATGTTTCTCAAATTCTAAATAATACAACCTTTCTTATTCATTGGTTTGATTTGCCTTGGCTATGGTTTGGGAACCGTTGTTTTACATTCTTTCTCTCGTCAAAAAATCTTTAAACTAATAGAACGTGATGGAATGATCACCAAACAACACCAACATAAGCATACGAATCATGCGATTTCGAATGTTTCTCAAATTCGCAATAACACAACCTTTCTTATTGATTGGTTTGATTTGCCTAGGCTGTGGATTGGGAACCGTTGGTTTCCATTCTTTTTCTAGTCCATAAATCTTTGAACTAATAGAACTTGATAGAAAGATCACCAAAGAACACAAACACAAGCATACGAATCATGCAATTCCGAATGTTTCTCAAATTCTCAGTAATACAACCTTTCTTATTCATTGGTTTGATTTGCCTAGGCTATGGTTTGGGAACCATTGGTTTCCATTCTTTTTCTCATCCAATAATCTTTGAACTAATAGAACTTGATAGAAAGATCACCAAACAGCACCAACACAAGCATACGAATCATGCGATTCCGAATGTTTCTCAAATTCTCAGTAATACAACCTTTCTTATTCATTGGTTTGATTTGCCTTGGCTATGGTTTGGGAACCGTTGTTTTAGATTCTTTTTCTCGTCAAAAAATCTTTAAACTAATAGAACGTGATGGAATGATCACCAAACAACACCAACATAAGCATACGAATCATGCGATTTCGAATGTTTCTCAAATTCGCAATAACACAACCTTTCTTATTGATTGGTTTGATTTGCCTAGGCTGTGGATTGGGAACCGTTGGTTTCCATTCTTTTCCTAGTCCATAAATCTTTGAACTAATAGAACTTGATAGTAAGATCACCAAACAACACCAACACAAGCATACGAATCATTCGATTTCGAATGTTTCTCAAATTCTCAGTAATACAACCTTTCTTATTCATTTGTTTGATTTGCCTTGGCTATGGTTTGGGAACCGTTGTTTTCCATTCTTTTTCTCGTCAAAAAATCTTTAAACTAATAGAACGTGATAGAAAGATCACCAAACAACACCAACATAAGCATACGAATCATGCGATTCCGAATGTTTCTCAAATTCTCAGTAATACAACCTTTCTTATTCATTGGTTTGATTTGCCTTGGCTATGGTTTGGGAACCGTTGTTTTCCATTCTTTTTCTCGTCAAAAAGTATTTGAACTATTAGAACTTGATAGAAAGATCACCAAACAACACAAACACAAGCATACGAATCATGCAATTCCGAATGTTTCTCAAATTCTCAATAATACAACCTTTCTTATTCATTGGTTTGATTTGCCTAGGCTATGGTTTGGGAACCATTGGTTTCCATTCTTTTTCTCATCCAATAATCTTTGAACTAATAGAACTTGATAGAAAGATCACCAAACAGCACCAACACAAGCATACGAATCATGCGATTCCGAATGTTTCTCAAATTCTCAGTAATACAACCTTTCTTATTCATTGGTTTGATTTGCCTTGGCTATGGTTTGGGAACCGTTGTTTTACATTCTTTTTCTCGTCAAAAAATCTTTGAACTAATAGAACTTGATAGAAAGATCACCAAACAACACAAACACAACCATATGAATCATGCGATTTCGAATGTTTCTCAAATTCTCAATAACACAACCTTTCTTATTGATTGGTTTGATTTGCCTAGGCTATGGTTTGGGAACCGTTGGTTTCCATTCTTTTTCTCGTCCAATAATCTTTGAACTAATTGAACTTGATAGAAAGATCACCAAACAACACCAACACAAGCATACGAATCATGCGATTTCGAATGTTTCTCAAATCCTCAGTAATACAACCTTTCTTATTCATTGGTTTGATTTGCCTTGGCTATGGTTTGAGAACCGTTGTTTTCCATTGTTTTTCTCGTGAAAAAATCTTTAAACTAATAGAACTTGATGGAAAGATCACCAAACAACACCAACATAAGCATACGAATCATGCGATTCCGAATGTTTCTCAAATTCTCAATAACACAACCTTTCTTATTGATTGGTTTGATTTTCCTAGGCTATGGTTTGGGAACCGTTGGTTTCCATTCTTTTTGTCGTCCAAAAATATTTGAACTAATTGAACTTGATAGAAAGATCAACAAACAACACCAATACAAGCATACGAATCACGCGATTTTGAATGTTTCTTAAATTCTCAGTAATACAACCTTTCTTATTCATTGGTTTGGTTTGCCTTGGCTATGGTTTAGGAACCGTTATTTTTCATTCTTTTTCTCGTCAAAAAATCATTGAACTAATAGTACTTGATAGAAAGAATAACAAACAACACCAACACAAGCATACGAATAATGCGATTTCGGAATGTTTCTCAAATTCTCAATAACACAACCTTTCTTATTGATTGGTTTGATTTTCCTAGGCTATGGTTTGGGAACCGTTGGTTTCCATTCTTTTTGTCGTCCAAAAATATTTGAACTAATTGAACTTGATAGAAAGATCAACAAACAACACCAACACAAGCATACGAATAATGCGATTCCGAATGTTTCTCAAATTCTCAATAACACAACCTTTCTTATTGATTGGTTTGATTTGCCTAGGCTATGGTTTGGGAACCGTTGGTTTCCATTCTTTTTGTTGTCCAAAAATCTTTGAACTAATTGAACTTGATAGAAAGATCACCAAACAACACAAACACAAGCATACGAATCATGCGATTTCGAATGTTTCTCAAATTCTCAGTAATACAACCTTTCGTATTCATTGGTTTGATTTGCCTAGGCTATAATTTGGGAACCATTGGTTTCCATTCTTTTTCTCGTCCAATAATCTTTGAACTAATAGAACTTGATAGAAAGATCACCAAACAGCACCAACACAAGCATATGAATCATGCGATTCCGAATGTTTCTCAAATTCTCAGTAATACAACCTTTCTTATTCATTGGTTTGATTTGCCTTAGCTATGGTTTGGGAACCCTAGATTTACATTCTTTTTCTCGTCAAAAAATCTTTGAACTAATAGAACTTGATAGAAAGATCACCAAACAATAAAAACACAAGCATACGAATCATGCGATTTCGAATATTTCTCAAATTCTCAATAACACAACCTTTCTTATTGATTGGTTTGATTTGCCTAGGCTATGGTTTGGGAACCGTTTGTTTCTATTATTTTTCGCGTCCAATAATCTTTGAACTAATTGAACTTGATAGAAAGATCACCAAACAACACCAACACAAGCATACGAATCATGCGATTCCGAATGTTTCTCAAATTCTCAGTAATACAACCTTTCTGATTCATTGGTTTGATTTGCCTTGGCTATGGTTTGGGAACCGTTGTTTTCCATTCTTTTTCTAGTCCAATAATCTTTGAACTAATAGAACTTGATAGAAAGATCACCAAAGAACACAAACACAAGCATACGAATCATGCAATTCCGAATGTTTCTCAAATTCTCAATAATACAACCTTTCTTATTCATTGGTTTGATTTGCCTAGGCTATGGTTTGGGAACCATTGGTTTCCATTCTTTTTCTCGTCCAATAATCTTTGAACTAATAGAACTTGATAGAAAGATCACCAAACAGCACCAACACAAGCATACGAATCTTGCGATTCCGAATGTTTCTCAAATTCTCAGTAATACAACCTTTCTTATTCATTGGTTTGATTTGCCTTGGCTATGGTTTGGGAACCGTTGTTTTCCATTGTTTTTCTCGTCAAGAAATCTTTAAACTAATAGAACTTGATGGAAAGATCACCAAACAACACCAACATAAGCATACGAATCATGCGATTCCGAATGTTTCTCAAATTCTCAGTAATACAACCTTTCTTATTCATTGGTTTGGTTTGCCTTGGCTATGGTTTAGGAACCGTTGTTTTCCATTCTTTTTCTCGTCAAAAAATCTTTGAACTAATAGTAGTTGATAGAAAGAATAACAAACAACACCAACACAAGCATACGAATAATGCGATTCCGAATGTTTCTCAAATACTCAATAACACAACCTTTCTTATTGATTGGTTTGATTTTCCTAGGCTATGGTTTGGGAACCGTTGGTTTCCATTCTTTTTGTCGTCCAAAAATCTTTGAACTAATTGAACTTGATAGAAAGATCAACAAACAACACCAACACAAGCATACGAATAATGCGATTCCGAATGTTTCTCAAATTCTCAATAACACAACCTTTCTTATTGATTGGTTTGATTTGCCTAGGCTATGGTTTGGGAACCGTTGGTTTCCATTCTTTTTGTCGTCCATAAATCTTTGAACTAATAGAACTTGATAGAAAGATCACCAAAGAACAAAAACACAAGCATACGAATCATGCAATTCCGAATGTTTCTCAAATTCTCAGTAATACAACCTTTCTTATTCATTGGTTTGATTTGCCTAGGCTATAATTTGGGAACCATTGGTATCCATTTTTTTTCTAGTCCAATAGTCTTTGAACTAATAGAACTTGATCGAAAGATCACCAAACAGCACCAACACAAGCATACGAATCATGCGATTCCGAATGTTTCTCAAATTCTCAATAATACAACCTTTCCTATTCATTGGTTTGATTTGCCTTGGCTATGGTTTGGGAACCGTTGTTTTACATTCTTTTTCTCGTCAAAAAATCTTTGAACTAATAGAACTTGATAGAAAGATCACCAAACAACACAAACACAAGCATATGAATCATGCGATTTCGAATGTTTCTCAAATTCTCAATAACACAACCTTTCTTATTGATTGGTTTGATTTGCCTAGGCTATGGTTTGGGAACCTTTGGTTTCCATTCTTTTTCTCGTCCAATAATCTTTGAACTAATTGAACTTGATAGAAAGATCACCAAACAACACCAACACGAGCATACGAATCATTCGATTTCGAATGTTTCTCAAATTCTCAGTAATACAACCTTTCTTATTCATTGGTTTGATTTGCCTTGGCTATGGTTTAGGAACCGTTGTTTTCCATTCTTTTTCTCGTCAAAAAATCTTTAAACTAATAGAACGTGATAGAAAGATCACCAAACAACACCAACATAAGCATACGAATCATGCGATTCCGAATGTTTCTCAAATTCTCAGTAATACAACCTTTCTTATTCATTGGTTTGATTTGCCTTGGCTATGGTTTGGGAACCGTTGTTTTCCATTCTTTTTCTCGTCAAAAAGTATTTGAACTATTAGAACTTGATAGAAAGATCACCAAACAACACAAACACAAGCATACGAATCATGCAATTCCGAATGTTTCTCAAATTCTCAATATCACAACCTTTCTTGATTCATTGGTTTGATTTGCCTTGGCTATGGTTTGAGAACCGTTGTTTTCCATTATTTTTCTCGTCCAAAAATCTTTGAAATAATAGAAGTTGATAGAAAGATCACCAAACAACACAAACACAAGCATACGAATCATGCTATTTCGAATGTTTCTCAAATTCTCAGTAATACAACCTTTCTTATTGATTGGTTTGATTTGCCTAGGCTATGGTTTGGGAACCGTTGGTTTCCACTCTTTTTGTCGTCCAAAAATCTTTGAACTAATTGAACTTGATTGAAAGATCACCAAACAACACCAACATAAGCATACGAATCATGCGATTCCGAATGTTTCTCAAATTCACAGTAATAAAATCTTTCTTATACATTGGTTTGATTTGCCTTGGCTATGGTTTGGGAACCGTTGGTTTCCATTATTTTTCTCGTCCAAAAATCTTTGAAATAATAGAACTTGATAGAAAGATCACCAAACAACACCAACACAAGCATACGAATCATGCGATTTCGAATGTTTCTCAAATTCTCAGTAATACAACCTTTCTTATTGATTGGTTTGATTTGCCTAGGCTATGGTTTGGGAACCGTTGGTTTCCATTCTTTTTCTAGTCCATTAATCTTTGAACTAATAGAACTTGATAGAAAGATCACCAAAGAACACAAACACAAGCATACGAATCATGCAATTCCGAATGTTTCTCAAATTCTCAGTAATACAACCTTTCTTATTCATTGGTTTGATTTGCCTTGGCTACGGTTTGGGAACCGTTGTTGTCCATTCTTTTTCTCGTCAAAAAATCTTTAAACTAATAGAACGTGATTGAAAGATCACCAAACAACACCAACATAAGCATACGAATCATGCGATTCCGAATGTTTCTCAAATTCACAGTAATAAAATCTTTCTTATACATTGGTTTGATTTGCCTTGGCTATGGTTTGGGAACCGTTGGTTTCCATTATTTTTCTCGTCCAAAAATCTTTGAAATAATAGAACTTGATAGAAAGATCACCAAACAACACCAACACAAGCATACGAATCATGCGATTTCGAATGTTTCTCAAATTCTCAGTAATACAACCTTTCTTATTGATTGGTTTGATTTGCCTAGGCTATGGTTTGGGAACCGTTGGTTTCCATTCTTTTTGTCGTCCAAAAATCTTTGAACAAATTGAACTTGATAGAAAGATCACCAAACAACACAAACACAAGCATACGAATCATGCGATTTCGAATGTTTCTCAAATTCTCAGTAAGACAACATTTCTTATTCATGGGTTTGATTTGCCTTGGCTATGGTTTGGGAACCGTTGTTTTCCATTCTTTTTCTCGTCAAAAAATCTTTAAACTAATAAAACGTGATGGAAAGATCACCAAACAACACCAACGTAAGCATAGGAATCATGCGATTCCGAATGTTTCTCAAATTCTCAATAATACAACCTTTCTTATTCATTGGTTTGGTTTGCCTTGGCTATGGTTTAGGAACCGTTGTTTTCCATTCTTTTTCTCGTCAAAAAGTCTTTGAACTAATAGAACTTGATAGAAAGATCACCAAACAACACCAACACAAGCGTACGAATAATGCGATTCCGAATGTTTATCAAATTCTCAATAACACAACCTTTCTTATTGATTGGTTTGATTTGCCTAGGCTATGGTTTGGGAACCGTTGGTTTCCATTCTTTTTGTCGTCCAAAAATCTTTGAACTAATTGAACTTGATAGAAAGATCACCAAACAACATAAACACAAGCATATGAATCATGCGATTTCGAATGTTACTCAAATTCTCAGTAATACAACCTTTCTTATTCATTGGTTTGATTTGCCTTAGCTATGGTTTGGGAACCGTTGTTGTCCATTCTTTTTCTCGTCAAAAAATCTTTAAACTAATAGAACGTGATTGAAAGATCACCAAACAACACCAACATAAGCATACCAATGATGCGATTTCGAATGTTTCTCAATTTCGCAATAACACAACCTTTCTTATTGATTGGTTTGATTTGCCTAGGCTATGGTTTGGGAACCGTTGGTTTCCATTCTTTGTCTAGTCCATAAATCTTTGAACTAATAGAACTTGATAGAAAGATCACCAAAGAACACAAACACAAGCATACGAATCATGCGATTCCGAATGTTTCTCAAATTCTCAGTAATACAACCTTTCTTATTCATTGGTTGGATTTGCCTTGGCTATGGTTTGGGAACCGTTGTTTTCCATTCTTTTTCTCGTCAAAAAATCTTTGAACTAATAGAACTTGATAGAAAGATCACCAAACAACACAAACACAAGCATACGAATCATGCGATTCCGAATGTCTCTCAAATTCTCAATATCACAGCCTTTCTTATTCATTGGTTTGATTTGCCTTGGCTATGGTTTAGGAACCGTTGTTTTCCATTCTTTTTCTCGTCAAAAAATCTTTGAACTAATAGAACTTGATAGAAAGATCAACAAACAACACCAACACAAGCATATGAATAATGCGATTCCGAATGTTTCTCAAATTCTCAATAACACAACCTTTCTTATTGATTGGTTTGATTTTCCTAGGCTATGGTTTGGGAACCGTTGGTTTCCATTCTTTGTCGTCCAAATATCTTTAAACTAATAGAACCTGATGGAAAGATCACCAAACAACACCAACATAAGCATACGAATCATGCGATTTTGAATGTTTCTCAAATTCGCAATAACACAACCTTTCTTATTGATTGGTTTGATTTGCCTAGGCTATGGTTTGGGAACCGTTGGTTTCCATTCTTTTTCTAGTCCATAAATCTTTGAACTAATAGAACTTGATAGAAAGATCACCAAAGAACACAAACACAAGCATACGAATCGTGCAATTCCGAATGTTTCTCAAATTCTCAGTAATACAACCTTTCTTATTCATTGGTTTGATTTGCCTAGACTATGGTTTGGAAACCATTGGTTTCCATTCTTTTTCTCGTCAAAAAATCTTTAAACTAATAAAACGTGATGGAAAGATCACCAAACAACACCAACGTAAGCATAGGTATCATGCGATTCCGAATGTTTCTCAAATTCTCAATAATACAACCTTTCTTATTCATTGGTTTGGTTTGCCTTGGCTATGGTTTAGGAACCGTTGTTTTCCATTCTTTTTCTCGTCAAAAAGTCTTTGAACTAATAGAACTTGATAGAAAGATCACCAAACAACACCAACACAAGCGTACGAATAATGCGATTCCGAATGTTTATCAAATTCTCAATAACACAACCTTTCTTAGAATTTGAGAAACATTCGAAATCGTGATTCGTATGCTTGTGTTTGTGTTGTTTGGTGATCTTTCTATCAAATTCAATTAGTTCAAAGATATTTGGACGACAAAAAGAATGGAAACCAACGGTTCCCAAACCATAGCTAGGCAAATCAAACCAATCAATAAGAAAGGTTGTATTATTGACAATTTGAGAAACATTCGAAATCGCATGATTCGTATGCTTGTGTTTGTGTTGTTTGGTGATCTTTCTATCAAGTTCAATTAGTTCAAAGATTTTTGGACGACAAAAAGAATGGAAACCAACGGTTCCCAAACCATAGCCTAGGAAAATCAAACCAATCAATAAGAAAGGTTGTGTTATTGAGAATTTGAGAAACATTCGGAATCGCATTATTCGTATGCTTGTGTTGGTGTTGTTTGGTGATCTTTCTATCAAGTTCAATTTGTTCAAAGATTTTTGGACGACAAAAAGAATGGAAACCAACGGTTCCCAAACCATAGCCTAGGCAAACCAAACCAATGAATAAGAAAGGTTGTGATATTGAGAATTTGAGAAACATTCGGAATCGCATGATTCGTATGCTTGTGTTTGTGTTGTTTGGTGATCTTTCTATCAAGTTCTATTAGTTCAAAGATTTTTTGACGAGAAAAAGAATGGAAAACAACGGTTCCCAAACCTTAGCCAAGGCAAATCAAACCAATGAATAAGAAAGGTTGTATTACTGAGAATTTGAGAAACATTCGAAATCGTGATTCGTATGCTTGTGTTTGTGTTGTTTGGTGATCTTTCTATCAAGTTCAATTAGTTCAAAGATTTTTGGACGACAAAAAGAATGGAAACCAACGGTTCCCAAACCATAGCTAGGCAAATCAAACCAATCAATAAGAAAGGTTGTATTACTGAGAATTTGAGAAACATTCGAAATTGCATGATTCGTATGCTTGTGTTTGTGTTGTTTGGTGATCTTTCTATCAAGTTCAATTAGTTCAAAGGTTTTTGGACGAGAAAAAGAATGGAAACCAACGGTTCCCAAACCATAGCCTAGGCAAATCAAACCAATCAATAAGAAAGGTTGTGTTATTGAGAATTTGAGAAACATTCGGAATCGCATTATTCGTATGCTTGTGTTGGTGTTGTTTGGTGATCTTTCTATCAAGTTCAATTAGTTCAAAGATTTTTGGACGACAAAAAGAATGGAAACCAACGGTTCCCAAACCATAGCCTAGGCAAACCAAACCAATGAATAAGAAAGGTTGTGATATTGAGAATTTGAGAAACATTCGGAATCGCATGATTCGTATGCTTGTGTTTGTGTTGTTTGGTGATCTTTCTATCAAGTTCTATTAGTTCAAAGATTTTTTGACGAGAAAAAGAATGGAAAACAACGGTTCCCAAACCATAGCCAAGGCAAATCAAACCAATGAATAAGAAAGGTTGTATTACTGAGAATTTGAGAAACATTCGGAATCGCATGATTCGTATGCTTGAGTTGGTCTTGTTTGGTGATCTTTCTATCAATTTCAATTAGTTCAAAGATTATTGGACGAGAAAAAGAATGGAAACCAACGGTTCCCAAACCATAGTCTAGGCAAATCAAACCAATCAATAAGAAAGGTTGTGTTATTGAGAATTTGAGAAACATTCGAAATCGCATGATTCGTATGCTTGTGTTTGTGTTGTTTGGTGATCTTTCTATCAAGTTCTATTAGTTCAAAGATTTATGGACTAGAAAAAGAATGGAAACCAACGGTTCCCAAACCATAGCCTAGGCAAATCAAACCAATCAATAAGAAAGGTTGTGTTATTGCGAATTTGAGAAACATTCGAAATCGCATGATTGGTATGCTTATGTTGGTGTTGTTTGGTGATCTTTCCATCATGTTCTATTAGTTTAAAGATTTTTTGACGAGAAAAAGAATGGAAAACAACGGTTCCTAAACCATAGCCAAGGCAAATCAAACCAATGAATAAGAAAGGTTGTGATATTGAGAATTTGAGAAACATTCGGAATCGAATGATTCGTATGCTTGTGTTTGTGTTGTTTGGTGATCTTTCTATCAAGTTCTATTAGTTCAAAGATTTTGTGACGAGAAAAAGAATGGAAAACAACGGTTCCCAAACCATAGCCAAGGAAAATCAAACCAATGAATAAGAAAGGTTGTATTACTGAGAATTTGAGAAACATTCGGAATCGCATGATTCGTATGCTTGTGTTTGTGTTCTTTGGTGATCTTTCTATCAAGTTCTATTAGTTCAAAGATTTATGGACTAGAAAAAGAATGGAAACCAACGGTTCCCAAACCATAGCCTAGGCAAATCAAACCAATCAATAAGAAAGGTTGTGTTATTGCGAATTTGAGAAACATTCGAAATCGCATGATTGGTATGCTTATGTTGGTGTTGTTTGGTGATCTTTCTATCAAGTTCTATTATTTCAAAGATTTTTGGACGAGAAAAATAATGGAAACCAACGGTTCCCAAACCATAGCCAAGGCAAATCAAACCAATGTATAAGAAAGATTTTATTACTGTGAATTTGAGAAACATTCGGAATCGCATGATTCGTATGCTTATGTTGGTGTTGTTTGGTGATCTTTCAATCACGTTCTATTATTTTAAAGATTTTTTGACGAGAAAAAGAATGGACAACAATGGTTCCCAAACCATAGCCAAGGCAAATCAAACCAATGAATAAGAAAGGTTGTATTACTGAGAATTTGAGAAACATTCGAAATCGCATGATTCGTATGCTTGTGTTTGTGTTGTTTGGTGATCTTTCTATCAAGTTCAATTAGTTCAAACATTTTTGTACGACAAAAAGAATGGAAACCAACGGTTCCCAAACCATAGCCTAGGCAAATCAAACCAATCAATAAGAAAGGTTGTGTTATTGAGAATTTGATAAACACTCAGAATTGCATTATTCGTACGCTTGTGTTGGTGTTGTTTGGTGATCTTTCTATCAAGTTCTATTAGTTCAAAGATTTTTTGACGAGAAAAAGAATGGAAAATAACGGTTCATAAATCATAGCCAAGGCAAACCAGACCAATGAATAAAAAATGTTGTATTACTGAGAATTTGAGAAACATTCGGAACCGCATGATTCGTATGCTTATGTTGGTGTTGTTTGGTGATCTTTCCATCATGTTCTATTAGTTTAATGATTTTTTGACGAGAAAAAGAATAGAAACCAACGGTTCCCAAACCATAGCCAAGGCAAATCAAACCAATGAATAAGAAAGGTTGTATTATTGAGAATTTGAGAAACAGTCGAAATCGCATGATTCGTATGCATGTGTTGGTGTTGTTTGGTGACCTTTCTATCAAGTTAAATTAGTTCAAAGATTTATGGACGACAAAAAGAATGGAAACCAACGGTTCCCAAACCATAGCCTAGGCAAATCAAACCAATCAATAAGAAAGGTTGTGTTATTGAGAATTTGAGAATCATTCGGAATCGCATTATTCGTATGATTGTGTTGGTGTTGTTTGGTGATCTTTCTATCAAGTTAAATTAGTTCAAAGATTTTTGGACGACAAAAAGAATGGAAACCAACGGTTCCCAAACCATAGCCTAGGCAAATCAAACCAATCTATAAGAAAGGTTGTGTTATTGAGAATTTGAGAAACATTCGGAATCGCATTATTCGTATTCTTGTGTTGGTGTTGTTTTATGATCTTTCTATCAAGTTCTATTAGTTCAAAGATTTTTTGACGAGAAAAAGAATGGAAAACAACGGTTCCTAAACCATAGCCAAGGCAAACCAAACCAATGAATAAGAAAGGTTGTATTACTGAGAATTTGAGAAACATTCGGAATCGCATGATCCGTATGCTTATGTTGGTGTTGTTTGGTGATCTTTCCATCACGTTCTATTAGTTTAAAGATTTTTTGACGAGAAAAAGAATGGAAAACAACGGTTCCCAAACCATAGCCAAGGCAAATCAAACTAATAAATTAGAAAGGTTGTGTTATTGAGAATTTGAGAAACATTCGGAATCGCATTATTCGTATTCTTGTGTTGGTGTTGTTTTCTGATCTTTCTATCAAGTTCTATTAGTTCAAAGATTTTTTGATGAGAAAAAGAATGGAAAACAACGGTTCCTAAACCATAGCCAAGGCAAACCAAACCAATGAATAAGAAAGGTTGTATTACTGAGAATTTGAGAAACATTCGGAATCGCGTGATTCGTATGCTTATGTTGGTGTTGTTTGGTGATCTTTCCATAACGTTCTATTAGTTTAAAGATTTTTTGACGAGAAAAAGAATGGAAAACAACGGTTCCCAAACCATAGCCAAGGCAAATCAAACCAATGAATAAGAAAGGTTGTATTACTGAGAACTTGAGAAACATTCGAAATCGCATGATTCGTATGCTTGTGTTAGTGTTGTTTGGTGATCTTTCTATCAAGTTCAATTAGTTCAAAGATTATTGGACGAGAAAAAGAATGGAAACCAACGTTTACCGAACCATAGCCTAGGCAAATCAAACCAATCAATAAGAAAGGTTGTGTTATTGAGAATTTGAGAAACATTCGAAATCGCATGATTCGTATGCCTGTGTTTGTGTTGTTTGGTGATCTTTCTATCAAGTTCTATTAGTTCAAAGATTTTTTGACGAGAAAAAGAATGTAAATCAACGGTTCCCAAACCATAGCCAAGGGAAATCAAACCAATGAATAAGAAAGGTTGTATTACTGAGAATTTGAGAAACATTCGGAATCGCATGATTCGTATGCTTGTGTTGGTGCTGTTTGGTGATCTTTCTATCAAGTTCTATTAGTTCAAAGATTATTGGACGAGAAAAAGAATGGAAACCAATGGTTCCCAAACCATATCCTAGGCAAATCAAACCAATGAATAAGAAATGTTGTATTACTGAGAATTTGAGAAACATTCGGAATTGCATGATTCGTATGCTTGTGTTTGTGTTCTTTGGTGATCTTTCTATCAAGTTCTATTAGTTCAAAGATTTATGGACTAGAAAAAGAATGGAAACCAACGGTTCCCAAACCATAGCCTAGGCAAATCAAACCAATCAATAAGAAAGGTTGTGTTATTGCGAATTTGAGAAACATTCGAAATCGCATGATTGGTATGCTTATGTTGGTGTTGTTTGGTGATCTTTCCATCATGTTCTATTAGTTAAAAGATTTTTTGACGAGAAAAAGAATGGAAAACAAAGGTTCCCAAACCATAGCCAAGGCAAATCAAACCAATGAATAAGAAAGGTTGTATTATTGAGAATTTGAGAAACATTCGAAATCGTGATTCGTATGCTTGTGTTTGTGTTGTTTGGTGATCTTTATATCAAGTTCAATTAGTTCAAAGATTTTTGGACGACAAAAAGAATGGAAACCAACGGTTCCCAAACCATAGCCTAGGCAAATCAAACCAATCAATAAGAAAGGTTGTATTACTGAGAATTTGAGAAACATTCGAAATCGCATGATTCGTATGCTTGTGTTGGTGTTGTTTGGTGATCTTTCTATCAAGTTCTATTATTTCAAAGATTTTTGGACGAGAAAAATAATGGAAACCAACGGTTCCCAAACCATAGCCAAGGCAAATCAAACCAATGTATAAGAAAGATTTTATTACTGTGAATTTGAGAAACATTCGGAATCGCATGATTCGTATGCTTATGTTGCTGTTGTTTGGTGATCTTTCAATCACGTTCTATTATTTTAAAGATTTTTTGACGAGAAAAAGAATGGACAACAATGGTTCCCAAACCATAGCCAAGGCAAATCAAACCAATGAATAAGAAAGGTTGTATTACTGAGAATTTGAGAAACATTCGAAATCGCATGATTCGTATGCTTGTGTTTGTGTTGTTTGGTGATCTTTCTATCAAGTTCAATTAGTTCAAACATTTTTGGACGACAAAAAGAATGGAAACCAACGGTTCCCAAACCATAGCCTAGGCAAATCAAACCAATCAATAAGAAAGGTTGTATTACTGAGAATTTGAGAAACATTCGGAATCGCATGATTCGTATGCTTGTGTTTGTGTTCATTGGTGATCTTTCTATCAAGTTCTATTAGTTCAAAGATTTTTTGACAAGAAAAAGAAGGTAAATCAACGGTTCCCAAACCATAGCCAAGGAGGCAAATCAAACCAATGAATAAGAAAGGTTGTATTACTGAGAATTTGAGAAACATTCGGAATCGCATGATTCGTATGCTTGTGTTGGTGCTGTTTGGTGATCTTTCTATCAAGTTCTATTAGTTCAAAGATTATTGGACGAGAAAAAGAATGGAAACCAATGGTTCCCAAATTATAGCCTAGGCAACTCAAACCAATGAATAAGAAAGGTTGTATTACTGAGAATTTGAGAAACATTCGGAATTGCATGATTCGTATGCTTGTGTTTGTGTTCTTTGGTGATCTTTCTAACAAGTTCTATTAGTTCAAAGATTTTTTGACAAGAAAAAGAATGTAAATCAACGGTTCCCAAACCATAGCCAAGGCAAATCAAACCAATGAATAAGAAAGGTTGTATTACTGAGAATTTGAGAAACATTCGGAATCGCATGATTCGTATGCTTGTGTTGGTGCTGTTTGGTGATCTTTCTATCAAGTTCCATTAGTTCAAAGATTATTGGACGAGAAAAAGAATGGAAACCAATGGTTTCCAAACCATAGTCTAGGCAAATCAAACCAATGAATAAGAAAGGTTGTATTACTGAGAATTTGAGAAACATTCGGAATTGCACGATTCGTATGCTTGTGTTTGTGTTCTTTGGTGATCTTTCTATCAAGTTCTATTAGTTCAAAGATTTATGGACTAGAAAAAGAATGGAAACCAACGGTTCCCAAACCATAGCCTAGGCAAATCAAACCAATCAATAAGAAAGGTTGTGTTATTGCGAATTTGAGAAACATTCGAAATCGCATGATTCGTATGCTTATGTTAGTGTTGTTTGGTGATCTTTCCATCAGGTTCTATTAGTTTAAAGATATTTGGACGACAAAGAATGGAAACCAACGGTTCCCAAACCATAGCCTAGGAAAATCAAACCAATCAATAAGAAAGGTTGTGTTATTGAGAATTTGAGAAACATTCCGAATCGCATTATTCATATGCTTGTGTTGGTGTTGTTTGTTGATCTTTCTATCAAGTTCTATTAGTTCAAAGATTTTTTGACGAGAAAAAGAATGGAAAACAACGGTTCCTAAACCATAGCCAAGGCAAATCAAAGCAATGAATAAGAAAGGCTGTGATATTGAGAATTTGAGAGACATTCGGAATCGCATGATTCGTATGCTTGTGTTTGTGTTGTTTGGTGATCTTTCTATCAAGTTCTATTAGTTCAAAGATTTTTTGACGAGAAAAAGAATGGAAAACAACGGTTCCCAAACCATAGCCAAGGAAAATCAAACCAATGAATAAGAAAGGTTGTATTACTGAGAATTTGAGAAACATTCGGAATCGCATGATTCGTATGCTTGTGTTTGTGTTCTTTGGTGATCTTTCTATCAAGTTCTATTAGTTCAAAGATTTATGGACTAGAAAAAGAATGGAAACCAACGGTTCCCAAACCATAGCCTAGGCAAATCAAACCAATCAATAAGAAAGGTTGTGTTATTGCGAATTTGAGAAACATTCGAAATCGCATGATTGGTATGCTTATGTTGGTGTTGTTTGGTGATCTTTCTATCAAGTTCTATTATTTCAAAGATTTTTGGACGAGAAAAATAATGGAAACCAACGGTTCCCAAACCATAGCCAAGGCAAATCAAACCAATGTATAAGAAAGATTTTATTACTGTGAATTTGAGAAACATTCGGAATCGCATGATTCGTATGCTTATGTTGGTGTTGTTTGGTGATCTTTCAATCACGTTCTATTATTTTAAAGATTTTTTGACGAGAAAAAGAATGGACAACAATGGTTCCCAAACCATAGCCAAGGCAAATCAAACCAATGAATAAGAAAGGTTGTATTACTGAGAATTTGAGAAACATTCGAAATCGCATGATTCGTATGCTTGTGTTTGTGTTGTTTGGTGATCTTTCTATCAAGTTCAATTAGTTCAAACATTTTTGTACGACAAAAAGAATGGAAACCAACGGTTCCCAAACCATAGCCTAGGCAAATCAAACCAATCAATAAGAAAGGTTGTGTTATTGAGAATTTGATAAACACTCAGAATTGCATTATTCGTACGCTTGTGTTGGTGTTGTTTGGTGATCTTTCTATCAAGTTCTATTAGTTCAAAGATTTTTTGACGAGAAAAAGAATGGAAAATAACGGTTCATAAATCATAGCCAAGGCAAACCAGACCAATGAATAAAAAATGTTGTATTACTGAGAATTTGAGAAACATTCGGAACCGCATGATTCGTATGCTTATGTTGGTGTTGTTTGGTGATCTTTCCATCATGTTCTATTAGTTTAATGATTTTTTGACGAGAAAAAGAATAGAAACCAACGGTTCCCAAACCATAGCCAAGGCAAATCAAACCAATGAATAAGAAAGGTTGTATTATTGAGAATTTGAGAAACAGTCGAAATCGCATGATTCGTATGCATGTGTTGGTGTTGTTTGGTGACCTTTCTATCAAGTTAAATTAGTTCAAAGATTTATGGACGACAAAAAGAATGGAAACCAACGGTTCCCAAACCATAGCCTAGGCAAATCAAACCAATCAATAAGAAAGGTTGTATTACTGAGAATTTGAGAAACATTCGAAATCGCATGATTCGTATGCTTGTGTTGGTGTTGTTTGGTGATCTTTCTATCAAGTTCTATTATTTCAAAGATTTTTGGACGAGAAAAATAATGGAAACCAACGGTTCCCAAACCATAGCCAAGGCAAATCAAACCAATGTATAAGAAAGATTTTATTACTGTGAATTTGAGAAACATTCGGAATCGCATGATTCGTATGCTTATGTTGCTGTTGTTTGGTGATCTTTCAATCACGTTCTATTATTTTAAAGATTTTTTGACGAGAAAAAGAATGGACAACAATGGTTCCCAAACCATAGCCAAGGCAAATCAAACCAATGAATAAGAAAGGTTGTATTACTGAGAATTTGAGAAACATTCGAAATCGCATGATTCGTATGCTTGTGTTTGTGTTGTTTGGTGATCTTTCTATCAAGTTCAATTAGTTCAAACATTTTTGGACGACAAAAAGAATGGAAACCAACGGTTCCCAAACCATAGCCTAGGCAAATCAAACCAATCAATAAGAAAGGTTGTATTACTGAGAATTTGAGAAACATTCGGAATCGCATGATTCGTATGCTTGTGTTTGTGTTCATTGGTGATCTTTCTATCAAGTTCTATTAGTTCAAAGATTTTTTGACAAGAAAAAGAAGGTAAATCAACGGTTCCCAAACCATAGCCAAGGAGGCAAATCAAACCAATGAATAAGAAAGGTTGTATTACTGAGAATTTGAGAAACATTCGGAATCGCATGATTCGTATGCTTGTGTTGGTGCTGTTTGGTGATCTTTCTATCAAGTTCTATTAGTTCAAAGATTATTGGACGAGAAAAAGAATGGAAACCAATGGTTCCCAAATTATAGCCTAGGCAACTCAAACCAATGAATAAGAAAGGTTGTATTACTGAGAATTTGAGAAACATTCGGAATTGCATGATTCGTATGCTTGTGTTTGTGTTCTTTGGTGATCTTTCTAACAAGTTCTATTAGTTCAAAGATTTTTTGACAAGAAAAAGAATGTAAATCAACGGTTCCCAAACCATAGCCAAGGCAAATCAAACCAATGAATAAGAAAGGTTGTATTACTGAGAATTTGAGAAACATTCGGAATCGCATGATTCGTATGCTTGTGTTGGTGCTGTTTGGTGATCTTTCTATCAAGTTCCATTAGTTCAAAGATTATTGGACGAGAAAAAGAATGGAAACCAATGGTTTCCAAACCATAGTCTAGGCAAATCAAACCAATGAATAAGAAAGGTTGTATTACTGAGAATTTGAGAAACATTCGGAATTGCACGATTCGTATGCTTGTGTTTGTGTTCTTTGGTGATCTTTCTATCAAGTTCTATTAGTTCAAAGATTTATGGACTAGAAAAAGAATGGAAACCAACGGTTCCCAAACCATAGCCTAGGCAAATCAAACCAATCAATAAGAAAGGTTGTGTTATTGCGAATTTGAGAAACATTCGAAATCGCATGATTCGTATGCTTATGTTAGTGTTGTTTGGTGATCTTTCCATCAGGTTCTATTAGTTTAAAGATATTTGGACGACAAAGAATGGAAACCAACGGTTCCCAAACCATAGCCTAGGAAAATCAAACCAATCAATAAGAAAGGTTGTGTTATTGAGAATTTGAGAAACATTCCGAATCGCATTATTCATATGCTTGTGTTGGTGTTGTTTGTTGATCTTTCTATCAAGTTCTATTAGTTCAAAGATTTTTTGACGAGAAAAAGAATGGAAAACAACGGTTCCTAAACCATAGCCAAGGCAAATCAAAGCAATGAATAAGAAAGGCTGTGATATTGAGAATTTGAGAGACATTCGGAATCGCATGATTCGTATGCTTGTGTTTGTGTTGTTTGGTGATCTTTCTATCAAGTTCTATTAGTTCAAAGATTTTTTGACGAGAAAAAGAATGGAAAACAACGGTTCCCAAACCATAGCCAAGGAAAATCAAACCAATGAATAAGAAAGGTTGTATTACTGAGAATTTGAGAAACATTCGGAATCGCATGATTCGTATGCTTGTGTTTGTGTTCTTTGGTGATCTTTCTATCAAGTTCTATTAGTTCAAAGATTTATGGACTAGAAAAAGAATGGAAACCAACGGTTCCCAAACCATAGCCTAGGCAAATCAAACCAATCAATAAGAAAGGTTGTGTTATTGCGAATTTGAGAAACATTCGAAATCGCATGATTGGTATGCTTATGTTGGTGTTGTTTGGTGATCTTTCTATCAAGTTCTATTATTTCAAAGATTTTTGGACGAGAAAAATAATGGAAACCAACGGTTCCCAAACCATAGCCAAGGCAAATCAAACCAATGTATAAGAAAGATTTTATTACTGTGAATTTGAGAAACATTCGGAATCGCATGATTCGTATGCTTATGTTGGTGTTGTTTGGTGATCTTTCAATCACGTTCTATTATTTTAAAGATTTTTTGACGAGAAAAAGAATGGACAACAATGGTTCCCAAACCATAGCCAAGGCAAATCAAACCAATGAATAAGAAAGGTTGTATTACTGAGAATTTGAGAAACATTCGAAATCGCATGATTCGTATGCTTGTGTTTGTGTTGTTTGGTGATCTTTCTATCAAGTTCAATTAGTTCAAACATTTTTGTACGACAAAAAGAATGGAAACCAACGGTTCCCAAACCATAGCCTAGGCAAATCAAACCAATCAATAAGAAAGGTTGTGTTATTGAGAATTTGATAAACACTCAGAATTGCATTATTCGTACGCTTGTGTTGGTGTTGTTTGGTGATCTTTCTATCAAGTTCTATTAGTTCAAAGATTTTTTGACGAGAAAAAGAATGGAAAATAACGGTTCATAAATCATAGCCAAGGCAAACCAGACCAATGAATAAAAAATGTTGTATTACTGAGAATTTGAGAAACATTCGGAACCGCATGATTCGTATGCTTATGTTGGTGTTGTTTGGTGATCTTTCCATCATGTTCTATTAGTTTAATGATTTTTTGACGAGAAAAAGAATAGAAACCAACGGTTCCCAAACCATAGCCAAGGCAAATCAAACCAATGAATAAGAAAGGTTGTATTATTGAGAATTTGAGAAACAGTCGAAATCGCATGATTCGTATGCATGTGTTGGTGTTGTTTGGTGACCTTTCTATCAAGTTAAATTAGTTCAAAGATTTATGGACGACAAAAAGAATGGAAACCAACGGTTCCCAAACCATAGCCTAGGCAAATCAAACCAATCAATAAGAAAGGTTGTGTTATTGAGAATTTGAGAATCATTCGGAATCGCATTATTCGTATGATTGTGTTGGTGTTGTTTGGTGATCTTTCTATCAAGTTAAATTAGTTCAAAGATTTTTGGACGACAAAAAGAATGGAAACCAACGGTTCCCAAACCATAGCCTAGGCAAATCAAACCAATCTATAAGAAAGGTTGTGTTATTGAGAATTTGAGAAACATTCGGAATCGCATTATTCGTATTCTTGTGTTGGTGTTGTTTTATGATCTTTCTATCAAGTTCTATTAGTTCAAAGATTTTTTGACGAGAAAAAGAATGGAAAACAACGGTTCCTAAACCATAGCCAAGGCAAACCAAACCAATGAATAAGAAAGGTTGTATTACTGAGAATTTGAGAAACATTCGGAATCGCATGATCCGTATGCTTATGTTGGTGTTGTTTGGTGATCTTTCCATCACGTTCTATTAGTTTAAAGATTTTTTGACGAGAAAAAGAATGGAAAACAACGGTTCCCAAACCATAGCCAAGGCAAATCAAACTAATAAATTAGAAAGGTTGTGTTATTGAGAATTTGAGAAACATTCGGAATCGCATTATTCGTATTCTTGTGTTGGTGTTGTTTTCTGATCTTTCTATCAAGTTCTATTAGTTCAAAGATTTTTTGATGAGAAAAAGAATGGAAAACAACGGTTCCTAAACCATAGCCAAGGCAAACCAAACCAATGAATAAGAAAGGTTGTATTACTGAGAATTTGAGAAACATTCGGAATCGCGTGATTCGTATGCTTATGTTGGTGTTGTTTGGTGATCTTTCCATAACGTTCTATTAGTTTAAAGATTTTTTGACGAGAAAAAGAATGGAAAACAACGGTTCCCAAACCATAGCCAAGGCAAATCAAACCAATGAATAAGAAAGGTTGTATTACTGAGAACTTGAGAAACATTCGAAATCGCATGATTCGTATGCTTGTGTTAGTGTTGTTTGGTGATCTTTCTATCAAGTTCAATTAGTTCAAAGATTATTGGACGAGAAAAAGAATGGAAACCAACGTTTACCGAACCATAGCCTAGGCAAATCAAACCAATCAATAAGAAAGGTTGTGTTATTGAGAATTTGAGAAACATTCGAAATCGCATGATTCGTATGCCTGTGTTTGTGTTGTTTGGTGATCTTTCTATCAAGTTCTATTAGTTCAAAGATTTTTTGACGAGAAAAAGAATGTAAATCAACGGTTCCCAAACCATAGCCAAGGGAAATCAAACCAATGAATAAGAAAGGTTGTATTACTGAGAATTTGAGAAACATTCGGAATCGCATGATTCGTATGCTTGTGTTGGTGCTGTTTGGTGATCTTTCTATCAAGTTCTATTAGTTCAAAGATTATTGGACGAGAAAAAGAATGGAAACCAATGGTTCCCAAACCATAGCCTAGGCAAATCAAACCAATGAATAAGAAATGTTGTATTACTGAGAATTTGAGAAACATTCGGAATTGCATGATTCGTATGCTTGTGTTTGTGTTCTTTGGTGATCTTTCTATCAAGTTCTATTAGTTCAAAGATTTATGGACTAGAAAAAGAATGGAAACCAACGGTTCCCAAACCATAGCCTAGGCAAATCAAACCAATCAATAAGAAAGGTTGTGTTATTGCGAATTTGAGAAACATTCGAAATCGCATGATTGGTATGCTTATGTTGGTGTTGTTTGGTGATCTTTCCATCATGTTCTATTAGTTAAAAGATTTTTTGACGAGAAAAAGAATGGAAAACAAAGGTTCCCAAACCATAGCCAAGGCAAATCAAACCAATGAATAAGAAAGGTTGTATTATTGAGAATTTGAGAAACATTCGAAATCGTGATTCGTATGCTTGTGTTTGTGTTGTTTGGTGATCTTTATATCAAGTTCAATTAGTTCAAAGATTTTTGGACGACAAAAAGAATGGAAACCAACGGTTCCCAAACCATAGCCTAGGCAAATCAAACCAATCAATAAGAAAGGTTGTATTACTGAGAATTTGAGAAACATTCGAAATCGCATGATTCGTATGCTTGTGTTGGTGTTGTTTGGTGATCTTTCTATCAAGTTCTATTATTTCAAAGATTTTTGGACGAGAAAAATAATGGAAACCAACGGTTCCCAAACCATAGCCAAGGCAAATCAAACCAATGTATAAGAAAGATTTTATTACTGTGAATTTGAGAAACATTCGGAATCGCATGATTCGTATGCTTATGTTGCTGTTGTTTGGTGATCTTTCAATCACGTTCTATTATTTTAAAGATTTTTTGACGAGAAAAAGAATGGACAACAATGGTTCCCAAACCATAGCCAAGGCAAATCAAACCAATGAATAAGAAAGGTTGTATTACTGAGAATTTGAGAAACATTCGAAATCGCATGATTCGTATGCTTGTGTTTGTGTTGTTTGGTGATCTTTCTATCAAGTTCAATTAGTTCAAACATTTTTGGACGACAAAAAGAATGGAAACCAACGGTTCCCAAACCATAGCCTAGGCAAATCAAACCAATCAATAAGAAAGGTTGTATTACTGAGAATTTGAGAAACATTCGGAATCGCATGATTCGTATGCTTGTGTTTGTGTTCATTGGTGATCTTTCTATCAAGTTCTATTAGTTCAAAGATTTTTTGACAAGAAAAAGAAGGTAAATCAACGGTTCCCAAACCATAGCCAAGGAGGCAAATCAAACCAATGAATAAGAAAGGTTGTATTACTGAGAATTTGAGAAACATTCGGAATCGCATGATTCGTATGCTTGTGTTGGTGCTGTTTGGTGATCTTTCTATCAAGTTCTATTAGTTCAAAGATTATTGGACGAGAAAAAGAATGGAAACCAATGGTTCCCAAATTATAGCCTAGGCAACTCAAACCAATGAATAAGAAAGGTTGTATTACTGAGAATTTGAGAAACATTCGGAATTGCATGATTCGTATGCTTGTGTTTGTGTTCTTTGGTGATCTTTCTAACAAGTTCTATTAGTTCAAAGATTTTTTGACAAGAAAAAGAATGTAAATCAACGGTTCCCAAACCATAGCCAAGGCAAATCAAACCAATGAATAAGAAAGGTTGTATTACTGAGAATTTGAGAAACATTCGGAATCGCATGATTCGTATGCTTGTGTTGGTGCTGTTTGGTGATCTTTCTATCAAGTTCCATTAGTTCAAAGATTATTGGACGAGAAAAAGAATGGAAACCAATGGTTTCCAAACCATAGTCTAGGCAAATCAAACCAATGAATAAGAAAGGTTGTATTACTGAGAATTTGAGAAACATTCGGAATTGCACGATTCGTATGCTTGTGTTTGTGTTCTTTGGTGATCTTTCTATCAAGTTCTATTAGTTCAAAGATTTATGGACTAGAAAAAGAATGGAAACCAACGGTTCCCAAACCATAGCCTAGGCAAATCAAACCAATCAATAAGAAAGGTTGTGTTATTGCGAATTTGAGAAACATTCGAAATCGCATGATTCGTATGCTTATGTTAGTGTTGTTTGGTGATCTTTCCATCAGGTTCTATTAGTTTAAAGATATTTGGACGACAAAGAATGGAAACCAACGGTTCCCAAACCATAGCCTAGGAAAATCAAACCAATCAATAAGAAAGGTTGTGTTATTGAGAATTTGAGAAACATTCCGAATCGCATTATTCATATGCTTGTGTTGGTGTTGTTTGTTGATCTTTCTATCAAGTTCTATTAGTTCAAAGATTTTTTGACGAGAAAAAGAATGGAAAACAACGGTTCCTAAACCATAGCCAAGGCAAATCAAAGCAATGAATAAGAAAGGCTGTGATATTGAGAATTTGAGAGACATTCGGAATCGCATGATTCGTATGCTTGTGTTTGTGTTGTTTGGTGATCTTTCTATCAAGTTCTATTAGTTCAAAGATTTTTTGACGAGAAAAAGAATGGAAAACAACGGTTCCCAAACCATAGCCAAGGCAAATCAAACCAATGAATAAGAAAGGTTGTATTACTGAGAATTTGAGAAACATTCGGAATCGCATGATTCGTATGCTTGTGTTTGTGTTCTTTGGTGATCTTTCTATCAAGTTCTATTAGTTCAAAGATTTATGGACTAGAAAAAGAATGGAAACCAACGGTTCCCAAACCATAGCCTAGGCAAATCAAACCAATCAATAAGAAAGGTTGTGTTATTGCGAATTTGAGAAACATTCGAAATCGCATCATTGGTATGCTTATGTTGGTGTTGTTTGGTGATCTTTCAATCACGTTCTATTAGTTTAAAGATTTTTTGACGAGAAAAAGAATGGACAACAACGGTTCCCAAACCATAGCCAAGGCAAATCAAACCAATGAATAAGAAAGGTTGTATTACTGAGAATTTGAGAAACATTCGGAATCGCATGATTCGTATGCTTGTGTTTGTGTTCTTTGGTGATCTTTCTATCAAGTTCTATTAGTTCAAAGATTTATGGACTAGAAAAAGAATGGAAACCAACGGTTCCCAAACCATAGCCTAGGCAAATCAAACCAATCAATAAGAAAGGTTGTGTTATTGAGAATTTGATAAACATTCGGAATCGCATTATTCGTACGCTTGTGTTGGTGTTGTTTGGTGATCTTTCTATCAAGTTCTATTAGTTCAAAGACTTTTTGACGAGAAAAAGAATGGAAAACAACGGTTCCTAAACCATAGCCAAGGCAAACCAAACCAATGAATAAGAAAGGTTGTATTATTGAGAATTTGAGAAACATTCGGAATCGCATGATTCCTATGCTTACGTTGGTGTTGTTTGGTGATCTTTCCATCACGTTTTATTAGTTTAAAGATTTTTTGACGAGAAAAAGAATGGAAAACAACGGTTCCCAAACCATAGCCATGGCAAATCAAACCAATGAATAAGAAATGTTGTCTTATTGAGAATTTGAGAAACATTCGAAATCGCATGATTCGTATGCTTGTGTTTGTGTTGTTTGGTGATCTTTCTATCAAGTTCAATTTGTTCAAAGATTTTTGGACGAAAAAAAGAATGGAAACCAACGGTTCCCAAACCATAGCCTAGGCAAATCAAACCAATCAATAAGAAAGGTTGTATTACTGAGAATTTGAGAAACATTCGAAATCGCATGATTCGTATGCTTGTGTTGGTGTTGTTTGGTGATCTTTCTATCAAGTTCTATTATTTCAAAGATTTTTGGACGAGAAAAATAATGGAAACCAATGGTTCCCAAACCATAGCCAAGGCAAATCAAACCAATGTATAAGAAAGATTTTATTACTGTGAATTTGAGAAACATTCGGAATCGCATGATTCGTATGCTTATGTTGGTGTTGTTTGGTGATCTTTCAATCACGTTCTATTAGTTTAAAGATTTTTTGACGAGAAAAAGAATGGACAACAACGGTTCCCAAACCATAGCCAAGGCAAATCAAACCAATGAATAAGAAAGGTTGTATTACTGAGAATTTGAGAAACATTCGGAATTGCATGATTCGTATGCTTGTGTTTGTGTTCTTTGGTGATCTTTCTATCAAGTTCTATTAGTTCAAAGATTTATGGACTAGAAAAAGAATGGAAACCAACGGTTCCCAAACCATAGCCTAGGCAAATCAAACCAATCAATAAGAAAGGTTGTGTTATTGCGAATTTGAGAAACATTCGAAATCGCATGATTGGTATGCTTATGTTGGTGTTGTTTGGTGATCTTTCCATCATGTTCTATTAGTTTAAAGATTTTTTGACGAGAAAAAGAATGGAAAACAAAGGTTCCCAAACCATAGCCAAGGCAAATCAAACCAATGAATAAGAAAGGTTGTATTATTGAGAATTTGAGAAACATTCGAAATCGTGATTCGTATGCTTGTGTTTGTGTTGTTTGGTGATCTTTATATCAAGTTCAATTAGTTGAAAGATTTTTGGACGACAAAAAGAATGGAAACCAACGGTTCCCAAACCATAGCCTAGGCAAATCAAACCAATCAATAAGAAAGGTTGTATTACTGAGAATTTGAGAAACATTCGAAATCGCATGATTCGTATGCTTGTGTTGGTGTTGTTTGGTGATCTTTCTATCAAGTTCTATTATTTCAAAGATTTTTAGACGAGAAAAATAATGGAAACCAACGGTTCCCAAACCATAGCCAAGGCAAATCAAACCAATGTATAAGAAAGATTTTATTACTGTGAATTTGAGAAACATTCGGAATCGCATGATTCGTATGCTTATGTTGGTGTTGTTTGGTGATCTTTCAATCACGTTCTATTAGTTTAAAGATTTTTTGACGAGAAAAAGAATGGACAACAACGGTTCCCAAAACCATAGCCAAGGCAAATCAAACCATTGAATAAGAAAGGTTGTATTACTGAGAATTTGAGAAACATTCGGAATTGCATGATTCGTATGCTTGTGTTTGTGTTCTTTGGTGATCTTTCTATCAAGTTCTATTAGTTCAAAGATTTATGGACTAGAAAAAGAATGGAAACCAACGGTTCCCAAACCATAGCCTAGGCAAATCAAACCAATCAATAAGAAAGGTTGTATTACTGAGAATTTGAGAAACATTCGAAATCGCATGATTCGTATGCTTGTGTTGGTGTTGTTTGGTGATCTTTCTATCAAGTTCTATTATTTCAAAGATTTTTGGACGAGAAAAATAATGGAAGCCAACGGTTCCCAAACCATAGCCAAGGCAAATCAAACCAATGTATAAGAAAGATTTTATTACTGTGACTTTGAGAAACATTCGGAATCGCATGATTCGTATGCTTATGTTGGTGTTGTTTGGTGATCTTTCAATCACGTTCTATTAGTTTAAAGATTTTTTGACGAGAAAAAGATTGGACAACAACGGTTCCCAAACCATAGCCAAGGCAAATCGAACCAATGAATAAGAAAGGTTGTATTACTGAGAATTTGAGAAACATTCGAAATCGCATGATTCATATGCTTGTGTTTGTGTTGTTTGGTGATCTTTCTATCAAGTTCAATTAGTTCAAAGATTTTTGGACGACAAAAAGAATGGAAACCAACGGTTCCCAAACCATAGCCTAGGCAAATCAAACCAATCAATAAGAAAGGTTGTGTTATTGAGAATTTGATAAACATTCGGAATCGCATTATTCGTACGCTTGTGTTGGTGTTGTTTGGTGATCTTTCTATCAAGTTCTATTAGTTCAAAGATTTTTTGACGAGAAAAAGAATGGAAAACAACGGTTCCTAAACCATAGCCAAGGCAAACCAAACCAATGAATAAGAAAGGTTGTATTATTGAGAATTTGAGGAACATTCAGAATCGCATGATTCGCATGCTTATGTTGGTGTTGTTTGGTGATCTTTCCATCACGTTCTATTAGTTTAAAGATTTTTTGACGAGAAAAAGAATGGAAAACAACGGTTCCCAAACCATAGCCAAGGGAACTCAAACCAATGAATAAGAAAGGTTGTGTTATAGAGAATTTGAGAAACATTCGGAATCGAATGATTCTTATGCTTGTGTTTGTGTTGTTTGGTGATCTTTCTATCAAGTTTTATTAGTTCATAGATTTATGGACTAGAAAAAGAATGGAAACCAACACTTGCCAAACCATAGCCTAGGCAAATCAAACCAATCAATAAGAAAGGTTGTATTATTGAGAATTTGAGAAACATTCGAAATCGCATGATTCGTATGCTTGTGTTTGTGTTGTTTGGTGATCTTTCTATCAAGTTCTATTAGTTCAAAGATTTTTGGACGAGAAAAAGAATGGAAACCAACGGTTCCCAAATTATAGCGTAGGCAAATCAAACCAATCAATAAGAAAGGTTGTGTTATTGAGAATTTGTGAAACATTCAAAATCGCATGATTCGTATGCTTGTGTTGGTGTTGTTTGGTGATCTTTCTATCAAGTTCTATTAGTTCAAAGATTTTTTGACGAAAAAAGAATGGAAAACAACGGTTCCCAAACCATAGCCAAGAGAAATCAAACCAATGAATAACAAAGGTTGCGTTATTGAGAATTTGAGAAACATTCGGAATCACATGATTCGTATGCTTGTGTTTGTGTTGTTTGGTGATGTTTCTATCAAGTTCTAATAGTTCAAAGATTTTTGGACGAGAAAAAGAATGGAAACCAAAGGTTCCCAAATCATAGCCTAGGCAAATAAAACCAATCTATAAGAAAGGTTGTGTTATTGAGAATTTGAGAAACATTCGGAATCGCATGATTCGTATGCTTGTGTTGGTGTTGTTTGGTGATCTTTCTATCAAGTTCTATTAGTTCAAAGATTTTTTGACGAGAAAAAGAATGGAAAACAACGGTTCCCAAACAATAGCCTAGGCAAATCAAACCAATGAATAAGAAAGGTTGTATTACTGAGAATTTGAGAAACATTCGAAATCGCATTATTAGTATGCTTGTGTTTGTGTTGTTTGGTGATCTTTCTATCAAGTTCTATTAGTTCAAAGATTTTTTGACGAGAAAAAGAATGGAAAACAACGGTTCCCAAACCATAGCCAAGGGAAATCAAACCAATGAATAACAAAGGTTAAGTGATACAGAATTTGAGTAACATTCGGAATCGCATGATTCTTATGCTTGTGTTTGTGTTGTTTGGTGATCTTTCTATCAAGTTTTATTAGTTCATAGATTTATGGACTAGAAAAAGAATGGAAACCAACACTTGCCAAACCATAGCCTAGGCAAATCAAACCAATCAATAAGAAAGGTTGTATTATTGAGAATTTGAGAAACATTCGAAATCGCATGAATCGTATGCTTGTGTTTGTGTTGTTTGGTGATCTTTCTATCAAGTTCTATTAGTTCAAAGATTTTTGGACGAGAAAAAGAATGGAAACCAACTGTTCCCAAACCATAGCCTAGGCAAATCAAACCATTCAATACGAAAGATTGTGTTGTTGAGAATTTGAGAGACATTCGGAATCGCATGATTCGTATGCTTGTGTTTGTGTTGTTTGGTGATCTTTCTATCAAGTTCTATTAGTTCAAAGATTTTTGGACGAGAAAAAGAATGGAAACCAACTGTTCCCAAACCATAGCCTAGGCAAATCAAACCAATCAATAAGAAAGGTTGTGTTGTTGAGAATTTGAGAAACATTCGAAATCGCATGATTCGTATGCTTGTGTTGGTGTTGTTTGGTGATCTTTCTATCAAGTTCTATTAGTTCAAAGATTTTTTGACGAGAAAAAGAATGGAAAACAACGGTTCCCAAACCGTAGCCTAGGCAAATCAAACCAATCAATAAGAAAGATTGTGTTGTTGATAATTTGAGAGACATTCGGAATCGCATGATTCGTATGCTTGTGTTTGTGTTGTTTGGTGATCTTTCTATCAAGTTCTATTAGTTCAAAGATTTTTTGACGTGAAAAAGAATGGAAAACAACGGTTCCCAAACCGTAGCCTAGGCAAATCAAACCATTCAATACGAAAGATTGTGTTGTTGAGAATTTGAGAGACATTCGGAATCGCATGATTCGTATGCTTGTGTTTGTGTTGTTTGGTGATCTTTCTATCAAGTTCTATTAGTTCAAAGATTTTTGGACGAGAAAAAGAATGGAAACCAACTGTTCCCAAACCATAGCCTAGGCAAATCAAACCAATCAATAAGAAAGGTTGTGTTGTTGAGAATTTGAGAAACATTCGAAACCGCATTATTCGTATGCTTGTGTTTGTGTTGTTTGGTGATCTTTCTATCAAGATCTATTAGTTCAAAGATTTTTTGACGAGAAAAAGAATGGAAAACAACGGTTCCCAAACCATAGCCAAGGGAAATCAAACCAATGAATAAGAAAGGTTGTGTGATAGAGAATTTGAGTAACATTCGGAATCGCATGATTCTTATGCTTGTGTTTGTGTTGTTTGGTGATCTTTCTATCAAGTTTTATTAGTTCATAGATTTATGGACTAGAAAAAGAATGGAAACCAACACTTGCCAAACCATAGCCTAGGCAAATCAAACCAATCAATAAGAAAGGTTGTATTACTGAGAATTTGAGAAACATTCGAAATCGCATGATTCGTATGCTTGTGTTTGTGTTGTTTAGTGATCTTTCTATCAAGTTCTATTAGTTCAAAGATTTCTGGACTAGAAAAATAATGGAAACCAACGGTTCCCAAACCATAGCCTAGGCAAATCAAACCAATCAATACGAAAGGTTGCGTTATTGAGAATTTGAGAAACATTCGTAATCATATGATTCGTATGCTTGTGTTTGTGTTGTTTGGTGATATTTCTATCAAGTTCTATTAGTTCAAAGATTTTTGGACGAGAAAAAGAATGGAAACCAACGGTTCCCAAACCATAGCCTAGGCAAATCAAACCCAATCAATAAGAAAGGTTGTGTTGTTGAGAATTTGAGAAACATTCGAAATTGCATGATTCGTATGCTTGTGTTGGTGTTGTTTGGTGATCTTTCTATCAAGTTCTATTAGTTCAAAGATTTTTGGACGAGAAAAAGAATGGAAACCAACTGTTCCCAAACCATAGCCTAGGCAAATCAAACCAATCAATAAGAAAGGTTGTGTTGTTGAGAATTTGAAAAACATTCGAAATCGCATTATTCGTATGCTTGTGTTTGTGTTGTTTGGTGATCTTTCTATCAAGATCTATTAGTTCAAAGATTTTTTGACGAGAAAAAGAATGGAAAACAACGGTTCCCAAACCATAGCCAAGGGAAATCAAACCAATGAATAAGAAAGGTTGTGTGATAGAGAATTTGAGTAACATTCGGAATCGCATGATTCTTATGCTTGTGTTTGTGTTGTTTGGTGATCTTTCTATCAAGTTTTATTAGTTCATAGATTTATGGACTCGAAAAAGAATGGAAACCAACACTTGCCAAACCATAGCCTAGGCAAATCAAACCAATCAATAAGAAAGGTTGTATTACTGAGAATTTGAGAAACATTCGAAATCGCATGATTCGTATGCTTGTGTTTGTGTTGTTTAGTGATCTTTCTATCAAGTTCTATTAGTTCAAAGATTTCTGGACTAGAAAAATAATGGAAACCAACGGTTCCCAAACCATAGCCTAGGCAAATCAAACCAATCAATACGAAAGGTTGCGTTATTGAGAATTTGAGAAACATTCGGAATCACATGATTCGTATGCTTGTGTTTGTGTTGTTTGGTGATCTTTCTATCAAGTTCTAATAGTTCAAAGATTTTTGGACGAGAAAAAGAATGGTAACCAAAGGTTCCCTAACCATAGCCTAGGCAAATAAAACCAATCTATAAGAAAGGTTGTGTTATTGAGAATTTGAGAAACATTCGGAATCGCATGATTCGTATGCTTGTGTTGGTGTTGTTTGGTGATCTTTCTATCAAGTTCTACTAGTTCAAAGATTTTTTGATGAGAAAAAGAATGGAAAACAACGGTTCCCAAACAATAGCCTAGGCAAATCAAACCAATGAATAAGAAAGGTTGTATTACTGAGAATTTGAGAAACATTCGAAATCGCATTATTCGTATGCTTGTGTTTGTGTTGTTTGGTGATCTTTCTATCAAGTTCTATTAGTTCAAAGATTTTTTGACGAGAAAAAGAATGGAAAACAACGGTTCCCAAACCATAGCCAAGGGAAATCAAACCAATGAATAAGAAAGGTTGTGTGATAGAGAATTTGAGTAACATTCGGAATCGCATGATTCTTATGCTTGTGTTTGTGTTGTTTGGTGATCTTTCTATCAAGTTTTATTAGTTCATAGATTTATGGACTCGAAAAAGAATGGAAACCAACACTTGCCAAACCATAGCCTAGGCAAATCAAACCAATCAATAAGAAAGGTTGTATTACTGAGAATTTGAGAAACATTCGAAATCGCATGATTCGTATGCTTGTGTTTGTGTTGTTTAGTGATCTTTCTATCAAGTTCTATTAGTTCAAAGATTTCTGGACTAGAAAAATAATGGAAACCAACGGTTCCCAAACCATAGCCTAGGCAAATCAAACCAATCAATACGAAAGGTTGCGTTATTGAGAATTTGAGAAACATTCGGAATCACATGATTCGTATGCTTGTGTTTGTGTTGTTTGGTGATCTTTCTATCAAGTTCTAATAGTTCAAAGATTTTTGGACGAGAAAAAGAATGGAAACCAAAGGTTCCCTAACCATAGCCTAGGCAAATAAAACCAATCTATAAGAAAGGTTGTGTTATTGAGAATTTGAGAAACATTCGGAATCGCATGATTCGTATGCTTGCGTTGGTGTTGTTTGGTGATCTTTCTATCAAGTTCTACTAGTTCAAAGATTTTTTGATGAGAAAAAGAATGGAAAACAACGGTTCCCAAACAATAGCCTAGGCAAATCAAACCAATAAATAAGAAAGGTTGTATTACTGAGAATTTGAGAAACATTCGAAATCGCATTATTCGTATGCTTGTGTTTGTGTTGTTTGGTGATCTTTCTATCAAGTTCTATTAGTTCAAAGATTTTTTGACGAGAAAAAGAATGGAAAACAACGGTTCCTAAACCATAGCCAAGGCAAACAAAACCAATGAATAAGAAAGGTTGTATTATTGAGAATTTGAGGAACATTCAGAATCGCATGATTCGCATGCTTATGTTGGTGTTGTTTGGTGATCTTTCCATCACGTTCTATTAGTTTAAAGATTTTTTGACGAGAAAAAGAATGGAAAACAACGGTTCCCAAACCATAGCCAAGGGAACTCAAACCAATGAATAAGAAAGGTTGTGTTATAGAGAATTTGAGAAACATTCGGAATCGCATGATTCTTATGCTTGTGTTTGTGTTGTTTGGTGATCTTTCTATCAAGTTTTATTAGTTCATAGATTTATGGACTAGAAAAAGAATGGAAACCAACACTTGCCAAACCATAGCCTAGGCCAATCAAACCAATCAATAAGAAAGGTTGTATTATTGAGAATTTGAGAAACATTCGAAATCGCATGATTCGTATGCTTGTGTTTGTGTTGTTTGGTGATCTTTCTATCAAGTTCTATTAGTTCAAAGATTTTTGGACGAGAAAAAGAATGGAAACCAACGGTTCCCAAATTATAGCGTAGGCAAATCAAACCAATCAATAAGAAAGGTTGTGTTATTGAGAATTTGTGAAACATTCAAAATCGCATGATTCGTATGCTTGTGTTGGTGTTGTTTGGTGATCTTTCTATCAAGTTCTATTAGTTCAAAGATTTTTTGACGAAAAAAGAATGGAAAACAACGGTTCCCAAACCATAGCCAAGGGAAATCAAACCAATGAATAACAAAGGTTGCGTTATTGAGAATTTGAGAAACATTCGGAATCACATGATTCGTATGCTTGTGTTTGTGTTGTTTGGTGATGTTTCTATCAAGTTCTAATAGTTCAAAGATTTTTGGACGAGAAAAAGAATGGAAACCAACTGTTCCCAAACCATAGCCTAGGCAAATCAAACCAATCAATAAGAAAGGTTGTGTTGTTGAGAATTTGAGAAACATTCGAAATCGCATTATTCGTATGCTTGTGTTTGTGTTGTTTGGTGATCTTTCTATCAAGATCTATTAGTTCAAAGATTTTTTGACGAGAAAAAGAATGGAAAACAACGGTTCCCAAACCATAGCCAAGGGAAATCAAACCAATGAATAAGAAAGGTTGTGTGATAGAGAATTTGAGTAACATTCGGAATCGCATGATTCTTATGCTTGTGTTTGTGTTGTTTGGTGATCTTTCTATCAAGTTTTATTAGTTCATAGATTTATGGACTAGAAAAAGAATGGAAACCAACACTTGCCAAACCATAACCTAGGCAAATCAAACCAATCAATAAGAAAGGTTGTATTACTGAGAATTTGAGAAACATTCGAAATCGCATGATTCGTATGCTTGTGTTTGTGTTGTTTAGTGATCTTTCTATCAAGTTCTATTAGTTCAAAGATTTCTGGTCTAGAAAAATAATGGAAACCAACGGTTCCCAAACCATAGCCTAGGCAAATCAAACCAATCAATACGAAAGGTTGCGTTATTGAGAATTTGAGAAACATTCGGAATCACATGATTCGTATGCTTGTGTTTGTGTTGTTTGGTGATCTTTCTATCAAGTTCTAATAGTTCAAAGATTTTTGGACGAGAAAAAGAATGGAAACCAAAGGTTCCCTAACCATAGCCTAGGCAAATAAAACCAATCTATAAGAAAGGTTGTGTTATTGAGAATTTGAGAAACATTCGGAATCGCATGATTCGTATGCTTGTGTTGGTGTTGTTTGGTGATCTTTCTATCAAGTTCTATTAGTTCAAAGATTTTTTGATGAGAAAAAGAATGGAAAACAACGGTTCCCAAACAATAGCCTAGGCAAATCAAACCAATGAATAAGAAAGGTTGTATTACTGAGAATTTGAGAAACATTCGAAATCGCATTATTCGTATGCTTGTGTTTGTGTTGTTTGGTGATCTTTCTATCAAGTTCTATTAGTTCAAAGATTTTTTGACGAGAAAAAGAATGGAAAACAACGGTTCCCAAACCATAGCCAAGGGAAATCAAACCAATCAATACGAAAGGTTGCGTTATTGAGAATTTGAGAAACATTCGAAATCGCATGATTCGTATGCTTGTGTTTGTGTTGTTTGGTGATATTTCTATCAAGTTCTATTAGTTCAAAGATTTTTGGACGAGAAAAAGAATGGAAACCAACGGTTCCCAAACCATAGCCTAGGCAAATCAAACCCAATCAATAAGAAAGGTTGTGTTGTTGAGAATTTGAGAAACATTCGAAATTGCATGATTCGTATGCTTGTGTTGGTGTTGTTTGGTGATCTTTCTATCAAGTTCTATTAGTTCAAAGATTTTTGGACGAGAAAAAGAATGGAAACCAACCGTTCCCAAACCATAGCCTAGGCAAATCAAACCAATCAATAAGAAAGGTTGTGTTGTTGAGAATTTGAGAAACATTCGAAATCGCATTATTCGTATGCTTGTGTTTGTGTTGTTTGGTGATCTTTCTATCAAGATCTATTAGTTCAAAGATTTTTTGACGAGAAAAAGAATGGAAAACAACGGTTCCCAAACCATAGCCAAGGGAAATCAAACCAATGAATAAGAAAGGTTGTGTGATAGAGAATTTGAGTAACATTCGGAATCGCATGATTCTTATGCTTGTGTTTGTGTTGTTTGGTGATCTTTCTATCAAGTTTTATTAGTTCATAGATTTATGGACTCGAAAAAGAATGGAAACCAACACTTGCCAAACCATAGCCTAGGCAAATCAAACCAATCAATAAGAAAGGTTGTATTACTGAGAATTTGAGAAACATTCGAAATCGCATGATTCGTATGCTTGTGTTTGTGTTGTTTAGTGATCTTTCTATCAAGTTCTATTAGTTCAAAGATTTCTGGACTAGAAAAATAATGGAAACCAACGGTTCCCAAACCATAGCCTAGGCAAATCAAACCAATCAATACGAAAGGTTGCGTTATTGAGAATTTGAGAAACATTCGGAATCACATGATTCGTATGCTTGTGTTTGTGTTGTTTGGTGATCTTTCTATCAAGTTCTAATAGTTCAAAGATTTTTGGACGAGAAAAAGAATGGTAACCAAAGGTTCCCTAACCATAGCCTAGGCAAATAAAACCAATCTATAAGAAAGGTTGTGTTATTGAGAATTTGAGAAACATTCGGAATCGCATGATTCGTATGCTTGTGTTGGTGTTGTTTGGTGATCTTTCTATCAAGTTCTACTAGTTCAAAGATTTTTTGATGAGAAAAAGAATGGAAAACAACGGTTCCCAAACAATAGCCTAGGCAAATCAAACCAATGAATAAGAAAGGTTGTATTACTGAGAATTTGAGAAACATTCGAAATCGCATTATTCGTATGCTTGTGTTTGTGTTGTTTGGTGATCTTTCTATCAAGTTCTATTAGTTCAAAGATTTTTTGACGAGAAAAAGAATGGAAAACAACGGTTCCCAAACCATAGCCAAGGGAAATCAAACCAATGAATAAGAAAGGTTGTGTAATAGAGAATTTGAGTAACATTCGGAATCGCATGATTCTTATGCTTGTGTTTGTGTTGTTTGGTGATCTTTCTATCAAGTTTTATTAGTTCATAGATTTATGGACTCGAAAAAGAATGGAAACCAACACTTGCCAAACCATAGCCTAGGCAAATCAAACCAATCAATAAGAAAGGTTGTATTACTGAGAATTTGAGAAACATTCGAAATCGCATGATTCGTATGCTTGTGTTTGTGTTGTTTAGTGATCTTTCTATCAAGTTCTATTAGTTCAAAGATTTCTGGACTAGAAAAATAATGGAAACCAACGGTTCCCAAACCATAGCCTAGGCAAATCAAACCAATCAATACGAAAGGTTGCGTTATTGAGAATTTGAGAAACATTCGGAATCACATGATTCGTATGCTTGTGTTTGTGTTGTTTGGTGATCTTTCTATCAAGTTCTAATAGTTCAAAGATTTTTGGACGAGAAAAAGAATGGAAACCAAAGGTTCCCTAACCATAGCCTAGGCAAATAAAACCAATCTATAAGAAAGGTTGTGTTATTGAGAATTTGAGAAACATTCGGAATCGCATGATTCGTATGCTTGCGTTGGTGTTGTTTGGTGATCTTTCTATCAAGTTCTACTAGTTCAAAGATTTTTTGATGAGAAAAAGAATGGAAAACAACGGTTCCCAAACAATAGCCTAGGCAAATCAAACCAATAAATAAGAAAGGTTGTATTACTGAGAATTTGAGAAACATTCGAAATCGCATTATTCGTATGCTTGTGTTTGTGTTGTTTGGTGATCTTTCTATCAAGTTCTATTAGTTCAAAGATTTTTTGACGAGAAAAAGAATGGAAAACAACGGTTCCTAAACCATAGCCAAGGCAAACAAAACCAATGAATAAGAAAGGTTGTATTATTGAGAATTTGAGGAACATTCAGAATCGCATGATTCGCATGCTTATGTTGGTGTTGTTTGGTGATCTTTCCATCACGTTCTATTAGTTTAAAGATTTTTTGACGAGAAAAAGAATGGAAAACAACGGTTCCCAAACCATAGCCAAGGGAACTCAAACCAATGAATAAGAAAGGTTGTGTTATAGAGAATTTGAGAAACATTCGGAATCGCATGATTCTTATGCTTGTGTTTGTGTTGTTTGGTGATCTTTCTATCAAGTTTTATTAGTTCATAGATTTATGGACTAGAAAAAGAATGGAAACCAACACTTGCCAAACCATAGCCTAGGCCAATCAAACCAATCAATAAGAAAGGTTGTATTATTGAGAATTTGAGAAACATTCGAAATCGCATGATTCGTATGCTTGTGTTTGTGTTGTTTGGTGATCTTTCTATCAAGTTCTATTAGTTCAAAGATTTTTGGACGAGAAAAAGAATGGAAACCAACGGTTCCCAAATTATAGCGTAGGCAAATCAAACCAATCAATAAGAAAGGTTGTGTTATTGAGAATTTGTGAAACATTCAAAATCGCATGATTCGTATGCTTGTGTTGGTGTTGTTTGGTGATCTTTCTATCAAGTTCTATTAGTTCAAAGATTTTTTGACGAAAAAAGAATGGAAAACAACGGTTCCCAAACCATAGCCAAGGGAAATCAAACCAATGAATAACAAAGGTTGCGTTATTGAGAATTTGAGAAACATTCGGAATCACATGATTCGTATGCTTGTGTTTGTGTTGTTTGGTGATGTTTCTATCAAGTTCTAATAGTTCAAAGATTTTTGGACGAGAAAAAGAATGGAAACCAACTGTTCCCAAACCATAGCCTAGGCAAATCAAACCAATCAATAAGAAAGGTTGTGTTGTTGAGAATTTGAGAAACATTCGAAATCGCATTATTCGTATGCTTGTGTTTGTGTTGTTTGGTGATCTTTCTATCAAGATCTATTAGTTCAAAGATTTTTTGACGAGAAAAAGAATGGAAAACAACGGTTCCCAAACCATAGCCAAGGGAAATCAAACCAATGAATAAGAAAGGTTGTGTGATAGAGAATTTGAGTAACATTCGGAATCGCATGATTCTTATGCTTGTGTTTGTGTTGTTTGGTGATCTTTCTATCAAGTTTTATTAGTTCATAGATTTATGGACTAGAAAAAGAATGGAAACCAACACTTGCCAAACCATAACCTAGGCAAATCAAACCAATCAATAAGAAAGGTTGTATTACTGAGAATTTGAGAAACATTCGAAATCGCATGATTCGTATGCTTGTGTTTGTGTTGTTTAGTGATCTTTCTATCAAGTTCTATTAGTTCAAAGATTTCTGGTCTAGAAAAATAATGGAAACCAACGGTTCCCAAACCATAGCCTAGGCAAATCAAACCAATCAATACGAAAGGTTGCGTTATTGAGAATTTGAGAAACATTCGGAATCACATGATTCGTATGCTTGTGTTTGTGTTGTTTGGTGATCTTTCTATCAAGTTCTAATAGTTCAAAGATTTTTGGACGAGAAAAAGAATGGAAACCAAAGGTTCCCTAACCATAGCCTAGGCAAATAAAACCAATCTATAAGAAAGGTTGTGTTATTGAGAATTTGAGAAACATTCGGAATCGCATGATTCGTATGCTTGTGTTGGTGTTGTTTGGTGATCTTTCTATCAAGTTCTATTAGTTCAAAGATTTTTTGATGAGAAAAAGAATGGAAAACAACGGTTCCCAAACAATAGCCTAGGCAAATCAAACCAATGAATAAGAAAGGTTGTATTACTGAGAATTTGAGAAACATTCGAAATCGCATTATTCGTATGCTTGTGTTTGTGTTGTTTGGTGATCTTTCTATCAAGTTCTATTAGTTCAAAGATTTTTTGACGAGAAAAAGAATGGAAAACAACGGTTCCCAAACCATAGCCAAGGGAAATCAAACCAATCAATACGAAAGGTTGCGTTATTGAGAATTTGAGAAACATTCGAAATCGCATGATTCGTATGCTTGTGTTTGTGTTGTTTGGTGATATTTCTATCAAGTTCTATTAGTTCAAAGATTTTTGGACGAGAAAAAGAATGGAAACCAACGGTTCCCAAACCATAGCCTAGGCAAATCAAACCCAATCAATAAGAAAGGTTGTGTTGTTGAGAATTTGAGAAACATTCGAAATTGCATGATTCGTATGCTTGTGTTGGTGTTGTTTGGTGATCTTTCTATCAAGTTCTATTAGTTCAAAGATTTTTGGACGAGAAAAAGAATGGAAACCAACCGTTCCCAAACCATAGCCTAGGCAAATCAAACCAATCAATAAGAAAGGTTGTGTTGTTGAGAATTTGAGAAACATTCGAAATCGCATTATTCGTATGCTTGTGTTTGTGTTGTTTGGTGATCTTTCTATCAAGATCTATTAGTTCAAAGATTTTTTGACGAGAAAAAGAATGGAAAACAACGGTTCCCAAACCATAGCCAAGGGAAATCAAACCAATGAATAAGAAAGGTTGTGTGATAGAGAATTTGAGTAACATTCGGAATCGCATGATTCTTATGCTTGTGTTTGTGTTGTTTGGTGATCTTTCTATCAAGTTTTATTAGTTCATAGATTTATGGACTCGAAAAAGAATGGAAACCAACACTTGCCAAACCATAGCCTAGGCAAATCAAACCAATCAATAAGAAAGGTTGTATTACTGAGAATTTGAGAAACATTCGAAATCGCATGATTCGTATGCTTGTGTTTGTGTTGTTTAGTGATCTTTCTATCAAGTTCTATTAGTTCAAAGATTTCTGGACTAGAAAAATAATGGAAACCAACGGTTCCCAAACCATAGCCTAGGCAAATCAAACCAATCAATACGAAAGGTTGCGTTATTGAGAATTTGAGAAACATTCGGAATCACATGATTCGTATGCTTGTGTTTGTGTTGTTTGGTGATCTTTCTATCAAGTTCTAATAGTTCAAAGATTTTTGGACGAGAAAAAGAATGGTAACCAAAGGTTCCCTAACCATAGCCTAGGCAAATAAAACCAATCTATAAGAAAGGTTGTGTTATTGAGAATTTGAGAAACATTCGGAATCGCATGATTCGTATGCTTGTGTTGGTGTTGTTTGGTGATCTTTCTATCAAGTTCTACTAGTTCAAAGATTTTTTGATGAGAAAAAGAATGGAAAACAACGGTTCCCAAACAATAGCCTAGGCAAATCAAACCAATGAATAAGAAAGGTTGTATTACTGAGAATTTGAGAAACATTCGAAATCGCATTATTCGTATGCTTGTGTTTGTGTTGTTTGGTGATCTTTCTATCAAGTTCTATTAGTTCAAAGATTTTTTGACGAGAAAAAGAATGGAAAACAACGGTTCCCAAACCATAGCCAAGGGAAATCAAACCAATGAATAAGAAAGGTTGTGTAATAGAGAATTTGAGTAACATTCGGAATCGCATGATTCTTATGCTTGTGTTTGTGTTGTTTGGTGATCTTTCTATCAAGTTTTATTAGTTCATAGATTTATGGACTCGAAAAAGAATGGAAACCAACACTTGCCAAACCATAGCCTAGGCAAATCAAACCAATCAATAAGAAAGGTTGTATTACTGAGAATTTGAGAAACATTCGAAATCGCATGATTCGTATGCTTGTGTTTGTGTTGTTTAGTGATCTTTCTATCAAGTTCTATTAGTTCAAAGATTTCTGGACTAGAAAAATAATGGAAACCAACGGTTCCCAAACCATAGCCTAGGCAAATCAAACCAATCAATACGAAAGGTTGCGTTATTGAGAATTTGAGAAACATTCGGAATCACATGATTCGTATGCTTGTGTTTGTGTTGTTTGGTGATCTTTCTATCAAGTTCTAATAGTTCAAAGATTTTTGGACGAGAAAAAGAATGGAAACCAAAGGTTCCCTAACCATAGCCTAGGCAAATAAAACCAATCTATAAGAAAGGTTGTGTTATTGAGAATTTGAGAAACATTCGGAATCGCATGATTCGTATGCTTGCGTTGGTGTTGTTTGGTGATCTTTCTATCAAGTTCTACTAGTTCAAAGATTTTTTGATGAGAAAAAGAATGGAAAACAACGGTTCCCAAACAATAGCCTAGGCAAATCAAACCAATAAATAAGAAAGGTTGTATTACTGAGAATTTGAGAAACATTCGAAATCGCATTATTCGTATGCTTGTGTTTGTGTTGTTTGGTGATCTTTCTATCAAGTTCTATTAGTTCAAAGATTTTTTGACGAGAAAAAGAATGGAAAACAACGGTTCCTAAACCATAGCCAAGGCAAACAAAACCAATGAATAAGAAAAGTTGTATTATTGAGAATTTGAGGAACATTCAGAATCGCATGATTCGCATGCTTATGTTGGTGTTGTTTGGTGATCTTTCCATCACGTTCTATTAGTTTAAAGATTTTTTGACGAGAAAAAGAATGGAAAACAACGGTTCCCAAACCATAGCCAAGGGAACTCAAACCAATGAATAAGAAAGGTTGTGTTATAGAGAATTTGAGAAACATTCGGAATCGCATGATTCTTATGCTTGTGTTTGTGTTGTTTGGTGATCTTTCTATCAAGTTTTATTAGTTCATAGATTTATGGACTAGAAAAAGAATGGAAACCAACACTTGCCAAACCATAGCCTAGGCCAATCAAACCAATCAATAAGAAAGGTTGTATTATTGAGAATTTGAGAAACATTCGAAATCGCATGATTCGTATGCTTGTGTTTGTGTTGTTTGGTGATCTTTCTATCAAGTTCTATTAGTTCAAAGATTTTTGGACGAGAAAAAGAATGGAAACCAACGGTTCCCAAATTATAGCGTAGGCAAATCAAACCAATCAATAAGAAAGGTTGTGTTATTGAGAATTTGTGAAACATTCAAAATCGCATGATTCGTATGCTTGTGTTGGTGTTGTTTGGTGATCTTTCTATCAAGTTCTATTAGTTCAAAGATTTTTTGACGAAAAAAGAATGGAAAACAACGGTTCCCAAACCATAGCCAAGGGAAATCAAACCAATGAATAACAAAGGTTGCGTTATTGAGAATTTGAGAAACATTCGGAATCACATGATTCGTATGCTTGTGTTTGTGTTGTTTGGTGATGTTTCTATCAAGTTCTAATAGTTCAAAGATTTTTGGACGAGAATAAGAATGGAAACCAACTGTTCCCAAACCATAGCCTAGGCAAATCAAACCAATCAATAAGAAAGGTTGTGTTGTTGAGAATTTGAGAAACATTCGAAATCGCATTATTCGTATGCTTGTGTTTGTGTTGTTTGGTGATCTTTCTATCAAGATCTATTAGTTCAAAGATTTTTTGACGAGAAAAAGAATGGAAAACAACGGTTCCCAAACCATAGCCAAGGGAAATCAAACCAATGAATAAGAAAGGTTGTGTGATAGAGAATTTGAGTAACATTCGGAATCGCATGATTCTTATGCTTGTGTTTGTGTTGTTTGGTGATCTTTCTATCAAGTTTTATTAGTTCATAGATTTATGGACTAGAAAAAGAATGGAAACCAACACTTGCCAAACCATAACCTAGGCAAATCAAACCAATCAATAAGAAAGGTTGTATTACTGAGAATTTGAGAAACATTCGAAATCGCATGATTCGTATGCTTGTGTTTGTGTTGTTTAGTGATCTTTCTATCAAGTTCTATTAGTTCAAAGATTTCTGGTCTAGAAAAATAATGGAAACCAACGGTTCCCAAACCATAGCCTAGGCAAATCAAACCAATCAATACGAAAGGTTGCGTTATTGAGAATTTGAGAAACATTCGGAATCACATGATTCGTATGCTTGTGTTTGTGTTGTTTGGTGATCTTTCTATCAAGTTCTAATAGTTCAAAGATTTTTGGACGAGAAAAAGAATGGAAACCAAAGTTTCCCTAACCATAGCCTAGGCAAATAAAACCAATCTATAAGAAAGGTTGTGTTATTGAGAATTTGAGAAACATTCGGAATCGCATGATTCGTATGCTTGTGTTGGTGTTGTTTGGTGATCTTTCTATCAAGTTCTATTAGTTCAAAGATTTTTTGATGAGAAAAAGAATGGAAAACAACGGTTCCCAAACAATAGCCTAGGCAAATCAAACCAATGAATAAGAAAGGTTGTATTACTGAGAATTTGAGAAACATTCGAAATCGCATTATTCGTATGCTTGTGTTTGTGTTGTTTGGTGATCTTTCTATCAAGTTCTATTAGTTCAAAGATTTTTTGACGAGAAAAAGAATGGAAAACAACGGTTCCCAAACCATAGCCAAGGGAAATCAAACCAATCAATACGAAAGGTTGCGTTATTGAGAATTTGAGAAACATTCGAAATCGCATGATTCGTATGCTTGTGTTTGTGTTGTTTGGTGATATTTCTATCAAGTTCTATTAGTTCAAAGATTTTTGGACGAGAAAAAGAATGGAAACCAACGGTTCCCAAACCATAGCCTAGGCAAATCAAACCCAATCAATAAGAAAGGTTGTGTTGTTGAGAATTTGAGAAACATTCGAAATTGCATGATTCGTATGCTTGTGTTGGTGTTGTTTGGTGATCTTTCTATCAAGTTCTATTAGTTCAAAGATTTTTGGACGAGAAAAAGAATGGAAACCAACTGTTCCCAAACCATAGCCTAGGCAAATCAAACCAATCAATAAGAAAGGTTGTGTTGTTGAGAATTTGAGAAACATTCGAAATCGCATTATTCGTATGCTTGTGTTTGTGTTGTTTGGTGATCTTTCTATCAAGATCTATTAGTTCAAAGATTTTTTGACGAGAAAAAGAATGGAAAACAACGGTTCCCAAACCATAGCCAAGGGAAATCAAACCAATGAATAAGAAAGGTTGTGTGATAGAGAATTTGAGTAACATTCGGAATCGCATGATTCTTATGCTTGTGTTTGTGTTGTTTGGTGATCTTTCTATCAAGTTTTATTAGTTCATAGATTTATGGACTCGAAAAAGAATGGAAACCAACACTTGCCAAACCATAGCCTAGGCAAATCAAACCAATCAATAAGAAAGGTTGTATTACTGAGAATTTGAGAAACATTCGAAATCGCATGATTCGTATGCTTGTGTTTGTGTTGTTTAGTGATCTTTCTATCAAGTTCTATTAGTTCAAAGATTTCTGGACTAGAAAAATAATGGAAACCAACGGTTCCCAAACCATAGCCTAGGCAAATCAAACCAATCAATACGAAAGGTTGCGTTATTGAGAATTTGAGAAACATTCGGAATCACATGATTCGTATGCTTGTGTTTGTGTTGTTTGGTGATCTTTCTATCAAGTTCTAATAGTTCAAAGATTTTTGGACGAGAAAAAGAATGGAAACCAAAGGTTCCCTAACCATAGCCTAGGCAAATAAAACCAATCTATAAGAAAGGTTGTGTTATTGAGAATTTGAGAAACATTCGGAATCGCATGATTCGTATGCTTGCGTTGGTGTTGTTTGGTGATCTTTCTATCAAGTTCTACTAGTTCAAAGATTTTTTGATGAGAAAAAGAATGGAAAACAACGGTTCCCAAACAATAGCCTAGGCAAATCAAACCAATAAATAAGAAAGGTTGTATTACTGAGAATTTGAGAAACATTCGAAATCGCATTATTCGTATGCTTGTGTTTGTGTTGTTTGGTGATCTTTCTATCAAGTTCTATTAGTTCAAAGATTTTTTGACGAGAAAAAGAATGGAAAACAACGGTTCCTAAACCATAGCCAAGGCAAACAAAACCAATGAATAAGAAAAGTTGTATTATTGAGAATTTGAGGAACATTCAGAATCGCATGATTCGCATGCTTATGTTGGTGTTGTTTGGTGATCTTTCCATCACGTTCTATTAGTTTAAAGATTTTTTGACGAGAAAAAGAATGGAAAACAACGGTTCCCAAACCATAGCCAAGGGAACTCAAACCAATGAATAAGAAAGGTTGTGTTATAGAGAATTTGAGAAACATTCGGAATCGCATGATTCTTATGCTTGTGTTTGTGTTGTTTGGTGATCTTTCTATCAAGTTTTATTAGTTCATAGATTTATGGACTAGAAAAAGAATGGAAACCAACACTTGCCAAACCATAGCCTAGGCCAATAAAACCAATCAATAAGAAAGGTTGTATTATTGAGAATTTGAGAAACATTCGAAATCGCATGATTCGTATGCTTGTGTTTGTGTTGTTTGGTGATCTTTCTATCAAGTTCTATTAGTTCAAAGATTTTTGGACGAGAAAAAGAATGGAAACCAAAGGTTCCCTAACCATAGCCTAGGCAAATAAAACCAATCTATAAGAAAGGTTGTGTTATTGAGAATTTGAGAAACATTCGGAATCGCATGATTCGTATGCTTGCGTTGGTGTTGTTTGGTGATCTTTCTATCAAGTTCTACTAGTTCAAAGATTTTTTGATGAGAAAAAGAATGGAAAACAACGGTTCCCAAACAATAGCCTAGGCAAATCAAACCAATAAATAAGAAAGGTTGTATTACTGAGAATTTGAGAAACATTCGAAATCGCATTATTCGTATGCTTGTGTTTGTGTTGTTTGGAGATCTTTCTATCAAGTTCTATTAGTTCAAAGATTTTTTGACGAGAAAAAGAATGGAAAACAACGGTTCCTAAACCATAGCCAAGGCAAACAAAACCAATGAATAAGAAAAGTTGTATTATTGAGAATTTGAGGAACATTCAGAATCGCATGATTCGCATGCTTATGTTGGTGTTGTTTGGTGATCTTTCCATCACGTTCTATTAGTTTAAAGATTTTTTGACGAGAAAAAGAATGGAAAACAACGGTTCCCAAACCATAGCCAAGGGAACTCAAACCAATGAATAAGAAAGGTTGTGTTATAGAGAATTTGAGAAACATTCGGAATCGCATGATTCTTATGCTTGTGTTTGTGTTGTTTGGTGATCTTTCTATCAAGTTTTATTAGTTCATAGATTTATGGACTAGAAAAAGAATGGAAACCAACACTTGCCAAACCATAGCCTAGGCCAATCAAACCAATCAATAAGAAAGGTTGTATTATTGAGAATTTGAGAAACATTCGAAATCGCATGATTCGTATGCTTGTGTTTGTGTTGTTTGGTGATCTTTCTATCAAGTTCTATTAGTTCAAAGATTTTTGGACGAGAAAAAGAATGGAAACCAACGGTTCCCAAATTATAGCGTAGGCAAATCAAACCAATCAATAAGAAAGGTTGTGTTATTGAGAATTTGTGAAACATTCAAAATCGCATGATTCGTATGCTTGTGTTGGTGTTGTTTGGTGATCTTTCTATCAAGTTCTATTAGTTCAAAGATTTTTTGACGAAAAAAGAATGGAAAACAACGGTTCCCAAACCATAGCCAAGGGAAATCAAACCAATGAATAACAAAGGTTGCGTTATTGAGAATTTGAGAAACATTCGGAATCACATGATTCGTATGCTTGTGTTTGTGTTGTTTGGTGATGTTTCTATCAAGTTCTAATAGTTCAAAGATTTTTGGACGAGAAAAAGAATGGAAACCAACTGTTCCCAAACCATAGCCTAGGCAAATCAAACCAATCAATAAGAAAGGTTGTGTTGTTGAGAATTTGAGAAACATTCGAAATCGCATTATTCGTATGCTTGTGTTTGTGTTGTTTGGTGATCTTTCTATCAAGATCTATTAGTTCAAAGATTTTTTGACGAGAAAAAGAATGGAAAACAACGGTTCCCAAACCATAGCCAAGGGAAATCAAACCAATCAATACGAAAGGTTGCGTTATTGAGAATTTGAGAAACATTCGAAATCGCATGATTCGTATGCTTGTGTTTGTGTTGTTTGGTGATATTTCTATCAAGTTCTATTAGTTCAAAGATTTTTGGACGAGAAAAAGAATGGAAACCAACGGTTCCCAAACCATAGCCTAGGCAAATCAAACCCAATCAATAAGAAAGGTTGTGTTGTTGAGAATTTGAGAAACATTCGAAATTGCATGATTCGTATGCTTGTGTTGGTGTTGTTTGGTGATCTTTCTATCAAGTTCTATTAGTTCAAAGATTTTTGGACGAGAAAAAGAATGGAAACCAACTGTTCCCAAACCATAGCCTAGGCAAATCAAACCAATCAATAAGAAAGGTTGTGTTGTTGAGAATTTGAGAAACATTCGAAATCGCATTATTCGTATGCTTGTGTTTGTGTTGTTTGGTGATCTTTCTATCAAGATCTATTAGTTCAAAGATTTTTTGACGAGAAAAAGAATGGAAAACAACGGTTCCCAAACCATAGCCAAGGGAAATCAAACCAATGAATAAGAAAGGTTGTGTGATAGAGAATTTGAGTAACATTCGGAATCGCATGATTCTTATGCTTGTGTTTGTGTTGTTTGGTGATCTTTCTATCAAGTTTTATTAGTTCATAGATTTATGGACTCGAAAAAGAATGGAAACCAACACTTGCCAAACCATAGCCTAGGCAAATCAAACCAATCAATAAGAAAGGTTGTATTACTGAGAATTTGAGAAACATTCGAAATCGCATGATTCGTATGCTTGTGTTTGTGTTGTTTAGTGATCTTTCTATCAAGTTCTATTAGTTCAAAGATTTCTGGTCTAGAAAAATAATGGAAACCAACGGTTCCCAAACCATAGCCTAGGCAAATCAAACCAATCAATACGAAAGGTTGCGTTATTGAGAATTTGAGAAACATTCGGAATCACATGATTCGTATGCTTGTGTTTGTGTTGTTTGGTGATCTTTCTATCAAGTTCTAATAGTTCAAAGATTTTTGGACGAGAAAAAGAATGGAAACCAAAGGTTCCCTAACCATAGCCTAGGCAAATAAAACCAATCTATAAGAAAGGTTGTGTTATTGAGAATTTGAGAAACATTCGGAATCGCATGATTCGTATGCTTGCGTTGGTGTTGTTTGGTGATCTTTCTATCAAGTTCTACTAGTTCAAAGATTTTTTGATGAGAAAAAGAATGGAAAACAACGGTTCCCAAACAATAGCCTAGGCAAATCAAACCAATAAATAAGAAAGGTTGTATTACTGAGAATTTGAGAAACATTCGAAATCGCATTATTCGTATGCTTGTGTTTGTGTTGTTTGGTGATCTTTCTATCAAGTTCTATTAGTTCAAAGATTTTTTGACGAGAAAAAGAATGGAAAACAACGGTTCCTAAACCATAGCCAAGGCAAACAAAACCAATGAATAAGAAAAGTTGTATTATTGAGAATTTGAGGAACATTCAGAATCGCATGATTCGCATGCTTATGTTGGTGTTGTTTGGTGATCTTTCCATCACGTTCTATTAGTTTAAAGATTTTTTGACGAGAAAAAGAATGGAAAACAACGGTTCCCAAACCATAGCCAAGGGAACTCAAACCAATGAATAAGAAAGGTTGTGTTATAGAGAATTTGAGAAACATTCGGAATCGCATGATTCTTATGCTTGTGTTTGTGTTGTTTGGTGATCTTTCTATCAAGTTTTATTAGTTCATAGATTTATGGACTAGAAAAAGAATGGAAACCAACACTTGCCAAACCATAGCCTAGGCTAATAAAACCAATCAATAAGAAAGGTTGTATTATTGAGAATTTGAGAAACATTCGAAATCGCATGATTCGTATGCTTGTGTTTGTGTTGTTTGGTGATCTTTCTATCAAGTTCTATTAGTTCAAAGATTTTTGGACGAGAAAAAGAATGGAAACCAAAGGTTCCCTAACCATAGCCTAGGCAAATAAAACCAATCTATAAGAAAGGTTGTGTTATTGAGAATTTGAGAAACATTCGGAATCGCATGATTCGTATGCTTGCGTTGGTGTTGTTTGGTGATCTTTCTATCAAGTTCTACTAGTTCAAAGATTTTTTGATGAGAAAAAGAATGGAAAACAACGGTTCCCAAACAATAGCCTAGGCAAATCAAACCAATAAATAAGAAAGGTTGTATTACTGAGAATTTGAGAAACATTCGAAATCGCATTATTCGTATGCTTGTGTTTGTGTTGTTTGGTGATCTTTCTATCAAGTTCTATTAGTTCAAAGATTTTTTGACGAGAAAAAGAATGGAAAACAACGGTTCCTAAACCATAGCCAAGGCAAACAAAACCAATGAATAAGAAAAGTTGTATTATTGAGAATTTGAGGAACATTCAGAATCGCATGATTCGCATGCTTATGTTGGTGTTGTTTGGTGATCTTTCCATCACGTTCTATTAGTTTAAAGATTTTTTGACGAGAAAAAGAATGGAAAACAACGGTTCCCAAACCATAGCCAAGGGAACTCAAACCAATGAATAAGAAAGGTTGTGTTATAGAGAATTTGAGAAACATTCGGAATCGCATGATTCTTATGCTTGTGTTTGTGTTGTTTGGTGATCTTTCTATCAAGTTTTATTAGTTCATAGATTTATGGACTAGAAAAAGAATGGAAACCAACACTTGCCAAACCATAGCCTAGGCCAATCAAACCAATCAATAAGAAAGGTTGTATTATTGAGAATTTGAGAAACATTCGAAATCGCATGATTCGTATGCTTGTGTTTGTGTTGTTTGGTGATCTTTCTATCAAGTTCTATTAGTTCAAAGATTTTTGGACGAGAAAAAGAATGGAAACCAACGGTTCCCAAATTATAGCGTAGGCAAATCAAACCAATCAATAAGAAAGGTTGTGTTATTGAGAATTTGTGAAACATTCAAAATCGCATGATTCGTATGCTTGTGTTGGTGTTGTTTGGTGATCTTTCTATCAAGTTCTATTAGTTCAAAGATTTTTTGACGAAAAAAGAATGGAAAACAACGGTTCCCAAACCATAGCCAAGGGAAATCAAACCAATGAATAACAAAGGTTGCGTTATTGAGAATTTGAGAAACATTCGGAATCACATGATTCGTATGCTTGTGTTTGTGTTGTTTGGTGATGTTTCTATCAAGTTCTAATAGTTCAAAGATTTTTGGACGAGAAAAAGAATGGAAACCAACTGTTCCCAAACCATAGCCTAGGCAAATCAAACCAATCAATAAGAAAGGTTGTGTTGTTGAGAATTTGAGAAACATTCGAAATCGCATTATTCGTATGCTTGTGTTTGTGTTGTTTGGTGATCTTTCTATCAAGATCTATTAGTTCAAAGATTTTTTGACGAGAAAAAGAATGGAAAACAACGGTTCCCAAACCATAGCCAAGGGAAATCAAACCAATGAATAAGAAAGGTTGTGTGATAGAGAATTTGAGTAACATTCGGAATCGCATGATTCTTATGCTTGTGTTTGTGTTGTTTGGTGATCTTTCTATCAAGTTTTATTAGTTCATAGATTTATGGACTAGAAAAAGAATGGAAACCAACACTTGCCAAACCATAACCTAGGCAAATCAAACCAATCAATAAGAAAGGTTGTATTACTGAGAATTTGAGAAACATTCGAAATCGCATGATTCGTATGCTTGTGTTTGTGTTGTTTAGTGATCTTTCTATCAAGTTCTATTAGTTCAAAGATTTCTGGTCTAGAAAAATAATGGAAACCAACGGTTCCCAAACCATAGCCTAGGCAAATCAAACCAATCAATACGAAAGGTTGCGTTATTGAGAATTTGAGAAACATTCGGAATCACATGATTCGTATGCTTGTGTTTGTGTTGTTTGGTGATCTTTCTATCAAGTTCTAATAGTTCAAAGATTTTTGGACGAGAAAAAGAATGGAAACCAAAGGTTCCCTAACCATAGCCTAGGCAAATAAAACCAATCTATAAGAAAGGTTGTGTTATTGAGAATTTGAGAAACATTCGGAATCGCATGATTCGTATGCTTGTGTTGGTGTTGTTTGGTGATCTTTCTATCAAGTTCTATTAGTTCAAAGATTTTTTGATGAGAAAAAGAATGGAAAACAACGGTTCCCAAACAATAGCCTAGGCAAATCAAACCAATGAATAAGAAAGGTTGTATTACTGAGAATTTGAGAAACATTCGAAATCGCATTATTCGTATGCTTGTGTTTGTGTTGTTTGGTGATCTTTCTATCAAGTTCTATTAGTTCAAAGATTTTTTGACGAGAAAAAGAATGGAAAACAACGGTTCCCAAACCATAGCCAAGGGAAATCAAACCAATCAATAAGAAAGGTTGCGTTATTGAGAATTTGAGAAACATTCGAAATCGCATGATTCGTATGCTTGTGTTTGTGTTGTTTGGTGATATTTCTATCAAGTTCTATTAGTTCAAAGATTTTTGGACGAGAAAAAGAATGGAAACCAACGGTTCCCAAACCATAGCCTAGGCAAATCAAACCCAATCAATAAGAAAGGTTGTGTTGTTGAGAATTTGAGAAACATTCGAAATTGCATGATTCGTATGCTTGTGTTGGTGTTGATTAGTGATCTTTCTATCAAGTTCTATTAGTTCAAAGATTTTTGGACGAGAAAAAGAATGGAAACCAACTGTTCCCAAACCATAGCCTAGGCAAATCAAACCAATCAATAAGAAAGGTTGTGTTGTTGAGAATTTGAGAAACATTCGAAATCGCATTATTCGTATGCTTGTGTTTGTGTTGTTTGGTGATCTTTCTATCAAGATCTATTAGTTCAAAGATTTTTTGACGAGAAAAAGAATGGAAAACAACGGTTCCCAAACCATAGCCAAGGGAAATCAAACCAATGAATAAGAAAGGTTGTGTGATAGAGAATTTGAGTAACATTCGGAATCGCATGATTCTTATGCTTGTGTTTGTGTTGTTTGGTGATCTTTCTATCAAGTTTTATTAGTTCATAGATTTATGGACTCGAAAAAGAATGGAAACCAACACTTGCCAAACCATAGCCTAGGCAAATCAAACCAATCAATAAGAAAGGTTGTATTACTGAGAATTTGAGAAACATTCGAAATCGCATGATTCGTATGCTTGTGTTTGTGTTGTTTAGTGATCTTTCTATCAAGTTCTATTAGTTCAAAGATTTCTGGACTAGAAAAATAATGGAAACCAACGGTTCCCAAACCATAGCCTAGGCAAATCAAACCAATCAATACGAAAGGTTGCGTTATTGAGAATTTGAGAAACATTCGGAATCACATGATTCGTATGCTTGTGTTTGTGTTGTTTGGTGATCTTTCTATCAAGTTCTAATAGTTCAAAGATTTTTGGACGAGAAAAAGAATGGAAACCAAAGGTTCCCTAACCATAGCCTAGGCAAATAAAACCAATCTATAAGAAAGGTTGTGTTATTGAGAATTTGAGAAACATTCGGAATCGCATGATTCGTATGCTTGTGTTGGTGTTGTTTGGTGATCTTTCTATCAAGTTCTACTAGTTCAAAGATTTTTTGATGAGAAAAAGAATGGAAAACAACGGTTCCCAAACAATAGCCTAGGCAAATCAAACCAATGAATAAGAAAGGTTGTATTACAGAGAATTTGAGAAACATTCGAAATCGCATTATTCGTATGCTTGTGTTTGTGTTGTTTGGTGATCTTTCTATCAAGTTCTATTAGTTCAAAGATTTTTTGACGAGAAAAAGAATGGAAAACAACGGTTCCCAAACCATAGCCAAGGGAAATCAAACCAATGAATAAGAAAGGTTGTGTGATAGAGAATTTGAGTAACATTCGGAATCGCATGATTCTTATGCTTGTGTTTGTGTTGTTTGGTGATCTTTCTATCAAGTTTTATTAGTTCATAGATTTATGGACTCGAAAAAGAATGGAAACCAACACTTGCCAAACCATAGCCTAGGCAAATCAAACCAATCAATAAGAAAGGTTGTATTACTGAGAATTTGAGAAACATTCGAAATCGCATGATTCGTATGCTTGTGTTTGTGTTGTTTAGTGATCTTTCTATCAAGTTCTATTAGTTCAAAGATTTCTGGACTAGAAAAATAATGGAAACCAACGGTTCCCAAACCATAGCCTAGGCAAATCAAACCAATCAATACGAAAGGTTGCGTTATTGAGAATTTGAGAAACATTCGGAATCACATGATTCGTATGCTTGTGTTTGTGTTGTTTGGTGATCTTTCTATCAAGTTCTAATAGTTCAAAGATTTTTGGACGAGAAAAAGAATGGAAACCAAAGGTTCCCTAACCATAGCCTAGGCAAATAAAACCAATCTATAAGAAAGGTTGTGTTATTGAGAATTTGAGAAACATTCGGAATCGCATGATTCGTTTGCTTGCGTTGGTGTTGTTTGGTGATCTTTCTATCAAGTTCTACTAGTTCAAAGATTTTTTGATGAGAAAAAGAATGGAAAACAACGGTTCCCAAACAATAGCCTAGGCAAATCAAACCAATAAATAAGAAAGGTTGTATTACTGAGAATTTGAGAAACATTCGAAATCGCATTATTCGTATGCTTGTGTTTGTGTTGTTTGGTGATCTTTCTATCAAGTTCTATTAGTTCAAAGATTTTTTGACGAGAAAAAGAATGGAAAACAACGGTTCCTAAACCATAGCCAAGGCAAACAAAACCAATGAATAAGAAAGGTTGTATTATTGAGAATTTGAGGAACATTCAGAATCGCATGATTCGCATGCTTATGTTGGTGTTGTTTGGTGATCTTTCCATCACGTTCTATTAGTTTAAAGATTTTTTGACGAGAAAAAGAATGGAAAACAACGGTTCCCAAACCATAGCCAAGGGAACTCAAACCAATGAATAAGAAAGGTTGTGTTATAGAGAATTTGAGAAACATTCGGAATCGCATGATTCTTATGCTTGTGTTTGTGTTGTTTGGTGATCTTTCTATCAAGTTTTATTAGTTCATAGATTTATGGACTAGAAAAAGAATGGAAACCAACACTTGCCAAACCATAGCCTAGGCCAATCAAACCAATCAATAAGAAAGGTTGTATTATTGAGAATTTGAGAAACATTCGAAATCGCATGATTCGTATGCTTGTGTTTGTGTTGTTTGGTGATCTTTCTATCAAGTTCTATTAGTTCAAAGATTTTTGGACGAGAAAAAGAATGGAAACCAACGGTTCCCAAATTATAGCGTAGGCAAATCAAACCAATCAATAAGAAAGGTTGTGTTATTGAGAATTTGTGAAACATTCAAAATCGCATGATTCGTATGCTTGTGTTGGTGTTGTTTGGTGATCTTTCTATCAAGTTCTATTAGTTCAAAGATTTTTTGACGAAAAAAGAATGGAAAACAACGGTTCCCAAACCATAGCCAAGGGAAATCAAACCAATGAATAACAAAGGTTGCGTTATTGAGAATTTGAGAAACATTCGGAATCACATGATTCGTATGCTTGTGTTTGTGTTGTTTGGTGATGTTTCTATCAAGTTCTAATAGTTCAAAGATTTTTGGACGAGAAAAAGAATGGAAACCAACTGTTCCCAAACCATAGCCTAGGCAAATCAAACCAATCAATAAGAAAGGTTGTGTTGTTGAGAATTTGAGAAACATTCGAAATCGCATTATTCGTATGCTTGTGTTTGTGTTGTTTGGTGATCTTTCTATCAAGATCTATTAGTTCAAAGATTTTTTGACGAGAAAAAGAATGGAAAACAACGGTTCCCAAACCATAGCCAAGGGAAATCAAACCAATGAATAAGAAAGGTTGTGTGATAGAGAATTTGAGTAACATTCGGAATCGCATGATTCTTATGCTTGTGTTTGTGTTGTTTGGTGATCTTTCTATCAAGTTTTATTAGTTCATAGATTTATGGACTAGAAAAAGAATGGAAACCAACACTTGCCAAACCATAACCTAGGCAAATCAAACCAATCAATAAGAAAGGTTGTATTACTGAGAATTTGAGAAACATTCGAAATCGCATGATTCGTATGCTTGTGTTTGTGTTGTTTAGTGATCTTTCTATCAAGTTCTATTAGTTCAAAGATTTCTGGTCTAGAAAAATAATGGAAACCAACGGTTCCCAAACCATAGCCTAGGCAAATCAAACCAATCAATACGAAAGGTTGCGTTATTGAGAATTTGAGAAACATTCGGAATCACATGATTCGTATGCTTGTGTTTGTGTTGTTTGGTGATCTTTCTATCAAGTTCTAATAGTTCAAAGATTTTTGGACGAGAAAAAGAATGGAAACCAAAGGTTCCCTAACCATAGCCTAGGCAAATAAAACCAATCTATAAGAAAGGTTGTGTTATTGAGAATTTGAGAAACATTCGGAATCGCATGATTCGTATGCTTGTGTTGGTGTTGTTTGGTGATCTTTCTATCAAGTTCTATTAGTTCAAAGATTTTTTGATGAGAAAAAGAATGGAAAACAACGGTTCCCAAACAATAGCCTAGGCAAATCAAACCAATGAATAAGAAAGGTTGTATTACTGAGAATTTGAGAAACATTCGAAATCGCATTATTCGTATGCTTGTGTTTGTGTTGTTTGGTGATCTTTCTATCAAGTTCTATTAGTTCAAAGATTTTTTGACGAGAAAAAGAATGGAAAACAACGGTTCCCAAACCATAGCCAAGGGAAATCAAACCAATCAATACGAAAGGTTGCGTTATTGAGAATTTGAGAAACATTCGAAATCGCATGATTCGTATGCTTGTGTTTGTGTTGTTTGGTGATATTTCTATCAAGTTCTATTAGTTCAAAGATTTTTGGACGAGAAAAAGAATGGAAACCAACGGTTCCCAAACCATAGCCTAGGCAAATCAAACCCAATCAATAAGAAAGGTTGTGTTGTTGAGAATTTGAGAAACATTCGAAATTGCATGATTCGTATGCTTGTGTTGGTGTTGTTTGGTGATCTTTCTATCAAGTTCTATTAGTTCAAAGATTTTTGGACGAGAAAAAGAATGGAAACCAACTGTTCCCAAACCATAGCCTAGGCAAATCAAACCAATCAATAAGAAAGGTTGTGTTGTTGAGAATTTGAGAAACATTCGAAATCGCATTATTCGTATGCTTGTGTTTGTGTTGTTTGGTGATCTTTCTATCAAGATCTATTAGTTCAAAGATTTTTTGACGAGAAAAAGAATGGAAAACAACGGTTCCCAAACCATAGCCAAGGGAAATCAAACCAATGAATAAGAAAGGTTGTGTGATAGAGAATTTGAGTAACATTCGGAATCGCATGATTCTTATGCTTGTGTTTGTGTTGTTTGGTGATCTTTCTATCAAGTTTTATTAGTTCATAGATTTATGGACTCGAAAAAGAATGGAAACCAACACTTGCCAAACCATAGCCTAGGCAAATCAAACCAATCAATAAGAAAGGTTGTATTACTGAGAATTTGAGAAACATTCGAAATCGCATGATTCGTATGCTTGTGTTTGTGTTGTTTAGTGATCTTTCTATCAAGTTCTATTAGTTCAAAGATTTCTGGACTAGAAAAATAATGGAAACCAACGGTTCCCAAACCATAGCCTAGGCAAATCAAACCAATCAATACGAAAGGTTGCGTTATTGAGAATTTGAGAAACATTCGGAATCACATGATTCGTATGCTTGTGTTTGTGTTGTTTGGTGATCTTTCTATCAAGTTCTAATAGTTCAAAGATTTTTGGACGAGAAAAAGAATGGTAACCAAAGGTTCCCTAACCATAGCCTAGGCAAATAAAACCAATCTATAAGAAAGGTTGTGTTATTGAGAATTTGAGAAACATTCGGAATCGCATGATTCGTATGCTTGTGTTGGTGTTGTTTGGTGATCTTTCTATCAAGTTCTACTAGTTCAAAGATTTTTTGATGAGAAAAAGAATGGAAAACAACGGTTCCCAAACAATAGCCTAGGCAAATCAAACCAATGAATAAGAAAGGTTGTATTACTGAGAATTTGAGAAACATTCGAAATCGCATTATTCGTATGCTTGTGTTTGTGTTGTTTGGTGATCTTTCTATCAAGTTCTATTAGTTCAAAGATTTTTTGACGAGAAAAAGAATGGAAAACAACGGTTCCCAAACCATAGCCAAGGGAAATCAAACCAATGAATAAGAAAGGTTGTGTGATAGAGAATTTGAGTAACATTCGGAATCGCATGATTCTTATGCTTGTGTTTGTGTTGTTTGGTGATCTTTCTATCAAGTTTTATTAGTTCATAGATTTATGGACTCGAAAAAGAATGGAAACCAACACTTGCCAAACCATAGCCTAGGCAAATCAAACCAATCAATAAGAAAGGTTGTATTACTGAGAATTTGAGAAACATTCGAAATCGCATGATTCGTATGCTTGTGTTTGTGTTGTTTAGTGATCTTTCTATCAAGTTCTATTAGTTCAAAGATTTCTGAACTAGAAAAATAATGGAAACCAACGGTTCCCAAACCATAGCCTAGGCAAATCAAACCAATCAATACGAAAGGTTGCGTTATTGAGAATTTGAGAAACATTCGGAATCACATGATTCGTATGCTTGTGTTTGTGTTGTTTGGTGATCTTTCTATCAAGTTCTAATAGTTCAAAGATTTTTGGACGAGAAAAAGAATGGAAACCAAAGGTTCCCTAACCATAGCCTAGGCAAATAAAACCAATCTATAAGAAAGGTTGTGTTATTGAGAATTTGAGAAACATTCGGAATCGCATGATTCGTATGCTTGCGTTGGTGTTGTTTGGTGATCTTTCTATCAAGTTCTACTAGTTCAAAGATTTTTTGATGAGAAAAAGAATGGAAAACAACGGTTCCCAAACAATAGCCTAGGCAAATCAAACCAATGAATAAGAAAGGTTGTATTACTGAGAATTTGAGAAACATTCGAAATCGCATTATTCGTATGCTTGTGTTTGTGTTGTTTGGTGATCTTTCTATCAAGTTCTATTAGTTCAAAGATTTTTTGACGAGAAAAAGAATGGAAAACAACGGTTCCTAAACCATAGCCAAGGCAAACAAAACCAATGAATAAGAAAGGTTGTATTATTGAGAATTTGAGGAACATTCAGAATCGCATGATTCGCATGCTTATGTTGGTGTTGTTTGGTGATCTTTCCATCACGTTCTATTAGTTTAAAGATTTTTTGACGAGAAAAAGAATGGAAAACAACGGTTCCCAAACCATAGCCAAGGGAACTCAAACCAATGAATAAGAAAGGTTGTGTTATAGAGAATTTGAGAAACATTCGGAATCGCATGATTCTTATGCTTGTGTTTGTGTTGTTTGGTGATCTTTCTATCAAGTTTTATTAGTTCATAGATTTATGGACTAGAAAAAGAATGGAAACCAACACTTGCCAAACCATAGCCTAGGCCAATCAAACCAATCAATAAGAAAGGTTGTATTATTGAGAATTTGAGAAACATTCGAAATCGCATGATTCGTATGCTTGTGTTTGTGTTGTTTGGTGATCTTTCTATCAAGTTCTATTAGTTCAAAGATTTTTGGACGAGAAAAAGAATGGAAACCAACGGTTCCCAAATTATAGCGTAGGCAAATCAAACCAATCAATAAGAAAGGTTGTGTTATTGAGAATTTGTGAAACATTCAAAATCGCATGATTCGTATGCTTGTGTTGGTGTTGTTTGGTGATCTTTCTATCAAGTTCTATTAGTTCAAAGATTTTTTGACGAAAAAAGAATGGAAAACAACGGTTCCCAAACCATAGCCAAGGGAAATCAAACCAATGAATAACAAAGGTTGCGTTATTGAGAATTTGAGAAACATTCGGAATCACATGATTCGTATGCTTGTGTTTGTGTTGTTTGGTGATGTTTCTATCAAGTTCTAATAGTTCAAAGATTTTTGGACGAGAAAAAGAATGGAAACCAACTGTTCCCAAACCATAGCCTAGGCAAATCAAACCAATCAATAAGAAAGGTTGTGTTGTTGAGAATTTGAGAAACATTCGAAATCGCATTATTCGTATGCTTGTGTTTGTGTTGTTTGGTGATCTTTCTATCAAGATCTATTAGTTCAAAGATTTTTTGACGAGAAAAAGAATGGAAAACAACGGTTCCCAAACCATAGCCAAGGTAAATCAAACCAATGAATAAGAAAGGTTGTGTGATAGAGAATTTGAGTAACATTCGGAATCGCATGATTCTTATGCTTGTGTTTGTGTTGTTTGGTGATCTTTCTATCAAGTTTTATTAGTTCATAGATTTATGGACTAGAAAAAGAATGGAAACCAACACTTGCCAAACCATAACCTAGGCAAATCAAACCAATCAATAAGAAAGGTTGTATTACTGAGAATTTGAGAAACATTCGAAATCGCATTATTCGTATGCTTGTGTTTGTGTTGTTTGGTGATCTTTCTATCAAGTTCTATTAGTTCAAAGATTTTTTGACGAGAAAAAGAATGGAAAACAACGGTTCCCAAACCATAGCCAAGGGAAATCAAACCAATCAATACGAAAGGTTGCGTTATTGAGAATTTGAGAAACATTCGAAATCGCATGATTCGTATGCTTGTGTTTGTGTTGTTTGGTGATATTTCTATCAAGTTCTATTAGTTCAAAGATTTTTGGACGAGAAAAAGAATGGAAACCAATGGTTCCCAAACCATAGCCTAGGCAAATCAAACCCAATCAATAAGAAAGGTTGTGTCATTGAGAATTTGAGAAACATTCGAAATCGCATGATTCGTATGCTTGTGTTGGTGTTGTTTGGTGATCTTTCTATGAACTTCTATTAGTTCAAAGATTTTTGACGAGAAAAAGAATGGAAAACAACGGCTCCCAAACCATAGCCAAGGCAAATCAAACCAATGAATAAGAAAGGTTGTAGTACTGAGAATTTGAGAAACATTCGAAATCGCATGATTCGTATGCTTGTGTTTGTGTTGTTTGGTGATCTTTCTATCAAGTTCGATTAGATCAAAGATTTTTTGACGAGAAAAAGAATGCAAAACAACGGTTCCGAAACCATAGCCAAGGGAAATCAAACCAATGAATAACAAAGGTTGTGTTATAGAGAATTTGAGAAACATTCGGAATCGCATGATTCTTATGCTTGTGTTTGTGTTGTTTGGTGATCTTTCTATCAAGTTTTATTAGTTCAAAGATTTATGGACTAGAAAAAGAATGGAAAACAACACTTGCCAAACCATAGCCTAGGCAAATAAAACCAATCAATAAGAAAGGTTGTGTTATTGAGAATTTGAGAAACATTCGAAATCGCATGATTCGTATGCATGTGTTTGTGTTGTTTGGTGATATTTCTATCAAGTTCTATTAGTTCAAAGAGTTTTGGACGAGAAAAAGAATGGAAACCAACTGTTCCCAAACCATAGCCTAGGCAAATCAAACCATTCAATACGAAAGATTGTGTTGTTGAGAATTTGAGAGACATTCGGAATCGCATGATTCGTATGCTTGTGTTTGTGTTGTTTGGTGATCTTTCAATCAAGTTCTATTAGTTCAAAGATTTTTGGACGACAAAAAGAATGGAAACCAACTGTTCCCAAACCATAGCCTAGGCAAATCAAACCAATCAATAAGAAAGGTTGTGTTGTTGAGAATTTGAGAAACATTCGAAATCGCATGATTCGTATGCTTGTGTTGGTGTTGTTTGGTGATCTTTCTATCAAGTTCTATTAGTTCAAAGATTTTTTGACGAGAAAAAGAATGGAAAACAACGGTTCCCAAACCGTAGCCTAGGCAAATCAAACCAATCAATAAGAAAGATTGTGTTGTTGAGAATTTGAGAGACATTCGGAATCGCATGATTCGTATGCTTGTGTTTGTGTTGTTTGGTGATCTTTCTATCAAGTTCTATTAGTTCAAAGATTTTTTGACGTGAAAAAGAATGGAAAACAACGGTTCCCAAACCGTAGCCTAGGCAAATCAAACCATTCAATACGAAAGATTGTGTTGTTGAGAATTTGAGAGACATTCGGAATCGCATGATTCGTATGCTTGTGTTTGTGTTGTTTCGTGATCTTTCTATCAAGTTCTATTAGTTCAAAGATTTTTGGACGAGAAAAAGAATGGAAACCAACTGTTCCCAAACCATAGCCTAGGCAAATCAAACCAATCAATAAGAAAGGTTGTGTTGTTGAGAATTTGAGAAACATTCGAAATCGCATTATTCGTATGCTTGTGTTTGTGTTGTTTGGTGATCTTTCTATCAAGTTCTATTAGTTCAAAGATTTCTGGACTAGAAAAATAATGGAAACCAACGGTTCCCAAACCATAGCCTAGGGAAATCAAACCAATCAATACGAAAGGTTGCGTTATTGAGAATTTGAGAAACATTCGAAATCGCATGATTCGTATGCTTGTGTTTGTGTTGTTTGGTGATATTTCTATCAAGTTCTATTAGTTCAAAGATTTTTGGACGAGAAAAAGAATGGAAACCAACGGTTCCCAAACCATAGCCTAGGCAAATCAAACCCAATCAATAAGAAAGGTTGTGTCATTGAGAATTTGAGAAACATTCGAAATCGCATGATTCGTATGCTTGTGTTGGTGTTGTTTGGTTATCTTTCTATGAACTTCTATTAGTTCAAAGATTTTTGACGAGAAAAAGAATGGAAAACAACGGCTCCCAAACCATAGCCAAGGCAAATCAAACCAATGAATAAGAAAGGTTGTAGTACTGAGAATTTGAGAAACATTCGAAATCGCATGATTCGTATGCTTGTGTTTGTGTTGTTTGGTGATCTTCCTATCAAGTTGTATTAGATCAAAGATTTTTTGACGAGAAAAAGAATGCAAAACAACGGTTCCGAAACCATAGCCAAGGGAAATCAAACCAATGAATAACAAAGGTTGTGTTATAGAAAATTTGAGAAACATTCGGAATCGCATGATTCTTATGCTTGTGTTTGTGTTGTTTGGTGATCTTTCTATCAAGTTTTATTAGTTCAAAGATTTATGGACTAGAAAAAGAATAGAAACCAACACTTGCCAAACCATAGCCTAGGCAAATCAAACCAATCAATAAGAAAGGTTGTGTTATTGAGAATTTGAGAAACATTCGAAATCGCATGATTCGTATGCTTGTGTTTGTGTTGTTTGGTGATCTTTCTATCAAGTTCTATTAGATCAAAGATTTTTTGACGAGAAAAAGAATGCAAAACAACGGTTCCGAAACCATAGCCAAGGGAAATCAAACCAATGAATAACAAAGGTTGTGTTATAGAGAATTTGAGAAACATTCGGAATCGCATGATTCTTATGCTTGTGTTTGCGTTGTTTGGTGATCTTTCTATCAAGTTTTATTAGTTCAAAGATTTATGGACTAGAAAAAGAATGGAAACCAACACTTGCCAAACCATAGCCTAGGCAAATCAAACCAATCAATAAGAAAGGTTGTGTTATTGAGAATTTGAGAAACATTCGAAATCGCATGATTCGTATGCTTGTGTTTGTGTTGTTTGGTGATATTTCTATCAAGTTCTATTAGTTCAAAGATTTTTGGACGAGAAAAAGAATGGAAACCAACGGTTCCCAAACCATAGCCTAGGCAAATCAAACCCAATCAATAAGAAAGGTTGTGTCATTGAGAATTTGAGAAACATTCGAAATCGCATGATTCGTATGCTTGTGTTGGTGTTGTTTGGTTATCTTTCTATGAACTTCTATTAGTTCAAAGATTTTTGACGAGAAAAAGAATGGAAAACAACGGCTCCCAAACCATAGCCAAGGCAAATCAAACCAATGAATAAGAAAGGTTGTAGTACTGAGAATTTGAGAAACATTCGAAATCGCATGATTCGTATGCTTGTGTTTGTGTTGTTTGGTGATCTTTCTATCAAGTTCTATTAGTTCAAAGATTTTTTGACGAGAAAAAGAATGGAAAACAACGGTTCCCAAACCATAGCCAAGGCAAATCAAACCAATGAATAAGAAAGGTTGTAGTACTGAGAATTTGAGAAACATTCGAAATCGCATGATTCGTATGCTTGTGTTGTGTTGTTTGGTGATCTTTCTATCAAGTTCTATTAGTTCAAAGATTTTTTGACGAGAAAAAGAATGGAAAACAACGGTTCCCAAACAATAGCCTAGGCAAATCAAACCAATGAATAAGAAAGGTTGTATTACTGAGAATTTGAGAAACATTCGAAATCGCATTATTCGTATGCTTGTGTTTGTGTTGTTTGGTGATCTTTCTATCAAGTTCTATTAGTTCAAAGATTTTTTGATGAGAAAAAGAATGGAAAACAACGGTTCCCAAACCATAGCCAAGGGAAATCAAACCAATGAATAAGAAAGGTTGTGTGATAGAGAATTTGAGTAACATTCGGAATCGCATGATTCTTATGCTTGTGTTTGTGTTGTTTGGTGATCTTTCTATCAAGTTTTATTAGTTCATAGATTTATGGACTAGAAAAAGAATGGAAACCAACACTTGCCAAACCATAGCCTAGGCAAATCAAACCAATCAATAAGAAAGGTTGTATTATTGAGAATTTGTGAAACATTCGAAATCGCATGAATCGTATGCTTGTGTTTGTGTTGTTTGGTGATCTTTCTATCAAGTTCTATTAGTTCAAAGATTTTTGGACGAGAAAAAGAATGGAAACAAACTGTTCCCAAATCATAGCCTAGGCAAATCAAACCATTCAATACGAAAGATTATGTTGTTGAGAATTTGAGAGACATTCGGAATCGCATGATTCGTATGCTTGTGTTTGTGTTGTTTGGTGATCTTTCTATCAAGTTCTATTAGTTCAAAGATTTTTGGACGAGAAAAAGAATGGAAACCAACTGTTCCCGAACCATAGCCTAGGCAAATCAAACCAATCAATAAGAAAGGTTGTGTTGTTGAGAATTTGAGAAACATTCGAAATCGCATGATTCGTATGCTTGTGTTTGTGTTGTTTGGTGATCTTTCTATCAAGTTTTATTAGTTCAAAGATTTATGGACTAGAAAAAGAATGGAAACCAACACTTGCCAAACCATAGCCTAGGCAAATCAAACCAATCAATAAGAAAGGTTGTATTATTGAGAATTTGAGAAACATTCGAAATCGCATGATTCGTATGCTTGTGTTTGTGTTGTTTGGTGATCTTTCTATCAAGTTCTATTAGTTTAAAGATTTTTGGACGAGAAAAAGAATGGAAACCAACTGTTCCCAAACCATAGCCTAGGCAAATCAAACCAATCAATAAGAAAGGTTGTGTTGTTGAGAATTTGAGAAACATTCGAAATCGCATGATTCGTATGCTTGTGTTTGTGTTGTTTAGTGATCTTTCTATCAAGTTCTATTAGTTCAAAGATTTATGGACTAGAAAAAGAATGGAAACCAACTGTTCCCAAACCATAGCCTAGGCAAATCAAACCAATCAATAAGAAAGGATGTGTTTTTGAGAATTTGACAAATATTCGGAATCGCATGATTCGTATGCTTGTGATTGTGTTGTTTGGTGATCTTTCTATCAAGTTCTATTAGTTCAAAGATTTTTGGACCAGAAAAAGAATGGAAACCAACGGTTCCCAAACCATAGCCTAGGCAAATAAAACCAATCAATAAGAAAGGTTGTGTTATTGAGAATTTGAGAAACATTCGGAATCGCATGATTCGTATGCTTGTGTTGGTGTTGTCTGGTGATCTTTCTATCAAGTTCTATTAGTTCAAAGATTTTTTGACGAGAAAAAGAATGGAAAACAACGGTTCCCAAACAATAGCCTAGGCAAATCAAACCAATGAATACGAAAGGTTGTATTACTGAGAATTAGAGAAACATTCGAAATCGCATGATTCGTATGCTTGTGTTTGTGTTGTTTAGTGATCTTTCTATCAAGTTCTATTAGTTCAAAGATTTATGGACTAGAAAAAGAATGGAAACCAACGGTTCCCAAACCATAGCCTAGGCAAATCAAACCAATCAATAAGAAAGGTTGCGTTATTGAGAATTTGAGAAACATTCGAAATCGCATGATTCGTATGCTTGTGTTTGTGTTGTTTGGTGATATTTCTATCAAGTTCTATTAGTTCAAAGATTTTTGGACGAGAAAAAGAATGGAAACCAACGGTTCCCAAACCATAGCCTAGGCAAATAAAACCCAATCAATAAGAAAGGTTGTGTCATTGAGAATTTGAGAAACATTCGAAATCGCATGATTCGTATGCTTGTGTTGGTGTTGTTTGGTGATCTTTCTATGAACTTCTATTAGTTCAAAGATTTTTGACGAGAAAAAGAATGGAAAACAACGGTTCCCAAACCATAGCCAAGGCAAATAAAACCAATGAATAAGAAAGGTTGTATTACTGAGAATTTGAGAAACATTCGAAATCGCATGATTCGTATGCTTGTGTTTGTGTTGTTTGGTGATATTTCTATCAAGTTCTATTAGTTCAAAGATTTTTGGACGAGAAAAAGAATGGAAACCAACGGTTCCCAAACCATAGCCTAGGCAAATCAAACCCAATCAATAAGAAAGGTTGTGTCATTGAGAATTTGAGAAACATTCGAAATCGCATGATTCGTATGCTTGTGTTGGTGTTGTTTGGTTATCTTTCTATGAACTTCTATTAGTTCAAAGATTTTTGACGAGAAAAAGAAAGGAAAACAACGGCTCCCAAACCATAGCCAAGGCAAATCAAACCAATGAATAAGAAAGGTTGTAGTACTGAGAATTTGAGAAACATTCGAAATCGCATGATTCGTATGCTTGTGTTTGTGTTGTTTGGTGATCTTTCTATCAAGTTCTATTAGATCAAAGATTTTTTGACGAGATAAAGAATGCAAAACAACGGTTCCGAAACCATAGCCAAGGGAAATCAAACCAATGAATAACAAAGGTTGTGTTATAGAGAATTTGAGAAACATTCGGAATCGCATGATTCTTATGCTTGTGTTTGTGTTGTTTGGTGATCTTTCTATCAAGTTTTATTAGTTCAAAGATTTATGGACTAGAAAAAGAATAGAAACCAACACTTGCCAAACCATAGCCTAGGCAAATCAAACCAATCAATAAGAAAGGTTGTGTTATTGAGAATTTGAGAAACATTCGAAATCGATGATTCGTATGCTTGTGTTTGTGTTGTTTGGTGATCTTTCTATCAAGTTCTATTAGATCAAAGATTTTTTGACGAGAAAAAGAATGCAAAACAACGGTTCCGAAACCATAGCCAAGGGAAATCAAACCAATGAATAACAAAGGTTGTGTTATAGAGAATTTGAGAAACATTCGGAATCGCATGATTCTTATGCTTGTGTTTGCGTTGTTTGGTGATCTTTCTATCAAGTTTTATTAGTTCAAAGATTTATGGACTAGAAAAAGAATGGAAACCAACACTTGCCAAACCATAGCCTAGGCAAATCAAACCAATCAATAAGAAAGGTTGTGTTATTGAGAATTTGAGAAACATTCGAAATCGCATGATTCGTATGCTTGTGTTTGTGTTGTTTGGTGATATTTCTATCAAGTTCTATTAGTTCAAAGATTTTTGGACGAGAAAAAGAATGGAAACCAACGGTTCCCAAACCATAGCCTAGGCAAATCAAACCCAATCAATAAGAAAGGTTGTGTCATTGAGAATTTGAGAAACATTCGAAATCGCATGATTCGTATGCTTGTGTTGGTGTTGTTTGGTGATCTTTCTATGAACTTCTATTAGTTCAAAGATTTTTGACGAGAAAAAGAATGGAAAACAACGGTTCCCAAACCATAGCCAAGGCAAATCAAACCAATGAATAAGAAAGGTTGTATTATTGAGAATTTGAGAAACATTCGAAATCGCATGATTCGTATGCTTGTGTTTGTGTTGTTTGGTGATCTTTCTATCAAGTTCTATTAGTTCAAAGATTTTTTGACGAGAAAAAGAATGGAAAACAACGGTTCCCAAACCATAGCCAAGGCAAATCAAACCAATGAATAAGAAAGGTTGTAGTACTGAGAATTTGAGAAACATTCGAAATCGCATGATTCGTATGCTTGTGTTGTGTTGTTTGGTGATCTTTCTATCAAGTTCTATTAGTTCAAAGATTTTTTGACGAGAAAAAGAATGGAAAACAACGGTTCCCAAACAATAGCCTAGGCAAATCAAACCAATGAATAAGAAAGGTTGTATTACTGAGAATTTGAGAAACATTCGAAATCGCATTATTCGTATGCTTGTGTTTGTGTTGTTTGGTGATCTTTCTATCAAGTTCTATTAGTTCAAAGATTTTTTGATGAGAAAAAGAATGGAAAACAACGGTTCCCAAACCATAGCCAAGGGAAATCAAACCAATGAATAAGAAAGGTTGTGTGATAGAGAATTTGAGTAACATTCGGAATCGCATGATTCTTATGCTTGTGTTTGTGTTGTTTGGTGATCTTTCTATCAAGTTTTATTAGTTCATAGATTTATGGACTAGAAAAAGAATGGAAACCAACACTTGCCAAACCATAGCCTAGGCAAATCAAACCAATCAATAAGAAAGGTTGTATTATTGAGAATTTGAGAAACATTCGAAATCGCATGAATCGTATGCTTGTGTTTGTGTTGTTTGGTGATCTTTCTATCAAGTTCTATTAGTTCAAAGATTTTTGGACGAGAAAAAGAATGGAAACAAACTGTTCCCAAATCATAGCCTAGGCAAATCAAACCATTAAATACGAAAGATTATGTTGTTGAGAATTTGAGAGACATTCGGAATCGCATGATTCGTATGCTTGTGTTTGTGTTGTTTGGTGATCTTTCTATCAAGTTCTATTAGTTCAAAGATTTTTGGACGAGAAAAAGAATGGAAACCAACTGTTCCCAAACCATAGCCTAGGCAAATCAAACCAATCAATAAGAAAGGTTGTGTTGTTGAGAATTTGAGAAACATTCGAAATCGCATGATTCGTATGCTTGTGTTTGTGTTGTTTGGTGATCTTTCTATCAAGTTTTATTAGTTCAAAGATTTATGGACTAGAAAAAGAATGGAAACCAACACTTGCCAAACCATAGCCTAGGCAAATCAAACCAATCAATAAGAAAGGTTGTATTATTGAGAATTTGAGAAACATTCGAAATCGCATGATTCGTATGCTTGTGTTTGTGTTGTTTGGTGATCTTTCTATCAAGTTCTATTAGTTTAAAGATTTTTGGACGAGAAAAAGAATGGAAACCAACTGTTCCCAAACCATAGCCTAGGCAAATCAAACCAATCAATAAGAAAGGTTGTGTTGTTGAGAATTTGAGAAACATTCGAAATCGCATGATTCGTATGCTTGTGTTGGTGTTGTTTGGTGATCTTTCTATCAAGTTTTATTAGTTCAAAGATTTTTGGACTAGAAAAAGAATGGAAACCACCAGTTCCCAAACCATAGCCTAGGCAAATCAAACCAATCAATAAGAAAGGATGTGTTTTTGAGAATTTGAGAAACATTCGGAATCGCATGATTCGTATGCTTGTGATTGTGTTGTTTGGTGATCTTTCTATCAAGTTCTATTAGTTCAAAGATTTTTGGACCAGAAAAAGAATGGAAACCAACGGTTCCCAAACCATAGCCTAGGCAAATAAAACCAATCAATAAGAAAGGTTGTGTTATTGAGAATTTGAGAAACATTCGGAATCGCATGATTCGTATGCTTGTGTTGGTGTTGTTTGGTGATATTTCTATCAAGTTCTATTAGTTCAAAGATTTTTGGACGAGAAAAAGAATGGAAACCAACGGTTCCCAAACCATAGCCTAGGCAAATCAAACCCAATCAATAAGAAAGGTTGTGTCATTGAGAATTTGAGAAACATTCGAAATCGCATGATTCGTATGCTTGTGTTGGTGTTGTTTGGTTATCTTTCTATGAACTTCTATTAGTTCAAAGATTTTTGACGAGAAAAAGAATGGAAAACAACGGCTCCCAAACCATAGCCAAGGCAAATCAAACCAATGAATAAGAAAGGTTGTAGTACTGAGAATTTGAGAAACATTCGAAATCGCATGATTCGTATGCTTGTGTTTGTGTTGTTTGGTGATCTTTCTATCAAGTTCTATTAGATCAAAGATTTTTTGACGAGAAAAAGAATGCAAAACAACGGTTCCGAAACCATAGCCAAGGGAAATCAAACCAATGAATAACAAAGGTTGTGTTATAGAGAATTTGAGAAACATTCGGAATCGCATGATTCTTATGCTTGTGTTTGTGTTGTTTGGTGATCTTTCTATCAAGTTTTATTAGTTCAAAGATTTATGGACTAGAAAAAGAATAGAAACCAACACTTGCCAAACCATAGCCTAGGCAAATCAAACCAATCAATAAGAAAGGTTGTGTTATTGAGAATTTGAGAAACATTCGAAATCGCATGATTCGTATGCTTGTGTTTGTGTTGTTTGGTGATCTTTCTATCAAGTTCTATTAGATCAAAGATTTTTTGACGAGAAAAAGAATGCAAAACAACGGTTCCGAAACCATAGCCAAGGGAAATCAAACCAATGAATAACAAAGGTTGTGTTATAGAGAATTTGAGAAACATTCGGAATCGCATGATTCTTATGCTTGTGTTTGCGTTGTTTGGTGATCTTTCTATCAAGTTTTATTAGTTCAAAGATTTATGGACTAGAAAAAGAATGGAAACCAACACTTGCCAAACCATAGCCTAGGCAAATCAAACCAATCAATAAGAAAGGTTGTGTTATTGAGAATTTGAGAAACATTCGAAATCGCATGATTCGTATGCTTGTGTTTGTGTTGTTTGGTGATATTTCTATCAAGTTCTATTAGTTCAAAGATTTTTGGACGAGAAAAAGAATGGAAACCAACGGTTCCCAAACCATAGCCTAGGCAAATCAAACCCAATCAATAAGAAAGGTTGTGTCATTGAGAATTTGAGAAACATTCGAAATCGCATGATTCGTATGCTTGTGTTGGTGTTGTTTGGTGATCTTTCTATGAACTTCTATTAGTTCAAAGATTTTTGATGAGAAAAAGAATGGAAAACAACGGTTCCCAAACCATAGCCAAGGCAAATCAAACCAATGAATAAGAAAGGTTGTATTATTGAGAATTTGAGAAACATTCGAAATCGCATGATTCGTATGCTTGTGTTTGTGTTGTTTGGTGATCTTTCTATCAAGTTCTATTAGTTCAAAGATTTTTTGACGAGAAAAAGAATGGAAAACAACGGTTCCCAAACCATAGCCAAGGCAAATCAAACCAATGAATAAGAAAGGTTGTAGTACTGAGAATTTGAGAAACATTCGAAATCGCATGATTCGTATGCTTGTGTTGTGTTGTTTGGTGATCTTTCTATCAAGTTCTATTAGTTCAAAGATTTTTTGACGAGAAAAAGAATGGAAAACAACGGTTCCCAAACAATAGCCTAGGCAAATCAAACCAATGAATAAGAAAGGTTGTATTACTGAGAATTTGAGAAACATTCGAAATCGCATTATTCGTATGCTTGTGTTTGTGTTGTTTGGTGATCTTTCTATCAAGTTCTATTAGTTCAAAGATTTTTTGATGAGAAAAAGAATGGAAAACAACGGTTCCCAAACCATAGCCAAGGGAAATCAAACCAATCAATAAGAAAGGTTGTGTGATAGAGAATTTGAGTAACATTCGGAATCGCATGATTCTTATGCTTGTGTTTGTGTTGTTTGGTGATCTTTCTATCAAGTTTTATTAGTTCAAAGATTTATGGACTAGAAAAAGAATGGAAACCAACACTTGCCAAACCATAGCCTAGGCAAATCAAACCAATCAATAAGAAAGGTTGTATTATTGAGAATTTGAGAAACATTCGAAATCGCATGATTCGTATGCTTGTGTTTGTGTTGTTTGGTGATCTTTCTATCAAGTTCTATTAGTTTAAAGATTTTTGGACGAGAAAAAGAATGGAAACCAACTGTTCCCAAACCATAGCCTAGGCAAATCAAACCAATCAATAAGAAAGGTTGTGTTGTTGAGAATTTGAGAAACATTCGAAATCGCATGATTCGTATGCTTGTGTTGGTGTTGTTTGGTGATCTTTCTATCAAGTTTTATTAGTTCAAAGATTTTTGGACTAGAAAAAGAATGGAAACCACCAGTTCCCAAACCATAGCCTAGGCAAATCAAACCAATCAATAAGAAAGGATGTGTTTTTGAGAATTTGAGAAACATTCGGAATCGCATGATTCGTATGCTTGTGATTGTGTTGTTTGGTGATCTTTCTATCAAGTTCTATTAGTTCAAAGATTTTTGGACCAGAAAAAGAATGGAAACCAACGGTTCCCAAACCATAGCCTAGGCAAATAAAACCAATCAATAAGAAAGGTTGTGTTATTGAGAATTTGAGAAACATTCGGAATCGCATGATTCGTATGCTTGTGTTGGTGTTGTTTGGTGATATTTCTATCAAGTTCTATTAGTTCAAAGATTTTTGGACGAGAAAAAGAATGGAAACCAACGGTTCCCAAACCATAGCCTAGGCAAATCAAACCCAATCAATAAGAAAGGTTGTGTCATTGAGAATTTGAGAAACATTCGAAATCGCATGATTCGTATGCTTGTGTTGGTGTTGTTTGGTTATCTTTCTATGAACTTCTATTAGTTCAAAGATTTTTGACGAGAAAAAGAATGGAAAACAACGGCTCCCAAACCATAGCCAAGGCAAATCAAACCAATGAATAAGAAAGGTTGTAGTACTGAGAATTTGAGAAACATTCGAAATCGCATGATTCGTATGCTTGTGTTTGTGTTGTTTGGTGATCTTTCTATCAAGTTCTATTAGATCAAAGATTTTTTGACGAGAAAAAGAATGCAAAACAACGGTTCCGAAACCATAGCCAAGGGAAATCAAACCAATGAATAACAAAGGTTGTGTTATAGAGAATTTGAGAAACATTCGGAATCGCATGATTCTTATGCTTGTGTTTGTGTTGTTTGGTGATCTTTCTATCAAGTTTTATTAGTTCAAAGATTTATGGACTAGAAAAAGAATAGAAACCAACACTTGCCAAACCATAGCCTAGGCAAATCAAACCAATCAATAAGAAAGGTTGTGTTATTGAGAATTTGAGAAACATTCGAAATCGCATGATTCGTATGCTTGTGTTTGTGTTGTTTGGTGATCTTTCTATCAAGTTCTATTAGATCAAAGATTTTTTGACGAGAAAAAGAATGCAAAACAACGGTTCCGAAACCATAGCCAAGGGAAATCAAACCAATGAATAACAAAGGTTGTGTTATAGAGAATTTGAGAAACATTCGGAATCGCATGATTCTTATGCTTGTGTTTGCGTTGTTTGGTGATCTTTCTATCAAGTTTTATTAGTTCAAAGATTTATGGACTAGAAAAAGAATGGAAACCAACACTTGCCAAACCATAGCCTAGGCAAATCAAACCAATCAATAAGAAAGGTTGTGTTATTGAGAATTTGAGAAACATTCGAAATCGCATGATTCGTATGCTTGTGTTTGTGTTGTTTGGTGATATTTCTATCAAGTTCTATTAGTTCAAAGATTTTTGGACGAGAAAAAGAATGGAAACCAACGGTTCCCAAACCATAGCCTAGGCAAATCAAACCCAATCAATAAGAAAGGTTGTGTCATTGAGAATTTGAGAAACATTCGAAATCGCATGATTCGTATGCTTGTGTTGGTGTTGTTTGGTGATCTTTCTATGAACTTCTATTAGTTCAAAGATTTTTGATGAGAAAAAGAATGGAAAACAACGGTTCCCAAACCATAGCCAAGGCAAATCAAACCAATGAATAAGAAAGGTTGTATTATTGAGAATTTGAGAAACATTCGAAATCGCATGATTCGTATGCTTGTGTTTGTGTTGTTTGGTGATCTTTCTATCAAGTTCTATTAGTTCAAAGATTTTTTGACGAGAAAAAGAATGGAAAACAACGGTTCCCAAACCATAGCCAAGGCAAATCAAACCAATGAATAAGAAAGGTTGTAGTACTGAGAATTTGAGAAACATTCGAAATCGCATGATTCGTATGCTTGTGTTGTGTTGTTTGGTGATCTTTCTATCAAGTTCTATTAGTTCAAAGATTTTTTGACGAGAAAAAGAATGGAAAACAACGGTTCCCAAACAATAGCCTAGGCAAATCAAACCAATGAATAAGAAAGGTTGTATTACTGAGAATTTGAGAAACATTCGAAATCGCATTATTCGTATGCTTGTGTTTGTGTTGTTTGGTGATCTTTCTATCAAGTTCTATTAGTTCAAAGATTTTTTGATGAGAAAAAGAATGGAAAACAACGGTTCCCAAACCATAGCCAAGGGAAATCAAACCAATGAATAAGAAAGGTTGTGTGATAGAGAATTTGAGTAACATTCGGAATCGCATGATTCTTATGCTTGTGTTTGTGTTGTTTGGTGATCTTTCTATCAAGTTTTATTAGTTCATAGATTTATGGACTAGAAAAAGAATGGAAACCAACACTTGCCAAACCATAGCCTAGGAAAATCAAACCAATCAATAAGAAAGGTTGTATTATTGAGAATTTGAGAAACATTCGAAATCGCATGAATCGTATGCTTGTGTTTGTGTTGTTTGGTGATCTTTCTATCAAGTTCTATTAGTTCAAAGATTTTTGGACGAGAAAAAGAATGGAAACAAACTGTTCCCAAATCATAGCCTAGGCTCATTCAATACGAAAGATTATGTTGTTGAGAATTTGAGAGACATTCGGAATCGCATGATTCGTATGCTTGTGTTTGTGTTGTTTGGTGATCTTTCTATCAAGTTCTATTAGTTCAAAGATTTTTGGACGAGAAAAAGAATGGAAACCAACTGTTCCCAAACCATAGCCTAGGCAAATCAAACCAATCAATAAGAAAGGTTGTGTTGTTGAGAATTTGAGAAACATTCGAAATCGCATGATTCGTATGCTTGTGTTTGTGTTGTTTGGTGATCTTTCTATCAAGTTTTATTAGTTCAAAGATTTATGGACTAGAAAAAGAATGGAAACCAACACTTGCCAAACCATAGCCTAGGCAAATCAAACCAATCAATAAGAAAGGTTGTATTATTGAGAATTTGAGAAACATTCGAAATCGCATGATTCGTATGCTTGTGTTTGTGTTGTTTGGTGATCTTTCTATCAAGTTCTATTAGTTTAAAGATTTTTGGACGAGAAAAAGAATGGAAACCAACTGTTCCCAAACCATAGCCTAGGCAAATCAAACCAATCAATAAGAAAGGTTGTGTTGTTGAGAATTTGAGAAACATTCGAAATCGCATGATTCGTATGCTTGTGTTGGTGTTGTTTGGTGATCTTTCTATCAGGTTTTATTAGTTCAAAGATTTTTGGACTAGAAAAAGAATGGAAACCACCAGTTCCCAAACCATAGCCTAGGCAAATCAAACCAATCAATAAGAAAGGATGTGTTTTTGAGAATTTGAGAAACATTCGGAATCGCATGATTCGTATGCTTGTGATTGTGTTGTTTGGTGATCTTTCTATCAAGTTCTATTAGTTCAAAGATTTTTGGACCAGAAAAAGAATGGAAACCAACGGTTCCCAAACCATAGCCTAGGCAAATAAAACCAATCAATAAGAAAGGTTGTGTTATTGAGAATTTGAGAAACATTCGGAATCGCATGATTCGTATGCTTGTGTTGGTGTTGTTTGGTGATATTTCTATCAAGTTCTATTAGTTCAAAGATTTTTGGACGAGAAAAAGAATGGAAACCAACGGTTCCCAAACCATAGCCTAGGCAAATCAAACCCAATCAATAAGAAAGGTTGTGTCATTGAGAATTTGAGAAACATTCGAAATCGCATGATTCGTATGCTTGTGTTGGTGTTGTTTGGTTATCTTTCTATGAACTTCTATTAGTTCAAAGATTTTTGACGAGAAAAAGAATGGAAAACAACGGCTCCCAAACCATAGCCAAGGCAAATCAAACCAATGAATAAGAAAGGTTGTAGTACTGAGAATTTGAGAAACATTCGAAATCGCATGATTCGTATGCTTGTGTTTGTGTTGTTTGGTGATCTTTCTATCAAGTTCTATTAGATCAAAGATTTTTTGACGAGAAAAAGAATGCAAAACAACGGTTCCGAAACCATAGCCAAGGGAAATCAAACCAATGAATAACAAAGGTTGTGTTATAGAGAATTTGAGAAACATTCGGAATCGCATGATTCTTATGCTTGTGTTTGTGTTGTTTGGTGATCTTTCTATCAAGTTTTATTAGTTCAAAGATTTATGGACTAGAAAAAGAATAGAAACCAACACTTGCCAAACCATAGCCTAGGCAAATCAAACCAATCAATAAGAAAGGTTGTGTTATTGAGAATTTGAGAAACATTCGAAATCGCATGATTCGTATGCTTGTGTTTGTGTTGTTTGGTGATCTTTCTATCAAGTTCTATTAGATCAAAGATTTTTTGACGAGAAAAAGAATGCAAAACAACGGTTCCGAAACCATAGCCAAGGGAAATCAAACCAATGAATAACAAAGGTTGTGTTATAGAGAATTTGAGAAACATTCGGAATCGCATGATTCTTATGCTTGTGTTTGCGTTGTTTGGTGATCTTTCTATCAAGTTTTATTAGTTCAAAGATTTATGGACTAGAAAAAGAATGGAAACCAACACTTGCCAAACCATAGCCTAGGCAAATCAAACCAATCAATAAGAAAGGTTGTGTTATTGAGAATTTGAGAAACATTCGAAATCGCATGATTCGTATGCTTGTGTTTGTGTTGTTTGGTGATATTTCTATCAAGTTCTATTAGTTCAAAGATTTTTGGACGAGAAAAAGAATGGAAACCAACGGTTCCCAAACCATAGCCTAGGCAAATCAAACCCAATCAATAAGAAAGGTAATGTCATTGAGAATTTGAGAAACATTCGAAATCGCATGATTCGTATGCTTGTGTTGGTGTTGTTTGGTGATATTTCTATGAACTTCTATTAGTTCAAAGATTTTTGATGAGAAAAAGAATGGAAAACAACGGTTCCCAAACCATAGCCAAGGCAAATCAAACCAATGAATAAGAAAGGTTGTATTATTGAGAATTTGAGAAACATTCGAAATCGCATGATTCGTATGCTTGTGTTTGTGTTGTTTGGTGATCTTTCTATCAAGTTCTATTAGTTCAAAGATTTTTTGACGAGAAAAAGAATGGAAAACAACGGTTCCCAAACCATAGCCAAGGCAAATCAAACCAATGAATAAGAAAGGTTGTAGTACTGAGAATTTGAGAAACATTCGAAATCGCATGATTCGTATGCTTGTGTTGTGTTGTTTGGTGATCTTTCTATCAAGTTCTATTAGTTCAAAGATTTTTTGACGAGAAAAAGAATGGAAAAAAACGGTTCCCAAACAATAGCCTAGGCAAATCAAACCAATGAATAAGAAAGGTTGTATTACTGAGAATTTGAGAAACATTCGAAATCGCATTATTCGTATGCTTGTGTTTGTGTTGTTTGGTGATCTTTCTATCAAGTTCTATTAGTTCAAAGATTTTTTGATGAGAAAAAGAATGGAAAACAACGGTTCCCAAACCATAGCCAAGGGAAATCAAACCAATGAATAAGAAAGGTTGTGTGATAGAGAATTTGAGTAACATTCGGAATCGCATGATTCTTATGCTTGTGTTTGTGTTGTTTGGTGATCTTTCTATCAAGTTTTATTAGTTCATAGATTTATGGACTAGAAAAAGAATGGAAACCAACACTTGCCAAACCATAGCCTAGGAAAATCAAACCAATCAATAAGAAAGGTTGTATTATTGAGAATTTGAGAAACATTCGAAATCGCATGAATCGTATGCTTGTGTTTGTGTTGTTTGGTGATCTTTCTATCAAGTTCTATTAGTTCAAAGATTTTTGGACGAGAAAAAGAATGGAAACAAACTGTTCCCAAATCATAGCCTAGGCAAATCAAACCATTCAATACGAAAGATTATGTTGTTGAGAATTTGAGAGACATTCGGAATCGCATGATTCGTATGCTTGTGTTTGTGTTGTTTGGTGATCTTTCTATCAAGTTCTATTAGTTCAAAGATTTTTGGACGAGAAAAAGAATGGAAACCAACTGTTCCCAAACCATAGCCTAGGCAAATCAAACCAATCAATAAGAAAGGTTGTGTTGTTGAGAATTTGAGAAACATTCGAAATCGCATGATTCGTATGCTTGTGTTTGTGTTGTTTGGTGATCTTTCTATCAAGTTTTATTAGTTCAAAGATTTATGGACTAGAAAAAGAATGGAAACCAACACTTGCCAAACCATAGCCTAGGCAAATCAAACCAATCAATAAGAAAGGTTGTATTATTGAGAATTTGAGAAACATTCGAAATCGCATGATTCGTATGCTTGTGTTTGTGTTGTTTGGTGATCTTTCTATCAAGTTCTATTAGTTTAAAGATTTTTGGACGAGAAAAAGAATGGAAACCAACTGTTCCCAAACCATAGCCTAGGCAAATCAAACCAATCAATAAGAAAGGTTGTGTTGTTGAGAATTTGAGAAACATTCGAAATCGCATGATTCGTATGCTTGTGTTGGTGTTGTTTGGTGATCTTTCTATCAGGTTTTATTAGTTCAAAGATTTTTGGACTAGAAAAAGAATGGAAACCACCAGTTCCCAAACCATAGCCTAGGCAAATCAAACCAATCAATAAGAAAGGATGTGTTTTTGAGAATTTGAGAAACATTCGGAATCGCATGATTCGTATGCTTGTGATTGTGTTGTTTGGTGATCTTTCTATCAAGTTCTATTAGTTCAAAGATTTTTGGACCAGAAAAAGAATGGAAACCAACGGTTCCCAAACCATAGCCTAGGCAAATAAAACCAATCAATAAGAAAGGTTGTGTTATTGAGAATTTGAGAAACATTCGGAATCGCATGATTCGTATGCTTGTGTTGGTGTTGTTTGGTGATATTTCTATCAAGTTCTATTAGTTCAAAGATTTTTGGACGAGAAAAAGAATGGAAACCAACGGTTCCCAAACCATAGCCTAGGCAAATCAAACCCAATCAATAAGAAAGGTTGTGTCATTGAGAATTTGAGAAACATTCGAAATCGCATGATTCGTATGCTTGTGTTGGTGTTGTTTGGTTATCTTTCTATGAACTTCTATTAGTTCAAAGATTTTTGACGAGAAAAAGAATGGAAAACAACGGCTCCCAAACCATAGCCAAGGCAAATCAAACCAATGAATAAGAAAGGTTGTAGTACTGAGAATTTGAGAAACATTCGAAATCGCATGATTCGTATGCTTGTGTTTGTGTTGTTTGGTGATCTTTCTATCAAGTTCTATTAGATCAAAGATTTTTTGACGAGAAAAAGAATGCAAAACAACGGTTCCGAAACCATAGCCAAGGGAAATCAAACCAATGAATAACAAAGGTTGTGTTATAGAGAATTTGAGAAACATTCGGAATCGCATGATTCTTATGCTTGTGTTTGTGTTGTTTGGTGATCTTTCTATCAAGTTTTATTAGTTCAAAGATTTATGGACTAGAAAAAGAATAGAAACCAACACTTGCCAAACCATAGCCTAGGCAAATCAAACCAATCAATAAGAAAGGTTGTGTTATTGAGAATTTGAGAAACATTCGAAATCGCATGATTCGTATGCTTGTGTTTGTGTTGTTTGGTGATCTTTCTATCAAGTTCTATTAGATCAAAGATTTTTTGACGAGAAAAAGAATGCAAAACAACGGTTCCGAAACCATAGCCAAGGGAAATCAAACCAATGAATAACAAAGGTTGTGTTATAGAGAATTTGAGAAACATTCGGAATCGCATGATTCTTATGCTTGTGTTTGCGTTGTTTGGTGATCTTTCTATCAAGTTTTATTAGTTCAAAGATTTATGGACTAGAAAAAGAATGGAAACCAACACTTGCCAAACCATAGCCTAGGCAAATCAAACCAATCAATAAGAAAGGTTGTGTTATTGAGAATTTGAGAAACATTCGAAATCGCATGATTCGTATGCTTGTGTTTGTGTTGTTTGGTGATATTTCTATCAAGTTCTATTAGTTCAAAGATTTTTGGACGAGAAAAAGAATGGAAACCAACGGTTCCCAAACCATAGCCTAGGCAAATCAAACCCAATCAATAAGAAAGGTTGTGTCATTGAGAATTTGAGAAACATTCGAAATCGCATGATTCGTATGCTTGTGTTGGTGTTGTTTGGTGATCTTTCTATGAACTTCTATTAGTTCAAAGATTTTTGTTGAGAAAAAGAATGGAAAACAACGGTTCCCAAACCATAGCCAAGGCAAATCAAACCAATGAATAAGAAAGGTTGTATTATTGAGAATTTGAGAAACATTCGAAATCGCATGATTCGTATGCTTGTGTTTGTGTTGTTTGGTGATCTTTCTATCAAGTTCTATTAGTTCAAAGATTTTTTGACGAGAAAAAGAATGGAAAACAACGGTTCCCAAACCATAGCCAAGGCAAATCAAACCAATGAATAAGAAAGGTTGTAGTACTGAGAATTTGAGAAACATTCGAAATCGCATGATTCGTATGCTTGTGTTGTGTTGTTTGGTGATCTTTCTATCAAGTTCTATTAGTTCAAAGATTTTTTGACGAGAAAAAGAATGGAAAAAAACGGTTCCCAAACAATAGCCTAGGCAAATCAAACCAATGAATAAGAAAGGTTGTATTACTGAGAATTTGAGAAACATTCGAAATCGCATTATTCGTATGCTTGTGTTTGTGTTGTTTGGTGATCTTTCTATCAAGTTCTATTAGTTCAAAGATTTTTTGATGAGAAAAAGAATGGAAAACAACGGTTCCCAAACCATAGCCAAGGGAAATCAAACCAATGAATAAGAAAGGTTGTGTGATAGAGAATTTGAGTAACATTCGGAATCGCATGATTCTTATGCTTGTGTTTGTGTTGTTTGGTGATCTTTCTATCAAGTTTTATTAGTTCATAGATTTATGGACTAGAAAAAGAATGGAAACCAACACTTGCCAAACCATAGCCTAGGAAAATCAAACCAATCAATAAGAAAGGTTGTATTATTGAGAATTTGAGAAACATTCGAAATCGCATGAATCGTATGCTTGTGTTTGTGTTGTTTGGTGATCTTTCTATCAAGTTCTATTAGTTCAAAGATTTTTGGACGAGAAAAAGAATGGAAACAAACTGTTCCCAAATCATAGCCTAGGCAAATCAAACCATTCAATACGAAAGATTATGTTGTTGAGAATTTGAGAGACATTCGGAATCGCATGATTCGTATGCTTGTGTTTGTGTTGTTTGGTGATCTTTCTATCAAGTTCTATTAGTTCAAAGATTTTTGGACGAGAAAAAGAATGGAAACCAACTGTTCCCAAACCATAGCCTAGGCAAATCAAACCAATCAATAAGAAAGGTTGTGTTGTTGAGAATTTGAGAAACATTCGAAATCGCATGATTCGTATGCTTGTGTTTGTGTTGTTTGGTGATCTTTCTATCAAGTTTTATTAGTTCAAAGATTTATGGACTAGAAAAAGAATGGAAACCAACACTTGCCAAACCATAGCCTAGGCAAATCAAACCAATCAATAAGAAAGGTTGTATTATTGAGAATTTGAGAAACATTCGAAATCGCATGATTCGTATGCTTGTGTTTGTGTTGTTTGGTGATCTTTCTATCAAGTTCTATTAGTTTAAAGATTTTTGGACGAGAAAAAGAATGGAAACCAACTGTTCCCAAACCATAGCCTAGGCAAATCAAACCAATCAATAAGAAAGGTTGTGTTGTTGAGAATTTGAGAAACATTCGAAATCGCATGATTCGTATGCTTGTGTTGGTGTTGTTTGGTGATCTTTCTATCAGGTTTTATTAGTTCAAAGATTTTTGGACTAGAAAAAGAATGGAAACCACCAGTTCCCAAACCATAGCCTAGGCAAATCAAACCAATCAATAAGAAAGGATGTGTTTTTGAGAATTTGAGAAACATTCGGAATCGCATGATTCGTATGCTTGTGATTGTGTTGTTTGGTGATCTTTCTATCAAGTTCTATTAGTTCAAAGATTTTTGGACCAGAAAAAGAATGGAAACCAACGGTTCCCAAACCATAGCCTAGGCAAATAAAACCAATCAATAAGAAAGGTTGTGTTATTGAGAATTTGAGAAACATTCGGAATCGCATGATTCGTATGCTTGTGTTGGTGTTGTTTGGTGATATTTCTATCAAGTTCTATTAGTTCAAAGATTTTTGGACGAGAAAAAGAATGGAAACCAACGGTTCCCAAACCATAGCCTAGGCAAATCAAACCCAATCAATAAGAAAGGTTGTGTCATTGAGAATTTGAGAAACATTCGAAATCGCATGATTCGTATGCTTGTGTTGGTGTTGTTTGGTTATCTTTCTATGAACTTCTATTAGTTCAAAGATTTTTGACGAGAAAAAGAATGGAAAACAACGGCTCCCAAACCATAGCCAAGGCAAATCAAACCAATGAATAAGAAAGGTTGTAGTACTGAGAATTTGAGAAACATTCGAAATCGCATGATTCGTATGCTTGTGTTTGTGTTGTTTGGTGATCTTTCTATCAAGTTCTATTAGATCAAAGATTTTTTGACGAGAAAAAGAATGCAAAACAACGGTTCCGAAACCATAGCCAAGGGAAATCAAACCAATGAATAACAAAGGTTGTGTTATAGAGAATTTGAGAAACATTCGGAATCGCATGATTCTTATGCTTGTGTTTGTGTTGTTTGGTGATCTTTCTATCAAGTTTTATTAGTTCAAAGATTTATGGACTAGAAAAAGAATAGAAACCAACACTTGCCAAACCATAGCCTAGGCAAATCAAACCAATCAATAAGAAAGGTTGTGTTATTGAGAATTTGAGAAACATTCGAAATCGCATGATTCGTATGCTTGTGTTTGTGTTGTTTGGTGATCTTTCTATCAAGTTCTATTAGATCAATGATTTTTTGACGAGAAAAAGAATGCAAAACAACGGTTCCGAAACCATAGCCAAGGGAAATCAAACCAATGAATAACAAAGGTTGTGTTATAGAGAATTTGAGAAACATTCGGAATCGCATGATTCTTATGCTTGTGTTTGCGTTGTTTGGTGATCTTTCTATCAAGTTTTATTAGTTCAAAGATTTATGGACTAGAAAAAGAATGGAAACCAACACTTGCCAAACCATAGCCTAGGCAAATCAAACCAATCAATAAGAAAGGTTGTGTTATTGAGAATTTGAGAAACATTCGAAATCGCATGATTCGTATGCTTGTGTTTGTGTTGTTTGGTGATATTTCTATCAAGTTCTATTAGTTCAAAGATTTTTGGACGAGAAAAAGAATGGAAACCAACGGTTCCCAAACCATAGCCTAGGCAAATCAAACCCAATCAATAAGAAAGGTTGTGTCATTGAGAATTTGAGAAACATTCGAAATCGCATGATTCGTATGCTTGTGTTGGTGTTGTTTGGTGATCTTTCTATGAACTTCTATTAGTTCAAAGATTTTTGTTGAGAAAAAGAATGGAAAACAACGGTTCCCAAACCATAGCCAAGGCAAATCAAACCAATGAATAAGAAAGGTTGTATTATTGAGAATTTGAGAAACATTCGAAATCGCATGATTCGTATGCTTGTGTTTGTGTTGTTTGGTGATCTTTCTATCAAGTTCTATTAGTTCAAAGATTTTTTGACGAGAAAAAGAATGGAAAACAACGGTTCCCAAACCATAGCCAAGGCAAATCAAACCAATGAATAAGAAAGGTTGTAGTACTGAGAATTTGAGAAACATTCGAAATCGCATGATTCGTATGCTTGTGTTGTGTTGTTTGGTGATCTTTCTATCAAGTTCTATTAGTTCAAAGATTTTTTGACGAGAAAAAGAATGGAAAACAACGGTTCCCAAACAATAGCCTAGGCAAATCAAACCAATGAATAAGAAAGGTTGTATTACTGAGAATTTGAGAAACATTCGAAATCGCATTATTCGTATGCTTGTGTTTGTGTTGTTTGGTGATCTTTCTATCAAGTTCTATTAGTTCAAAGATTTTTTGATGAGAAAAAGAATGGAAAACAACGGTTCCCAAACCATAGCCAAGGGAAATCAAACCAATGAATAAGAAAGGTTGTGTGATAGAGAATTTGAGTAACATTCGGAATCGCATGATTCTTATGCTTGTGTTTGTGTTGTTTGGTGATCTTTCTATCAAGTTTTATTAGTTCATAGATTTATGGACTAGAAAAAGAATGGAAACCAACACTTGCCAAACCATAGCCTAGGCAAATCAAACCAATCAATAAGAAAGGTTGTATTATTGAGAATTTGAGAAACATTCGAAATCGCATGAATCGTATGCTTGTGTTTGTGTTGTTTGGTGATCTTTCTATCAAGTTCTATTAGTTCAAAGATTTTTGGACGAGAAAAAGAATGGAAACAAACTGTTCCCAAATCATAGCCTAGGCAAATCAAACCATTCAATACGAAAGATTATGTTGTTGAGAATTTGAGAGACATTCGGAATCGCATGATTCGTATGCTTGTGTTTGTGTTGTTTGGTGATCTTTCTATCAAGTTCTATTAGTTCAAAGATTTTTGGACGAGAAAAAGAATGGAAACCAACTGTTCCCAAACCATAGCCTAGGCAAATCAAACCAATCAATAAGAAAGGTTGTGTTGTTGAGAATTTGAGAAACATTCGAAATCGCATGATTCGTATGCTTGTGTTTGTGTTGTTTGGTGATCTTTCTATCAAGTTTTATTAGTTCAAAGATTTATGGACTAGAAAAAGAATGGAAACCAACACTTGCCAAAGCATAGCCTAGGCAAATCAAACCAATCAATAAGAAAGGTTGTATTATTGAGAATTTGAGAAACATTCGAAATCGCATGATTCGTATGCTTGTGTTTGTGTTGTTTGGTGATCTTTCTATCAAGTTCTATTAGTTTAAAGATTTTTGGACGAGAAAAAGAATGGAAACCAACTGTTCCCAAACCATAGCCTAGGCAAATCAAACGATTCAATAAGAAAGGTTGCGTTATTGAGAATTTGAGAAACATTCGAAATCGCATGATTCGTATGCTTGTGTTTGTGTTGTTTGGTGATATTTTTATCAAGTTCTATTAGTTCAAAGATTTTTGGACGAGAAAAAGAATGGAAACCAACGGTTCCCAAACCATAGCCTAGGCAAATCAAACCCAATCAATAAGAAAGGTTGTGTCATTGAGAATTTGAGAAACATTCGAAATCGCATGATTCGTATGCTTGTGTTGGTGTTGTTTGGTGATCTTTCTATGAACTTCTATTAGTTCAAAGATTTTTGACGAGAAAAAGAATGCAAAACAACGGTTCCCAAACCATAGCCAAGGCAAATCAAACCAATGAATAAGAAAGGTTGTATTACTGAGAATTTGAGAAACATTCGAAATCGCATGATTCGTATGCTTGTGTTTGTGTTGTTTGGTGATCTTTCTATCAAGTTCAATTAGTTCAAAGATTTTTGGACGAGAAAAAGAATGGAAACCAACGGTTCCCAAACCATAGCGTAGGCAAATCAAACCAATCAATAAGAAAGGTTGTGTTATTGAGAATTTGACAAACATTCGGAATCGCATGATTCGTATGCTTGTGTTTGTGTTGTTTGGTGATCTTTCTATCAAGTTCTATTAGCTCAAAGATTTTTGGACGAGAAAAAGAATGGAAACCAACGGTTCCCAATATATAGCCTAGGCAAATAAAACCAATCAATAAGAAAGGTTGTGTTATTGAGAATTTGAGAAACATTCGAAATCGCATGATTCGTATGCTTGTGTTGGTGTTGTTTGGTGATCTTTCTATCAAGTTCTATTAGTTCAAAGATTTTTTGACGAAAAAAGAATGGAAAACAACGGTTCCCAATCCATAGCCAAGGGAAATCAAACCAATGAATAACAAAGGTTGCGTTATTGAGAATTTGAGAAACATTCGGAATCACATGATTCGTATGCTTGTGTTTGTGTTGTTTGGTGATCTTTCTATCAAGTTCTATTAGTTCAAAGATTTTTGGACGTGAAAAAGAATGGAAACCAACGGTTCCCAAACCATAGCCTAGGCAAATAAAACCAATCTATAAGAAAGGTTGTGTTATTGAGAATTTGAGAAACATTCGGAATCGCATGATTCGTATGCTTGTGTTGGTGTTGTTTGGTGATCTTTCTATCAAGTTCTATTAGTTCAAAGATTTTTGGACGAGAAAAAGAATGGAAACCAACGGTTCCCAAACCATAGCGTAGGCAAATCAAACCAATGAATACGAAAGGTTGTATTACTGAGAATTTGAGAAACATTCGAAATCGCATGATTCGTATGCTTGTGTTTGTGTTGTTTAGTGATCTTTCTATCAAGTTCTATTAGTTCAAAGATTTTTGGACGAGAAAAAGAATGGAAACCAACGGTTCCCAAACCATAGCGTAGGCAAATCAAACCAATGAATACGAAAGGTTGTATTACTGAGAATTTGAGAAACATTCGAAATCGCATGATTCGTATGCTTTTGTTTGTGTTGTTTAGTGATCTTTCTATCAAGTTCTATTAGTTCAAAGATTTATGGACTAGAAAAAGAATGGAAACCAACGGTTCCCAAACCATAGCCTAGACAAATCAAACCAATCAATAAGAAAGGTTGCGTTATTGAGAATTTGAGAAACATTCGAAATCGCATGATTCGTATGCTTGTGTTTGTGTTGTTTGGTGATATTTCTATCAAGTTCTATTAGTTCAAAGATTTTTGGACGAGAAAAAGAATGGAAACCAACGGTTCCCAAACCATAGCCTAGGCAAATCAAACCCAATCAATAAGAAAGGTTGTGTCATTGAGAATTTGAGAAACATTCGAAATCGCATGATTCGTATGCTAGTGTTGGTGTTGTTTGGTGATCTTTCTATGAACTTCTATTAGTTCAAAGATTTTTGACGAGAAAAAGAATGCAAAACAACGGTTCCCAAACCATAGCCAAGGCAAATCAAACCAATGAATAAGAAAGGTTGTATTACTGAGAATTTGAGAAACATTCGAAATCGCATGATTCGTATGCTTGTGTTTGTGTTGTTTGGTGATCTTTCTATCAAGTTCTATTAGTTCAAACATTTTTTGACGAGAAAAAGAATGGAAAACAACGGTTCCCAAACCATAGCCAAGGCAAATCAAACCAATGAATAAGAAAGGTTGTAGTACTGAGAATTTGAGAAACATTCGAAATCGCATGATTCGTATGCTTGTGTTGTGTTGTTTGGTGATCTTTCTATCAAGTTCTATTAGTTCAAAGATTTTTTGACGAGAAAAAGAATGGAAAACTACGGTTCCCAAACCATAGCCAAGGGAAATCAAACCAATGAATAAGAAAGGTTGTGTTATAGAGAATTTGAGAAACATTCGGAATCGCATGATTCTTATGCTTGTGTTTGTGTTGTTTGGTGATCTTTCTATCAAGCTTTATTAGTTCATAGATTTATGGACTAGAAAAAGAATGGAAACCAACACTTGCCAAACCACAGCCTAGGCAAATCAAACCAATCAATAAGAAAGGTTGTATTATTGAGAATTTGAGAAACATTCGAAATCGCATGATTCGTATGCTTGTGTTTGTGTTGTTTGGTGATCTTTCTATCAATTTCTATTAGTTCAAAGATTTTTGGACGAGAAAAAGAATGGAAACCAACGGTTCCCAAATTATAGCGTAGGCAAATCAAACCAATCAATAAGAAAGGTTGTGTTATTGAGAATTTGAGAAACATTCGAAATCGCATGATTCGTATGCTTGTGTTGGTGTTGTTTGGTGATCTTTCTATCAAGTTCTATTAGTTCAAAGATTTTTTGACGAAAAAAGAATGGAAAACAACGGTTCCCAAACCATAGCCAAGGGAAATCAAACCAATGAATAACAAAGGTTGCGTTATTGAGAATTTGAGAAACATTCGGAATCACATGATTCGTATGCTTGTGTTTGTGTTGTTTGGTGATCTTTCTATCAAGTTCTATTAGTTCAAAGATTTTTGGACGAGAAAAAGAATGGAAACCAACGGTTCCCAAACCATAGACTAGGAAAATAAAACCAATCTATAAGAAAGGTTGTGTTATTGAGAATTTGAGAAACATTCGGAATCGCATGATTCGTATGCTTGTGTTGGTGTTGTCTGGTGATCTTTATATCAAGTTCTATTAGTTCAAAGATTTTTTGACGAGAAAAAGAATGGAAAACAACGGTTCCCAAACAATAGCCTAGGCAAATCAAACCAATGAATAAGAAAGGTTGTATTACTGAATTTGAGAAACATTCGAAATCGCATTATTCGTATGCTTGTGTTTGTGTTGTTTGGTGATCTTTCTATCAAGTTCTATTAGTTCAAAGATTTTTTGACGAGAAAAAGAATGGAAAACAACGGTTCCCAAACCATAGCCAAGGGAAATCAAACCAATGAATAAGAAAGGTTGTGTGATAGAGAATTTGAGTAACATTCGGAATCGCATGATTCTTATGCTTGTGTTTGTGTTGTTTGGTGATCTTTCTATCAAGTTTTATTAGTTCATAGATTTATGGACTAGAAAAAGAATGGAAACCAACACTTGCCAAACCATAGCCTAGGCAAATCAAACCAATCAATAAGAAAGGTTGTATTATTGAGAATTTGAGAAACATTCGAAATCGCATGAATCGTATGCTTGTGTTTGTGTTGTTTGGTGATCTTTCTATCAAGTTCTATTAGTTCAAAGATTTTTGGACGAGAAAAAGAATGGAAACCAACTGTTCCCAAACCATAGCCTAGGCAAATCAAACCATTCAATACGAAAGATTGTGTTGTTGAGAATTTGAGAGACATTTGGAATCGCATGATTCGTATGCTTGTGTTTGTGTTGTTTGGTGATCTTTCTATCAAGTTCTATTAGTTCAAAGATTTTTGGACGAGAAAAAGAATGGAAACCAACTGTTCCCAAACCATAGCCTAGGCAAATCAAACCAATCAATAAGAAAGGTTGTGTTGTTGAGAATTTGAGAAACATTCGGAATCGCATGATTCGTATGCTTGTGTTGGTGTTGTTTGGTGATCTTTCTATCAAGTTCTATTAGTTCAAAGATTTTTTGACGAGAAAAAGAATGGAAAACAACGGTTCCCAAACCGTAGCCTAGGCAAATCAAACCAATCAATAAGAAAGATTGTGTTGTTGAGAATTTGAGAGACATTCGGAATCGCATGATTCGTATGCTTGTGTTTGTGTTGTTTGGTGATCTTTCTATCAAGTTCTATGAGTTCAAAGATTTTTTGACGTGAAAAAGAATGGAAAACAACGGTTCCCAAACCGTAGCCTAGGCAAATCAAACCAATCAATAAGAAAGATTGTGTTGTTGAGAATTTGAGAGACATTCGGAATCGCATGATTCGTATGCTTGAGTTTGTGTTGTTTGGTGATCTTTCTATCAAGTTCTATTAGTTCAAAGATTTTTTGACGAGAAAAAGAATGGAAAACAACGGTTCCCAAACAATAGCCTAGGCAAATCAAACCAATGAATACGAAAGGTTGTATTATTGAGAATTTGAGAAACATTCGAAATCGCATGATTCGTATGCTAGTGTTTGTGTTGTTTAGTGATCTTTCTATCAAGTTCTATTAGTTCAAAGATTTATGGACTAGAAAAATAATGGAAACCAACGGTTCCCAAACTATAGCCTAGGCAAATCAAACCAATCAATACGAAAGGTTGCGTTATTGAGAATTTGAGAAACATTCGAAATCGCATGATTCGTATGCTTGTGTTTGTGTTGTTTGGTGATATTTCTATCAAGTTCTATTAGTTCAAAGATTTTTGGACGAGAAAAAGAATGGAAACCAACGGTTCCCAAACCATAGCCTAGGCAAATCAAAGCCAATCAATAAGAAAGGTTGTGTCATTGAGAATTTGAGAAACATTCGAAATCGCATGATTCGTATGCTTGTGTTGGTGTTGTTTGGTGATCTTTCTATGAACTTCTATTAGTTCAAAGATTTTTGATGAGAAAAAGAATGGAAAACAATGGCTCCCAAACCATAGCCAAGGCAAATCAAACCAATGAATAAGAAAGGTTGTAGTACTGAGAATTTGAGAAACATTCGAAATCGCATGATTCGTATGCTTGTGTTGGTGTTGTTTGGTGATCTTTCTATCAAGTTCTATTAGCTCAAAGATTTTTGGACGAGAAAAAGAATGGAAACCAACGGTTCCCAAATTATAGCCTAGGCAAATAAAACCAATCAATAAGAAAGGTTGTGTTATTGAGAATTTGAGAAACATTCGAAATCGCATGATTCGTATGCTTGTGTTGGTGTTGTTTGGTGATCTTTCTATCAAGTTCTATTAGTTCAAAGATTTTTTGACGAAAAAAGAATGGAAAACAACGGTTCCCAAACCATAGCCAAGGGAAATCAAACCAATGAATAACAAAGGTTGCGTTATTGAGAATTTGAGAAACATTCGGAATCACATGATTCGTATGCTTGTGTTTGTGTTGTTTGGTGATCTTTCTATCAAGTTCTATTAGTTCAAAGATTTTTGGACGAGAAAAAGAATGGAAACCAACGGTTCCCAAACCATAGCCTAGGCAAATAAAACCAATCTATAAGAAAGGTTGTGTTATTGAGAATTTGAGAAACATTCGGAATCGCATGATTCGTATGCTTGTGTTGGTGTTGTTTGGTGATCTTTCTATCAAGTTCTATTAGTTCAAACATTTTTTGACGAGAAAAAGAATGGAAAACAACGGTTCCTAAACAATAGCATCAAACCAATGAATAAGAAAGGTTGTGTTATAGAGAATTTGAGAAACATTCGGAATCGCATGATTCTTATGCTTGTGTTTGTGTTGTTTGGTGATCTTTCTATCAAGTTTTATTAGTTCATGGATTTATGGACTAGAAAAAGAATGGAAACCAACACTTGCCAAACCATAGCCTAGGCAAATCAAACCAATCAATAAGAAAGGTTGTATTATTGAGAATTTGAGAAACATTCGAAATCGCATGATTCGTATGCTTGTGTTTGTGTTGTTTGGTGATCTTTCTATCAAGTTCTATTAGTTCAAAGATTTTTGGACGAGAAAAAGAATGGAAACCAACGGTTCCCAAATTATAGCGTAGGCAAATCAAACCAATCAATAAGAAAGGTTGTGTTATTGAGAATTTGAGAAACATTCGAAATCGCATGATTCGTATGCTTGTGTTGGTGTTGTTTGGTGATCTTTCTATCAAGTTCTATTAGTTCAAAGATTTTTTGACGAAAAAAGAATGGAAAACAACGGTTCCCAAACCATAGCCAAGGGAAATCAAACCAATGAATAACAAAGGTTGCGTTATTGAGAATTTGAGAAACATTCGGAATCACATGATTCGTATGCTTGTGTTTGTGTTGTTTGGTGATCTTTCTATCAAGTTCTATTAGTTCAAAGATTTTTGGACGAGAAAAAGAATGGAAACCAACGGTTCCCAAACCATAGACTAGGCAAATAAAACCAATCTATAAGAAAGGTTGTGTTATTGAGAATTTGAGAAACATTCGGAATCGCATGATTCGTATGCTTGTGTTGGTGTTGTTTGGTGATCTTTCTATCAAGTTCTATTAGTTCAAAGATTTTTTGACGAGAAAAAGAATGGAAAACAACGGTTCCCAAACAATAGCCTAGGCAAATCAAACCAATGAATAAGAAAGGTTGTATTACTGAGAATTTGAGAAACATTCGAAATCGCATTATTCGTATGCTTGTGTTTGTGTTGTTTGAGGATCTTTCTATCAAGTTCTATTAGTTCAAAGATTTTTTGACGAGAAAAAGAATGGAAAACAACGGTTCCCAAACCATAGCCAAGGGAAATCAAACCAATGAATAAGAAAGGTTGTGTGATAGAGAATTTGAGTAACATTCGGAATCGCATGATTCTTATTCTTGTGTTTGTGTTGTTTGGTGATCTTTCTATCAAGTTTTATTAGTTCATAGATTTATGGACTAGAAAAAGAATGGAAACCAACACTTGCCAAACAATAGCCTAGGCAAATCAAACCAATCAATAAGAAAGGTTGTATTATTGAGAATTTGAGAAACATTCGAAATCGCATGAATCGTATGCTTGTGTTTGTGTTGTTTGGTGATCTTTCTATCAAGTTCTATTAGTTAAAAGATTTTTGGACGAGAAAAAGAATGGAAACCAACTGTTCCCAAACCATAGCCTAGGCAAATCAAACCATTCAATACGAAAGATTGTGTTGTTGAGAATTTGAGAGACATTCGGAATCGCATGATTCGTATGCTTGTGTTTGTGTTGTTTGGTGATCTTTCTATCAAGTTCTATTAGTTCAAAGATTTTTGGACGAGAAAAAGAATGGAAACCAACTGTTCCCAAACCATAGCCTAAGCAAATCAAACCAATCAATAAGAAAGGTTGTGTTGTTGAGAATTTGAGAAACATTCGAAATCGCATGATTCGTATGCTTGTGTTGGTGTTGTTTGGTGATCTTTCTATCAAGTTCTATTAGTTCAAAGATTTTTTGACGAGAAAAAGAATGGAAAACAACGGTTCCCAAACCGTAGCCTAGGCAAATCAAACCAATCAATAAGAAAGATTGTGTTGTTGAGAATTTGAGAGACATTCGGAATCGCATGATTCGTATGCTTGTGTTTGTGTTGTTTGGTGATCTTTCTATCAAGTTCTATTAGTTCAAAGATTTTTTGAAGAAAAAAGAATGGAAAACAACGGTTCCCAAACCATAGCCAAGGGAAATCAAACCAATGAATAACAAAGGTTGCGTTATTGAGAATTTGAGAAACATTCGGAATCACATGATTCGTATGCTTGTGTTTGTGTTGTTTGGTGATCTTTCTATCAAGTTCTATTAGTTCAAAGATTTTTGGACGTGAAAAAGAATGGAAACCAACGGTTCCCAAACCATAGCCTAGGCAAATAAAACCAATCTATAAGAAAGGTTGTGTTATTGAGAATTTGAGAAACATTCGGAATCGCATGATTCGTATGCTTGTGTTGGTGTTGTTTGGTGATCTTTCTATCAAGTTCTATTAGTTCAAAGATTTTTGGACGAGAAAAAGAATGGAAACCAACGGTTCCCAAACCATAGCGTAGGCAAATCAAACCAATGAATACGAAAGGTTGTATTACTGAGAATTTGAGAAACATTCGAAATCGCATGATTCGTATGCTTGTGTTTGTGTTGTTTAGTGATCTTTCTATCAAGTTCTATTAGTTCAAAGATTTTTGGACGAGAAAAAGAATGGAAACCAACGGTTCCCAAACCATAGCGTAGGCAAATCAAACCAATGAATACGAAAGGTTGTATTACTGAGAATTTGAGAAACATTCGAAATCGCATGATTCGTATGCTTGTGTTTGTGTTGTTTAGTGATCTTTCTATCAAGTTCTATTAGTTCAAAGATTTATGGACTAGAAAAAGAATGGAAACCAACGGTTCCCAAACCATAGCCTAGACAAATCAAACCAATCAATAAGAAAGGTTGCGTTATTGAGAATTTGAGAAACATTCGAAATCGCATGATTCGTATGCTTGTGTTTGTGTTGTTTGGTGATATTTCTATCAAGTTCTATTAGTTCAAAGATTTTTGGACGAGAAAAAGAATGGAAACCAACGGTTCCCAAACCATAGCCTAGGCAAATCAAACCCAATCAATAAGAAAGGTTGTGTCATTGAGAATTTGAGAAACATTCGAAATCGCATGATTCGTATGCTAGTGTTGGTGTTGTTTGGTGATCTTTCTATGAACTTCTATTAGTTCAAAGATTTTTGACGAGAAAAAGAATGCAAAACAACGGTTCCCAAACCATAGCCAAGGCAAATCAAACCAATGAATAAGAAAGGTTGTATTACTGAGAATTTGAGAAACATTCGAAATCGCATGATTAGTATGCTTGTGTTTGTGTTGTTTGGTGATCTTTCTATCAAGTTCTATTAGTTCAAACATTTTTTGACGAGAAAAAGAATGGAAAACAACGGTTCCCAAACCATAGCCAAGGCAAATCAAACCAATGAATAAGAAAGGTTGTAGTACTGAGAATTTGAGAAACATTCGAAATCGCATGATTCGTATGCTTGTGTTGTGTTGTTTGGTGATCTTTCTATCAAGTTCTATTAGTTCAAAGATTTTTTGACGAGAAAAAGAATGGAAAACTACGGTTCCCAAACCATAGCCAAGGGAAATCAAACCAATGAATAAGAAAGGTTGTGTTATAGAGAATTTGAGAAACATTCGGAATCGCATGATTCTTATGCTTGTGTTTGTGTTGTTTGGTGATCTTTCTATCAAGCTTTATTAGTTCATAGATTTATGGACTAGAAAAAGAATGGAAACCAACACTTGCCAAACCACAGCCTAGGCAAATCAAACCAATCAATAAGAAAGGTTGTATTATTGAGAATTTGAGAAACATTCGAAATCGCATGATTCGTATGCTTGTGTTTGTGTTGTTTGGTGATCTTTCTATCAATTTCTATTAGTTCAAAGATTTTTGGACGAGAAAAAGAATGGAAACCAACGGTTCCCAAATTATAGCGTAGGCAAATCAAACCAATCAATAAGAAAGGTTGTGTTATTGAGAATTTGAGAAACATTCGAAATCGCATGATTCGTATGCTTGTGTTGGTGTTGTTTGGTGATCTTTCTATCAAGTTCTATTAGTTCAAAGATTTTTTGACGAAAAAAGAATGGAAAACAACGGTTCCCAAACCATAGCCAAGGGAAATCAAACCAATGAATAACAAAGGTTGCGTTATTGAGAATTTGAGAAACATTCGGAATCACATGATTCGTATGCTTGTGTTTGTGTTGTTTGGTGATCTTTCTATCAAGTTCTATTAGTTCAAAGATTTTTGGACGAGAAAAAGAATGGAAACCAACGGTTCCCAAACCATAGACTAGGCAAATAAAACCAATCTATAAGAAAGGTTGTGTTATTGAGAATTTGAGAAACATTCGGAATCGCATGATTCGTATGCTTGTGTTGGTGTTGTTTGGTGATCTTTATATCAAGTTCTATTAGTTCAAAGATTTTTTGACGAGAAAAAGAATGGAAAACAACGGTTCCCAAACAATAGCCTAGGCAAATCAAACCAATGAATAAGAAAGGTTGTATTACTGAATTTGAGAAACATTCGAAATCGCATTATTCGTATGCTTGTGTTTGTGTTGTTTGGTGATCTTTCTATCAAGTTCTATTAGTTCAAAGATTTTTTGACGAGAAAAAGAATGGAAAACAACGGTTCCCAAACCATAGCCAAGGGAAATCAAACCAATGAATAAGAAAGGTTGTGTGATAGAGAATTTGAGTAACATTCGGAATCGCATGATTCTTATGCTTGTGTTTGTGTTGTTTGGTGATCTTTCTATCAAGTTTTATTAGTTCATAGATTTATGGACTAGAAAAAGAATGGAAACCAACACTTGCCAAACCATAGCCTAGGCAAATCAAACCAATCAATAAGAAAGGTTGTATTATTGAGAATTTGAGAAACATTCGAAATCGCATGAATCGTATGCTTGTGTTTGTGTTGTTTGGTGATCTTTCTATCAAGTTCTATTAGTTCAAAGATTTTTGGACGAGAAAAAGAATGGAAACCAACTGTTCCCAAACCATAGCCTAGGCAAATCAAACCATTCAATACGAAAGATTGTGTTGTTGAGAATTTGAGAGACATTTGGAATCGCATGATTCGTATGCTTGTGTTTGTGTTGTTTGGTGATCTTTCTATCAAGTTCTATTAGTTCAAAGATTTTTGGACGAGAAAAAGAATGGAAACCAACTGTTCCCAAACCATAGCCTAGGCAAATCAAACCAATCAATAAGAAAGGTTGTGTTGTTGAGAATTTGAGAAACATTCGGAATCGCATGATTCGTATGCTTGTGTTGTTGTTGTTTGGTGATCTTTCTATCAAGTTCTATTAGTTCAAAGATTTTTTGACGAGAAAAAGAATGGAAAACAACGGTTCCCAAACCGTAGCCTAGGCAAATCAAACCAATCAATAAGAAAGATTGTGTTGTTGAGAATTTGAGAGACATTCGGAATCGCATGATTCGTATGCTTGTGTTTGTGTTGTTTGGTGATCTTTCAATCAAGTTCTATGAGTTCAAAGATTTTTTGACGTGAAAAAGAATGGAAAACAACGGTTCCCAAACCGTAGCCTAGGCAAATCAAACCAATCAATAAGAAAGATTGTGTTGTTGAGAATTTGAGAGACATTCGGAATCGCATGATTCGTATGCTTGAGTTTGTGTTGTTTGGTGATCTTTCTATCAAGTTCTATTAGTTCAAAGATTTTTTGACGAGAAAAAGAATGGAAAACAACGGTTCCCAAACAATAGCCTAGGCAAATCAAACCAATGAATACGAAAGGTTGTATTACTGAGAATTTGAGAAACATTCGAAATCGCATGATTCGTATGCTAGTGTTTGTGTTGTTTAGTGATCTTTCTATCAAGTTCTATTAGTTCAAAGATTTATGGACTAGAAAAATAATGGAAACCAACGGTTCCCAAACCATAGCCTAGGCAAATCAAACCAATCAATACGAAAGGTTGCGTTATTGAGAATTTGAGAAACATTCGAAATCGCATGATTCGTATGCTTGTGTTTGTGTTGTTTGGTGATATTTCTATCAAGTTCTATTAGTTCAAAGATTTTTGGACGAGAAAAAGAATGGAAACCAACGGTTCCCAAACCATAGCCTAGGCAAATCAAAGCCAATCAATAAGAAAGGTTGTGTCATTGAGAATTTGAGAAACATTCGAAATCGCATGATTCGTATGCTTGTGTTGGTGTTGTTTGGTGATCTTTCTATGAACTTCTATTAGTTCAAAGATTTTTGATGAGAAAAAGAATGGAAAACAATGGCTCCCAAACCATAGTCAAGGCAAATCAAACTAATGAATAAGAAAGGTTGTAGTACTGAGAATTTGAGAAACATTCGAAATCGCATGATTCGTATGCTTGTGTTGGTGTTGTTTGGTGATCTTTCTATCAAGTTCTATTAGCTCAAAGATTTTTGGACGAGAAAAAGAATGGAAACCAACGGTTCCCAAATTATAGCCTAGGCAAATAAAACCAATCAATAAGAAAGGTTGTGTTATTGAGAATTTGAGAAACATTCGAAATCGCATGATTCGTATGCTTGTGTTGGTGTTGTTTGGTGATCTTTCTATCAAGTTCTATTAGTTCAAAGATTTTTTGACGAAAAAAGAATGGAAAACAACGGTTCCCAAACCATAGCCAAGGGAAATCAAACCAATGAATAACAAAGGTTGCGTTATTGAGAATTTGAGAAACATTCGGAATCACATGATTCGTATGCTTGTGTTTGTGTTGTTTGGTGATCTTTCTATCAAGTTCTATTAGTTCAAAGATTTTTGGACGAGAAAAAGAATGGAAACCAACGGTTCCCAAACCATAGCTTAGGCAAATAAAACCAATCTATAAGAAAGGTTGTGTTATTGAGAATTTGAGAAACATTCGGAATCGCATGATTCGTATGCTTGTGTTGGTGTTGTTTGGTGATCTTTCTATCAAGTTCTATTAGTTCAAACATTTTTTGACGAGAAAAAGAATGGAAAACAACGGTTCCCAAACAATAGCATCAAACCAATGAATAAGAAAGGTTGTGTTATAGAGAATTTGAGAAACATTCGGAATCGCATGATTCTTATGCTTGTGTTTGTGTTGTTTGGTGATCTTTCTATCAAGTTTTATTAGTTCATGGATTTATGGACTAGAAAAAGAATGGAAACCAACACTTGCCAAACCATAGCCTAGGCAAATCAAACCAATCAATAAGAAAGGTTGTATTATTGAGAATTTGAGAAACATTCGAAATCGCATGATTCGTATGCTTGTGTTTGTGTTGTTTGGTGATCTTTCTATCAAGTTCTATTAGTTCAAAGATTTTTGGACGAGAAAAAGAATGGAAACCAACTGTTCCCAAACCATAGCCTAGGCAAATCAAACCAATCAATAAGAAAGGTTGTGTTGTTGAGAATTTGAGAAACATTCGGAATCGCATGATTCGTATGCTTGTGTTGTTGTTGTTTGGTGATCTTTCTATCAAGTTCTATTAGTTCAAAGATTTTTTGACGAGAAAAAGAATGGAAAACAACGGTTCCCAAACCGTAGCCTAGGCAAATCAAACCAATCAATAAGAAAGATTGTGTTGTTGAGAATTTGAGAGACATTCGGAATCGCATGATTCGTATGCTTGTGTTTGTGTTGTTTGGTGATCTTTCAATCAAGTTCTATGAGTTCAAAGATTTTTTGACGTGAAAAAGAATGGAAAACAACGGTTCCCAAACCGTAGCCTAGGCAAATCAAACCAATCAATAAGAAAGATTGTGTTGTTGAGAATTTGAGAGACATTCGGAATCGCATGATTCGTATGCTTGAGTTTGTGTTGTTTGGTGATCTTTCTATCAAGTTCTATTAGTTCAAAGATTTTTTGACGAGAAAAAGAATGGAAAACAACGGTTCCCAAACAATAGCCTAGGCAAATCAAACCAATGAATACGAAAGGTTGTATTACTGAGAATTTGAGAAACATTCGAAATCGCATGATTCGTATGCTAGTGTTTGTGTTGTTTAGTGATCTTTCTATCAAGTTCTATTAGTTCAAAGATTTATGGACTAGAAAAATAATGGAAACCAACGGTTCCCAAACCATAGCCTAGGCAAATCAAACCAATCAATACGAAAGGTTGCGTTATTGAGAATTTGAGAAACATTCGAAATCGCATGATTCGTATGCTTGTGTTTGTGTTGTTTGGTGATATTTCTATCAAGTTCTATTAGTTCAAAGATTTTTGGACGAGAAAAAGAATGGAAACCAACGGTTCCCAAACCATAGCCTAGGCAAATCAAAGCCAATCAATAAGAAAGGTTGTGTCATTGAGAATTTGAGAAACATTCGAAATCGCATGATTCGTATGCTTGTGTTGGTGTTGTTTGGTGATCTTTCTATGAACTTCTATTAGTTCAAAGATTTTTGATGAGAAAAAGAATGGAAAACAATGGCTCCCAAACCATAGTCAAGGCAAATCAAACTAATGAATAAGAAAGGTTGTAGTACTGAGAATTTGAGAAACATTCGAAATCGCATGATTCGTATGCTTGTGTTGGTGTTGTTTGGTGATCTTTCTATCAAGTTCTATTAGCTCAAAGATTTTTGGACGAGAAAAAGAATGGAAACCAACGGTTCCCAAATTATAGCCTAGGCAAATAAAACCAATCAATAAGAAAGGTTGTGTTATTGAGAATTTGAGAAACATTCGAAATCGCATGATTCGTATGCTTGTGTTGGTGTTGTTTGGTGATCTTTCTATCAAGTTCTATTAGTTCAAAGATTTTTTGACGAAAAAAGAATGGAAAACAACGGTTCCCAAACCATAGCCAAGGGAAATCAAACCAATGAATAACAAAGGTTGCGTTATTGAGAATTTGAGAAACATTCGGAATCACATGATTCGTATGCTTGTGTTTGTGTTGTTTGGTGATCTTTCTATCAAGTTCTATTAGTTCAAAGATTTTTGGACGAGAAAAAGAATGGAAACCAACGGTTCCCAAACCATAGCTTAGGCAAATAAAACCAATCTATAAGAAAGGTTGTGTTATTGAGAATTTGAGAAACATTCGGAATCGCATGATTCGTATGCTTGTGTTGGTGTTGTTTGGTGATCTTTCTATCAAGTTCTATTAGTTCAAACATTTTTTGACGAGAAAAAGAATGGAAAACAACGGTTCCCAAACAATAGCATCAAACCAATGAATAAGAAAGGTTGTGTTATAGAGAATTTGAGAAACATTCGGAATCGCATGATTCTTATGCTTGTGTTTGTGTTGTTTGGTGATCTTTCTATCAAGTTTTATTAGTTCATGGATTTATGGACTAGAAAAAGAATGGAAACCAACACTTGCCAAACCATAGCCTAGGCAAATCAAACCAATCAATAAGAAAGGTTGTATTATTGAGAATTTGAGAAACATTCGAAATCGCATGATTCGTATGCTTGTGTTTGTGTTGTTTGGTGATCTTTCTATCAAGTTCTATTAGTTCAAAGATTTTTGGACGAGAAAAAGAATGGAAACCAACGGTTCCCAAATTATAGCGTAGGCAAATCAAACCAATCAATAAGAAAGGTTGTGTTATTGAGAATTTGAGAAACATTCGAAATCGCATGATTCGTATGCTTGTGTTGGTGTTGTTTGGTGATCTTTCTATCAAGTTCTATTAGTTCAAAGATTTTTTGACGAAAAAAGAATGGAAAACAACGGTTCCCAAACCATAGCCAAGGGAAATCAAACCAATGAATAACAAAGGTTGCGTTATTGAGAATTTGAGAAACATTCGGAATCACATGATTCGTATGCTTGTGTTTGTGTTGTTTGGTGATCTTTCTATCAAGTTCTATTAGTTCAAAGATTTTTGGACGAGAAAAAGAATGGAAACCAACGGTTCCCAAACCATAGACTAGGCAAATAAAACCAATCTATAAGAAAGGTTATGTTATTGAGAATTTGAGAAACATTCGGAATCGCATGATTCGTATGCTTGTGTTGGTGTTGTTTGGTGATCTTTCTATCAAGTTCTATTAGTTCAAAGATTTTTTGACGAGAAAAAGAATGGAAAACAACGGTTCCCAAACAATAGCCTAGGCAAATCAAACCAATGAATAAGAAAGGTTGTATTACTGAGAATTTGAGAAACATTCGAAATCGCATTATTCGTATGCTTGTGTTTGTGTTGTTTGAGGATCTTTCTATCAAGTTCTATTAGTTCAAAGATTTTTTGACGAGAAAAAGAATGGAAAACAACGGTTCCCAAACCATAGCCAAGGGAAATCAAACCAATGAATAAGAAAGGTTGTGTGATAGAGAATTTGAGTAACATTCGGAATCGCATGATTCTTATTCTTGTGTTTGTGTTGTTTGGTGATCTTTCTATCAAGTTTTATTAGTTCATAGATTTATGGACTAGAAAAAGAATGGAAACCAACACTTGCCAAACAATAGCCTAGGCAAATCAAACCAATCAATAAGAAAGGTTGTATTATTGAGAATTTGAGAAACATTCGAAATCGCATGAATCGTATGCTTGTGTTTGTGTTGTTTGGTGATCTTTCTATCAAGTTCTATTAGTTAAAAGATTTTTGGACGAGAAAAAGAATGGAAACCAACTGTTCCCAAACCATAGCCTAGGCAAATCAAACCATTCAATACGAAAGATTGTGTTGTTGAGAATTTGAGAGACATTCGGAATCGCATGATTCGTATGCTTGTGTTTGTGTTGTTTGGTGATCTTTCTATCAAGTTCTATTAGTTCAAAGATTTTTGGACGAGAAAAAGAATGGAAACCAACTGTTCCCAAACCATAGCCTAAGCAAATCAAACCAATCAATAAGAAAGGTTGTGTTGTTGAGAATTTGAGAAACATTCGAAATCGCATGATTCGTATGCTTGTGTTGGTGTTGTTTGGTGATCTTTCTATCAAGTTCTATTAGTTCAAAGATTTTTTGACGAGAAAAAGAATGGAAAACAACGGTTCCCAAACCGTAGCCTAGGCAAATCAAACCAATCAATAAGAAAGATTGTGTTGTTGAGAATTTGAGAGACATTCGGAATCGCATGATTCGTATGCTTGTGTTTGTGTTGTTTTGTGAACTTTCTATCAAGTTCTATTAGTTCAAAGATTTTTTGACGTGAAAAAGAATGGAAAACAACGGTTCCCAAACCATAGCCAAGGCAAATCAAACCAATGAATAAGAAAGGTTGTAGTACTGAGAATTTGAGAAACATTCGAAACCGCATGATTTGTATGCTTGTGTTGTGTTGTTTGGTGATCTTTCTATCAAGTTCTATTAGTTCAAAGATTTTTTGACGAGAAAAAGAATGGAAAACAACGGTTCCCAAACCATAGCCAAGGGAAATCAAACCAATGAATAAGAAAGGTTGTGTTATAGAGAATTTGAGAAACATTCGGAATCGCATGATTCTTATGCTTGTGTTTGTGTTGTTTGGTAATCTTTCTATCAAGTTTTATTAGTTCATAGATTTATGGACTAGAAAAAGAATGGAAACCAACACTTGCCAAACCATAGCCTAGGCAAATCAAACCAATCAATAAGAAAGGTTGTATTATTGAGAATTTGAGAAACATTCGAAATCGCATGATTCGTATGCTTGTGTTTGTGTTGTTTGGTGATCTTTCTATCAAGTTCTATTAGTTCAAAGATTTTTGGACGAGAAAAAGAATGGAAACCAACGGTTCCCAAATTATAGCGTAGGCAAATCAAACCAATCAATAAGAAAGGTTGTGTTATTGAGAATTTGAGAAACATTCGAAATCGCATGATTCGTATGCTTGTGTTGGTGTTGTTTGGTGATCTTTCTATCAAGTTCTAATAGTTCAAAGATTTTTGGACGAGAAAAAGAATGGAAACCAAAGGTTCCCAAACCATAGCCTAGGCAAATCAAACCAATCAATAAGAAAGGTTGTGTTATTGAGAATTTGAGAAACATTCGAAATCGCATGATTCGTATGCTTGTGTTGGTGTTGTTTGGTGATCTTTCTATCAAGTTCTATTAGTTCAAAGATTTTTTGACGAAAAAAGAATGGAAAACAACGGTTCCCAAACCATAGCCAAGGGAAATCAAACCAATGAATAACAAAGGTTGCGTTATTGAGAATTTGAGAAACACTCAGAATCACATGATTCGTATGCTTGTGTTTGTGTTGTTTGGTGATCTTTCTATCAAGTTCTATTAGTTCAAAGATTTTTGGACGAGAAAAAGAATGGAAACCAACGGTTCCCAAACCATAGCCTAGGCAAATAAAACCAATCTATAAGAAAGGTTGTGTTATTGAGAATTTGAGAAACATTCGGAATCGCATGATTCGTATGCTTGTGTTGGTGTTGTTTGGTGATCTTTCTATCAAGTTCTATTAGTTCAAACATTTTTTGACGAGAAAAAGAATGGAAAACAACGGTTCCCAAACAATAGCATCAAACCAATGAATAAGAAAGGTTGTGTTATAGAGAATTTGAGAAACATTCGGAATCGCATGATTCTTATGCTTGTGTTTGTGTTGTTTGGTGATCTTTCTATCAAGTTTTATTAGTTCATAGATTTATGGACCAGAAAAAGAATGGAAAACAACACTTGCCAAACCATAGCCTAGGCAAATCAAACCAATCAATAAGAAAGGTTGTATTATTGAGAATTTGAGAAACATTCGAAATCGCATGATTCGTATGCTTGTGTTTGTGTTGTTTGGTGATCTTTCTATCAAGTTCTATTAGTTCAAAGATTTTTGCACGAGAAAAAGAATGGAAACCAACGGTTCCCAAACCATAGCATAGGCAAATCAAACCAATGAATACGAAAGGTTGTATTACTGAGAATTTGAGAAACATTCGAAATCGCATGATTCGTATGCTTGTGTTTGTGTTGTTTAGTGATCTTTCTATCAAGTTCTATTAGTTCAAAGATTTATGGACTAGAAAAAGAATGGAAACCAACGGTTCCCAAACCATAGCCTAGGCAAATCAAACCAATCAATAAGAAAGGTTGCGTTATTGAGAATTTGAGAAACATTCGAAATCGCATGATTCGTATGCTTGTGTTTGTGTTGTTTGGTGATATTTCTATCAAGTTCTATTAGTTCAAAGATTTTTGGACGAGAAAAAGAATGGAAACCAACGGTTCCCAAACCATAGCCTAGGCAAATCAAACCCAATCAATAAGAAAGGTTGTGTCATTGAGAATTTGAGAAACATTCGAAATCGCATGATTCGTATGCTTGTGTTGGTGTTGTTTGGTGATCTTTCTATGAACTTCTATTAGTTCAAAGATTTTTGACGAGAAAAAGAATGGAAAACAACGGTTCCCAAACCATAGCCAAGGCAAATCAAACCAATGAATAAGAAAGGTTGTATTACTGGGAATTTGAGAAACATTCGAAATCGCATGATTCGTATGCTTGTGTTTGTGTTGTTTGGTGATCTTTCTATCAAGTTCTATTAGTTCAAATATTTTTTGACGAGAAAAAGAATGGAAAACAACGGTTCCCAAACCATAGCCAAGGCAAATCAAACCAATGAATAAGAAAGGTTGTAGTACTGAGAATTTGAGAAACATTCGAAATCGCATGATTCGTATGCTTGTGTTGTGTTGTTTGGTGATCTTTCTATCAAGTTCTATTAGTTCAAAGATTTTTTGACGAGAAAAAGAATGGAAAACAACGGTTCCCAAACCATAGCCAAGGGAAATCAAACCAATGAATAAGAAAGGTTGTGTTATAGAGAATTTGAGAAACATTCGGAATCGCATGATTCTTATGCTTGTGTTTGTGTAATTTGGTGATCTTTCTATCAAGCTTTATTAGTTCATAGATTTATGGACTAGAAAAAGAATGGAAACCAACACTTGCCAAACCATAGCCTAGGCAAATCAAACCAATCAATAAGAAAGGTTGTATTATTGAGAATTTGAGAAACATTCGAAATCGCATGATTCGTATGCTTGTGTTTGTGTTGTTTGGTGATCTTTCTATCAAGTTCTATTAGTTCAAAGATTTTTGGACGAGAAAAAGAATGGAAACCAACTGTTCCCAAACCATAGCCTAAGCAAATCAAACCAATCAATAAGAAAGGTTGTGTTGTTGAGAATTTGAGAAACATTCGAAATCGCATGATTCGTATGCTTGTGTTGGTGTTGTTTGGTGATCTTTCTATCAAGTTCTATTAGTTCAAAGATTTTTTGACGAGAAAAAGAATGGAAAACAACGGTTCCCAAACCGTAGCCTAGGCAAATCAAACCAATCAATAAGAAAGATTGTGTTGTTGAGAATTTGAGAGACATTCGGAATCGCATGATTCGTATGCTTGTGTTTGTGTTGTTTGGTGATCTTTCTATCAAGTTCTATTAGTTCAAAGATTTTTTGACGTGAAAAAGAATGGAAAACAACGGTTCCCAAACCATAGCCAAGGCAAATCAAACCAATGAATAAGAAAGGTTGTAGTACTGAGAATTTGAGAAACATTCGAAACCGCATGATTGGTATGCTTGTGTTGTGTTGTTTGGTGATCTTTCTATCAAGTTCTATTAGTTCAAAGATTTTTTGACGAGAAAAAGAATGGAAAACAACGGTTCCCAAACCATAGCCAAGGGAAATCAAACCAATGAATAAGAAAGGTTGTGTTATAGAGAATTTGAGAAACATTCGGAATCGCATGATTCTTATGCTTGTGTTTCTGTTGTTTGGTGATCTTTCTATCAAGTTTTATTAGTTCATAGATTTATGGACTAGAAAAAGAATGGAAACCAACACTTGCCAAACCATAGTCTAGGCAAATCAAACCAATCAATAAGAAAGGTTGTATTATTGAGAATTTGAGAAACATTCGAAATCGCATGATTCGTATGCTTGTGTTTGTGTTGTTTGGTGATCTTTCTATCAAGTTCTATTAGTTCAAAGATTTTTGAACGAGAAAAAGAATGGAAACCAACGGTTCCCAAATTATAGCGTAGGCAAATCAAACCAATCAATAAGAAAGGTTGTGTTATTGAGAATTTGAGAAACATTCGAAATCGCATGATTCGTATGCTTGTGTTGGTGTTGTTTGGTGATCTTTCTATCAAGTTCTATTAGTTCAAAGATTTTTTGACGAAAAAAGAATGGAAAATAACGGTTCCCAAACCATAGCCAAGGGAAATCAAACCAATGAATAACAAAGGTTGCGTTATTGAGAATTTGAGAAACATTCGGAATCACATGATTCGTATGCTTGTGTTTGTGTTGTTTGGTGATCTTTCTATCAAGTTCTAATAGTTCAAAGATTTTTGGACGAGAAAAAGAATGGAAACCAAAGGTTCCCAAACCATAGCCTAGGCAAATCAAACCAATCAATAAGAAAGGTTGTGTTATTGAGAATTTGACAAACATTCGGAATCGCATGATTCGTATGCTTGTGTTTGTGTTGTTTGGTGATCTTTCTATCAAGCTCTATTAGCTCAAAGATTTTTGGACGAGAAAAAGAACGGAAACCAACGGTTCCCAAATTATAGCCTAGGCAAATAAAACCAATCAACAAGAAAGGTTGTGTTATTGAGAATTTGAGAAACATTCGAAATCGCATGATTCGTATGCTTGTGTTGGTGTTGTTTGGTGATCTTTCTATCAAGTTCTATTAGTTCAAAGATTTTTTGACGAAAAAAGAATGGAAAACAACGGTTCCCAAACCATAGCCAAGGGAAATAAACCAATGAATAACAAAGGTTGCGTTATTGAGAATTTGAGAAACATTCAGAATCACATGATTCGTATGCTTGTGTTTGTGTTGTTTGGTGATCTTTCTATCAAGTTCTATTAGTTCAAAGATTTTTGGACGAGAAAAAGAATGGAAACCAACGGTTCCCAAACCATAGCCTAGGCAAATAAAACCAATCTATAAGAAAGGTTGTGTTATTGAGAATTTGAGAAACATTCGGAATCGCATGATTCGTATGCTTGTGTTGGTGTTGTTTGGTGATCTTTCTATCAAGTTCTATTAGTTCAAACATTTTTTGACGAGAAAAATAATGGAAAACAACGGTTCCCAAACAATAGCATCAAACCAATGAATAAGAAAGGTTGTGTTATAGAGAATTTGAGAAACATTCGGAATCGCATGATTCTTATGCTTGTGTTTGTGTTGTTTGGTGATCTTTCTATCAAGTTTTATTAGTTCATAGATTTATGGACTAGAAAAAGAATGGAAACCAACACTTGCCAAACTATAGCCTAGGCAAATCAAACCAATCAATAAGAAAGGTTGTATTATTGAGAATTTGAGAAACATTCGAAATCGCATGATTCGTATGCTTGTGTTTGTGTTGTTTGGTGATCTTTCTATCAAGTTCTATTAGTTCAAAGATTTTTGCACGAGAAAAAGAATGGAAACCAACGGTTCCCAAACCATAGCATAGGCAAATCAAACCAATGAATACGAAAGGTTGTATTACTGAGAATTTGAGAAACATTCGAAATCGCATGATTCGTATGCTTGTGTTTGTGTTGTTTAGTGATCTTTCTATCAAGTTCTATTAGTTCAAAGATTTATGGACTAGAAAAAGAATGGAAACCAACGGTTCCCAAACCATAGCCTAGGCAAATCAAACCAATCAATAAGAAAGGTTGCGTTTTTGAGAATTTGAGAAACATTCGAAATCGCATGATTCGTATGCTTGTGTTTGTGTTGTTTGGTGATATTTCTATCAAGTTCTATTAGTTCAAAGATTTTTGGACGAGAAAAAGAATGGAAACCAACGGTTCCCAAACCATAGCCTAGGCAAATCAAACCCAATCAATAAGAAAGGTTGTGTCATTGAGAATTTGAGAAACATTCGAAATCGCATGATTCGTATGCTTGTGTTGGTGTTGTTTGGTGATCTTTCTATGAACTTCTATTAGTTCAAAGATTTTTGACGAGAAAAAGAATGGAAAACAACGGTTCCCAAACCATAGCCAAGGCAAATCAAACCAATGAATAAGAAAGGTTGTATTACTGAGAATTTGAGAAACATTCGAAATCGCATGATTCGTATGCTTGTGTTTGTGTTGTTTGGTGATCTTTCTATCAAGTTCTATTAGTTCAAAGATTTTTTGACGAGAAAAAGAATGGAAAACAACGGTTCCCAAACCATAGCCAAGGCAAATCAAACCAATGAATAAGAAAGGTTGTAGTACTGAGAATTTGAGAAACATTCGAAATCGCATGATTCGTATGCTTGTGTTGTGTTGTTTGGTGATCTTTCTATCAAGTTCTATTAGTTCAAAGATTTTTTGACGAGAAAAAGAATGGAAAACAACGGTTCCCAAACCATAGCCAAGGGAAATCAAACCAATGAATAAGAAAGGTTGTGTTATAGAGAATTTGAGAAACATTCGGAATCGCATGATTCTTATGCTTGTGTTTGTGTTGTTTGGTGATCTTTCTATCAAACTTTATTAGTTCATAGATTTATGGACTAGAAAAAGAATGGAAACCAACACTTGCCAAACCATAGCCTAGGCAAATCAAACCAATCAATAAGAAAGGTTGTATTATTGAGAATTTGAGAAACATTCGAAATCGCATGATTCGTATGCTTGTGTTTGTGTTGTTTGGTGATCTTTCTATCAAGTTCTATTAGTTCAAAGATTTTTGGACGAGAAAAAGAATGGAAACCAACGGTTCCCAAATTATAGCGTAGGCAAATCAAACCAATCAATAAGAAAGGTTGTGTTATTGAGAATTTGAGAAACATTCGAAATCGCATGATTCGTATGCTTGTGTTGGTGTTGTTTGGTGATTTTTCTATCAAGTTCTATTAGTTCAAAGATTTTTTGACGAAAAAAGAATGGAAAACAACGGTTCCCAAACCATAGCCAAGGGAAATCAAACCAATGAATAACAAAGGTTGCGTTATTGAGAATTTGAGAAACATTCGGAATCACATGATTCGTATGCTTGTGTTTGTGTTGTTTGGTGATCTTTCTATCAAGTTCTATTAGTTCAAAGATTTTTGGACGAGAAAAAGAATGGAAACCAACGGTTCCCAAACCATAGACTAGGCAAATAAAACCAATCTATAAGAAAGGTTGTGTTATTGAGAATTTGAGAAACATTCGGAATCGCATGATTCGTATGCTTGTGTTGGTGTTGTTTGGTGATCTTTATATCAAGTTCTATTAGTTCAAAGATTTTTTGACGAGAAAAAGAATGGAAAACAACGGTTCCCAAACAATAGCCTAGGCAAATCAAACCAATGAATAAGAAAGGTTGTATTACTGAATTTGAGAAACATTCGAAATCGCATTATTCGTATGCTTGTGTTTGTGTTGTTTGGTGATCTTTCTATCAAGTTCTATTAGTTCAAAGATTTTTTTACGAGAAAAAGAATGGAAAACAACGGTTCCCAAACCATAGCCAAGGAAAATCAACCCAATGAATAAGAACGGTTGTGTGATATAGAATTTGAGTAACATTCGGAATCGCATGATTCTTATGCTTGTGTTTGTGTTGTTTGGCGATCTTTCTATCAAGTTTTATTAGTTCATAGATTTATGGACTAGAAAAAGAATGGAAACCAACACTTGCCAAACCATAGCCTAGGCAAATCAAACCAATCAATAAGAAAGGTTGTATTATTGAGAATTTGAGAAACATTCGAAATCGCATGAATCGTATGCTTGTGTTTGTGTTGTTTGGTGATCTTTCTATCAAGTTCTATTAGTTCAAAGATTTTTGGACGAGAAAAAGAATGGAAACCAACTGTTCCCAAACCATAGCCTAGGCAAATCAAACCATTCAATACGAAAGATTGTGTTGTTGAGAATTTGAGAGACATTCGGAATCGCATGATTCTTATGCTTGTGTTTGTGTTGTTTGGTGATCTTTCTATCAAGTTCTATTAGTTCAAAGATTTTTGGACGAGAAAAAGAATGGAAACCAACTGTTCCCAAACCATAGCCTAGGCAAATCAAACCAATCAATAAGAAAGGTTGTGTTGTTGAGAATTTGAGAAACATTCGGAATCGCATGATTCGTATGCTTGTGTTGGTGTTGTTTGGTGATCTTTCTATCAAGTTCTATTAGTTCAAAGATTTTTTGACGAGAAAAAGAATGGAAAACAACGGTTCCCAAACCGTAGCCTAGGCAAATCAAACCAATCAATAAGAAAGATTGTGTTGTTGAGAATTCGAGAGACATTCGGAATCGCATGATTCGTATGCTTGTGTTTGTGTTGTTTGGTGATCTTTCTATCAAGTTCTATGAGTTCAAAGATTTTTTGACGTGAAAAAGAATGGAAAACAACGGTTCCCAAACCGTAGCCTAGGCAAATCAAACCAATCAATAAGAAAGATTGTGTTGTTGAGAATTTGAGAGAGATTCGGAATCGCATGATTCGTATGCTTGTGTTTGTGTTGTTTGGTGATCTTTCTATCAAGTTCTATTAGTTCAAAGATTTTTGGACGAGAAAAAGAATGGAAACCAACGGTTTCCAAACCATAGCCTAGGCAAATCAAACCCAATCAATAAGAAAGGTTGTGTCATTGAGAATTTGAGAAACATTCGAAATCGCATGATTCGTATGCTTGTGTTGGTGTTGTTTGGTGATCTTTCTATGAACTTCTATTAGTTCCAAGATTTTTGACGAGAAAAAGAATGGAAAACAACGGCTCCCAAACCATAGCGAAGGCAAATCAAACCAATGAATAAGAAAGGTTGTAGTACTGAGAATTTGAGAAACATTCGAAATCGCATGATTCGTATGCTTGTGTTGGTGTTGTTTGGTGATCTTTCTATCAAGTTCTATTAGCTCAAAGATTTTTGGACGAGAAAAAGAATGGAAACCAACGGTTCCCAAATTATAGCCTAGGCAAATAAAACCAATCAATAAGAAAGGTTGTGTTATTGAGAATTTGAGAAACATTCGAAATCGCATGATTCGTATGCTTGTGTTGGTGTATTTTGGTGATCTTGCTATCAAGTTCTATTAGTTCAAAGATTTTTTGACGAAAAAAGAATGGAAAACAACGGTTCCCAAACCATAGCCAAGGGAAATCAAACCAATGAATAACAAAGGTTGCGTTATTGAGAATTTGAGAAACATTCGGAATCACATGATTCGTATGCTTGTGTTTGTGTTGTTTGGTGATCTTTCTATCAAGTTCTATTAGTTCAAAGATTTTTGGACGAGAAAAAGAATGGAAACCAACGGTTCCCAAACCATAGCCTAGGCAAATAAAACCAATCTATAAGAAAGGTTGTGTTATTGAGAATTTGAGAAACATTCGGAATCGCATGATTCGTATGCTTGTGTTGGTGTTGTTTGGTGATCTTTCTATCAAGTTCTATTAGTTCAAACATTTTTTGACGAGAAAAAGAATGGAAAACAACGGTTCCCAAACAATAGCATCAAACCAATGAATAAGAAAGGTTGTGTTATAGAGAATTTGAGAAACATTCGGAATCGCATGATTCTTATGCTTGTGTTTGTGTTGTTTGGTGATCTTTCTATCAAGTTTTATTAGTTCATGGATTTATGGACTAGAAAAAGAATGGAAACCAACACTTGCCAAACCATAGCCTAGGCAAATCAAACCAATCAATAAGAAAGGTTGTATTATTGAGAATTTGAGAAGCATTCGAAATCGCATGATTCGTATGCTTGTGTTTGTGTTGTTTGGTGATCTTTCTATCAAGTTCTATTAGTTCAAAGATTTTTGGACGAGAAAAAGAATGGAAACCAACGGTTCCCAAATTATAGCGTAGGCAAATGAAACCAATCAATAAGAAAGGTTGTGTTATTGAGAATTTGAGAAACATTCGAAATCACATGATTCGTATGCTTGTGTTGGTGTTGTTTGGTGATCTTTCTATCAAGTTCTATTAGTTCAAAGATTTTTTGACGAAAAAAGAATGGAAAACAACGGTTCCCAAACCATAGCCAAGGGAAATCAAACCAATGAATAACAAAGGTTGCGTTATTGAGAATTTGAGAAACATTCGGAATCACATGATTCGTATGCTTGTGTTTGTGTTGTTTGGTGATCTTTCTATCAAGTTCTATTAGTTCAAAGATTTTTGGACGAGAAAAAGAATGGAAACCAACGGTTCCCAAACCATAGACTAGGCAAATAAAACCAATCTATAAGAAAGGTTGTGTTATTGAGAATTTGAGAAACATTCGGAATCGCATGATTCGTATGCTTGTGTTGGTGTTGTTTGGTGATCTTTCTATCAAGTTCTATTAGTTCAAAGATTTTTTGACGAGAAAAAGAATGGAAAACAACGGTTCCCAAACAATAGCCTAGGCAAATCAAACCAATGAATAAGAAAGGTTGTATTACTGAGAATTTGAGAAACATTCGAAATCGCATTATTCGTATGCTTGTGTTTGTATTGTTTGAGGATCTTTCTATCAAGTTCTATTAGTTCAAAGATTTTTTGACGAGAAAAAGAATGGAAAACAACGGTTCCCAAACCATAGCCAAGGGAAATCAAACCAATGAATAAGAAAGGTTGTGTGATAGAGAATTTGAGTAACATTCGGAATCGCATGATTCTTATTCTTGTGTTTGTGTTGTTTGGTGATCTTTCTATCAAGTTTTATTAGTTCATAGATTTATGGACTAGAAAAAGAATGGAAACCAACACTTGCCAAACAATAGCCTAGGCAAATCAAACCAATCAATAAGAAAGGTTGTATTATTGAGAATTTGAGAAACATTCGAAATCGCATGAATCGTATGCTTGTGTTTGTGTTGTTTGGTGATCTTTCTATCAAGTTCTATTAGTTAAAAGATTTTTGGACGAGAAAAAGAATGGAAACCAACTGTTCCCAAACCATAGCCTAGGCAAATCAAACCATTCAATACGAAAGATTGTGTTGTTGAGAATTTGAGAGACATTCGGAATCGCATGATTCGTATGCTTGTGTTTGTGTTGTTTGGTGATCTTTCTATCAAGTTCTATTAGTTCAAAGATTTTTGGACGAGAAAAAGAATGGAAACCAACTGTTCCCAAACCATAGCCTAAGCAAATCAAACCAATCAATAAGAAAGGTTGTGTTGTTGAGAATTTGAGAAACATTCGAAATCGCATGATTCGTATGCTTGTGTTGGTGTTGTTTGGTGATCTTTCTATCAAGTTCTATTAGTTCAAAGATTTTTTGACGAGAAAAAGAATGGAAAACAACGGTTCCCAAACCGTAGCCTAGGCAAATCAAACCAATCAATAAGAAAGATTGTGTTGTTGAGAATTTGAGAGACATTCGGAATCGCATGATTCGTATGCTTGTGTTTGTGTTGTTTGGTGAACTTTCTATCAAGTTCTATTAGTTCAAAGATTTTTTGACGTGAAAAAGAATGGAAAACAACGGTTCCCAAACCATAGCCAAGGCAAATCAAACCAATGAATAAGAAAGGTTGTAGTACTGAGAATTTGAGAAACATTCGAAACCGCATGATTTGTATGCTTGTGTTGTGTTGTTTGGTGATCTTTCTATCAAGTTCTATTAGTTCAAAGATTTTTTGACGAGAAAAAGAATGGAAAACAACGGTTCCGAAACCATAGCCAAGGGAAATCAAACCAATGAATAAGAAAGGTTGTGTTATAGAGAATTTGAGAAACATTCGGAATCGCATGATTCTTATGTTTGTGTTTGTGTTGTTTGGTAATCTTTCTATCAAGTTTTATTAGTTCATAGATTTATGGACTAGAAAAAGAATGGAAACCAACACTTGCCAAACCATAGCCTAGGCAAATCAAACCAATCAATAAGAAAGGTTGTATTATTGAGAATTTGAGAAACATTCGAAATCGCATGATTCGTATGCTTGTGTTTGTGTTGTTTGGTGATCTTTCTATCAAGTTCTATTAGTTCAAAGATTTTTGTACGAGAAAAAGAATGGAAACCAACGGTTCCCAAATTATAGCGTAGGCAAATCAAACCAATCAATAAGAAAGGTTGTGTTATTGAGAATTTGAGAAACATTCGAAATCGCATGATTCGTATGCTTGTGTTGGTGTTGTTTGGTGATCTTTCTATCAAGTTCTAATAGTTCAAAGATTTTTGGACGAGAAAAAGAATGGAAACCAAAGGTTCCCAAACCATAGCCTAGGCAAATCAAACCAATCAATAAGAAAGGTTGTGTTATTGAGAATTTGAGAAACATTCGAAATCGCATGATTCGTATGCTTGTGTTGGTGTTGTTTGGTGATCTTTCTATCAAGTTCTATTAGTTCAAAGATTTTTTGACGAAAAAAGAATGGAAAACAACGGTTCCCAAACCATAGGCAAGGGAAATCAAACCAATGAATAACAAAGGTTGCGTTATTGAGAATTTGAGAAACACTCAGAATCACATGATTCGTATGCTTGTGTTTGTGTTGTTTGGTGATCTTTCTATCAAGTTCTATTAGTTCAAAGATTTTTGGACGAGAAAAAGAATGGAAACCAACGGTTCCCAAACCATAGCCTAGGCAAATAAAACCAATCTATAAGAAAGGTTGTGTTATTGAGAATTTGAGAAACATTCGGAATCGCATGATTCGTATGCTTGTGTTGGTGTTGTTTGGTGATCTTTCTATCAAGTTCTATTAGTTCAAACATTTTTTGACGAGAAAAAGAATGGAAAACAACGGTTCCCAAACAATAGCATCAAACCAATGAATAAGAAAGGTTGTGTTATAGAGAATTTGAGAAACATTCGGAATCGCATGATTCTTATGCTTGTGTTTGTGTTGTTTGGTGATCTTTCTATCAAGTTTTATTAGTTCATAGATTTATGGACCAGAAAAAGAATGGAAAACAACACTTGCCAAACCATAGCCTAGGCAAATCAAACCAATCAATAAGAAAGGTTGTATTATTGAGAATTTGAGAAACATTCGAAATCGCATGATTCGTATGCTTGTGTTTGTGTTGTTTGGTGATCTTTCTATCAAGTTCTATTAGTTCAAAGATTTTTGCACGAGAAAAAGAATGGAAACCAACGGTTCCCAAACCATAGCATAGGCAAATCAAACCAATGAATACGAAAGGTTGTATTACTGAGAATTTGAGAAACATTCGAAATCGCATGATTCGTATGCTTGTGTTTGTGTTGTTTAGTGATCTTTCTATCAAGTTCTATTAGTTCAAAGATTTATGGACTAGAAAAAGAATGGAAACCAACGGTTCCCAAACCATAGCCTAGGCAAATCAAACCAATCAATAAGAAAGGTTGCGTTATTGAGAATTTGAGAAACATTCGAAATCGCATGATTCGTATGCTTGTGTTTGTGTTGTTTGGTGATATTTCTATCAAGTTCTATTAGTTCAAAGATTTTTGGACGAGAAAAAGAATGGAAACCAACGGTTCCCAAACCATAGCCTAGGCAAATCAAACCCAATCAATAAGAAAGGTTGTGTCATTGAGAATTTGAGAAACATTCGAAATCGCATGATTCGTATGCTTGTGTTGGTGTTGTTTGGTGATCTTTCTATGAACTTCTATTAGTTCAAAGATTTTTGACGAGAAAAAGAATGGAAAACAACGGTTCCCAAACCATAGCCAAGGCAAATCAAACCAATGAATAAGAAAGGTTGTATTACTGGGAATTTGAGAAACATTCGAAATCGCATGATTCGTATGCTTGTGTTTGTGTTGTTTGGTGATCTTTCTATCAAGTTCTATTAGTTCAAAGATTTTTTGACGAGAAAAAGAATGGAAAACAACGGTTCCCAAACCATAGCCAAGGCAAATCAAACCAATGAATAAGAAAGGTTGTAGTACTGAGAATTTGAGAAACATTCGAAATCGCATGATTCGTATGCTTGTGTTGTGTTGTTTGGTGATCTTTCTATCAAGTTCTATTAGTTCAAAGATTTTTTGACGAGAAAAAGAATGGAAAACAACGGTTCCCAAACCATAGCCAAGGGAAATCAAACCAATGAATAAGAAAGGTTGTGTTATAGAGAATTTGAGAAACATTCGGAATCGCATGATTCTTATGCTTGTGTTTGTGTAATTTGGTGATCTTTCTATCAAGCTTTATTAGTTCATAGATTTATGGACTAGAAAAAGAATGGAAACCAACACTTGCCAAACCATAGCCTAGGCAAATCAAACCAATCAATAAGAAAGGTTGTATTATTGAGAATTTGAGAAACATTCGAAATCGCATGATTCGTATGCTTGTGTTTGTGTTGTTTGGTGATCTTTCTATCAAGTTCTATTAGTTCAAAGATTTTTGGACGAGAAAAAGAATGGAAACCAACTGTTCCCAAACCATAGCCTAAGCAAATCAAACCAATCAATAAGAAAGGTTGTGTTGTTGAGAATTTGAGAAACATTCGAAATCGCATGATTCGTATGCTTGTGTTGGTGTTGTTTGGTGATCTTTCTATCAAGTTCTATTAGTTCAAAGATTTTTTGACGAGAAAAAGAATGGAAAACAACGGTTCCCAAACCGTAGCCTAGGCAAATCAAACCAATCAATAAGAAAGATTGTGTTGTTGAGAATTTGAGAGACATTCGGAATCGCATGATTCGTATGCTTGTGTTTGTGTTGTTTGGTGATCTTTCTATCAAGTTCTATTAGTTCAAAGATTTTTTGACGTGAAAAAGAATGGAAAACAACGGTTCCCAAACCATAGCCAAGGCAAATCAAACCAATGAATAAGAAAGGTTGTAGTACTGAGAATTTGAGAAACATTCGAAACCGCATGATTGGTATGCTTGTGTTGTGTTGTTTGGTGATCTTTCTATCAAGTTCTATTAGTTCAAAGATTTTTTGACGAGAAAAAGAATGGAAAACAACGGTTCCCAAACCATAGCCAAGGGAAATCAAACCAATGAATAAGAAAGGTTGTGTTATAGAGAATTTGAGAAACATTCGGAATCGCATGATTCTTATGCTTGTGTTTCTGTTGTTTGGTGATCTTTCTATCAAGTTTTATTAGTTCATAGATTTATGGACTAGAAAAAGAATGGAAACCAACACTTGCCAAACCATAGTCTAGGCAAATCAAACCAATCAATAAGAAAGGTTGTATTATTGAGAATTTGAGAAACATTCGAAATCGCATGATTCGTATGCTTGTGTTCGTGTTGTTTGGTGATCTTTCTATCAAGTTCTATTAGTTCAAAGATTTTTGAACGAGAAAAAGAATGGAAACCAACGGTTCCCAAATTATAGCGTAGGCAAATCAAACCAATCAATAAGAAAGGTTGTGTTATTGAGAATTTGAGAAACATTCGAAATCGCATGATTCGTATGCTTGTGTTGGTGTTGTTTGGTGATCTTTCTATCAAGTTCTATTAGTTCAAAGATTTTTTGACGAAAAAAGAATGGAAAATAACGGTTCCCAAACCATAGCCAAGGGAAATCAAACCAATGAATAACAAAGGTTGCGTTATTGAGAATTTGAGAAACATTCGGAATCACATGATTCGTATGCTTGTGTTTGTGTTGTTTGGTGATCTTTCTATCAAGTTCTAATAGTTCAAAGATTTTTGGACGAGAAAAAGAATGGAAACCAAAGGTTCCCAAACCATAGCCTAGGCAAATCAAACCAATCAATAAGAAAGGTTGTGTTATTGAGAATTTGACAAACATTCGGAATCGCATGATTCGTATGCTTGTGTTTGTGTTGTTTGGTGATCTTTCTATCAAGCTCTATTAGCTCAAAGATTTTTGGACGAGAAAAAGAATGGAAACCAACGGTTCCCAAATTATAGCCTAGGCAAATAAAACCAATCAACAAGAAAGGTTGTGTTATTGAGAATTTGAGAAACATTCGAAATCGCATGATTCGTATGCTTGTGTTGGTGTTGTTTGGTGATCTTTCTATCAAGTTCTATTAGTTCAAAGATTTTTTGACGAAAAAAGAATGGAAAACAACGGTTCCCAAACCATAGCCAAGGGAAATAAACCAATGAATAACAAAGGTTGCGTTATTGAGAATTTGAGAAACATTCAGAATCACATGATTCGTATGCTTGTGTTTGTGTTGTTTGGTGATCTTTCTATCAAGTTCTATTAGTTCAAAGATTTTTGGACGAGAAAAAGAATGGAAACCAACGGTTCCCAAACCATAGCCTAGGCAAATAAAACCAATCTATAAGAAAGGTTGTGTTATTGAGAATTTGAGAAACATTCGGAATCGCATGATTCGTATGCTTGTGTTGGTGTTGTTTGGTGATCTTTCTATCAAGTTCTATTAGTTCAAACATTTTTTGACGAGAAAAATAATGGAAAACAACGGTTCCCAAACAATAGCATCAAACCAATGAATAAGAAAGGTTGTGTTATAGAGAATTTGAGAAACATTCGGAATCGCATGATTCTTATGCTTGTGTTTGTGTTGTTTGGTGATCTTTCTATCAAGTTTTATTAGTTCATAGATTTATGGACTAGAAAAAGAATGGAAACCAACACTTGCCAAACTATAGCCTAGGCAAATCAAACCAATCAATAAGAAAGGTTGTATTATTGAGAATTTGAGAAACATTCGAAATCGCATGATTCGTATGCTTGTGTTTGTGTTGTTTGGTGATCTTTCTATCAAGTTCTATTAGTTCAAAGATTTTTGCACGAGAAAAAGAATGGAAACCAACGGTTCCCAAACCATAGCATAGGCAAATCAAACCAATGAATACGAAAGGTTGTATTACTGAGAATTTGAGAAACATTCGAAATCGCATGATTCGTATGCTTGTGTTTGTGTTGTTTAGTGATCTTTCTATCAAGTTCTATTAGTTCAAAGATTTATGGACTAGAAAAAGAATGGAAACCAACGGTTCCCAAACCATAGCCTAGGCAAATCAAACCAATCAATAAGAAAGGTTGCGTTTTTGAGAATTTGAGAAACATTCGAAATCGCATGATTCGTATGCTTGTGTTTGTGTTGTTTGGTGATATTTCTATCAAGTTCTATTAGTTCAAAGATTTTTGGACGAGAAAAAGAATGGAAACCAACGGTTCCCAAACCATAGCCTAGGCAAATCAAACCCAATCAATAAGAAAGGTTGTGTCATTGAGAATTTGAGAAACATTCGAAATCGCATGATTCGTATGCTTGTGTTGGTGTTGTTTGGTGATCTTTCTATGAACTTCTATTAGTTCAAAGATTTTTGACGAGAAAAAGAATGGAAAACAACGGTTCCCAAACCATAGCCAAGGCAAATCAAACCAATGAATAAGAAAGGTTGTATTACTGAGAATTTGAGAAACATTCGAAATCGCATATCTCGTATGCTTGTGTTTGTGTTGTTTGGTGATCTTTCTATCAAGTTCTATTAGTTCAAAGATTTTTTGACGAGAAAAAGAATGGAAAACAACGGTTCCCAAACCATAGCCAAGGCAAATCAAACCAATGAATAAGAAAGGTTGTAGTACTGAGAATTTGTGAAACATTCGAAATCGCATGATTCGTATGCTTGTGTTGTGTTGTTTGGTGATCTTTCTATCAAGTTCTATTAGTTCAAAGATTTTTTGACGAGAAAAAGAATGGAAAACAACGGTTCCCAAACCATAGCCAAGGGAAATCAAACCAATGAATAAGAAAGGTTGTGTTATAGAGAATTTGAGAAACATTCGGAATCGCATGATTCTTATGCTTGTGTTTGTGTTGTTTGGTGATCTTTCTATCAAGCTTTATTAGTTCATAGATTTATGGACTAGAAAAAGAATGGAAACCAACACTTGCCAAACCATAGCCTAGGCAAATCAAACCAATCAATAAGAAAGGTTGTATTATTGAGAATTTGAGAAACATTCGAAATCGCATGATTCGTATGCTTGTGTTTGTGTTGTTTGGTGATCTTTCTATCAAGTTCTATTAGTTCAAAGATTTTTGGACGAGAAAAAGAATGGAAACCAACGGTTCCCAAATTATAGCGTAGGCAAATCAAACCAATCAATAAGAAAGGTTGTGTTATTGAGAATTTGAGAAACATTCGAAATCGCATGATTCGTATGCTTGTGTTGGTGTTGTTTGGTGATTTTTCTATCAAGTTCTATTAGTTCAAAGATTTTTTGACGAAAAAAGAATGGAAAACAACGGTTCCCAAACCATAGCCAAGGGAAATCAAACCAATGAATAACAAAGGTTGCGTTATTGAGAATTTGAGAAACATTCGGAATCACATGATTCGTATGCTTGTGTTTGTGTTGTTTGGTGATCTTTCTATCAAGTTCTATTAGTTCAAAGATTTTTGGACGAGAAAAAGAATGGAAACCAACGGTTCCCAAACCATAGACTAGGCAAATAAAACCAATCTATAAGAAAGGTTGTGTTATTGAGAATTTGAGAAACATTCGGAATCGCATGATTCGTATGCTTGTGTTGGTGTTGTTTGGTGATCTTTATATCAAGTTCTATTAGTTCAAAGATTTTTTGACGAGAAAAAGAATGGAAAACAACGGTTCCCAAACAATAGCCTAGGCAAATCAAACCAATGAATAAGAAAGGTTGTATTACTGAATTTGAGAAACATTCGAAATCGCATTATTCGTATGCTTGTGTTTGTGTTGTTTGGTGATCTTTCTATCAACTTATATTAGTTCAAAGATTTTTGACGAGAAAAAGAATAAAAAACAACGGCTCCCAAACCATAGCGAAGGCAAATCAAACCAATGAATAAGAAAGGTTGTAGTACTGAGAATTTGAGAAACATTCGAAATCGCATGATTCGTATGCTTGTGTTGGTGTTGTTTGGTGATCTTTCTATCAAGTTCTATTAGCTCAAAGATTTTTGGACGAGAAAAAGAATGGAAACCAACGGTTCCCAAATTATAGCCTAGGCAAATAAAACCAATCAATAAGAAAGGTTGTGTTATTGAGAATTTGAGAAACATTCGAAATCGCATGATTCGTATGCTTGTGTTGGTGTATTTTGGTGATCTTTCTATCAAGTTCTATTAGTTCAAAGATTTTTTGACGAAAAAAGAATGGAAAACAACGGTTCCCAAACCATAGCCAAGGGAAATCAAACCAATGAATAACAAAGGTTGCGTTATTGAGAATTTGAGAAACATTCGGAATCACATGATTCGTATGCTTGTGTTTGTGTTGTTTGGTGATCTTTCTATCAAGTTCTATTAGTTCAAAGATTTTTGGACGAGAAAAAGAATGGAAACCAACGGTTCCCAAACCATAGCCTAGGCAAATAAAACCAATCTATAAGAAAGGTTGTGTTATTGAGAATTTGAGAAACATTCGGAATCGCATGATTCGTATGCTTGTGTTGGTGTTGTTTGGTGATCTTTCTATCAAGTTCTATTAGTTCAAACATTTTTTGACGAGAAAAAGAATGGAAAACAACGGTTCCCAAACAATAGCATCAAACCAATGAATAAGAAAGGTTGTGTTATAGAGAATTTGAGAAACATTCGGAATCGCATGATTCTTATGCCTGTGTTTGTGTTGTTTGGTGATCTTTCTATCAAGTTTTATTAGTTCATAGATTTATGGACTAGAAAAAGAATGGAAACCAACACTTGCCAAACCATAGCCTAGGCAAATCAAACCAATCAATAAGAAAGGTTGTATTATTGAGAATTTGAGAAACATTCGGAATCGCATGATTCGTATGCTTGTGTTGGTGTTGTTTGGTGATCTTTATATCAAGTTCTATTAGTTCAAAGATTTTTTGACGAGAAAAAGAATGGAAAACAACGGTTCCCAAACAATAGCCTAGGCAAATCAAACCAATGAATAAGAAAGGTTGTATTACTGAATTTGAGAAACATTCGAAATCGCATTATTCGTATGCTTGTGTTTGTGTTGTTTGGTGATCTTTCTATCAAGTTCTATTAGTTCAAAGATTTTTTTACGAGAAAAAGAATGGAAAACAACGGTTCCCAAACCATAGCCAAGGGAAATCAACCCAATGAATAAGAAAGGTTGTGTGATATAGAATTTGAGTAACATTCGGAATCGCATGATTCTTATGCTTGTGTTTGTGTTGTTTGGTGATCTTTCTATCAAGTTTTATTAGTTCACAGATTTATGGACTAGAAAAAGAATGGAAACCAACACTTGCCAAACCATAGCCTAGGCAAATCAAACCAATCAATAAGAAAGGTTGTATTATTGAGAATTTGAGAAACATTCGAAATCGCATGAATCGTATGCTTGTGTTTGTGTTGTTTGGTGATCTTTCTATCAAGTTCTATTAGTTCAAAGATTTTTGGACGAGAAAAAGAATGGAAACCAACTGTTCCCAAACCATAGCCTAGGCAAATCAAACCATTCAATACGAAAGATTGTGTTGTTGAGAATTTGAGAGACATTCGGAATCGCATGATTCTTATGCTTGTGTTTGTGTTGTTTGGTGATCTTTCTATCAAGTTCTATTAGTTCAAAGATTTTTGGACGAGAAAAAGAATGGAAACCAACTGTTCCCAAACCATAGCCTAGGCAAACCAATCAATAAGAAAGGTTGTGTTGTTGAGAATTTGAGAAACATTCGGAATCGCATGATTCGTATGCTTGTGTTGGTGTTGTTTGGTGATCTTTCTATCAAGTTCTATTAGTTCAAAGATTTTTTGACGAGAAAAAGAATGGAAAACAACGGTTCCCAAACCGTAGCCTAGGCAAATCAAACCAATCAATAAGAAAGATTGTGTTGTTGAGAATTTGAGAGACATTCGGAATCGCATGATTCGTATGCTTGTGTTTGTGTTGTTTGGTGATCTTTCTATCAAGTTCTATGAGTTCAAAGATTTTTTGACGTGAAAAAGAATGGAAAACAACGGTTCCCAAACCGTAGCCTAGGCAAATCAAACCAATCAATAAGAAAGATTGTGTTGTTGAGAATTTGAGAGAGATTCGGAATCGCATGATTCGTATGCTTGTGTTTGTGTTGTTTGGTGATCCTTCTATCAAGTTCTATTAGTTCAAAGATTTTTTGACGAGAAAAAGAATGGAAAACAACGGTTCCCAAACAATAGCCTAGGCAAATCAAACCAATGATTACGAAAGGTTGTATTACTGAGAATTTGAGAAACATTCGAAATCGCATGATTCGTATGCTAGTGTTTGTGTTGTTTAGTGATCTTTCTATCAAGTTCTATTAGTTCAAAGATTTATGGACTAGAAAAATAATGGAAACCAACGGTTCCCAAACCATAGCCTAGGCAAATCAAACCAATCAATACGAAAGGTTGCGTTATTGAGAATTTGAGAAACATTCGAAATCGCATGATTCGTATGCTTGTGTTTGTGTTGTTTGGTGATATTTCTATCAAGTTCTATTAGTTCAAAGATTTTTGGACGAGAAAAAGAATGGAAACCAACGGTTCCCAAACCATAGCCTAGGCAAATCAAACCCAATCAATAAGAAAGGTTGTGTCATTGAGAATTTGAGAAACATTCGAAATCGCATGATTCGTATGCTTGTGTTGGTGTTGTTTGGTGATCTTTCTATGAACTTCTATTAGTTCCAAGATTTTTGACGAGAAAAAGAATGGAAAACAACGGCTCCCAAACCATAGCGAAGGCAAATCAAACCAATGAATAAGAAAGGTTGTAGTACTGAGAATTTGAGAAACATTCGAAATCGCATGATTCGTATGCTTGTGTTGGTGTTGTTTGGTGATCTTTCTATCAAGTTCTATTAGCTCAAAGATTTTTGGACGAGAAAAAGAATGGAAACCAACGGTTCCCAAATTATAGCCTAGGCAAATAAAACCAATCAATAAGAAAGGTTGTGTTATTGAGAATTTGAGAAACATTCGAAATCGCATGATTCGTATGCTTGTGTTGGTGTATTTTGGTGATCTTTCTATCAAGTTCTATTAGTTCAAAGATTTTTTGACGAAAAAAGAATGGAAAACAACGGTTCCCAAACCATAGCCAAGGGAAATCAAACCAATGAATAACAAAGGTTGCGTTATTGAGAATTTGAGAAACATTCGGAATCACATGATTCGTATGCTTGTGTTTGTGTTGTTTGGTGATCTTTCTATCAAGTTCTATTAGTTCAAAGATTTTTGGACGAGAAAAAGAATGGAAACCAACGGTTCCCAAACCATAGCCTAGGCAAATAAAACCAATCTATAAGAAAGGTTGTGTTATTGAGAATTTGAGAAACATTCGGAATCGCATGATTCGTATGCTTGTGTTGGTGTTGTTTGGTGATCTTTCTATCAAGTTCTATTAGTTCAAACATTTTTTGACGAGAAAAAGAATGGAAAACAACGGTTCCCAAACAATAGCATCAAACCAATGAATAAGAAAGGTTGTGTTATAGAGAATTTGAGAAACATTCGGAATCGCATGATTCTTATGCTTGTGTTTGTGTTGTTTGGTGATCTTTCTATCAAGTTTTATTAGTTCATAGATTTATGGACTAGAAAAAGAATGGAAACCAACACTTGCCAAACCATAGCCTAGGCAAATCAAACCAATCAATAAGAAAGGTTGTATTATTGAGAATTTGAGAAACATTCGAAATCGCATGATTCGTATGCTTGTGTTTGTGTTGTTTGGTGATCTTTCTATCAAGTTCTATTAGTTCAAAGATTTTTGGATGAGAAAAAGAATGGAAACCAACGGTTCCCAAATTATAGCGTAGGCAAATCAAACCAATCAATAAGAAAGGTTGTGTTATTGAGAATTTGAGAAACATTCGAAATCGCATGATTCGTATGCTTGTGTTGGTGTTGTTTGGTGATCTTTCTATCAAGTTCTATTAGTTCAAAGATTTTTTGACGAAAAAAGAATGGAAAACAACGGTTCCCAAACCATAGCCAAGGGAAATCAAACCAATGAATAACAAAGGTTGCGTTATTGAGAATTTGAGAAACATTCGGAATCACATGATTCGTATGCTTGTGTTTGTGTTGTTTGGTGATATTTCTATCAAGTTCTATTAGTTCAAAGATTTTTGGACGAGAAAAAGAATGGAAACCAACGGTTCCCAAACCATAGACTAGGCAAATAAAACCAATCTATAAGAAAGGTTGTGTTATTGAGAATTTGAGAAACTTTCGGAATCGCATGATTCGTATGCTTGTGTTGGTGTTGTTTGGTGATCTTTCTATCAAGTTCTATTAGTTCAAAGATTTTTTGACGAGAAAAAGAATGGAAAACAACGGTTCCCAAACAATAGCCTAGGCAAATCAAACCAATGAATAAGAAAGGTTGTATTACTGATAATTTGAGAAACATTCGAAATCGCATTATTCGTATGCTTGTGTTTGTGTTGTTTGATGATCTTGCTATCAAGTTCTATTAGTTCAAAGATTTTTTGACGTGAAAAAGAATGGAAAACAACGGTTCCCAAACCATAGCCAAGGGAAATCAAACCAATGAATAAGAAAGGTTGTGTGATAGAGAATTTGAGTAACATTCGGAATCGCATGATTCTTATTCTTGTGTTTGTGTTGTTTGGTGATCTTTCTATCAAGTTTTATTAGTTCATAGATTTATGGACTAGAAAAAGAATGGAAACCAACACTTGCCAAACCATAGCCTAGGCAAATCAAACCAATCAATAAGAAAGGTTGTATTATTGAGAATTTGAGAAACACTCGAAATCGCATGAATCGTATGCTTGTGTTTGTGTTGTTTGGTGATCTTTCTATCAAGTTCTATTAGTTGAAAGATTTTTGGACAAGAAAAAGAATGGAAACCAACTGTTCCCAAACCATAGCCTAGGCAAATCAAACCATTCAATACGAAAGATTGTGTTGTTGAGAATTTGAGAGACATTCGGAATCGCATGATTCGTATGCTTGTGTTTGTGTTGTTTGGTGATCTTTCTATCAAGTTCTATTAGTTCAAAGATTTTTGGACGAGAAAAAGAATGGAAATCAACTGTTCCCAAACCATAGCCTAAGCAAATCAAACCAATCAATAAGAAAGGTTGTGTTGTTGAGAATTTGAGAAACATTCGAAATCGCATGATTCGTATGCTTGTGTTGGTGTTGTTTGGTGATCTTTCTATCAAGTTCTATTAGTTCAAAGATTTTTTGACGAGAAAAAGAATGGAAAACAACGGTTCCCAAACCGTAGCCTAGGCAAATCAAACCAATCAATAAGAAAGATTGTGTTGTTGAGAATTTGAGAGACATTCGGAATCGCATGATTCGTATGCTTGTGTTTGTGTTGTTTGGTGATCTTTCTATCAAGTTCTATTAGTTCAAAGATTTTTTGACGTGAAAAAGAATGGAAAACAACGGTTCCCAAACCGTAGCCTAGGCAAATCAAACCAATCAATAAGAAAGATTGTGTTGTTGAGAATTTAAGAGACATTCGGAATCGCATGATTCGTATGCTTGTGTTTGTGTTGTTTGGTGATCTTTCTATCAAGTTCTATTAGTTCAAAGATTTTTTGACGAGAAAAAGAATGGAAAACAACGGTTCCCAAACAATAGCCTAGGCAAATCAAACCAATGAATACGAAAGGTTGTATTACTTAGAATTTGAGAAACATTCGAAATCGCATGATTCGTATGCTAGTGTTTGTGTTGTTTAGTGATCTTTCTATCAAGTTCTATTAGTTCAAAGATTTATGGACTAGAAAAATAATGGAAACCAACGGTTCCCAAACCATAGGCTAGGCAAATCAAACCAATCAATACGAAAGGTTGCGTTATTGAGAATTTGAGAAACATTCGAAATCGCATGATTCGTATGCTAGTGTTTGTGTTGTTTAGTGATCTTTCTATCAAGTTCTATTAGTTCAAAGATTTATGGACTAGAAAAATAATGGAAACCAACGGTTCCCAAACCATAGGCTAGGCAAATCAAACCAATCAATACGAAAGGTTGCGTTATTGAGAATTTGAGAAACATTCGAAATCGCATGATTCGTATGCTTGTGTTTGTGTTGTTTGGTGATATTTCTATCAAGTTCTATTAGTTCAAAGATTTTTGGACGAGAAAAAGAATGGAAACCAACGGTTCCCAAACCATAGCCTAGGCAAATCAAACCCAATCAATAAGAAAGGTTGTGTCATTGAGAATTTGAGAAACATTCGAAATCGCATGATTCGTATGCTTGTGTTGGTGTTGTTTGGTGATCTTTCTATGAACTTCTATTAGTTCAAAGATTTTTGACGAGAAAAAGAATGGAAAACAACGGCTCCCAAACCATAGCCAAGGGAAATCAAACCAATGAATAACAAAGGTTGCGTTATTGAGAATTTGAGAAACATTCGGAATCACATGATTCGTATGCTTGTGTTTGTGTTGTTTAGTGATCTTTCTAACAAGTTCTATTAGTTCAAAGATTTTTGGACGAGAAAAAGAATGGAAACCAACGGTTCCCAAACCATAGCCTAGGCAAATAAAACCAATCTATAAGAAAGGTTGTGTTATTGAGAATTTGAGAAACATTCGGAATCGCATGATTCGTATGCTTGTGTTGGTGTTGTTTGGTGATCTTTCTATCAAGTTCTATTAGTTCAAAGATTTTTGGACGAGAAAAAGAATGGAAACCAACGGTTCCCAAATTATAGCGTAGGCAAATCAAACCAATCAATAAGAAAGGTCGTGTTATTGAGAATTTGAGAAACATTCGAAATCGCATGATTCGTATGCTTGTGTTGGTGTTGTTTGGTGATCTTTCTATCAAGTTATATTAGTTCAAAGATTTTTTGACGAAAAAAGAATGGAAAACAACGGTTCCCAAACCTTAGCCAAGGAAAATCAAACCAATGAATAACAAAGGTTGCGTTATTGAGAATTTGAGAAACATTCGGAATCACATGATTCGTATGCTTGTGTTTGTGTTGTTTGGTGATCTTTCTATCAAGTTCTATTAGTTCAAAGATTTTTGGACGAGAAAAAGAATGGAAACCAACGGTTCCCAAACCATAGACTAGGCAAATAAAACCAATCTATAAGAAAGGTTGTGTTATTGAGAATTTGAGAAACATTCGGAATCGCATGATTCGTATGCTTGTGTTGGTGTTGTTTGGTGATCTTTCTATCAAGTTCTATTAGTTCAAAGATTTTTTGACGAGAAAAAGAATGGAAAACAACGGTTCCCAAACAATAGCCTAGGCAAATCAAACCAATGAATAAGAAAGGTTGTATTACTGAGAATTTGAGAAACATTCGAAATCGCATTATTCGTATGCTTGTGTTTGTGTTGTTTGGTGATCTTTCTATCAAGTTCTATTAGTTCAAAGATTTTGGACGAGAAAAAGAATGGAAAACAACGGTTCCCAAACCATAGCCAAGGGAAATCAAACCAATGAATAAGAAAGGTTGTGTGATAGAAAATTTGAGTAACATCCGGAATCGCATGATTCTTATTCTTGTGTTTGTGTTGTTTGGTGATCTTTCTATCAAGTTTTATTAGTTCATAGATTTATGGACTAGAAAAAGAATGGAAACCAACACTTGCCAAACCATAGCCTAGGAAAATCAAACCAATCAATAAGAAAGGTTGTATTATTGAGAATTTGAGAAACATTCGAAATCGCATGAATCGTATGCTTGTGTTTGTGTTGTTTGGTGATCTTTCTATCAAGTTCTATTAGTTCAAAGATTTTTGGACGAGAAAAAGAATGGAAACCAACTGTTCCCAAACCATAGCCTAGGCAAATCAAACCATTCAATACGAAAGATTGTGTTGTTGAGAATTTGAGAGACATTCGGAATCGCATGATTCGTATGCTTGTGTTTGTGTTGTTTGGTGATCTTTCTATCAAGTTCTATTAGTTCAAAGATTTTTGGACGAGAAAAAGAATGGAAACCAACTGTTCCCAAACCATAGCCTAGGCAAATCAAACCAATCAATAAGAAAGGTTGTGTTGTTGAGAATTTGAGAAACATTCGAAATCGCATGATTCGTATGCTTGTGTTGGTGTTGTTTGGTGATCTTTCTATCAAGTTCTATTAGTTCAAAGATTTTTTGACGAGAAAAAGAATGGAAAACAACGGTTCCCCAACCGTAGCCTAGGCAAATCAAACCAATCAATAAGAAAGATTGTGTTGTTGAGAATTTGAGAGACATTCGGAATCGCATGATTCGTATGCTTGTGTTTGTGTTGTTTGGTGATCTTTCTATCAAGTTCTATTAGTTCAAAGATTTTTTGACGTGAAAAAGAATGGAAAACAACGGTTCCCAAACCGTAGCCTAGGCAAATCAAACCAATCAATAACAAAGATTGTGTTGTTGAGAATTTGAGAGACATTCGGAATCGCATGATTCGTATGCTTGTGTTTGTGTTGTTTGGTGATCTTTCTATCAAGTTCTATTAGTTCAAAGATTTTTGGACGAGAAAAAGAATGGAAACCAACTGTTCCCAAACCATAGCCTAGGCAAATCAAACCAATCAATAAGAAAGGTTGTGTTGTTGAGAATTTGAGAAACATTCGAAATCGCATGATTCGTATGCTTGTGTTGGTGTTGTTTGGTGATCTTTCTATCAAGTTCTATTAGTTCAAAGATTTTTTGACGAGAAAAAGAATGGAAAACAACGGTTCCCCAACCGTAGCCTAGGCAAATCAAACCAATCAATAAGAAAGATTGTGTTGTTGAGAATTTGAGAGACATTCGGAATCGCATGATTCGTATGCTTGTGTTTGTGTTGTTTGGTGATCTTTCTATCAAGTTCTATTAGTTCAAAGATTTTTTGACGTGAAAAAAAATGGAAAACAACGGTTCCCAAACCGTAGCCTAGGCAAATCAAACCAATCAATAAGAAAGATTGTGTTGTTGAGAATTTGAGAGACATTCGGAATCGCATGATTCGTATGCTTGTGTTTGTGTTGTTTGGTGATCTTTCTATCAAGTTCTATTAGTTCAAAGATTTTTGGACGAGAAAAAGAATGGAAACCAACTGTTCCCAAACCATAGCCTAGGCAAATCAAACCAATCAATAAGAAAGGTTGTGTTGTTGAGAATTTGAGAAACATTCGAAATCGCATGATTCGTATGCTTGTGTTGGTGTTGTTTGGTGATCTTTCTATCAAGTTCTATTAGTTCAAAGATTTTTTGACGAGAAAAAGAATGGAAAACAACGGTTCCCCAACCGTAGCCTAGGCAAATCAAACCAATCAATAAGAAAGATTGTGTTGTTGAGAATTTGAGAGACATTCGGAATCGCATGATTCGTATGCTTGTGTTTGTGTTGTTTGGTGATCTTTCTATCAAGTTCTATTAGTTCAAAGATTTTTTGACGTGAAAAAGAATGGAAAACAACGGTTCCCAAACCGTAGCCTAGGCAAATCAAACCAATCAATAAGAAAGATTGTGTTGTTGAGAATTTGAGAGACATTCGGAATCGCATGATTCGTATGCTTGTGTTTGTGTTGTTTGGTGATCTTTCTATCAAGTTCTATTAGTTCAAAGATTTTTTTACGAGAAAAAGAATGGAAAACAACGGTTCCCAAACAATAGCCTAGGCAAATCAAACCAATGAATACGAAAGGTTGTATTACTGAGAATTTGAGAAACATTCGAAATCGCATGATTCGTATGCTAGTGTTTGTGTTGTTTAGTGATCTTTCTATCAAGTTCTATTAGTTCAAAGATTTATGGACTAGAAAAATAATGGAAACCAACGGTTCCCAAACCATAGGCTAGGCAAATCAAACCAATCAATACGAAAGGTTGCGTTATTGAGAATTTGAGAAACATTCGAAATCGCATGATTCGTATGCTTGTGTTTGTGTTGTTTGGTGATATTTCTATCAAGTTCTATTAGTTCAAAGATTTTTGGACGAGAAAAAGAATGGAAACCAACGGTTCCCAAACCATAGCCTAGGCAAATCAAACCCAATCAATAAGAAAGGTTGTGTCATTGAGAATTTGAGAAACATTCGAAATCGCATGATTCGTATGCTTGTGTTGGTGTTGTTTGGTGATCTTTCTATGAACTTCTATTAGTTCAAAAAATTTTGACGAGAAAAAGAATGGAAAACAACGGCTCCCAAACCATAGCCAAGGCAAATCAAACCAATGAATAAGAAAGGTTGTAGTACTGAGAATTTGAGAAACATTCGAAATCGCAAGATTCGTATGCTTGTGTTGGTGTTGTTTAGTGATCTTTCTATCAAGTTCTATTAGTTCAAAGATTTTTTGACGAAAAAAGAATGGAAAACAACGGTTCCCAAACCATAGCCAAGGGATATCAAACCAATGAATAACAAAGGTTGCGTTATTGAGAATTTGAGAAACATTCGGAATCACATGATTCGTTTGTGTTGTTTGGTGATCTTTCTAACAAGTTCTATTAGTTCAAAGATTTTTGGACGAGAAAAAGAATGGAAACCAACGGTTCCCAAACCATAGCCTAGGCAAATAAAACCAATCTATAAGAAAGGTTGTGTTATTGAGAATTTGAGAAACATTCGGAATCGCATGATTCGTATGCTTGTGTTGGTGTTGTTTGGTGATCTTTCTATCAAGTTCTATTAGTTCAAAGATTTTTTGATGAGAAAAAGAATGGAAAACAACGGTTCCCAAACAATAGCCAAGGGAAATCAAACTAATGAATAAGAAAGGTTGTGTTATAGAGAATTTGAGAAACATTCGGAATCGCATGATTCTTATGCTTGTGTTTGTGTTGTTTGGTGATCTTTCTATCAAGTTTTATTAGTTCATAGATTTATGGACTAGAAAAAGAATGGAAACCAACACTTGCCAAACCATAGCCTAGGCAAATCAAACCAATCAATAAGAAAGGTTCTATTAGTGAGAATTTGAGAAACATTCGAAATCGCATGAATCGTATGCTTGTGTTTGTGTTGTTTGGTGATCTTTCTATCAAGTTCTATTAGTTCAAAGATTTTAGGACGAGAAAAAGAATGGAAACCAACTGTTCCCAAACCATAGCCTAGGCAAATCAAACCATTCAATACGAAAGATTGTGTTGTTGAGAATTTGAGAGACATTCGGAATCGCATGATTCGTATGCTTGTGTTGGTGTTGTTTGGTGATCTTTCTATCAAGTTCTATTAGTTCAAAGATTTTTTGACGAGAAAAAGAATGGAAAACAACGGTTCCCAAACAATAGCCTAGGCAAATCAAACCAATGAATACGAAAGGTTGTATTACTGAGAATTTGAGAAACATTCGAAATCGCATGATTCGTATGCTTGTGTTTGTGTTGTTTAGTGATCTTTCTATCAAGTTCTATTAGTTCAAAGATTTATGGACTAGAAAAAGAATGGAAACCAACGGTTCCCAAACCATAGCCTAGGCAAATCAAACCCAATCAATAGGAAAGGTTGTGTCATTGAGAATTTGAGAAACATTCGAAATCGCATGATTCGTATGCTTGTGTTGGTGTTGTTTGGTGATCTTTCTATGAACTTCTATTAGTTCAAAGATTTTTGACGAGAAAAAGAATGGAAAACAACGGTTCCCAAACCATAGCCAAGGCAAATCAAACCAATGAATAAGAAAGGTTGTATTATTGAGAATTTGAGAAGCATTCGAAATCGCATGATTCGTATGCTTGTGTTTGTGTTGTTTGGTGATCTTTCTATCAAGTTCTATTAGTTCAAAGATTTTTTGACGAGAAAAAGAATGGAAAACAACGGTTCCCAAACCATAGCCAAGGCAAATCAAACCAATGAATAAGAAAGGTTGTAGTACTGAGAATTTGAGAAACATTCGAAATCGCATGATTCGTATGCTTGTGTTGTGTTGTTTGGTGATCTTTCTATCAAGTTCTATTAGTTCAAAGATTTTTTGACGAGAAAAAGAATGGAAAACAACGGTTCCCAAACCATAGCCAAGGGAAATCAAACCAATGAATAAGAAAGGTTGTGTTATAGAGAATTTGAGAAACATTCGGAATCGCATGATTCGTATGCTTGTGTTTGTGTTGTTTGGTGATCTTTCTATCAAGTTTTATTAGTTCATAGATTTATGGACTAGAAAAAGAATGGAAACCAACACTTGCCAAACCATAGCCTAGGCAAATCAAACCAATCAATAAGAAAGGTTGTATTATTGAGAATTTGAGAAACATTCGAAATCGCATGATTCGTATGCTTGTGTTTGTGTTGTTTGGTGATCTTTCTATCAAGTTCTATTAGTTCAAAGATTTTTGGACGAGAAAAAGAATGGAAACCAACGGTTCCCAAACCATAGCATAGGCAAATCAAACCAATCAATAAGAAAGGTTGTGTTATTGAGAATTTGACAAACATTCGGAATCGCATGATTCGTATGCTTGTGTTGTGTTGTTTGGTGATCTTTCTATCAAGTTCTATTAGTTCAAAGATTTTTTGACGAGAAAAAGAATGGAAAACAACAGTTCCCAAACCATAGCCAAGGGAAATCAAACCAATGAATAAGAAAGGTTGTGTTATAGAGAATTTGAGAAACATTCGGAATCGCATGATTCGTATGCTTGTGTTTGTGTTGTTTGGTGATCTTTCTATCAAGTTTTATTAGTTCATAGATTTATGGACTAGAAAAAGAATGGAAACCAACACTTGCCAAACCATAGCCTAGGCAAATCAAACCAATCAATAAGAAAGGTTGTATTATTGAGAATTTGAGAAACATTCGAAATCGCATGATTCGTATGCTTGTGTTTGTGTTGTTTGGTGATCTTTCTATCAAGTTCTATTAGTTCAAAGATTTTTGGACGAGAAAAAGAATGGAAACCAACGGTTCCCAAACCATAGCATAGGCAAATCAAACCAATCAATAAGAAAGGTTGTGTTATTGAGAATTTGACAAACATTCGGAATCGCATGATTCGTATGCTTGTGTTTGTGTTGTTTGGTGATCTTTCTATCAAGTTCTATTAGCTCAAAGATTTTTGGACGAGAAAAAGAATGGAAACCAACGGTTCCCAAATTATAGCCTAGGCAAATAAAACCAATCAATAAGAAAGGTTGTGTTATTGAGAATTTGAGAAACATTCGAAATCGCATGGTTCGTATGCTTGTGTTCGTGTTGTTTGGTGATCTTTCTATCAAGTTCTATTAGTTCAAAGATTTTTTGACGAAAAAAGAATGGAAAACAACGGTTCCCAAACCATAGCCAAGGGAAATCAAACCAATGAATAACAAAGGTTGCGTTATTGAGAATTTGAGAAACATTCGGAATAACATGATTCGTATGCTTGTGTTTGTGTTGTTTGGTGATCTTTCTATCAAGTTCTATTAGTTCAAAGATTTTTGGACGAGAAAAAGAATGGAAACCAACGGTTCCCAAACCATAGCCTAGGCAAATAAAACCAATCTATAAGAAAGGTTGTGTTATTGAGAATTTGAGAAACATTCGGAATCGCATGATTCGTATGCTTGTGTTGGTGTTGTTTGGTGATCTTTCTATCAAGTTCTATTAGTTGAAAGATTTTTTGACGAGAAAAAGAATGGAAAACAACGGTTCCCAAACAATAGCCAAGGGAAATCAAACCAATGAGTAAGAAAGGTTGTGTTATAGAGAATTTGAGAAACATTCGGAATCGCATGATTCTTATGCTTGTGTTTGTGTTGTTTGGTGATCTTTCTATCAAGTTTTATTAGTTCATAGATTTATGGTTAGAAAAAGAATGGAAACCAGCACTTGCCAAACCATAGCCTAGGCAAATCAAACCAATCAATAAGAAAGGTTGTATTATTGAGAATTTGAGAAACATTCGAAATCGCATGATTCGTATGCTTGTGTTTGTGTTGTTTGGTGATCTTTCTATCAAGTTCTATTAGTTCAAAGATTTTTGGACGAGAAAAAGATTGGAAACCAAGGGTTCCCAAACCATAGCGTAGGCAAATCAAACCAATCAATAAGAAAGGTTGTGTTATTGAGAATTTGACAAACATTCGGAATCGCATGATTCTTATGCTTGTGTTTGTGTTGTTTGGTGATCTTTCTATCAAGTGCTATTAGCTCAAAGATTTTTGGACGAGAAAAAGAATGGAAACCAACGGTTCCCAAATTATAGCCTAGGCAAATAAAACCAATCAATAAGAAAGGTTGTGTTATTGAGAATTTGAGAAACATTCGGAATCTCATGATTCGTATGCTTGTGTTGGTGTTGTTTGGTGATCTTTCTATCAAGTTGTATTAGTTCAAAGATTTTTTGACGAGAAAAAGAATGGAAAACAACGGTTCCCAGGCAAATCAAACCAATGAATAAGAAAGGTTGTATTACTGAGAATTTGAGAAACATTCGAAATCGCATTATTCGTATGCTTGTGTTTGTGTTGTTTGGTGATCTTTCTATCAAGTTCTATTAGTTCAAAGATTTTTTGGCGAGAAAAAGAATGGAAAACAACGGTTCCCAAACCATAGCCAAGGGAAATCAAACCAATGAATAAGAAAGGTTGTGTTATAGAGAATTTGAGTAACATTCGGAATCGCATGATTCTTATGCTTGTGTTTGTGTTGTTTGGTGATCTTTCTATCAAGTTTTATTAGTTCATAGATTTATGGACTAGAAAAAGAATTGAAACCAACACTTGCCAAACCATAGCCTAGGCAAATCAAACCAATCAATAAGAAAGGTTGTATTAGTGAGAATTTGGGAAAGATTCGAAATCGCATGAATCGTATGCTTGTGTTTGTGTTGTTTGGTGATCCTTCTATCAAGTTCTATTAGTTCAAAGATTTTTGGACGAGAAAAAGAATGGAAACCAACTGTTCCCAAACCATAGCCTAGGCAAATCAAACCATTCAATAAGAAAGATTGTGTTGTTGAGAATTTGAGAGACATTCGGAATCGCATGATTCGTATGCTTGTGTTTGTGTTGTTTGGTGATCTTTCTATCAAGTTCTATTAGTTCAAAGATTTTTTGACAAGAAAAAGAATGGAAAACAACGGTTCCCAAACAATAGCCTAGGCAAATCAAACCAATGAATAAGAAAGGTTGTATTACTGAGAATTTGAGAAACATTCGAAATCGCATGATTCGTATGCTTGTGTTTGTGTTGTTTGGTGATCTTTCTATCAGGTTCTATTAGTTCAAAGATTTTTTGACGAGAAAAAGAATGGAAAACAACGGTTCCCAAACCGTAGCCTAGGCAAATCAAACCAATCAATAAGAAAGATTGTGTTGTTGAGAATTTGAGAGACATTCGGAATCGCATGATTCGTATGCTTGTGTTGGTGTTGTTTGGTGATCTTTCTATCAAGTTCTATTAGTTCAAAGATTTTTTGATGAGAAAAAGATTGGAAAACAACGGTTCCCAAACCGTAGCCTAGGCAAATCAAACCAATCAATAAGAAAGGTTGTATTACTGAGAATTTGAGAAACATTCGAAATCGCATGATTCGTATGCTTGTGTTTGTGTTGTTTGGTGATCTTTCTATCAAGTTCTATTAGTTCAAAGATTTTTTGACAAGAAAAAGAATGGAAAACAACGGTTCCCAAACAATAGCCTAGGCAAATCAAACCAATGAATAAGAAAGGTTGTATTACTGAGAATTTGAGAAACATTCGAAATCGCATGATTCGTATGCTTGTGTTTGTGTTGTTTGGTGATCTTTCTATCAGGTTCTATTAGTTCAAAGATTTTTTGACGAGAAAAAGAATGGAAAACAACGGTTCCCAAACCATAGCCTAGGCAAATAAAACCAATCAATAAGAAAGGTTGTGTTATTCAGAATTTGAGAAACATTCGGAATCGCATGATTCGTATGCTTGTGTTGGTGTTGTTTGGTGATCTTTCTATCAAGTTCTATTTGTTCAAAGATTTTTTGACGAGAAAAAGAATGGAAAACAACGGTTCCCAAAGAATAGCCTAGGCAAATCAAACCAATGAATACGAAAGGTTGTATTACTGAGAATTTGAGAAACATTCGAAATCGCATGATTCGTATGCTTGTGTTTGTGTTGTTTAGTGATCTTTCTATCAAGTTCTATTAGTTCAAAGATTTTTTGACGAGAAAAAGAATGGAAAACAACGGTTCCCAAACCATAGCCAAGGCAAATCAAACCAATGAATAAGAAAGGTTGTAGTACTGAGAATTTGAGAAACATTCGAAATCGCATGATTCGTATGCTTGTGTTGTGTTGTTTGGTGATCTTTCTATCAAGTTCTATTAGTTCAAAGATTTTTTGACGAGAAAAAGAATGGAAAACAACGGTTCCCAAACCATAGCCAAGGGAAATCAAACCAATGAATAAGAAAGGTTGTGTTATAGAGAATTTGAGAAACATTCGGAATCGCATGATTCTTATGCTTGTGTTTGTGTTGTTTGGTGATCTTTCTATCAAGTTTTATTAGTTCATAGATTTATGGACTAGAAAAAGAATGGAAACCAGCACTTGCCAAACCATAGCCTAGGCAAATCAAACCAATCAATAAGAAAGGTTGTATTATTGAGAATTTGAGAAACATTCGAAATCGCATGATTCGTATGCTTGTGTTTGTGTTGTTTGGTGATCTTTCTATCAAGTTTTATTAGTTCATAGATTTATGGACTAGAAAAAGAATGGAAACCAACACTTGCCAAACCATAGCCTAGGCAAATCAAACCAATCAATAAGAAAGGTTGTATTAGTGAGAATTTGGGAAAGATTCGAAATCGCATGAATCGTATGCTTGTGTTTGTGTTGTTTGGTGATCTTTCTATCAAGTTCTATTTGTTCAAACATTTTTGGACGAGAAAAAGAATGGAAACCAACTGTTCCCAAACCATAGCCTAGGCAAATCAAACCATTCAATAAGAAAGATTGTGTTGTTGAGAATTTGAGAGACATTCGGAATCGCATGATTCGTATGCTTGTGTTGGTGTTGTTTGGTGATCTTTCTATCAAGTTCTATTAGTTCAAAGATTTTTTGACGAGAAAAAGAATGGAAAACAACGGTTCCCAAACAATAGCCTAGGCAAATCAAACCAATGAATAAGAAAGGTTCTATTACTGAGAATTTGAGAAACATTCGAAATCGCATGATTTGTATGCTTGTGTTTGTGTTGTTTGGTGATCTTCCTATCAAGTTCTATTAGTTCAAAGATTTTTGGACGAGAAAAAGAATGGAAACCAACTGTTCCCAAACCATAGCCTAGGCAAATCAAACCAATCAATAAGAAAGGTTGTGTTGTTGAGAATTTGAGAAACATTCGAAATCGCATGATTCGTATGCTTGTGTTGGTGTTGTTTGGTGATCTTTCTATCAAGTTCTATTAGTTCAAAGATTTTTTGACAAGAAAAAGAATGGAAAACAACGGTTCCCAAACCGTAGCCTAGGCAAATCAAACCAATCAATAAGAAAGGTTGTATTACTGAGAATTTGAGAAACATTCGAAATCGCATGATTCGTATGCTTGTGTTTGTGTTGTTTGGTGATCTTTCTGTCAAGTTCTATTAGTTCAAAGATTTTTTGACAAGAAAAAGAATGGAAAACAACGGTTCCCAAACAATAGCCTAGGCAAATCAAACCAATGAATAAGAAAGGTTGTATTACTGAGAATTTGAGAAACATTCGAAATCGCATGATTCGTATGCTTGTGTTTGTGTTGTTTGGTGATCTTTCTATCAGGTTCTATTAGTTCAAAGATTTTTTGACGAGAAAAAGAATGGAAAACAACGGTTCCCAAACCGTAGCCTAGGTAAATCAAACCAATCAATAAGAAAGATTGTGTTGTTGAGAATTTGAGAGACATTCGGAATCGCATGATTCGTATGCTTGTGTTTGTGTTGTTTGTTGATCTTTCTATCAAGTTCTATTAGTTCAAAGATTTTTGGACGAGAAAAAGAATGGAAACCAACGGTTCCCAAACCATAGCCTAGGCAAATAAAACCAATCAATAAGAAAGGTTGTGTTATTCAGAATTTGAGAAACATTCGGAATCGCATGATCCGTATGCTTGTGTTGGTGTTGTTTGGTGATCTTTCTATCAAGTTCTATTAGTTCAAAGATTTTTTGACGAGAAAAAGAATGGAAAACAACGGTTCCCAAATTATAGCCAAGGCAAATCAAACCAATGAATAAGAAAGGTTGTGTTATTGAGAATTTGAGAAACATTCGAAATCGCATGATTCGTATGCTTGTGTTGTGTTGTTTGGTGATCTTTCTATCAAGTTCTATTAGTTCAAAGATTTTTTGACGAGAAAAAGAATGGAAAACAACGGTTCCCAAACCATAGCCAAGGGAAATCAAACCAATGAATAAGAAAGGTTGTGTTATAGAGAATTTGAGAAACATTCGGAATCGCATGATTCTTATGCTTGTGTTTGTGTTGTTTGGTGATCTTTCTATCAAGTTTTATTAGTTCATAGATTTATGGACTAGAAAAAGAATGGAAACCAACACTTGCCAAACCATAGCCTAGGCAAATCAAACCAATCAATAAGAAAGGTTGTATTAGTGAGAATTTGGGAAAGATTCGAAATCGCATGAATCGTATGCTTGTGTTTGTGTTGTTTGGTGATCTTTCTATCAAGTTCTATTTGTTCAAACATTTTTGGACGAGAAAAAGAATGGAAACCAACTGTTCCCAAACCATAGCCTAGGCAAATCAAACCATTCAATAAGAAAGATTGTGTTGTTGAGAATTTGAGAGACATTCGGAATCGCATGATTCGTATGCTTGTGTTGGTGTTGTTTGGTGATCTTTCTATCAAGTTCTATTAGTTCAAAGATTTTTTGACGAGAAAAAGAATGGAAAACAACGGTTCCCAAACAATAGCCTAGGCAAATCAAACCAATGAATAAGAAAGGTTCTATTACTGAGAATTTGAGAAACATTCGAAATCGCATGATTTGTATGCTTGTGTTTGTGTTGTTTGGTGATCTTCCTATCAAGTTCTATTAGTTCAAAGATTTTTGGACGAGAAAAAGAATGGAAACCAACTGTTCCCAAACCATAGCCTAGGCAAATCAAACCAATCAATAAGAAAGGTTGTGTTGTTGAGAATTTGAGAAACATTCGAAATCGCATGATTCGTATGCTTGTGTTGGTGTTGTTTGGTGATCTTTCTATCAAGTTCTATTAGTTCAAAGATTTTTTGACAAGAAAAAGAATGGAAAACAACGGTTCCCAAACCGTAGCCTAGGCAAATCAAACCAATCAATAAGAAAGGTTGTATTACTGAGAATTTGAGAAACATTCGAAATCGCATGATTCGTATGCTTGTGTTTGTGTTGTTTGGTGATCTTTCTGTCAAGTTCTATTAGTTCAAAGATTTTTTGACAAGAAAAAGAATGGAAAACAACGGTTCCCAAACAATAGCCTAGGCAAATCAAACCAATGAATAAGAAAGGTTGTATTACTGAGAATTTGAGAAACATTCGAAATCGCATGATTCGTATGCTTGTGTTTGTGTTGTTTGGTGATCTTTCTATCAGGTTCTATTAGTTCAAAGATTTTTTGACGAGAAAAAGAATGGAAAACAACGGTTCCCAAACCGTATTCTAGGCAAATCAAACCAATCAATAAGAAAGATTGTGTTGTTGAGAATTTGAGAGACATTCGGAATCGCATGATTCGTATGCTTGTGTTTGTGTTGCTTGGTGATCTTTCTATCAAGTTCTATTAGTTCAAAGATTTTTGGACGAGAAAAAGAATGGAAACCAACGGTTCCCAAACCATAGCCTAGGCAAATAAAACCAATCAATAAGAAAGGTTGTGTTATTCAGAATTTGAGAAACATTCGGAATCGCATGATCCGTATGCTTGTGTTGGTGTTGTTTGGTGATCTTTCTATCAAGTTCTATTTGTTCAAAGATTTTTTGACGAGAAAAAGAATGGAAAACAACGGTTCCCAAAGAATAGCCTAGGCAAATCAAACCAATGAATACGAAAGGTTGTATTACTGAGAATTTGAGAAACATTCGAAATCGCATGATTCGTATGCTTGTGTTTGTGTTGTTTAGTGATCTTTCTATCAAGTTCTATTAGTTCAAAGATTTATGGACTAGAAAAAGAATGGAAACCAACGGTTCCCAAACCATAGCCTAGGCAAATCAAACCAATCAATAAGAAAGGTTGCGTTATTGAGAATTTGAGAAACATTCGAAATCGCATGATTCGTATGCTTGTGTTTGTGTTGTTTGGTGATATTTCTATCAAGTTCTATTAGTTCAAAGATTTTTGGGCGAGAAAAAGAATGGAAAGCAACGGTTCCCAAACCATTGCCTAGGCAAATCAAACCCAATCAATAAGAAAGGTTGTGTCATTGAGAATTTGAGAAACATTCGAAATCGCATGATTCGTATGCTTGTGTTGGTGTTGTTTGGTAATCTTTCTATCAAGTTCTATTAGTTCAAAGATTTTTTGACGAGAAAAAGAATGGAAAACAACGGTTCCCAAACCATAGCCAAGGCAAATCAAACCAATGAATAAGAAAGGTTGTAGTACTGAGAATTTGAGAAACATTCGAAATCGCATGATTCGTATGCTTGTGTTGTGTTGTTTGGTGATCTTTCTATCAAGTTCTATTAGTTCAAAGATTTTTTGACGAGAAAAAGAATGGAAAACAACGGTTCCCAAACAATAGCCTAGGCAAATCAAACCAATGAATAAGAAAGGTTGTATTACTGAGAATTTGAGAAACATTCGAAATCGCATGATTCGTATGCTTGTGTTTGTGTTGTTTAGTGATCTTTCTATCAAGTTCTATTAGTTCAAAGATTTTTTGACAAGAAAAAGAATGGAAAACAACGGTTCCCAAACAATAGCCTAGGCAAATCAAACCAATGAATAAGAAAGGTTGTATTACTGAGAATTTGAGAAACATTCGAAATCGCATGATTCGTATGCTTGTGTTGTGTTGTTTGGTGATCTTTCTATCAAGTTCTATTAGTTCAAAGATTTTTGGACGAGAAAAAGAATGGAAACCAACGGTTCCCAAACCATAGCCTAGGCAAATAAAACCAATCAATACGAAAGGTTGTGTTATTGAGAATTTGAGAAACATTCGGAATCGCATGATTCGTATGCTTGTGTTGGTGTTGTTTGGTGATCTTTCTATCAAGTTCTATTAGTTCAAAGATTTTTTGACGAGAAAAAGAATGGAAAACAACGGTTCATGCGACCATAGACAAGGCAAATCAAACCAATGAATAAGAAAGGTTGTAGTACTGAGAATTTGAGAAACATTCGAAATCGCATGATTCGTATGCTTGTGTTGTGTTGTTTGGTGATCTTTCTATCAAGTTCTATTAGTTCAAAGATTTTTTGACGAGAAAAAGAAAGGAAAACAACGGTTCCCAAACAATAGCCTAGGCAAATCAAACCAATGAATAAGAAAGGTTGTATTACTGAGAATTTGAGAAACATTCGAAATCGCATGATTCGTATGCTTGTGTTTGTGTTGTTTGGTGATCTTTCTATCAAGTTCTATTAGTTCGAAGATTTTTGGACGAGAAAAAGAATGGAAACCAACTGTTCCCAAACCATAGCCTAGGCAAATCAAACCAATCAATAAGAAAGGTTGTGTTGTTGAGAATTTGAGAAACATTCGAAATCGCATGATTCGTATGCTTGTGTTGGTGTTGTTTGGTGATCTTTCTATCAAGTTCTATTAGTTCAAAGATTTTTTGTAAGAAAAAGAATGGAAAACAACGGTTCCCAAACCGTAGCCTAGGCAAATCAAACCAATCAATAAGAAAGGTTGTATTACTGAGAATTTGAGAAACATTCGAAATCGCATGATTCGTATGCTTGTGTTTGTGTTGTTTGGTGATCTTTCTATCAAGTTCTATTAGTTCAAAGATTTTTTGACAAGAAAAAGAATGGAAAACAACGGTTCCCAAACAATAGCCTAGGCAAATCAAACCAATGAATAAGAAAGGTTGTATTACTGAGAATATGAGAAACATTCGAAATCGCATGATTCGTATGCTTGTGTTTGTGTTGTTTGGTGATCTTTCTATCAGGTTCTATTAGTTCAAAGATTTTTTGACGAGAAAAAGAATGGAAAACAACGGTTCCCAAACCGTAGCCTAGGCAAATCAAACCAATCAATAAGAAAGATTGTGTTGTTGAGAATTTGAGAGACATTCGGAATCGCATGATTCGTATGCTTGTGTTTGTGTTGTTTGGTGATCTTTCTATCAAGTTCTATTAGTTCAAAGATTTTTGGACGAGAAAAAGAATGGAAACCAACGGTTCCCAAACCATAGCCTAGGCAAATAAAACCAATCAATAAGAAAGGTTGTGTTATTCAGAATTTGAGAAACATTCGGAATCGCATGATCCGTATGCTTGTGTTGGTGTTGTTTGGTGATCTTTCTATCAAGTTCTATTTGTTCAAAGATTTTTTGACGAGAAAAAGAATGGAAAACAACGGTTCCCAAAGAATAGCCTAGGCAAATCAAACCAATGAATACGAAAGGTTGTATTACTGAGAATTTGAGAAACATTCGAAATCGCATGATTCGTATGCTTGTGTTTGTGTTGTTTAGTGATCTTTCTATCAAGTTCTATTAGTTCAAAGATTTATGGACTAGAAAAAGAATGGAAACCAACGGTTCCCAAACCATAGCCTAGGCAAATCAAACCAATCAATAAGAAAGGTTGCGTTATTGAGAATTTGAGAAACATTCGAAATCGCATGATTCGTATGCTTGTGTTTGTGTTGTTTGGTGATATTTCTATCAAGTTCTATTAGTTCAAAGATTTTTGGGCGAGAAAAAGAATGGAAACCAACGGTTCCCAAACCATTGCCTAGGCAAATCAAACCCAATCAATAAGAAAGGTTGTGTCATTGAGAATTTGAGAAACATTCGAAATCGCATGATTCGTATGCTTGTGTTGGTGTTGTTTGGTAATCTTTCTATCAAGTTCTATTAGTTCAAAGATTTTTTGACGAGAAAAAGAATGGAAAACAACGGTTCCCAAACCATAGCCAAGGCAAATCAAACCAATGAATAAGAAAGGTTGTAGTATTGAGAATTTGAGAAACATTCGAAATCGCATGATTCGTATGCTTGTGTTGTGTTGTTTGGTGATCTTTATATCAAGTTCTATTAGTTCAAAGATTTTTTGACGAGAAAAAGAATGGAAAACAACGGTTCCCAAACAATAGCCTAGGCAAATCAAACCAATGAATAAGAAAGGTTGTATTACTGAGAATTTGAGAAACATTCGAAATCGCATGATTCGTATGCTTGTGTTTGTGTTGTTTGGTGATCTTTCTATCAAGTTCTATTAGTTCAAAGATTTTTTGACAAGAAAAAGAATGGAAAACAACGGTTCCCAAACAATAGCCTAGGCAAATCAAACCAATGAATAAGAAAGGTTGTATTACTGAGAATTTGAGAAACATTCGGAATCGCATGATTCTTATGCTTGTATTTGTGTTGTTTGGTGATCTTTCTATCAAGTTTTATTAGTTCATAGATTTATGGACTAGAAAAAGAATGGAAACCAACACTTGCCAAACCATAGCCTAGGCAAATCAAACCAATCAATAAGAAAGGTTGTATTAGTGAGAATTTGGGAAAGATTCGAAATCGCATGAATCGTATGCTTGTGTTTGTGTTGTTTGGTGATCTTTCTATCAAGTTCTATTAGTTCAAATATTTTTGGACGAGAAAAAGAATGGAAACCAACTGTTCCCAAACCATAGCCTAGGCAAATAAAACCAATCTATAAGAAAGATTGTGTTGTTGAGAATTTGAGAGACATTCGGAATCGCATGATTCGTATGCTTGTGTTGGTGTTGTTTGGTGATCTTTCTATCAAGTTCTATTAGTTCAAAGATTTTTTGACGAGAAAAAGAATGGAAAACAACGGTTCCCAAACAATAGCCTAGGCAAATCAAACCAATGAATAAGAAAGGTTGTATTACTGAGAATTTGAGAAACATTCGAAATCGCATGATTCGTATGCTTGTGTTTGTGTTGTTTGGTGATCTTTCTATCAAGTTCTATTAGTTCAAAGATTTTTGGACGAGAAAAAGAATGGAAACCAACTGTTCCCAAACCATAGCCTAGGCAAATCAAACAATTCAATAAGAAAGGTTGTGTTGTTGAGAATTTGAGAAACATTCGAAATCGCATGATTCGTATGCTTGTGTTGGTGTTATTTGGTGATCTTTCTATCAAGTTCTATTAGTTCAAAGATTTTTTGACGAGAAAAAGAATGGAAAACAACGGTTCCCAAACCGTAGCCTAGGCAAATCAAACCAATCAATAAGAAAGGTTGTATTACTGAGAATTTGAGAAACATTCGAAATCGCATGATTCGTATGCTTGTGTTTGTGTTGTTTGGTGATCTTTCTATCAAGTTCTATTAGTTCAAAGATTTTTTGACAAGAAAAAGATTGGAAAACAACGGTTCCCAAACAATAGCCTAGGCAAATCACACCAATGAATAAGAAAGGTTGTATTATTGAGAATTTGAGAAACATTCGAAATCGCATGATTCGTATGCTTGTGTTTGTGTTGTTTGGTGATCTTTCTATCAGGTTCTATTAGTTCAAAGATTTTTTGACGAGAAAAAGAATGAAAACAACGGTTCCCAAACCGTAGCCTAGGCAAATCAAACCAATCAATAAGAAAGCTTGTGTTGTTGAGAATTTGAGAGACATTCGGAATCGCATGATTCGTATGCTTGTGTTTGTGTTGTTTGGTGATCTTTCTATCAAGTTCTATTAGTTCAAAGATTTTTGGACGAGAAAAAGAATGGAAACCAACGGTTCCCAAACCATAGGCTAGGCAAATAAAACCAATCAATAAGAAAGGTTGTGTTATTCAGAATTTGAGAAACATTCGGAATCGCATGATTCGTATGCTTGTGTTGGTGTTGTTTGGTGATCTTTCTATCAAGTTCTATTTGTTCAAAGATTTTTTGACGAGAAAAAGAATGGAAAACAACGGTTCCCAAAGAATAGCCTAGGCAAATCAAACCAATGAATACGAAAGGTTGTATTACTGAGAATTTGAGAAACATTCGAAATCGCATGATTCGTATGCTTGTGTTTGTGTTGTTTAGTGATCTTTCTATCAAGTTCTATTAGTTCAAAGATTTATGGACTAGAAAAAGAATGGAAACCAACGGTTCCCAAACCATAGCCTAGGCAAATCAAACCAATCAATAAGAAAGGTTGCGTTATTGAGAATTTGAGAAACATTCGAAATCGCATGATTCGTATGCTTGTGTTTGTGTTGTTTGGTGATATTTCTATCAAGTTCTATTAGTTCAAAGATTTTTGGGCGAGAAAAAGAATGGAAACCAACGGTTCCCAAACCATTGCCTAGGCAAATCAAACCCAATCAATAAGAAAGGTTGTGTCATTGAGAATTTGAGAAACATTCGAAATCGCATGATTCGTAAGCTTGTGTTGGTGTTGTTTGGTAATCTTTCTATCAAGTTCTATTAGTTCAAAGATTTTTTGACGAGAAAAAGAATGGAAAACAACGGTTCCCAAACCATAGCCAAGGAAAATCAAACCAATGAATAAGAAAGGTTGTAGTACTGAGAATTTGAGAAACATTCGAAATCGCATGATTCGTATGCTTGTGTTGTGTTGTTTGGTGATCTTTCTATCAAGTTCTATTAGTTCAAAGATTTTTTGACGAGAAAAAGAATGGAAAACAACGGTTCCCAAACCATAGCCAAGGGAAATCAAACCAATGAATAAGAAAGGTTGTGTTATAGAGAATTTGAGAAACATTCGGAATCGCATGATTCTTATGCTTGTGTTTGTGTTGTTTGGTGAACTTTCTATCAAGTTTTATTAGTTCATAGATTTATGGACTAGAAAAAGAATGGAAACCAGCACTTGCCAAACCATAGCCTAGGCAAATCAAACCAATCAATAAGAAAGGTTGTATTATTGAGAATTTGAGAAACATTCGAAATCGCATGATTCATATGCTTGTGTTTGTGTTATTTGGTGATCTTTCTATCAAGTTCTATTAGTTCAAAGATTTTTTGACGAGAAAAAGAATGGAAAACAACGGTTCCCAAACCGTAGCCTAGGCAAATCAAACCAATCAATAAGAAAGGTTGTATTACTGAGAATTTGAGAAACATTCGAAATCGCATGATTCGTATGCTTGTGTTTGTGTTATTTGGTGATCTTTCTATCAAGTTCTATTAGTTCAAAGATTTTTTGACGAGAAAAAGAATGGAAAACAACGGTTCCCAAACCGTAGCCTAGGCAAATCAAACCAATCAATAAGAAAGGTTGTATTACTGAGAATTTGAGAAACATTCGAAATCGCATGATTCGTATGCTTGTGTTTGTGTTGTTTGGTGATCTTTCTATCAAGTTCTATTAGTTCAAAGATTTTTTGACAAGAAAAAGATTGGAAAACAACGGTTCCCAAACAATAGCCTAGGCAAATCACACCAATGAATAAGAAAGGTTGTATTATTGAGAATTTGAGAAACATTCGAAATCGCATGATTCGTATGCTTGTGTTTGTGTTGTTTGGTGATCTTTCTATCAGGTTCTATTAGTTCAAAGATTTTTTGACGAGAAAAAGAATGAAAACAACGGTTCCCAAACCGTAGCCTAGGCAAATCAAACCAATCAATAAGAAAGATTGTGTTGTTGAGAATTTGAGAGACATTCGGAATCGCATGATTCGTATGCTTGTGTTTGTGTTGTTTGGTGATCTTTCTATCAAGTTCTATTAGTTCAAAGATTTTTGGACGAGAAAAAGAATGGAAACCAACGGTTTCCAAACCATAGCCTAGGCAAATAAAACCAATCTATAAGAAAGGTTGTGTTATTGAGAATTTGAGAAACATTCGGAATCGCATGATTCGTATGCTTGTGTTGGTGTTGTTTGGTGATCTTTCTATCAAGTTCTATTAGTTCAAAGATTTTTTGACGAGAAAAAGAATGGAAAACAACGGTTACCAAACAATAGCCAAGGGAAATCAAACCAATGAATAAGAAAGGTTGTGTTATAGAGAATTTGAGAAACATTCGGAATCGCATGATTCTTATGCTTGTGTTTGTGTTGTTTGGTGATCTTTCTATCAAGTTTTATTAGTTCATAGATTTATGGACTAGAAAAAGAATGGAAACCAACACTTGCCAAACCATAGCCTAGGCAAATCAAACCAATCAATAAGAAAGGTTGTATTATTGAGAATTTGAGAAACATTCGAAATCGCATGATTCGTATGCTTGTGTTTGTGTTGTTTGGTGATCTTTCTATCAAGTTCTATTAGTTCAAAGATTTTTGGAGGACAAAAAGAATTGAAACCAACTGTTCCCAAACCATAGCCTAGGCAAATCAAACCAATCAATAAGAAAGGTTGTGTTGTTGAGAATTTGAGAAACATTTGAAATCGCATGATTCGTATGCTTGTGTTGGTGTTGTTTGGTGATCTTTCTATCAAGTTCTATTAGCTCAAAGATTTTTGGACGAGAAAAAGAATGGAAACCAACGGTTCCCAAATTATAGCCTAGGCAAATAAAACCAATCAATAAGAAAGGTTGTGTTATTGAGAATTTGAGAAACATTCGGAATCGCATGATTCGTATGCTTGTGTTGGTGTTGTTTGGTGATCTTTCTATCAAGTTCTATTAGTTCAAAGATTTGTTGACGAGAAAAAGAATGGAAAACAACGGTTCCCAAACAATAGCCTAGGCAAATCAAACCAATGAATAAGAAAGGTTGTATTACTAAGAATTTGAGAAACATTCGAAATCGCATTATTCGTATGCTTGTGTTTGTGGTGTTTGGTGATCTTTCTATCAAGTTCTATTAGTTCAAAGATTTTTTGACGAGAAAAAGAATGGAAAACAACGGTTCCCAAACCATAGCCAAGGGAAATCAAACCAATGAATAAGAAAGGTTGTGTTATAGAGAATTTGAGTAACATTCGGAATCGCATGATTCTTATGCTTGTGTTTGTGTTGTTTGGTGATCTTTCTATCAAGTTTTATTAGTTCATAGATTTATGGACTAGAAAAAGAATGGAAACCAACACTTGCCAAACCATAGCCTAGGCAAATCAAACCAATCAATAAGAAAGGTTGTATTAGTGAGAATTTGGGAAAGATTCGAAATCGCATGAATCGTATGCTTGTGTTTGTGTTGTTTGGTGATCTTTCTATCAAGTTCTATTAGTTCAAACATTTTTGGACGAGAAAAAGAATGGAAACCAACTGTTCCCAAACCATAGCCTAGGCAAATCAAACCATTCAATAAGAAAGATTGTGTTGTTGAGAATTTGAGAGACATTCGGAATCGCATGATTCGTATGCTTGTGTTGGTGTTGTTTGGTGATCTTTCTATCAAGTTCTATTAGTTCAAAGATTTTTGACGAGAAAAAGAATGGAAAACAACGGTTCCCAAACAATAGCCTAGGCAAATCAAACCAATGAATAAGAAAGGTTGTATTACTGAGAATTTGAGAAACATTCGAAATCGCATGATTCGTATGCTTGTGTTTGTGTTGTTTGGTGATCTTTCTATCAAGTTCTATTAGTTCAAAGATTTTTGGACGAGAAAAAGAATGGAAACCAACTGTTCCCAAACCATAGCCTAGGCAAATCAAACCAATCAATAAGAAAGGTTGTGTTGTTGAGAATTTGAGAAACATTCGAAATCGCATGATTCGTATGCTTGTGTTGGTGTTGTTTGGTGATCTTTCTATCAAGTTCTATTAGTTCAAAGATTTTTTGACAAGAAAAAGAATGGAAAACAACGGTTCCCAAACCGTAGCCTAGGCAAATCAAACCAATCAATAAGAAAGGTTGTATTACTGAGAATTTGAGAAACATTCGAAATCGCATGATTCGTATGCTTGTGTTTGTGTTGTTTGGTGATCTTTCTATCAAGTTCTATTAGTTCAAAGATTTTTTGACAAGAAAAAGAATGGAAAACAACGGTTCCCAAACAATAGCCTAGGCAAATCAAACCAATGAATAAGAAAGGTTGTATTACTGAGAATTTGAGAAACATTCGAAATCGCATGATTCGTATGCTTGTGTTTGTGTTGTTTGGTGATCTTTCTATCAGGTTCTATTAGTTCAAAGATTTTTTGACGAGAAAAAGAATGGAAAACAACGGTTCCCAAACCGTATTCTAGGCAAATCAAACCAATCAATAAGAAAGATTGTGTTGTTGAGAATTTGAGAGACATTCGGAATCGCATGATTCGTATGCTTGTGTTTGTGTTGCTTGGTGATATTTCTATCAAGTTCTATTAGTTCAAAGATTTTTGGGCGAGAAAAAGAATGGAAACCAACGGTTCCCAAACCATAGCCTAGGCAAATAAAACCAATCAATAAGAAAGGTTGTGTTATTCAGAATTTGAGAAACATTCGGAATCGCATGATCCGTATGCTTGTGTTGGTGTTGTTTGGTGATCTTTCTATCAAGTTCTATTTGTTCAAAGATTTTTTGACGAGAAAAAGAATGGAAAACAACGGTTCCCAAAGAATAGCCTAGGCAAATCAAACCAATGAATACGAAAGGTTGTATTACTGAGAATTTGAGAAACATTCGAAATCGCATGATTCGTATGCTTGTGTTTGTGTTGTTTAGTGATCTTTCTATCAAGTTCTATTAGTTCAAAGATTTATGGACTAGAAAAAGAATGGAAACCAACGGTTCCCAAACCATAGCCTAGGCAAATCAAACCAATCAATAAGAAAGGTTGCGTTATTGAGAATTTGAGAAACATTCGAAATCGCATGATTCGTATGCTTGTGTTTGTGTTGTTTGGTGATATTTCTATCAAGTTCTATTAGTTCAAAGATTTTTGGGCGAGAAAAAGAATGGAAAACAACGGTTCATGCGACCATAGACAAGGCAAATCAAACCAATGAATAAGAAAGGTTGTAGTACTGAGAATTTGAGAAACATTCGAAATCGCATGATTCGTATGCTTGTGTTGTGTTGTTTGGTGATCTTTCTATCAAGTTCTATTAGTTCAAAGATTTTTTGACGAGAAAAAGAAAGGAAAACAACGGTTCCCAAACAATAGCCTAGGCAAATCAAACCAATGAATAAGAAAGGTTGTATTACTGAGAATTTGAGAAACATTCGAAATCGCATGATTCGTATGCTTGTGTTTGTGTTGTTTGGTGATCTTTCTATCAAGTTCTATTAGTTCGAAGATTTTTGGACGAGAAAAAGAATGGAAACCAACTGTTCCCAAACCATAGCCTAGGCAAATCAAACCAATCAATAAGAAAGGTTGTGTTGTTGAGAATTTGAGAAACATTCGAAATCGCATGATTCGTATGCTTGTGTTGGTGTTGTTTGGTGATCTTTCTATCAAGTTCTATTAGTTCAAAGATTTTTTGTAAGAAAAAGAATGGAAAACAACGGTTCCCAAACCGTAGCCTAGGCAAATCAAACCAATCAATAAGAAAGGTTGTATTACTGAGAATTTGAGAAACATTCGAAATCGCATGATTCGTATGCTTGTGTTTGTGTTGTTTGGTGATCTTTCTATCAAGTTCTATTAGTTCAAAGATTTTTTGACAAGAAAAAGAATGGAAAACAACGGTTCCCAAACAATAGCCTAGGCAAATCAAACCAATGAATAAGAAAGGTTGTATTACTGAGAATATGAGAAACATTCGAAATCGCATGATTCGTATGCTTGTGTTTGTGTTGTTTGGTGATCTTTCTATCAGGTTCTATTAGTTCAAAGATTTTTTGACGAGAAAAAGAATGGAAAACAACGGTTCCCAAACCGTAGCCTAGGCAAATCAAACCAATCAATAAGAAAGATTGTGTTGTTGAGAATTTGAGAAACATTCGGAATCGCATGATCCGTATGCTTGTGTTGGTGTTGTTTGGTGATCTTTCTATCAAGTTCTATTTGTTCAAAGATTTTTTGACGAGAAAAAGAATGGAAACAACGGTTCCCAAACAATAGCCTAGGCAAATCAAACCAATGAATACGAAAGGTTGTATTACTGAGAATTTGAGAAACATTCGAAATCGCATGATTCGTATGCTTGTGTTTGTGTTGTTTAGTGATCTTTCTATCAAGTTCTATTAGTTCAAAGATTTATGGACTAGAAAAAGAATGGAAACCAACGGTTCCCAAACCATAGCCTAGGCAAATCAAACCAATCAATAAGAAAGGTTGCGTTATTGAGAATTTGAGAAACATTCGAAATCGCATGATTCGTATGCTTGTGTATGTGTTGTTTGGTGATATTTCTATCAAGTTCTATTAGTTCAAAGATTTTTGGGCGAGACAAAGAATGGAAACCAACGGTTCCCAAACCATAGCCTAGGCAAATCAAACCCAATCAATAAGAAAGGTTGTGTCATTGAGAATTTGAGAAACATTCGAAATCGCATGATTCGTATGCTTGTGTTGGTGTTGTTTGGTAATCTTTCTATCAAGTTCAATAGTTCAAAGATTTTTTGACGAGAAAAAGAATGGAAAACAACGGTTCCCAAACCATAGCCAAGGCAAATCAAACCAATGAATAAGAAAGGTTGTAGTACTGAGAATTTGAGAAACATTCAAAATCACATGATTCGTATGCTTGTGTTGTGTTGTTTGGTGATCTTTCTATCAAGTTCTATTAGTTCAAAGATTTTTTGACGAGAAAAAGAATGGAAAACAACGGTTCCCAAACCATAGACAAGGCAAATCAAACCAATGAATAAGAAAGGTTGTAGTACTGAGAATTTGAGAAACATTCGAAATCGCATGATTCGTATGCTTGTGTTGTGTTGTTTGGTGATCTTTCTATCAAGTTCTATTAGTTCAAAGATTTTTGGACGAGAAAAAGAATGGAAACCAACGGTTCCCAAACCATAGCCTAGGCAAATAAAACCAATCAATACGAAAGGTTGTGTTATTGAGAATTTGAGAAACATTCGGAATCGCATGATTCGTATGCTTGTGTTGGTGTTGTTTGGTGATCTTTCTATCAAGTTCTATTAGTTCAAAGATTTTTTGACGAGAAAAAGAATGGAAAACAACGGTTCATGCGACCATAGACAAGGCAAATCAAACCAATGAATAAGAAAGGTTGTATTACTGAGAATTTGAGAAACATTCGAAATCGCATGATTCGTATGCTTGTGTTTGTGTTGTTTGGTGATCTTTCTATCAAGTTCTATTAGTTCAAAGATTTTTTGACGAGAAAAAGAATGGAAAACAACGGTTCCCAAACCATAGCCAAGGGAAATCAAACCAATGAATAAGAAAGGTTGTGTTATAGAGAATTTGAGAAACATTCGGAATCGCATGATTCTTATGCTTGTGTTTGTGTTGTTTGGTGATCTTTCTATCAAGTTTTATTAGTTCATAGATTTATGGACTAGAAAAAGAATGGAAACCAGCACTTGCCAAACCATAGCCTAGGCAAATCAAACCAATCAATAAGAAAGGTTGTATTATTGAGAATTTGAGAAACATTCGAAATCGCATGATTCGTATGCTTGTGTTTGTGTTGTTTGGTGATCTTTCTATCAAGTTCTATTAGTTCAAAGATTTTTGGACGAGAAAAAGAATGGAAACCAACGGTTCCCAAACCATAGCCTAGGCAAATCAAACCAATCAATAAGAAAGGTTGCGTTATTGAGAATTTGAGAAACATTCGAAATCGCATGATTCGTATGCTTGTGTTTGTGTTGTTTGGTGATATTTCTATCAAGTTCTATTAGTTCAAAGATTTTTGGGCGAGAAAAAGAATGGAAACCAACGGTTCCCAAACCATAGCCTAGGCAAATCAAACCCAATCAATAAGAAAGGTTGTGTCATTGAGAATTTGAGAAACATTCGAAATCGCATGATTCGTATGCTTGTGTTGGCGTTGTTTGGTAATCTTTCTATCAAGTTCTATTAGTTCAAAGATTTTTTGACGAGAAAAAGAATGGAAAACAACGGTTCCCAAACCATAGCCAAGGCAAATCAAACCAATGAATAAGAAAGGTTGTAGTACTGAGAATTTGAGAAACATTCGAAATCGCATGATTCGTATGCTTGTGTTGTGTTGTTTGGTGATCTTTCTATCAAGTTCTATTAGTTCAAAGATTTTTTGACGAGAAAAAGATTTGGAAAACAACGGTTCCCAAACCATAGCCAAGGGAAATCAAACCAATGAATAAGAAAGGTTGTGTTATAGAGAATTTGAGAAACATTCGGAATCGCATGATTCTTATGCTTGTGTTTGTGTTGTTTGGTGATCTGTCTATCAAGTTTTATTAGTTCATAGATTTTTGACGAGAAAAAGAATGGAAAACAACGGTTCATGCGACCATAGCCAAGGCAAATCAAACCAATGAATAAGAAAGGTTGTATTACTGAGAATTTGAGAAACATTCGAAATCGCATGATTCGTATGCTTGTGTTTGTGTTGTTTGGTGATCTTTCTATCAAGTTCTATTAGTTCAAAGATTTTTTGACGAGAAAAAGAATGGAAAACAACGGTTCCTAAACCATAGCCAAGGCAAATCAAACCAATGAATAAGAAAGGTTGTAGTACTGAGAATTTGAGAAACATTCGAAATCGCATGATTCGTATGCTTGTGTTGTGTTGTTTGGTGATCCTTCTATCAAGTTCTATTAGTTCCAAGAATTTTTAACGAGAAAAAGAATGGAAAACAACAGTTCCCAAACCATAGCCAAGGGAAATCAAACCAATGAATAAGAAAGGTTGTGTTATAGAGAATTTGAGAAACATTCGGAATCGCATCATTCTTATGCTTGTGTTTGTGTTGTTTAGTGATCTTTCTATCAAGTTTTATTAGTTCACAGATTTATGGACTAGAAAAAGAATGGAAACCAACACTTGCCAAACCATAGCCTAGGCAAATCAAACCAATCCATAAGAAAGGTTGTATTATTGAGAATTTGAGAAACATTCGGAATCGCATGATTCGTATGCTTGTGTTTGTGTTGTTTGGTGATCTTTCTATCAAGTTCTATTAGTTCAAAGATTTTTGGACGAGAAAAAGAATGGAAACCAACGGTTCCCAAGCCATCGCCTAGGCAAATAAAACAATCAATAAGAAAGGTTGTGTTATTGAGAATTTGAGAAACATTCGGAATCGCATGATTCGTATGCTTGTGTTGGTGTTGTTTGGTGATCTTTCTATCAAGTTCTATTAGTTCAAAGAATTTTTGACGAGAAAAAGAATGGAAAACAACGGTTCCCAAACAATAGCCTAGGCAAATCAAACCAATGAATAAGAAAGGTTGTATTACTGAGAATTTGAGAAACATTCGAAATCGCATGATTCGTATGCTTGTGTTTGTGTTGTTTGGTGATCTTTCTATCAAGTTCTATTAGTTCAAAGATTTTTGGACGAGAAAAAGAATGGAAACCAACTGTTCCCAAACCATAGCCTAGGCAAATCAAACCAATGAATAAGAAAGGTTGTATTACTGAGAATTTGAGAAACATTCGAAATCGCATGATTCGTATGCTTGTGTTTGTGTTGTTTGGTGATCTTTCTATCAAGTTTTATTAGTTCACAGATTTATGGACTAGAAAAAGAATGGAAACCAACACTTGCCAAACCATAGCCTAGGCAAATCAAACCAATCAATAAGAAAGGTTGTATTATTGAGAATTTGAGAAACATTCGAAATCGCATGATTCGTATGCTTGTGTTTGTGTTGTTTGGTGATCTTTCTATCAAGTTCTATTAGTTCAAAGATTTTTGGACGAGAAAAAGAATGGAAACCAACGGTTCCCAAACCATAGCCTAGGCAAATAAAACCAATCTATAAGAAAGATTGTGTTGTTGAGAATTTGAGAGACATTCGGAATCGCATGATTCGTATGCTTGTGTTGGTGTTGTTTGGTGATCTTTCTATCAAGTTCTATTAGTTCAAAGATTTTTTGACGAGAAAAAGAATGGAAAACAACGGTTCCCAAACAATAGCCTAGGCAAATCAAACCAATGAATAAGAAAGGTTGTATTACTGAGAATTTGAGAAACATTCGAAATCGCATGATTCGTATGCTTGTGTTTGTGTTGTTTGGTGATCTTTCTATCAAGTTCTATTAGTTCAAAGATTTTTGGACGAGAAAAAGAATGGAAACCAACTGTTCCCAAACCATAGCCTAGGCAAATCAAACCAATCAATAAGAAAGGTTGTGTTGTTGAGAATTTGAGAAACATTCGAAATCGCATGATTCGTATGCTTGTGTTGGTGTTGTTTGGTGATCTTTCTTTCAAGTTCTATTAGTTCAAAGATTTTTTGACGAGAAAAAGAATGGAAAACAACGGTTCCCAAACCGTAGCCTAGGCAAATCAAACCAATCAATAAGAAAGGTTGTATTACTGAGAATTTGAGAAACATTCGAAATCGCATGATTCGTATGCTTGTGTTTGTGTTGTTTGGTGATCTTTCTATCAAGTTCTATTAGTTCAAAGATTTTTTGACGAGAAAAAGAATGGGAAACAACGGTTCCCAAACAATAGCCTAGGCAAATCAAACCAATGAATAAGAAAGGTTGTATTACTGAGAATTTGAGAAACATTCGAAAGCGCATGATTCGTATGCTTGTGTTTGTGTTGTTTGGTGATCTTTCTATCAGGTTCTATTAGTTCAAAGATTTTTTGACGAGAAAAAGAATGGAAAACAACGGTTCCCAAACCGTAGCCTAGGCAAATCAAACGAATCAATAAGAAAGATTGTGTTGTTGAGAATTTGAGAGACATTCGGAATCGCATGATTCGTATGCTTGTGTTTGTGTTGTTTAGTGATCTTTCTATCAAGTTCTATTAGTTCAAAGATTTTTGGACGAGAAAAAGAATGGAAACCAACGGTTCCCAAACCATAGGCTAGGCAAATAAAACCAATCAATAAGAAAGGTTGTGTTATTGAGAATTTGAGAAACATTCGGAATCGCATGATTCGTATGCTTGTGTTTGTGTTGTTAGGTGAGCTTTCTATCAAGTTCTGTTAGTTCAAAGATTTTTAGACGAGAAAAAGAATGGAAACCAACGGTTCCCAAACCATAGCCTAGGCAAATAAAACAATCAATAAGAAAGGTTGTGTTATTGAGAATTTGAGAAACATTCGGAATCGCATGATTCGTATGCTTGTGTTGGTGTTGTTTGGTGATCTTTCTATCAATATCTATTAGTTCAAAGATTTTTTGACGAGAAAAAGAATGGAAAACAACGGTTCCCAAACAATAGCCTAGGCAAATCAAACCAAGGAATAAGAAAGGTTGTATTACTGAGAATTTGAGAAACATTCGAAATCGCATGATTCGTATGCTTGTGTTTGTGTTGTTTGGTGATCTTTCTATCAAGTTCTATTAGTTCAAATATTTTTTGACGAGAAAAAGAATGGAAAACAACGGTTCCCAAACCATAGCCTAGGCAAATCAAACCAATCAATAAGAAAGATTGTGTTGTTGAGAATTTGAGAGACACTCGGAATCGCTTGATTCGTATGCTTGTGTTGGTGTTGTTTGGTGATCTTTCTATCAAGTTTTATTAGTTCACAGATTTATGGACTAGAAAAAGAATGGAAACCAACACTTGCCAAACCATAGCCTAGGCAAATCAAACCAATCAATAAGAAAGGTTGTATTATTGAGAATTTGAGAAACATTCGAAATCGCATGATTCGTATGCTTGTGTTTGTGTTGTTTGGTGATCTTTCTATCAAGTTCTATTAGTTCAAAGATTTTTGGACGAGAAAAAGAATGGAAACCAACGGTTCCCAAACCATAGCCTAGGCAAATAAAACCAATCTATAAGAAAGATTGTGTTGTTGAGAATTTGAGAGACATTCGGAATCGCATGATTCGTATGCTTGTGTTGGTGTTGTTTGGTGATCTTTCTATCAAGTTCTATTAGTTCAAAGATTTTTTGACGAGAAAAAGAATGGAAAACAACGGTTCCCAAACAATAGCCTAGGCAAATCAAACCAATGAATAAGAAAGGTTGTATTACTGAGAATTTGAGAAACATTCGAAATCGCATGATTCGTATGCTTGTGTTTGTGTTGTTTGGTGATCTTTCTATCAAGTTCTATTAGTTCAAAGATTTTTGGACGAGAAAAAGAATGGAAACCAACTGTTCCCAAACCATAGCCTAGGCAAATCAAACCAATCAATAAGAAAGGTTGTGTTGTTGAGAATTTGAGAAACATTCGAAATCGCATGATTCGTATGCTTGTGTTGGTGTTGTTTGGTGATCTTTCTTTCAAGTTCTATTAGTTCAAAGATTTTTTGACGAGAAAAAGAATGGAAAACAACGGTTCCCAAACCGTAGCCTAGGCAAATCAAACCAATCAATAAGAAAGGTTGTATTACTGAGAATTTGAGAAACATTCGAAATCGCATGATTCGTATGCTTGTGTTTGTGTTGTTTGGTGATCTTTCTATCAAGTTCTATTAGTTCAAAGATTTTTTGACGAGAAAAAGAATGGGAAACAACGGTTCCCAAACAATAGCCTAGGCAAATCAAACCAATGAATAAGAAAGGTTGTATTACTGAGAATTTGAGAAACATTCGAAAGCGCATGATTCGTATGCTTGTGTTTGTGTTGTTTGGTGATCTTTCTATCAGGTTCTATTAGTTCAAAGATTTTTTGACGAGAAAAAGAATGGAAAACAACGGTTCCCAAACCGTAGCCTAGGCAAATCAAACGAATCAATAAGAAAGATTGTGTTGTTGAGAATTTGAGAGACATTCGGAATCGCATGATTCGTATGCTTGTGTTTGTGTTGTTTAGTGATCTTTCTATCAAGTTCTATTAGTTCAAAGATTTTTGGACGAGAAAAAGAATGGAAACCAACGGTTCCCAAACCATAGGCTAGGCAAATAAAACCAATCAATAAGAAAGGTTGTGTTATTGAGAATTTGAGAAACATTCGGAATCGCATGATTCGTATGCTTGTGTTTGTGTTGTTAGGTGAGCTTTCTATCAAGTTCTGTTAGTTCAAAGATTTTTAGACGAGAAAAAGAATGGAAACCAACGGTTCCCAAACCATAGCCTAGGCAAATAAAACAATCAATAAGAAAGGTTGTGTTATTGAGAATTTGAGAAACATTCGGAATCGCATGATTCGTATGCTTGTGTTGGTGTTGTTTGGTGATCTTTCTATCAATATCTATTAGTTCAAAGATTTTTTGACGAGAAAAAGAATGGAAAACAACGGTTCCCAAACAATAGCCTAGGCAAATCAAACCAAGGAATAAGAAAGGTTGTATTACTGAGAATTTGAGAAACATTCGAAATCGCATGATTCGTATGCTTGTGTTTGTGTTGTTTGGTGATCTTTCTATCAAGTTCTATTAGTTCAAATATTTTTTGACGAGAAAAAGAATGGAAAACAACGGTTCCCAAACCATAGCCTAGGCAAATCAAACCAATCAATAAGAAAGATTGTGTTGTTGAGAATTTGAGAGACACTCGGAATCGCTTGATTCGTATGCTTGTGTTGGTGTTGTTTGGTGATCTTTCTATCAAGTTTTATTAGTTCACAGATTTATGGACTAGAAAAAGAATGGAAACCAACACTTGCCAAACCATAGCCTAGGCAAATCAAACCAATCAATAAGAAAGATTGTATTATTGAGAATTTGAGAAACATTCGAAATCGCATGATTCGTATGCTTGTGTTTGTGTTGTGTGGTGATCTTTCTATCAAGTTCTACTAGTCCAAAGATTTTTGGACGAGAAAAAGAATGGAAACCAACTGTTCCCAAACCATAGCCTAGGCAAATCAAACCAATCAATAAGAAAGATTGTGTTATTGAGAATTTGAGAAACATTCGGAATCGCATGATTCGTATGCTTGTGTTTGTGTTGTTTGGTGATCTTTCTATCAAGTTCTATTAGTTCAAAGATTTTTGGACGAGAAAAAGAATGGAAACCAACGGTTCCCAAACCATAGCCTAGGCAAATAAAACAATCAATAAGAAAGGTTGTGTTATTGAGAATTTGAGAAACATTCGGAATCGCATGATTCGTATGCTTGTGTTGGTGTTGTTTGGTGATCTTTCTATCAAGTTCTATTAGTTCAAAGATTTTTTGACGAGAAAAAGAATGGAAAACAACGGTTCCCAAACAATAGCCTAGGCAAATCAAACCAATGAATAAGAAAGGTTGTATTACTGAGAATTTGAGAAACATTCGAAATCGCATGATTCGTATGCTTGTGTTTGTGTTGTTTGGTGATCTTTCTATCAAGTTCTATTAGTTCAAAGATTTTTTGACGAGAAAATGAATGGAAAACAACGGTTCCCAAACCATAGCCTAGGCAAATAAAACCAATCAATAAGAAAGGTTGTGTTATTGTGAATTTGAGAAACATTCGGAATCGCATGATTTGTATGCTTGTGTTGGTGTTGTTTGGTGATCTTTCTATCAAGTTCTATTAGTTCAAAGATTTTTTCACGAGAAAAAGAATGGAAAAAAACGGTTCCCAAACCATAGCCTAGGCAAATCAAACCAATCAATAAGAAAGATTGTGTTGTTGAGAATTTGAGAGACACTCGGAATCGCATGATTCGTATGCTTGTGTTTGTGTTGTTTGGTGATCTTTCTATCAAGTTCTGTTAGTTCAAAGATTTTTGGACGAGAAAAAGAATGGAAACCAACGGTTCCCAAACCATAGCCTAGGCAAATAAAACAATCAATAAGAAAGGTTGTGTTATTGAGAATTTGAGAAACATTCGGAATCGCATGATTCGTATGCTTGTGTTGGTGTTGTTTGGTGATCTTTCTATCAATATCTATTAGTTCAAAGATTTTTTGACGAGAAAAAGAATGGAAAACAACGGTTCCCAAACAATAGCCTAGGCAAATCAAACCAATGAATAAGAAAGGTTGTATTACTGAGAATTTGAGAAACATTCGAAATCGCATGATTCGTATGCTTGTGTTTGTGTTGTTTGGTGATCTTTCTATCAAGTTTTATTAGTTCACAGATTTATGGACTAGAAAAAAATGGAAACCAACACTTGCCAAACCATAGCCTAGGGAAATCAAACCAATCAATAAGAAAGGTTGTATTATTGAGAATTTGAGAAACATTCGAAATCGCATGATTCGTATGCTTGTGTTTGTGTTGTTTGGTGATCTTTCTATCAAGTTCTACTAGTCCAAAGATTTTTGGACGAGAAAAAGAATGGAAACCAACTGTTCCCAAACCATAGCCTAGGCAAATCAAACCAATCAATAAGAAAGATTGTGTTATTGAGAATTTGAGAAACATTCGGAATCGCATGATTCGTATGCTTGTGTTTGTGTTGTTTGGTGATCTTTCTATCAAGTTCTATTAGTTCAAAGATTTTTGGACGAGAAAAAGAATGGAAACCAACGGTTCCCAAACCATAGCCTAGGCAAATAAAACAATCAATAAGAAAGGTTGTGTTATTGAGAATTTGAGAAACATTCGGAATCGCATGATTCGTATGCTTGTGTTGGTGTTGTTTGGTGATCTTTCTATCAAGTTCTATTAATTCAAAGATTTTTGGGCGAGAAAAAGAATGGAAACCAACGGTTCCCAAATCATAGCCTAGGCAAATCAAACATATGAATAACAAAGGTTGTGTTATTGAGAATTTGAGAAACATTCGGAATCACATGATTCGTATGCTTGTGTTTGTGTTTTTTGGTGATCTTTCTATCAAGTTCTATTAGTTCAAAGATTTTTGGACGAGAAAAGAATGGAAACCAACGGTTCCCAAACATAGCCTAGGCAAATAAAACCAATCAATAAGAAAGGTTGTGTTATTGAGAATTTGAGAAACATTCGGAATCGCATGATTCGTATGCTTGTGTTGGTGTTGTTTGGTGATCTTTCTATCAAGTTCTATTAGTTCAAAGATTTTTTGACGAGAAAAAGAATGGAAAACAACGGTTCCCAAACAATAGCCTAGGCAAATCAAACCAATGAATAAGAAAGGTTGTATTACTGAGAATTTGAGAAACATTCGAAATCGCATGATTCGTATGCTTGTGTTTGTGTTGTTTGGTGATCTTTCTATCAAGTTCTATTAGTTCAAAGATTTTTTGACGAGAAAAAGAATGGAAAACAACGGTTCCCAAACCATAGCCTAGGCAAATCAAACCAATCAATAAGAAAGATTGTGTTGTTGAGAATTTGAGAGACATTCGGAATCGCATGATTCGTATGCTTGTGTTTGTGTTGTTTGGTGATCTTTCTATCAAGTTCTATTAGTTCAAAGATTTTTTGACGAGAAAAAGAATGGAAAACAACGGTTCCCAAACAATAGCCTAGGCAAATCAAACCAATGAAGAAGAAAGGTTGTATTACTGAGAATTTGAGAAACATTCGAAATCGCATGATTCGTATGCTTGTGTTTGTGTTGTTTGGTGATCTTTCTATCAAGTTCTATTAGTTCAAAGATTTTTTGACGAGAAAAAGAATGGAAAACAACGGTTCCCAAACCATAGCCTAGGCAAATCAAACCAATCAATAAGAAAGATTGTGTTGTTGAGAATTTGAGAAACATTCGAAATCGCATGATTCGTATGCTTGTGTTTGTGTTGTTTGGTGATCTTTCTATCAAGTTCTATTAGTTCAAAGATTTTTTGACGAGAAAAAGAATGGAAAACAACGGTTCCCAAACCATAGCCTAGGCAAATCAAACCAATCAATAAGAAAGATTGTGTTGTTGAGAATTTGAGAGACACTCGGAATCGCATGATTCGTATGCTTGTGTTTGTGTTGTTTGGTGATCTTTCTATCAAGTTCTATTAGTTCAAAGATTTTTAGACGAGAAAAAGAATGGAAACCAACGGTTCCCAAACCATAGCCTAGGCAAATAAAACCAATCAATAAGAAAGGTCGTGTTATTGAGAATTTGAGAAACATTCGGAATCGCATGATTTGTATGCTTGTGTTGGTGTTGTTTGGTGATCTTTCTATCAAGTTCTATTAGTTCAAAGATTTTTTGACGAGAAAAAGAATGGAAAACAACGGTTCCCAAACAATAGCCTAGGCAAATCAAACCAATGAATACGAAAGGTTGTATTACTGAGAATTTGAGAAACATTCGAAATCGCATGATTCTTATGCTTGTGTTTGTGTTGTTTAGTGATCTTTCTATCAAGTTCTATTAGTTCAAAGATTTATGGACTAGAAAAAGAATGGAAACCAACGGTTCCCAAACCATAGGCTAGGCAAATCAAACCAATCAATAAGAAAGGTTGCGTTATTGAGAATTTGAGAAACATTCGAAATCGTATGATTCGTATGCTTGTGTTTGTGTTGTTTTGTGATATTTCTATCAAGTTCTATTAGTTCAAAGATTTTTGGGCGAGAAAAAGAATGGAAACCAACGGTTCCCAAACCATAGCCTAGGCAAATCAAACCAATGAATAACAAAGGTCGTGTTATTGAGAATTTGAGAAACATTCGGAATCACATGATTCGTATGCTTGTGTTTGTGTTGTTTGGTGATCTTTCTATCAAGTTCTATTAGTTCAAAGATTTTTGGACGAGAAAAAGAATGGAAACCAACGGTTCCCAAACCATAGCCTAGGCAAATAAAACCAATCAATAAGAAAGGTTGTGTTATTGAGAATTTGAGAAACATTCGGAATCGCATGATTCGTATGCTTGTGTTGGTGTTGTTTGGTGATCTTTCTATCAAGTTCTATTAGTTCAAAGACTTTTTGACGAGAAAAAGAATGGAAAACAACGGTTCTCAAACAATAGCCTAGGCAAATCAAACCAATGAATAAGAAAGGTTGTATTACTGAGAATTTGAGAAACATTCGAAATCGCATGATTCGTATGCTTGTGTTTGTGTTGTTTGGTGATCTTTCTATCAAGTTTTATTAGTTCACAGATTTATGGACTAGAAAAAGAATGGAAACCAACACTTGCCAAACCATAGCCTAGGCAAATCAAACCAATCAATAAGAAAGGTTGTATTATTGAGAATTTGAGAAACATTCGAAATCGCATGATTCGTATGCTTGTGTTTGTGTTGTGTGGTGATCTTTCTATCAAGTTCTACTAGTCCAAAGATTTTTGGACGAGAAAAAGAATGGAAACCAACTGTTCCCAAACCATAGCCTAGGCAAATCAAACCAATCAATAAGAAAGATTGTGTTATTGAGAATTTGAGAAACATTCGGAATCGCATGATTCGTATGCTTGTGTTTGTGTTGTTTGGTGATCTTTCTATCAAGTTCTATTAGTTCAAAGATTTTTGGACGAGAAAAAGAATGGAAACCAACGGTTCCCAAACCATAGCCTAGGCAAATAAAACAATCAATAAGAAAGGTTGTGTTATTGAGAATTTGAGAAACATTCGGAATCGCATGATTCGTATGCTTGTGTTGGTGTTGTTTGGTGATCTTTCTATCAAGTTCTATTAGTTCAAAGATTTTTTGACGAGAAAAAGAATGGAAAACAACGGTTCCCAAACAATAGCCTAGGCAAATCAAACCAATGAATAAGAAAGGTTGTATTACTGAGAATTTGAGAAACATTCGAAATCGCATGATTCGTATGCTTGTGTTTGTGTTGTTTGGTGATCTTTCTATCAAGTTCTATTAGTTCAAAGATTTTTTGACGAGAAAATGAATGGAAAACAACGGTTCCCAAACCATAGCCTAGGCAAATAAAACCAATCAATAACAAAGGTTGTGTTATTGAGAATTTGAGAAACATTCGGAATCGCATGATTTGTATGCTTGTGTTGGTGTTGTTTGGTGATCTTTCTATCAAGTTCTATTAGTTCAAAGATTTTTTCACGAGAAAAAGAATGGAAAAAAACGGTTCCCAAACCATAGCCTAGGCAAATCAAACCAATCAATAAGAAAGATTGTGTTGTTGAGAATTTGAGAGACACTCGGAATCGCATGATTCGTATGCTTGTGTTTGTGTTGTTTGGTGATCTTTCTATCAAGTTCTGTTAGTTCAAAGATTTTTGGACGAGAAAAAGAATGGAAACCAACGGTTCCCAAACCATAGCCTAGGCAAATAAAACAATCAATAAGAAAGGTTGTGTTATTGAGAATTTGAGAAACATTCGGAATCGCATGATTCGTATGCTTGTGTTGGTGTTGTTTGGTGATCTTTCTATCAATATCTATTAGTTCAAAGATTTTTTGACGAGAAAAAGAATGGAAAACAACGGTTCCCAAACAATAGCCTAGGCAAATCAAACCAATGAATAAGAAAGGTTGTATTAATGAGAATTTGAGAAACATTCGAAATCGCATGATTCGTATGCTTGTGTTTGTGTTGTTTGGTGATCTTTCTATCAAGTTTTATTAGTTCACAGATTTATGGACTAGAAAAAGAATGGAAACCAACACTTGCCAAACCATAGCCTAGGGAAATCAAACCAATCAATAAGAAAGGTTGTATTATTGAGAATTTGAGAAACATTCGAAATCGCATGATTCGTATGCTTGTGTTTGTGTTGTTTGGTGATCTTTCTATCAAGTTCTACTAGTCCAAAGATTTTTGGACGAGAAAAAGAATGGAAACCAACTGTTCCCAAACCATAGCCTAGGCAAATCAAACCAATCAATAAGAAAGATTGTGTTATTGAGAATTTGAGAAACATTCGGAATCGCATGATTCGTATGCTTGTGTTTGTGTTGTTTGGTCATCTTTCTATCAAGTTCTATTAGTTCAAAGATTTTTGGACGAGAAAAAGAATGGAAACCAACGGTTCCCAAACCATAGCCTAGGCAAATAAAACAATCAATAAGAAAGGTTGTGTTATTGAGAATTTGAGAAACATTCGGAATCGCATGATTCGTATGCTTGTGTTGGTGTTGTTTGGTGATCTTTCTATCAAGTTCTATTAGTTCAAAGACTTTTTGACGAGAAAAAGAATGGAAAACAACGGTTCTCAAACAATAGCCTAGGCAAATCAAACCAATGAATAAGAAAGGTTGTATTACTGAGAATTTGAGAAACATTCGAAATCGCATGATTCGTATGCTTGTGTTTGTGTTGTTTGGTGATCTTTCTATCAAGTTTTATTAGTTCACAGATTTATGGACTAGAAAAAGAATGGAAACCAACACTTGCCAAACCATAGCCTAGGCAAATCAAACCAATCAATAAGAAAGGTTGTATTATTGAGAATTTGAGAAACATTCGAAATCGCATGATTCGTATGCTTGTGTTTGTGTTGTGTGGTGATCTTTCTATCAAGTTCTACTAGTCCAAAGATTTTTGGACGAGAAAAAGAATGGAAACCAACTGTTCCCAAACCATAGCCTAGGCAAATCAAACCAATCAATAAGAAAGATTGTGTTATTGAGAATTTGAGAAACATTCGGAATCGCATGATTCGTATGCTTGTGTTTGTGTTGTTTGGTGATCTTTCTATCAAGTTCTATTAGTTCAAAGATTTTTGGACGAGAAAAAGAATGGAAACCAACGGTTCCCAAACCATAGCCTAGGCAAATAAAACAATCAATAAGAAAGGTTGTGTTATTGAGAATTTGAGAAACATTCGGAATCGCATGATTCGTATGCTTGTGTTGGTGTTGTTTGGTGATCTTTCTATCAAGTTCTATTAGTTCAAAGATTTTTTGACGAGAAAAAGAATGGAAAACAACGGTTCCCAAACAATAGCCTAGGCAAATCAAACCAATGAATAAGAAAGGTTGTATTACTGAGAATTTGAGAAACATTCGAAATCGCATGATTCGTATGCTTGTGTTTGTGTTGTTTGGTGATCTTTCTATCAAGTTCTATTAGTTCAAAGATTTTTTGACGAGAAAATGAATGGAAAACAACGGTTCCCAAACCATAGCCTAGGCAAATAAAACCAATCAATAACAAAGGTTGTGTTATTGAGAATTTGAGAAACATTCGGAATCGCATGATTTGTATGCTTGTGTTGGTGTTGTTTGGTGATCTTTCTATCAAGTTCTATTAGTTCAAAGATTTTTTCACGAGAAAAAGAATGGAAAAAAACGGTTCCCAAACCATAGCCTAGGCAAATCAAACCAATCAATAAGAAAGATTGTGTTGTTGAGAATTTGAGAGACACTCGGAATCGCATGATTCGTATGCTTGTGTTTGTGTTGTTTGGTGATCTTTCTATCAAGTTCTGTTAGTTCAAAGATTTTTGGACGAGAAAAAGAATGGAAACCAACGGTTCCCAAACCATAGCCTAGGCAAATAAAACAATCAATAAGAAAGGTTGTGTTATTGAGAATTTGAGAAACATTCGGAATCGCATGATTCGTATGCTTGTGTTGGTGTTGTTTGGTGATCTTTCTATCAATATCTATTAGTTCAAAGATTTTTTGACGAGAAAAAGAATGGAAAACAACGGTTCCCAAACAATAGCCTAGGCAAATCAAACCAATGAATAAGAAAGGTTGTATTACTGAGAATTTGAGAAACATTCGAAATCGCATGATTCGTATGCTTGTGTTTGTGTTGTTTGGTGATCTTTCTATCAAGTTTTATTAGTTCACAGATTTATGGACTAGAAAAAGAATGGAAACCAACACTTGCCAAACCATAGCCTAGGGAAATCAAACCAATCAATAAGAAAGGTTGTATTATTGAGAATTTGAGAAACATTCGAAATCGCATGATTCGTATGCTTGTGTTTGTGTTGTTTGGTGATCTTTCTATCAAGTTCTACTAGTCCAAAGATTTTTGGACGAGAAAAAGAATGGAAACCAACTGTTCCCAAACCATAGCCTAGGCAAATCAAACCAATCAATAAGAAAGATTGTGTTATTGAGAATTTGAGACACATTCGGAATCGCATGATTCGTATGCTTGTGTTTGTGTTGTTTGGTCATCTTTCTATCAAGTTCTATTAGTTCAAAGATTTTTGGACGAGAAAAAGAATGGAAACCAACGGTTCCCAAACCATAGCCTAGGCAAATAAAACAATCAATAAGAAAGGTTGTGTTATTGAGAATTTGAGAAACATTCGGAATCGCATGATTCGTATGCTTGTGTTGGTGTTGTTTGGTGATCTTTCTATCAAGTTCTATTAGTTCAAAGATTTTTTGACGAGAAAAAGAATGGAAAACAACGGTTCCCAAACAATAGCCTAGGCAAATCAAACCAATGAATAAGAAAGGTTGTATTACTGAGAATTTGAGAAACATTCGAAATCGCATGATTCGTATGCTTGTGTTTGTGTTGTTTGGTGATCTTTCTATCAAGTTCTATTAGTTCAAAGATTTTTTGACGAGAAAAAGAATGGAAAACAACGGTTCCCAAACCATAGCCTAGGCAAATCAAACCAATCAATAAGAAAGATTGTGTTGTTGAGAATTTGAGAGACACTCGGAATCGCATGATTCGTATGCTTGTGTTTGTGTTGTTTGGTGATCTTTCTATCAAGTTCTGTTAGTTCAAAGATTTTTAGACGAGAAAAAGAATGGAAACCAACGGTTCCCAAACCATAGCCTAGGCAAATAAAACAATCAATAAGAAAGGTTGTGTTATTGAGAATTTGAGAAACATTCGGAATCGCATGATTCGTATGCTTGTGTTGGTGTTGTTTGATGATCTTTCTATCAATATCTATTAGTCCAAAGATTTTTTGTCGAGAAAAAGAATGGAAAACAACGGTTCCCAAACAATAGCCTAGGCAAATCAAACCAATGAAGAAGAAAGGTTGTATTACTGAGAATTTGAGAAACATTCGAAATCGCATGATTCGTATGTTTGTGTTTGTGTTGTTTGGTGATCTTTCTATCAAGTTCTATTAGTTCAAAGATTTTTTGACGAGAAAAAGAATGGAAAACAACGGTTCCCAAACCATAGCCTAGGCAAATCAAACCAATCAATAAGAAAGATTGTGTTGTTGAGAATTTGAGAGACACTCGGAATCGCATGATTCGTATGCTTGTGTTTGTGTTGTTTGGTGATCTTTCTATCAAGTTCTATTAGTTCAAAGATTTTTAGACGAGAAAAAGAATGGAAACCAACGGTTCCCAAACCATAGCCTAGGCAAATAAAACCAATCAATAAGAAAGGTCTTGTTATTGAGAATTTGAGAAACATTCGGAATCGCATGATTTGTATGCTTGTGTTGGTGTTGTTTGGTGATCTTTCTATCAAGTTCTATTAGTTCAAAGATTTTTTGACGAGAAAAAGAATGGAAACCAACGGTTCCCAAACAATAGCCTAGGCAAATCAAACCAATGAATACGAAAGGTTGTATTACTGAGAATTTGAGAAACATTCGAAATCGCATGATTCTTATGCTTGTGTTTGTGTTGTTTAGTGATCTTTCTATCAAGTTCTATTAGTTCAAAGATTTATGGACTAGAAAAAGAATGGAAACCAACGGTTCCCAAACCATAGGCTAGGCAAATCAAACCAATCAATAAGAAAGGTTGCGTTATTGAGAATTTGAGAAACATTCGAAATCGCATGATTCGTATGCTTGTGTTTGTGTTGTTTTGTGATATTTCTATCAAGTTCTATTAGTTCAAAGATTTTTGGGCGAGAAAAAGAATGGAAACCAACGGTTCCCAAACCATAGCCTAGGCAAATCAAACCAATGAATAACAAAGGTCGTGTTATTGAGAATTTGAGAAACATTCGGAATCACATGATTCGTATGCTTGTGTTTGTGTTGTTTGGTGATCTTTCTATCAAGTTCTATTAGTTCAAAGATTTTTGGACGAGAAAAAGAATGGAAACCAACGGTTCCCAAACCATAGCCTAGGCAAATAAAACCAATCAATAAGAAAGGTTGTGTTATTGAGAATTTGAGAAACATTCGGAATCGCATGATTCGTATGCTTGTGTTGGTGTTGTTTGGTGATCTTTCTATCAATTTCTATTAGTTCAAAGATTTTTTGACGAGAAAAAGAATGGAAAACAACGGTTCCCAAACAATAGCCTAGGCAAATCAAACCAATGAATAAGAAAGGTTGTATTACTGAAAATTTGAGAAACATTCGAAATCGCATGATTCGTATGCTTGTGTTTGTGTTGTTTGGTGATCTTTCTATCAAGTTTTATTAGTTCACAGATTTATGGACTAGAAAAAGAATGGAAACCAACACTTGCCAAACCATAGCCTAGGCAAATCAAACCAATCAATAAGAAAGGTTGTGTTATTGAGAATTTGAGAAACATTCGAAATCGCATGATTCGTATGCTTGTGTTTGTGTTGTGTGGTGATCTTTCTATCAAGTTCTACTAGTCCAAAGATTTTTGGATGAGAAAAAGAATGGAAACCAACTGTTCCCAAACCATAGCCTAGGCAAATCAAACCAATCAATAAGAAAGATTGTGTTATTGAGAATTTGAGAAACATTCGGAATCGCATGATTCGTACGCTTGTGTTTGTGTTGTTTGGTGATCTTTCTATCAAGTTCTATTAGTTCAAAGATTTTTGGACGAGAAAAAGAATGGAAACCAACGGTTCCCAAACCATAGCCTAGGCAAATAAAACAATCAATAAGAAAGGTTGTGTTATTGAGAATTTGAGAAACATTCGGAATCGCATGATTCGTATGCTTGTGTTGGTGTTGTTTGGTGATCTTTCTATCAAGTTCTATTAGTTCAAAGATTTTTTGACGAGAAAAAGAATGGAAAACAACGGTTCCCAAACAATAGCCTAGGCAAATCAAACCAATGAATAAGAAAGGTTGTATTACTGAGAATTTGAGAAACATTCGAAATCGCATGATTCGTATGCTTGTGTTTGTGTTGTTTGGTGATCTTTCTATCAAGTTCTATTAGTTGAAAGATTTTTTGACGAGAAAATGAATGGAAAACAACGGTTCCCAAACCATAGCCTAGGCAAATAAAACCAATCAATAAGAAAGGTTGTGTTATTGAGAATTTGAGAAACATTCGGAATCGCATGATTTGTATGCTTGTGTTGGTGTTGTTTGGTGATCTTTCTATCAAGTTCTATTAGTTCAAAGATTTTTTCACGAGAAAAAGAATGGAAAACAACGGTTCCCAAACAATAGCCTAGGCAAATAAAACCAATGAATACGAAAGGTTGTATTACTGAGAATTTGAGAAACATTCGAAATCGCATGATTCTTATGCATGTGTTTGTGTTGTTTAGTGATCTTTCTATCAAGTTCTATTAGTTCAAAGATTTATGGACTAGAAAAAGAATGGAAACCAACGGTTCCCAAACCATAGGCTAGGCAAATCAAACCAATCAATAAGAAAGGTTGCGTTATTGACAATTTGAGAAACATTCGAAATCGCATGATTCGTATGCTTGTGTTTGTGTTGTTTTGTGATATTTCTATCAAGTTCTATTAATTCAAAGATTTTTGGGCGAGAAAAAGAATGGAAACCAACGGTTCCCAAATCATAGCCTAGGCAAATCAAACCAATGAATAACAAAGGTTGTGTTATTGAGAATTTGAGAAACATTCGGAATCACATGATTCGTATGCTTGTGTTTGTGTTTTTTGGTGATCTTTCTATCAAGTTCTATTAGTTCAAAGATTTTTGGACGAGAAAAAGAATGGAAACCAACGGTTCCCAAACATAGCCTAGGCAAATAAAACCAATCAATAAGAAAGGTTGTGTTATTGAGAATTTGAGAAACATTCGAAATCGCATGATTCGTATGCTTGTGTTGGTGTTGTTTGGTGATCTTTCTATCAAGTTCTATTAGTTCAAAGATTTTTTGACGAGAAAAAGAATGGAAAACAACGGTTCCCAAACAATAGCCTAGGCAAATCAAACCAATGAACAAGAACGTTTTGTATTACTGAGAATTTGAGAAACATTCGAAATCGCATGATTCGTATGCTTGTGTTTGTGTTGTTTGGTGATCTTTCTATCAAGTTCTATTAGTTCAAAGATTTTTTGACGAGAAAAAGAATGGAAAACAACGGTTCCCAAACCATAGCCTAGGCAAATCAAACCAATCAATAAGAAAGATTGTGTTGTTGAGAATTTGAGAGACATTCGGAATCGCATGATTCGTATGCTTGTGTTTGTGTTGTTTGGTGATCTTTCTATCAAGTTCTATTAGTTCAAAGATTTTTGGATGAGAAAAAGAATGGAAAATAACGGTTCCCAAACCATAGCCAAGGCAAATCAAACCAATCAATAAGAAAGGTTGTGTTATTGAGAATTTGAGAAACATTCGGAATCGCATGATTCGTATGCTTGTGTTGGTGTTGTTTGGTGATCTTTCTATCAAGTTCTATTAGTTCAAAGATTTTTTGACGAGAAAAAGAATGGAAAACAACGGTTCCCAAACCATAGCCTAGGCAAATCAAACCAATCAATAAGAAAGATTGTGTTATTGAGAATTTGAGAAACATTCGGAATCGCATGATTCGTATGCTTTTGTTTGTGTTGTTTGGTGATCTTTCTATTAAGTTCTATTAGTTCAAAGATTTTTGGACGAGAAAAAGAATGGAAACCAACGGTTCCCAAACCATAGCCTAGGCAAATAAAACAATCAATAAGAAAGGTTGTGTTATTGAGAATTTGAGAAACATTCGGAATCGCATGATTCGTATGCTTGTGTTGGTGTTGTTTGGTGATCTTTCTATCAATATCTATTAGTTCAAAGATTTTTTGACGAGAAAAAGAATGGAAAACAACGGTTCCCAAACAATAGCCTAGGCAAATCAAACCAATGAATAAGAAAGGTGGTATTACTGAGAATTTGAGAAACATTCGAAATCGCATGATTCGTATGCTTGTGTTTGTGTTGTTTGGTGAACTTTCTATCAAGTTCTATTAGTTCAAAGATTTTTTGACGAGAAAAAGAATGGAAAACAACGGTTCCCAAACCATAGCCTAGGCAAATCAAACCAATCAATAAGAAAGATTGTGTTGTTGAGAATTTGAGAGACACTCGGAATCGCATGATTCGTATGCTTGTGTTTGTGTTGTTTGGTGATCTTTCTATCAAGTTCTATTAGTTCAAAGATTTTTGGACGAGAAAAAGAATGGAAACCAACGGTTCCCAAACCATAGCCTAGGCAAATATAACCAATCAATAAGAAAGGTTGTGTTATTGAGAATTTGAGAAACATTCGGAATCGCATGATTTGTATGCTTGTGTTGGTGTTGTTTGGTGATCTTTCTATCAAGTTCTATTAGTTCAAAGATTTTTTGACGAGAAAAAGAATGGAAAACAACGGTTCCCAAACCATAGACTAGGCAAATCAAACCAATCAATAAGAAAGGTTGTATTACTGAGAATTTGAGAAACATTCGAAATCGCATGATTCGTATGCTTGTGTTTGTGTTGTTTGGTGATCTTTCTATCAAGTTCTATTAGTTCAAAGATTTTTTGACGAGAAAAAGAATGGAAAACAACGGTTCCCAAACCATAGCCTAGGCAAATCAAACCAATCAATAAGAAAGATTGTGTTGTTGAGAATTTGAGAGACATTCGGAATCGCATGATTCTTATGCTTGTGTTTGTGTTGTTTGGTGATCTTTCTATCAAGTTCTATTAGTTCAAAGATTTTTGGACGAGAAAAAGAATGGAAAATAACGGTTCCCAAACCATAGCCTAGGCAAATCAAACCACTCAATAAGAAAGGTTGTGTTATTGAGAATTTGAGAAACATTCGGAATCGCATGATTCGTATGCTTGTGTTGGTGTTGTTTGGTGATCTTTCTATCAAGTTCTATTAGTTCAAAGATTTTTTGACGAGAAAAAGAATGGAAAACAACGGTTCCCAAACAATAGCCTAGGCAAATAAAACCAATGAATAAGATAGGTTGTATTACTGAGAATTTGACAAACATTCGAAATCGCATGATTCGTATGCTTGTGTTTGTGTTGTTTGGTGATCTTTCTATCAAGTTCTATTAGTTCAAAGATTTTTTGACGAAAAAAGAATGGAAAATAATGGTTCCCAAACCATAGCCAAGGGAAATCAAACCAATGAATAACAAAGGTTGTGTTATTGAGAATTTGAGAAACATTCGGAATCACATGATTCGTATGCTTGTGTTTGTGTTGTTTGGTGATCTTTCTATCAAGTTCTATTAGTTCAAAGATTTTTGGACGAGAAAAAGAATGGAAACCAACGGTTCCCAAACCATAGCCTAGGCAAATAAAACCAATCAATAAGAAAGGTTGTGTTATTGAGAATTTGAGAAACATTCGGAATCGCATGATTCGTATGCTTGTGTTGGTGTTGTTTGGTGATCTTTCTATCAAGTTCTATTAGTTCAAAGATTTTTTGACGAGAAAAAGAATGGAAAACAACGGTTCCCAAACAATAGCCTAGGCAAATCAAACCAATGAATAAGAAAGGTTGTATTACTGAAAATTTGAGAAACATTCGAAATCGCATGATTCGTATGCTTGTGTTTGTGTTGTTTGGTGATCTTTCTATCAAGTTTTATTAGTTCACAGATTTATGGACTAGAAAAAGAATGGAAACCAACACTTGCCAAACCATAGCCTAGGCAAATCAAACCAATCAATAAGAAAGGTTGTATTAATGAGAATTTGAGAAACATTCGAAATCGCATGATTCGTATGCTTGTGTTTGTGTTGTGTGGTGATCTTTCTATCAAGTTCTACTAGTCCAAAGATTTTTGGATGAGAAAAAGAATGGAAACCAACTGTTCCCAAACCATAGCCTAGGCAAATCAAACCAATCAATAAGAAAGATTGTGTTATTGAGAATTTGAGAAACATTCGGAATCGCATGATTCGTATGCTTGTGTTTGTGTTGTTTGGTGATCTTTCTATCAAGTTCTATTAGTTCAAAGATTTTTGGACGAGAAAAAGAATGGAAACCAACGGTTCCCAAACCATAGCCTAGGCAAATAAAACAATCAATAAGAAAGGTTGTGTTATTGAGAATTTGAGAAACATTCGGAATCGCATGATTTGTATGCTTGTGTTGGTGTTGTTTGGTGATCTTTCTATCAAGTTCTATTAGTTCAAAGATTTTTTCACGAGAAAAAGAATGGAAAACAACGGTTCCCAAACAATAGCCTAGGCAAATAAAACCAATGAATACGAAAGGTTGTATTACTGAGAATTTGAGAAACATTCGAAATCGCATGATTCTTATGCATGTGTTTGTGTTGTTTAGTGATCTTTCTATCAAGTTCTATTAGTTCAAAGATTTATGGACTAGAAAAAGAATGGAAACCAACGGTTCCCAAACCATAGGCTAGGCAAATCAAACCAATCAATAAGAAAGGTTGCGTTATTGACAATTTGAGAAACATTCGAAATCGCATGATTCGTATGCTTGTGTTTGTGTTGTTTTGTGATATTTCTATCAAGTTCTATTAATTCAAAGATTTTTGGGCGAGAAAAAGAATGGAAACCAACGGTTCCCAAATCATAGCCTAGGCAAATCAAACCAATGAATAACAAAGGTTGTGTTATTGAGAATTTGAGAAACATTCGGAATCACATGATTCGTATGCTTGTGTTTGTGTTTTTTGGTGATCTTTCTATCAAGTTCTATTAGTTCAAAGATTTTTGGACGAGAAAAAGAATGGAAACCAACGGTTCCCAAACATAGCCTAGGCAAATAAAACCAATCAATAAGAAAGGTTGTGTTATTGAGAATTTGAGAAACATTCGAAATCGCATGATTCGTATGCTTGTGTTGGTGTTGTTTGGTGATCTTTCTATCAAGTTCTATTAGTTCAAAGATTTTTTGACGAGAAAAAGAATGGAAAACAACGGTTCCCAAACAATAGCCTAGGCAAATCAAACCAATGAATAAGAACGTTTTGTATTACTGAGAATTTGAGAAACATTCGAAATCGCATGATTCGTATGCTTGTGTTTGTGTTGTTTGGTGATCTTTCTATCAAGTTCTATTAGTTCAAAGATTTTTTGACGAGAAAAAGAATGGAAAACAACGGTTCCCAAACCATAGCCTAGGCAAATCAAACCAATCAATAAGAAAGATTGTGTTGTTGAGAATTTGAGAGACATTCGGAATCGCATGATTCGTATGCTTGTGTTTGTGTTGTTTGGTGATCTTTCTATCAAGTTCTATTAGTTCAAAGATTTTTGGATGAGAAAAAGAATGGAAAATAACGGTTCCCAAACCATAGCCAAGGCAAATCAAACCAATCAATAAGAAAGGTTGTGTTATTGAGAATTTGAGAAACATTCGGAATCGCATGATTCGTATGCTTGTGTTGGTGTTGTTTGGTGATCTTTCTATCAAGTTCTATTAGTTCAAAGATTTTTTGACGAGAAAAAGAATGGAAAACAACGGTTCCCAAACCATAGCCTAGGCAAATCAAACCAATCAATAAGAAAGATTGTGTTATTGAGAATTTGAGAAACATTCGGAATCGCATGATTCGTATGCTTTTGTTTGTGTTGTTTGGTGATCTTTCTATTAAGTTCTATTAGTTCAAAGATTTTTGGACGAGAAAAAGAATGGAAACCAACGGTTCCCAAACCATAGCCTAGGCAAATAAAACAATCAATAAGAAAGGTTGTGTTATTGAGAATTTGAGAAACATTCGGAATCGCATGATTCGTATGCTTGTGTTGGTGTTGTTTGGTGATCTTTCTATCAATATCTATTAGTTCAAAGATTTTTTGACGAGAAAAAGAATGGAAAACAACGGTTCCCAAACAATAGCCTAGGCAAATCAAACCAATGAATAAGAAAGGTGGTATTACTGAGAATTTGAGAAACATTCGAAATCGCATGATTCGTATGCTTGTGTTTGTGTTGTTTGGTGAACTTTCTATCAAGTTCTATTAGTTCAAAGATTTTTTGACGAGAAAAAGAATGGAAAACAACGGTTCCCAAACCATAGCCTAGGCAAATCAAACCAATCAATAAGAAAGATTGTGTTGTTGAGAATTTGAGAGACACTCGGAATCGCATGATTCGTATGCTTGTGTTTGTGTTGTTTGGTGATCTTTCTATCAAGTTCTATTAGTTCAAAGATTTTTGGACGAGAAAAAGAATGGAAACCAACGGTTCCCAAACCATAGCCTAGGCAAATAAAACCAATCAATAAGAAAGGTTGTGTTATTGAGAATTTGAGAAACATTCGGAATCGCATGATTTGTATGCTTGTGTTGGTGTTGTTTGGTGATCTTTCTATCAAGTTCTATTAGTTCAAAGATTTTTTGACGAGAAAAAGAATGGAAAACAACGGTTCCCAAACCATAGACTAGGCAAATCAAACCAATCAATAAGAAAGGTTGTATTACTGAGAATTTGAGAAACATTCGAAATCGCATGATTCGTATGCTTGTGTTTGTGTTGTTTGGTGATCTTTCTATCAAGTTCTATTAGTTCAAAGATTTTTTGACGAGAAAAAGAATGGAAAACAACGGTTCCCAAACCATAGCCTAGGCAAATCAAACCAATCAATAAGAAAGATTGTGTTGTTGAGAATTTGAGAGACATTCGGAATCGCATGATTCTTATGCTTGTGTTTGTGTTGTTTGGTGATCTTTCTATCAAGTTCTATTAGTTCAAAGATTTTTGGACGAGAAAAAGAATGGAAACCAACGGTTCCCAAACCATAGCCTAGGCAAATAAAACAATCAATAAGAAAGGTTGTGTTATTGAGAATTTGAGAAACATTCGGAATCGCATGATTCGTATGCTTGTGTTGGTGTTGTTTGGTGATCTTTCTATCAATATCTATTAGTTCAAAGATTTTTTGACGAGAAAAAGAATGGAAAACAACGGTTCCCAAACAATAGCCTAGGCAAATCAAACCAATGAATAAGAAAGGTGGTATTACTGAGAATTTGAGAAACATTCGAAATCGCATGATTCGTATGCTTGTGTTTGTGTTGTTTGGTGAACTTTCTATCAAGTTCTATTAGTTCAAAGATTTTTTGACGAGAAAAAGAATGGAAAACAACGGTTCCCAAACCATAGCCTAGGCAAATCAAACCAATCAATAAGAAAGATTGTGTTGTTGAGAATTTGAGAGACACTCGGAATCGCATGATTCGTATGCTTGTGTTTGTGTTGTTTGGTGATCTTTCTATCAAGTTCTATTAGTTCAAAGATTTTTGGACGAGAAAAAGAATGGAAACCAACGGTTCCCAAACCATAGCCTAGGCAAATATAACCAATCAATAAGAAAGGTTGTGTTATTGAGAATTTGAGAAACATTCGGAATCGCATGATTTGTATGCTTGTGTTGGTGTTGTTTGGTGATCTTTCTATCAAGTTCTATTAGTTCAAAGATTTTTTGACGAGAAAAAGAATGGAAAACAACGGTTCCCAAACCATAGACTAGGCAAATCAAACCAATCAATAAGAAAGGTTGTATTACTGAGAATTTGAGAAACATTCGAAATCGCATGATTCGTATGCTTGTGTTTGTGTTGTTTGGTGATCTTTCTATCAAGTTCTATTAGTTCAAAGATTTTTTGACGAGAAAAAGAATGGAAAACAACGGTTCCCAAACCATAGCCTAGGCAAATCAAACCAATCAATAAGAAAGATTGTGTTGTTGAGAATTTGAGAGACATTCGGAATCGCATGATTCTTATGCTTGTGTTTGTGTTGTTTGGTGATCTTTCTATCAAGTTCTATTAGTTCAAAGATTTTTGGACGAGAAAAAGAATGGAAAATAACGGTTCCCAAACCATAGCCTAGGCAAATCAAACCACTCAATAAGAAAGGTTGTGTTATTGAGAATTTGAGAAACATTCGGAATCGCATGATTCGTATGCTTGTGTTGGTGTTGTTTGGTGATCTTTCTATCAAGTTCTATTAGTTCAAAGATTTTTTGACGAGAAAAAGAATGGAAAACAACGGTTCCCAAACAATAGCCTAGGCAAATAAAACCAATGAATAAGATAGGTTGTATTACTGAGAATTTGACAAACATTCGAAATCGCATGATTCGTATGCTTGTGTTTGTGTTGTTTGGTGATCTTTCTATCAAGTTCTATTAGTTCAAAGATTTTTTGACGAAAAAAGAATGGAAAATAATGGTTCCCAAACCATAGCCAAGGGAAATCAAACCAATGAATAACAAAGGTTGTGTTATTGAGAATTTGAGAAACATTCGGAATCACATGATTCGTATGCTTGTGTTTGTGTTGTTTGGTGATCTTTCTATCAAGTTCTATTAGTTCAAAGATTTTTGGACGAGAAAAAGAATGGAAACCAACGGTTCCCAAACCATAGCCTAGGCAAATAAAACCAATCAATAAGAAAGGTTGTGTTATTGAGAATTTGAGAAACATTCGGAATCGCATGATTCGTATGCTTGTGTTGGTGTTGTTTGGTGATCTTTCTATCAAGTTCTATTAGTTCAAAGATTTTTTGACGAGAAAAAGAATGGAAAACAACGGTTCCCAAACAATAGCCTAGGCAAATCAAACCAATGAATAAGAAAGGTTGTATTACTGAAAATTTGAGAAACATTCGAAATCGCATGATTCGTATGCTTGTGTTTGTGTTGTTTGGTGATCTTTCTATCAAGTTTTATTAGTTCACAGATTTATGGACTAGAAAAAGAATGGAAACCAACACTTGCCAAACCATAGCCTAGGCAAATCAAACCAATCAATAAGAAAGGTTGTATTAATGAGAATTTGAGAAACATTCGAAATCGCATGATTCGTATGCTTGTGTTTGTGTTGTGTGGTGATCTTTCTATCAAGTTCTACTAGTCCAAAGATTTTTGGATGAGAAAAAGAATGGAAACCAACTGTTCCCAAACCATAGCCTAGGCAAATCAAACCAATCAATAAGAAAGATTGTGTTATTGAGAATTTGAGAAACATTCGGAATCGCATGATTCGTATGCTTGTGTTTGTGTTGTTTGGTGATCTTTCTATCAAGTTCTATTAGTTCAAAGATTTTTGGACGAGAAAAAGAATGGAAACCAACGGTTCCCAAACCATAGCCTAGGCAAATAAAACAATCAATAAGAAAGGTTGTGTTATTGAGAATTTGAGAAACATTCGGAATCGCATGATTTGTATGCTTGTGTTGGTGTTGTTTGGTGATCTTTCTATCAAGTTCTATTAGTTCAAAGATTTTTTCACGAGAAAAAGAATGGAAAACAACGGTTCCCAAACAATAGCCTAGGCAAATAAAACCAATGAATACGAAAGGTTGTATTACTGAGAATTTGAGAAACATTCGAAATCGCATGATTCTTATGCATGTGTTTGTGTTGTTTAGTGATCTTTCTATCAAGTTCTATTAGTTCAAAGATTTATGGACTAGAAAAAGAATGGAAACCAACGGTTCCCAAACCATAGGCTAGGCAAATCAAACCAATCAATAAGAAAGGTTGCGTTATTGACAATTTGAGAAACATTCGAAATCGCATGATTCGTATGCTTGTGTTTGTGTTGTTTTGTGATATTTCTATCAAGTTCTATTAATTCAAAGATTTTTGGGCGAGAAAAAGAATGGAAACCAACGGTTCCCAAATCATAGCCTAGGCAAATCAAACCAATGAATAACAAAGGTTGTGTTATTGAGAATTTGAGAAACATTCGGAATCACATGATTCGTATGCTTGTGTTTGTGTTTTTTGGTGATCTTTCTATCAAGTTCTATTAGTTCAAAGATTTTTGGACGAGAAAAAGAATGGAAACCAACGGTTCCCAAACATAGCCTAGGCAAATAAAACCAATCAATAAGAAAGGTTGTGTTATTGAGAATTTGAGAAACATTCGAAATCGCATGATTCGTATGCTTGTGTTGGTGTTGTTTGGTGATCTTTCTATCAAGTTCTATTAGTTCAAAGATTTTTTGACGAGAAAAAGAATGGAAAACAACGGTTCCCAAACAATAGCCTAGGCAAATCAAACCAATGAATAAGAACGTTTTGTATTACTGAGAATTTGAGAAACATTCGAAATCGCATGATTCGTATGCTTGTGTTTGTGTTGTTTGGTGATCTTTCTATCAAGTTCTATTAGTTCAAAGATTTTTTGACGAGAAAAAGAATGGAAAACAACGGTTCCCAAACCATAGCCTAGGCAAATCAAACCAATCAATAAGAAAGATTGTGTTGTTGAGAATTTGAGAGACATTCGGAATCGCATGATTCGTATGCTTGTGTTTGTGTTGTTTGGTGATCTTTCTATCAAGTTCTATTAGTTCAAAGATTTTTGGATGAGAAAAAGAATGGAAAATAACGGTTCCCAAACCATAGCCAAGGCAAATCAAACCAATCAATAAGAAAGGTTGTGTTATTGAGAATTTGAGAAACATTCGGAATCGCATGATTCGTATGCTTGTGTTGGTGTTGTTTGGTGATCTTTCTATCAAGTTCTATTAGTTCAAAGATTTTTTGACGAGAAAAAGAATGGAAAACAACGGTTCCCAAACCATAGCCTAGGCAAATCAAACCAATCAATAAGAAAGATTGTGTTATTGAGAATTTGAGAAACATTCGGAATCGCATGATTCGTATGCTTTTGTTTGTGTTGTTTGGTGATCTTTCTATTAAGTTCTATTAGTTCAAAGATTTTTGGACGAGAAAAAGAATGGAAACCAACGGTTCCCAAACCATAGCCTAGGCAAATAAAACAATCAATAAGAAAGGTTGTGTTATTGAGAATTTGAGAAACATTCGGAATCGCATGATTCGTATGCTTGTGTTGGTGTTGTTTGGTGATCTTTCTATCAATATCTATTAGTTCAAAGATTTTTTGACGAGAAAAAGAATGGAAAACAACGGTTCCCAAACAATAGCCTAGGCAAATCAAACCAATGAATAAGAAAGGTGGTATTACTGAGAATTTGAGAAACATTCGAAATCGCATGATTCGTATGCTTGTGTTTGTGTTGTTTGGTGAACTTTCTATCAAGTTCTATTAGTTCAAAGATTTTTTGACGAGAAAAAGAATGGAAAACAACGGTTCCCAAACCATAGCCTAGGCAAATCAAACCAATCAATAAGAAAGATTGTGTTGTTGAGAATTTGAGAGACACTCGGAATCGCATGATTCGTATGCTTGTGTTTGTGTTGTTTGGTGATCTTTCTATCAAGTTCTATTAGTTCAAAGATTTTTGGACGAGAAAAAGAATGGAAACCAACGGTTCCCAAACCATAGCCTAGGCAAATAAAACCAATCAATAAGAAAGGTTGTGTTATTGAGAATTTGAGAAACATTCGGAATCGCATGATTTGTATGCTTGTGTTGGTGTTGTTTGGTGATCTTTCTATCAAGTTCTATTAGTTCAAAGATTTTTTGACGAGAAAAAGAATGGAAAACAACGGTTCCCAAACCATAGACTAGGCAAATCAAACCAATCAATAAGAAAGGTTGTATTACTGAGAATTTGAGAAACATTCGAAATCGCATGATTCGTATGCTTGTGTTTGTGTTGTTTGGTGATCTTTCTATCAAGTTCTATTAGTTCAAAGATTTTTTGACGAGAAAAAGAATGGAAAACAACGGTTCCCAAACCATAGCCTAGGCAAATCAAACCAATCAATAAGAAAGATTGTGTTGTTGAGAATTTGAGAGACATTCGGAATCGCATGATTCTTATGCTTGTGTTTGTGTTGTTTGGTGATCTTTCTATCAAGTTCTATTAGTTCAAAGATTTTTGGACGAGAAAAAGAATGGAAAATAACGGTTCCCAAACCATAGCCTAGGCAAATCAAACCACTCAATAAGAAAGGTTGTGTTATTGAGAATTTGAGAAACATTCGGAATCGCATGATTCGTATGCTTGTGTTGGTGTTGTTTGGTGATCTTTCTATCAAGTTCTATTAGTTCAAAGATTTTTTGACGAGAAAAAGAATGGAAAACAACGGTTCCCAAACAATAGCCTAGGCAAATAAAACCAATGAATAAGATAGGTTGTATTACTGAGAATTTGACAAACATTCGAAATCGCATGATTCGTATGCTTGTGTTTGTGTTGTTTGGTGATCTTTCTATCAAGTTCTATTAGTTCAAAGATTTTTTGACGAAAAAAGAATGGAAAATAATGGTTCCCAAACCATAGCCAAGGGAAATCAAACCACTCAATAAGAAAGGTTGTGTTATTGAGAATTTGAGAAACATTCGGAATCGCATGATTCGTATGCTTGTGTTGGTGTTGTTTGGTGATCTTTCTATCAAGTTCTATTAGTTCAAAGATTTTTTGACGAGAAAAAGAATGGAAAACAACGGTTCCCAAACAATAGCCTAGGCAAATCAAACCAATGAATAAGAAAGGTTGTATTACTGAAAATTTGAGAAACATTCGAAATCGCATGATTCGTATGCTTGTGTTTGTGTTGTTTGGTGATCTTTCTATCAAGTTTTATTAGTTCACAGATTTATGGACTAGAAAAAGAATGGAAACCAACACTTGCCAAACCATAGCCTAGGCAAATCAAACCAATCAATAAGAAAGGTTGTATTAATGAGAATTTGAGAAACATTCGAAATCGCATGATTCGTATGCTTGTGTTTGTGTTGTGTGGTGATCTTTCTATCAAGTTCTACTAGTCCAAAGATTTTTGGATGAGAAAAAGAATGGAAACCAACTGTTCCCAAACCATAGCCTAGGCAAATCAAACCAATCAATAAGAAAGATTGTGTTATTGAGAATTTGAGAAACATTCGGAATCGCATGATTCGTATGCTTGTGTTTGTGTTGTTTGGTGATCTTTCTATCAAGTTCTATTAGTTCAAAGATTTTTGGACGAGAAAAAGAATGGAAACCAACGGTTCCCAAACCATAGCCTAGGCAAATAAAACAATCAATAAGAAAGGTTGTGTTATTGAGAATTTGAGAAACATTCGGAATCGCATGATTCGTATGCTTGTGTTGGTGTTGTTTGGTGATCTTTCTATCAAGTTCTATTAGTTCAAAGATTTTTTGACGAGAAAAAGAATAGAAAACAACGGTTCCCAAACAATAGCCTAGGCAAATCAAACCAATGAATAAGAAAGGTTGTATTACTGAGAATTTGAGAAACATTCGAAATCGCATGATTCGTATGCTTGTGTTTGTGTTGTTTGGTGATCTTTCTATCAAGTTCTATTAGTTGAAAGATTTTTTGACGAGAAAATGAATGGAAAACAACGGTTCCCAAACCATAGCCTAGGCAAATAAAACCAATCAATAAGAAAGGTTGTGTTATTGAGAATTTGAGAAACATTCGGAATCGCATGATTTGTATGCTTGTGTTGGTGTTGTTTGGTGATCTTTCTATCAAGTTCTATTAGTTCAAAGATTTTTTCACGAGAAAAAGAATGGAAAACAACGGTTCCCAAACAATAGCCTAGGCAAATCAAACCAATGAATACGAAAGGTTGTATTACTGAGAATTTGAGAAACATTCGAAATCGCATGATTCTTATGCATGTGTTTGTGTTGTTTAGTGATCTTTCTATCAAGTTCTATTAGTTCAAAGATTTATGGACTAGAAAAAGAATGGAAACCAACGGTTCCCAAACCATAGGCTAGGCAAATCAAACCAATCAATAAGAAAGGTTGCGTTATTGACAATTTGAGAAACATTCGAAATCGCATGATTCGTATGCTTGTGTTTGTGTTGTTTTGTGATATTTCTATCAAGTTCTATTAATTCAAAGATTTTTGGGCGAGAAAAAGAATGGAAACCAACGGTTCCCAAATCATAGCCTAGGCAAATCAAACCAATGAATAACAAAGGTTGTGTTATTGAGAATTTGAGAAACATTCGGAATCACATGATTCGTATGCTTGTGTTTGTGTTTTTTGGTGATCTTTCTATCAAGTTCTATTAGTTCAAAGATTTTTGGACGAGAAAAAGAATGGAAAACAACGGTTCCCAAACAATAGCCTAGGCAAATCAAACCAATGAATAAGAACGTTTTGTATTACTGAGAATTTGAGAAACATTCGAAATCGCATGATTCGTATGCTTGTGTTTGTGTTGTTTGGTGATCTTTCTATCAAGTTCTATTAGTTCAAAGATTTTTTGACGAGAAAAAGAATGGAAAACAACGGTTCCCAAACCATAGCCTAGGCAAATCAAACCAATCAATAAGAAAGATTGTGTTGTTGAGAATTTGAGAGACATTCGGAATCGCATGATTCGTATGCTTGTGTTTGTGTTGTTTGGTGATCTTTCTATCAAGTTCTATTAGTTCAAAGATTTTTGGATGAGAAAAAGAATGGAAAATAACGGTTCCCAAACCATAGCCAAGGCAAATCAAACCAATCAATAAGAAAGGTTGTGTTATTGAGAATTTGAGAAACATTCGGAATCGCATGATTCGTATGCTTGTGTTGGTGTTGTTTGGTGATCTTTCTATCAAGTTCTTTTAGTTCAAAGATTTTTTGACGAGAAAAAGAATGGAAAACAACGGTTCCCAAACCATAGCCTAGGCAAATCAAACCAATCAATAAGAAAGATTGTGTTATTGAGAATTTGAGAAACATTCGGAATCGCATGATTCGTATGCTTTTGTTTGTGTTGTTTGGTGATCTTTCTATTAAGTTCTATTAGTTCAAAGATTTTTGGACGAGAAAAAGAATGGAAACCAACGGTTCCCAAACCATAGCCTAGGCAAATAAAACAATCAATAAGAAAGGTTGTGTTATTGAGAATTTGAGAAACATTCGGAATCGCATGATTCGTATGCTTGTGTTGGTGTTGTTTGGTGATCTTTCTATCAATATCTATTAGTTCAAAGATTTTTTGACGAGAAAAAGAATGGAAAACAACGGTTCCCAAACAATAGCCTAGGCAAATCAAACCAATGAATAAGAAAGGTGGTATTACTGAGAATTTGAGAAACATTCGAAATCGCATGATTCGTATGCTTGTGTTTGTGTTGTTTGGTGAACTTTCTATCAAGTTCTATTAGTTCAAAGATTTTTTGACGAGAAAAAGAATGGAAAACAACGGTTCCCAAACCATAGCCTAGGCAAATCAAACCAATCAATAAGAAAGATTGTGTTGTTGAGAATTTGAGAGACACTCGGAATCGCATGATTCGTATGCTTGTGTTTGTGTTGTTTGGTGATCTTTCTATCAAGTTCTATTAGTTCAAAGATTTTTGGACGAGAAAAAGAATGGAAACCAACGGTTCCCAAACCATAGCCTAGGCAAATAAAACCAATCAATAAGAAAGGTTGTGTTATTGAGAATTTGAGAAACATTCGGAATCGCATGATTTGTATGCTTGTGTTGGTGTTGTTTGGTGATCTTTCTATCAAGTTCTATTAGTTCAAAGATTTTTTGACGAGAAAAAGAATGGAAAACAACGGTTCCCAAACCATAGACTAGGCAAATCAAACCAATCAATAAGAAAGGTTGTATTACTGAGAATTTGAGAAACATTCGAAATCGCATGATTCGTATGCTTGTGTTTGTGTTGTTTGGTGATCTTTCTATCAAGTTCTATTAGTTCAAAGATTTTTTGACGAGAAAAAGAATGGAAAACAACGGTTCCCAAACCATAGCCTAGGCAAATCAAACCAATCAATAAGAAAGATTGTGTTGTTGAGAATTTGAGAGACATTCGGAATCGCATGATTCTTATGCTTGTGTTTGTGTTGTTTGGTGATCTTTCTATCAAGTTCTATTAGTTCAAAGATTTTTGGACGAGAAAAAGAATGGAAAATAACGGTTCCCAAACCATAGCCTAGGCAAATCAAACCACTCAATAAGAAAGGTTGTGTTATTGAGAATTTGAGAAACATTCGGAATCGCATGATTCGTATGCTTGTGTTGGTGTTGTTTGGTGATCTTTCTATCAAGTTCTATTAGTTCAAAGATTTTTTGACGAGAAAAAGAATGGAAAACAACGGTTCCCAAACAATAGCCTAGGCAAATAAAACCAATGAATAAGATAGGTTGTATTACTGAGAATTTGACAAACATTCGAAATCGCATGATTCGTATGCTTGTGTTTGTGTTGTTTGGTGATCTTTCTATCAAGTTCTATTAGTTCAAAGATTTTTCGACGAAAAAAGAATGGAAAATAATGGTTCCCAAACCATAGCCAAGGGAAATCAAACCAATGAATAACAAAGGTTGTGTTATTGAGAATTTGAGAAACATTCGGAATCACATGATTCGTATGCTTGTGTTTGTGTTGTTTGGTGATCTTTCTATCAAGTTCTATTAGTTCAAAGATTTTTGGACGAGAAAAAGAATGGAAACCAACGGTTCCCAAACCATAGCCTAGGCAAATAAAACCAATCAATAAGAAAGGTTGTGTTATTGAGAATTTGAGAAACATTCGGAATCGCATGATTCGTATGCTTGTGTTGGTGTTGTTTGGTGATCTTTCTATCAAGTTCTATTAGTTCAAAGATTTTTTGACGAGAAAAAGAATGGAAAACAACGGTTCCCAAACAATAGCCTAGGCAAATCAAACCAATGAATAAGAAAGGTTGTATTACTGAAAATTTGAGAAACATTCGAAATCGCATGATTCGTATGCTTGTGTTTGTGTTGTTTGGTGATCTTTCTATCAAGTTTTATTAGTTCACAGATTTATGGACTAGAAAAAGAATGGAAACCAACACTTGCCAAACCATAGCCTAGGCAAATCAAACCAATCAATAAGAAAGGTTGTATTAATGAGAATTTGAGAAACATTCGAAATCGCATGATTCGTATGCTTGTGTTTGTGTTGTGTGGTGATCTTTCTATCAAGTTCTACTAGTCCAAAGATTTTTGGATGAGAAAAAGAATGGAAACCAACTGTTCCCAAACCATAGCCTAGGCAAATCAAACCAATCAATAAGAAAGATTGTGTTATTGAGAATTTGAGAAACATTCGGAATCGCATGATTCGTATGCTTGTGTTTGTGTTGTTTGGTGATCTTTCTATCAAGTTCTATTAGTTCAAAGATTTTTGGACGAGAAAAAGAATGGAAACCAACGGTTCCCAAACCATAGCCTAGGCAAATAAAACAATCAATAAGAAAGGTTGTGTTATTGAGAATTTGAGAAACATTCGGAATCGCATGATTCGTATGCTTGTGTTGGTGTTGTTTGGTGATCTTTCTATCAAGTTCTATTAGTTCAAAGATTTTTTGACGAGAAAAAGAATAGAAAACAACGGTTCCCAAACAATAGCCTAGGCAAATCAAACCAATGAATAAGAAAGGTTGTATTACTGAGAATTTGAGAAACATTCGAAATCGCATGATTCGTATGCTTGTGTTTGTGTTGTTTGGTGATCTTTCTATCAAGTTCTATTAGTTGAAAGATTTTTTGACGAGAAAATGAATGGAAAACAACGGTTCCCAAACCATAGCCTAGGCAAATAAAACCAATCAATAAGAAAGGTTGTGTTATTGAGAATTTGAGAAACATTCGGAATCGCATGATTTGTATGCTTGTGTTGGTGTTGTTTGGTGATCTTTCTATCAAGTTCTATTAGTTCAAAGATTTTTTCACGAGAAAAAGAATGGAAAACAACGGTTCCCAAACAATAGCCTAGGCAAATCAAACCAATGAATACGAAAGGTTGTATTACTGAGAATTTGAGAAACATTCGAAATCGCATGATTCTTATGCATGTGTTTGTGTTGTTTAGTGATCTTTCTATCAAGTTCTATTAGTTCAAAGATTTATGGACTAGAAAAAGAATGGAAACCAACGGTTCCCAAACCATAGGCTAGGCAAATCAAACCAATCAATAAGAAAGGTTGCGTTATTGACAATTTGAGAAACATTCGAAATCGCATGATTCGTATGCTTGTGTTTGTGTTGTTTTGTGATATTTCTATCAAGTTCTATTAATTCAAAGATTTTTGGGCGAGAAAAAGAATGGAAACCAACGGTTCCCAAATCATAGCCTAGGCAAATCAAACCAATGAATAACAAAGGTTGTGTTATTGAGAATTTGAGAAACATTCGGAATCACATGATTCGTATGCTTGTGTTTGTGTTTTTTGGTGATCTTTCTATCAAGTTCTATTAGTTCAAAGATTTTTGGACGAGAAAAAGAATGGAAACCAACGGTTCCCAAACATAGCCTAGGCAAATAAAACCAATCAATAAGAAAGGTTGTGTTATTGAGAATTTGAGAAACATTCGGAATCGCATGATTCGTATGCTTGTGTTGGTGTTGTTTGGTGATCTTTCTATCAAGTTCTATTAGTTCAAAGATTTTTTGACGAGAAAAAGAATGGAAAACAACGGTTCCCAAACAATAGCCTAGGCAAATCAAACCAATGAATAAGAAAGGTTGTATTACTGAGAATTTGAGAAACATTCGAAATCGCATGATTCGTATGCTTGTGTTTGTGTTGTTTGGTGATCTTTCTATCAAGTTCTATTAGTTCAAAGATTTTTTGACGAGAAAAAGAATGGAAAACAACGGTTCCCAAACCATAGCCTAGGCAAATCAAACCAATCAATAAGAAAGATTGTGTTGTTGAGAATTTGAGAGACATTCGGAATCGCATGATTCGTATGCTTGTGTTTGTGTTGTTTGGTGATCTTTCTATCAAGTTCTATTAGTTCAAAGATTTTTGGACGAGAAAAAGAATGGAAAATAACGGTTCCCAAACCATAGCCTAGGCAAATCAAACCAATCAATAAGAAAGGTTGTGTTATTGAGAATTTGAGAAACATTCGGAATCGCATGATTCGTATGCTTGTGTTGGTGTTGTTTGGTGATCTTTCTATCAAGTTCTATTAGTTCAAAGATTTTTTGACGAGAAAAAGAATGGAAAACAACGGTTCCCAAACAATAGCCTAGGCAAATAAAACCAATGAATAAGATAGGTTGTATTACTGAGAATTTGACAAACATTCGAAATCGCATGATTCGTATGCTTGTGTTTGTGTTGTTTGGTGATCTTTCTATCAAGTTCTATTAGTTCAAAGATTTTTTGACGAAAAAAGAATTAACGGTTCCCAAACCATAGCCAAGGGAAATCAAACCAATGAATAACAAAGGTTGTGTTATTGAGAATTTGAGAAACATTCGGAATCACATGATTCGTATGCTTGTGTTTGTGTTGTTTGGTGATCTTTCTATCAAGTTCTATTAGTTCAAAGATTTTTGGACGAGAAAAAGAATGGAAACCAACGGTTCCCAAACCATAGCCTAGGCAAATAAAACCAATCAATAAGAAAGGTTGTGTTATTGAGAATTTGAGAAACATTCGGAATCGCATGATTCGTATGCTTGTGTTGGTGTTGTTTGGTGAACTTTCTATCAAGTTCTATTAGTTCAAAGATTTTTTGACGAGAAAAAGAATGGAAAACAACGGTTCCCAAACAATAGCCTAGGCAAATCAAACCAATGAATAAGAAAGGTTGTATTACTGAAAATTTGAGAAACATTCGAAATCGCATGATTCGTATGCTTGTGTTTGTGTTGTTTGGTGATCTTTCTATCAAGTTTTATTAGTTCACAGATTTATGGACTAGAAAAAGAATGGAAACCAACACTTGCCAAACCATAGCCTAGGCAAATCAAACCAATCAATAAGAAAGGTTGTATTAATGAGAATTTGAGAAACATTCGAAATCGCATGATTCGTATGCTTGTGTTTGTGTTGTGTGGTGATCTTTCTATCAAGTTCTACTAGTCCAAAGATTTTTGGATGAGAAAAAGAATGGAAACCAACTGTTCCCAAACCATAGCCTAGGCAAATCAAACCAATCAATAAGAAAGATTGTGTTATTGAGAATTTGAGAAACATTCGGAATCGCATGATTCGTATGCTTGTGTTTGTGTTGTTTGGTGATCTTTCTATCAAGTTCTATTAGTTCAAAGATTTTGGGACGAGAAAAAGAATGGAAAATAACGGTTCCCAAACCATAGCCAAGGCAAATCAAACCAATCAATAAGAAAGGTTGTGTTATTGAGAATTTGAGAAACATTCGGAATCGCATGATTCGTATGCTTGTGTTGGTGTTGTTTGGTGATCGTTCTATCAAGTTCTATTAGTTCAAAGATTTTTTGACGAGAAAAAGAATGGAAAACAACGGTTCCCAAACAATAGCCTAGGCAAATCAAACCAATGAATAAGAAAGGTTGTATTACTGAGAATTTGAGAAACATTCGAAATCGCATGATTCGTATGCTTGTGTTTGTGTTGTTTGGTGATCTTTCTATCAAGTTCTATTAGTTGAAAGATTTTTTGACGAGAAAATGAATGGAAAACAACGGTTCCCAAACCATAGCCTAGGCAAATAAAACCAATCAATAAGAAAGGTTGTGTTATTGAGAATTTGAGAAACATTCGGAATCGCATGATTTGTATGCTTGTGTTGGTGTTGTTTGGTGATCTTTCTATCAAGTTCTATTAGTTCAAAGATTTTTTCACGAGAAAAAGAATGGAAAACAACGGTTCCCAAACAATAGCCTAGGCAAATCAAACCAATGAATACGAAAGGTTGTATTACTGAGAATTTGAGAAACATTCGAAATCGCATGATTCTTATGCATGTGTTTGTGTTGTTTAGTGATCTTTCTATCAAGTTCTATTAGTTCAAAGATTTATGGACTAGAAAAAGAATGGAAACCAACGGTTCCCAAACCATAGGCTAGGCAAATCAAACCAATCAATAAGAAAGGTTGCGTTATTGACAATTTGAGAAACATTCGAAATCGCATGATTCGTATGCTTGTGTTTGTGTTGTTTTGTGATATTTCTATCAAGTTCTATTAATTCAAAGATTTTTGGGCGAGAAAAAGAATGGAAACCAACGGTTCCCAAATCATAGCCTAGGCAAATCAAACCAATGAATAACAAAGGTTGTGTTATTGAGAATTTGAGAAACATTCGGAATCACATGATTCGTATGCTTGTGTTTGTGTTTTTTGGTGATCTTTCTATCAAGTTCTATTAGTTCAAAGATTTTTGGACGACAAAAAGAATGGAAACCAACGGTTCCCAAACATAGCCTAGGCAAATAAAACCAATCAATAAGAAAGGTTGTGTTATTGAGAATTTGAGAAACATTCGGAATCGCATGATTCGTATGTTTGTGTTGGTGTTGTTTGGTGATCTTTCTATCAAGTTCTATTAGTTCAAAGATTTTTTGACGAGAAAAAGAATGGAAAACAACGGTTCCCAAACAATAGCCTAGGCAAATCAAACCAATGAATAAGAAAGGTTGTATTACTGAGAATTTGAGAAACATTCGAAATCGCATGATTCGTATGCTTGTGTTTGTGTTGTTTGGTGATCTTTCTATCAAGTTCTATTAGTTCAAAGATTTTTTGACGAGAAAAAGAATGGAAAACAACGGTTCCCAAACCATAGCCTAGGCAAATCAAACCAATCAATAAGAAAGATTGTGTTGTTGAGAATTTGAGAGACATTCGGAATCGCATGATTCGTATGCTTGTGTTTGTGTTGTTTGGTGATCTTTCTATCAAGTTTTATTAGTTCAAAGATTTTTTGACGAGAAAAAGAATGGAAAACAACGGTTCCCAAACAATAGCCTAGGCAAATCAAACCAATGAAGAAGAAAGGTTGTATTACTGAGAATTTGAGAAACATTCGAAATCGCATGATTCGTATGCTTGTGTTTGTGTTGTTTGGTGATCTTTCTATCAAGTTCTATTAGTTGAAAGATTTTTTGACGAGAAAAAGAATGGAAAACAACGGTTCCCAAACCATAGCCTAGGCAAATCAAACCAATCAATAAGAAAGATTGTGTTGTTGAGAATTTGAGAGACACTCGGAATCGCATGATTCGTATGCTTGTGTTTGTGTTGTTTGGTGATCTTTCTATCAAGTTCTCTTAGTTCAAAGATTTTTAGACGAGAAAAAGAATGGAAACCAACGGTTCCCAAACAATAGCCTAGGCAAATAAAACCAATCAATAAGAAAGGTCGTGTTATTGAGAATTTGAGAAACATTCGGAATCGCATGATTTGTATGCTTGTGTTGGTGTTGTTTGGTGATCTTTCTATCAAGTTCTATTAGTTCAAAGATTTTTTGACGAGAAAAAGAATGGAAAACAACGGTTCCCAAACAATAGCCTAGGCAAATCAAACCAATGAATACGAAAGGTTGTATTACTGAGAATTTGAGAAACATTCGAAATCGCATGATTCTTATGCTTGTGTTTGTGTTGTTTAGTGATCTTTCTATCAAGTTCTATTAGTTCAAAGATTTATGGACTAGAAAAAGAATGGAAACCAACGGTTCCCAAACCATAGGCTAGGCAAATCAAACCAATCAATAAGAAAGGTTGCGTTATTGAGAATTTGAGAAACATTCGAAATCGCATGATTCGTATGCTTGTGTTTGTGTTGTTTTGTGATATTTCTATCAAGTTCTATTAGTTCAAAGATTTTTGGGCGAGAAAAAGAATGGAAACCAACGGTTCCCAAACCATAGCCTAGGCAAATCAAACCAATGAATAACAAAGGTCGTGTTATTGAGAATTTGAGAAACATTCGGAATCACATGATTCGTATGCTTGTGTTTGTGTTGTTTGGTGATCTTTCTATCAAGTTCTATTAGTTCAAAGATTTTTGGACGAGAAAAAGAATGGAAACCAACGGTTCCCAAACCATAGCCTAGGCAAATAAAACCAATCAATAAGAAAGGTTGTGTTATTGAGAATTTGAGAAACATTCGGAATCGCATGATTCGTATGCTTGTGTTGGTGTTGTTTGGTGATCTTTCTATCAAGTTCTATTAGTTCAAAGATTTTTTGACGAGAAAAAGAATGGAAAACAACGGTTCCCAAACAATAGCCTAGGCAAATCAAACCAATGAATAAGAAAGGTTGTATTACTGAAAATTTGAGAAACATTCGAAATCGCATGATTCGTATGCTTGTGTTTGTGTTGTTTGGTGATCTTTCTATCAAGTTTTATTAGTTCACAGATTTATGGACTAGAAAAAGAATGGAAACCAACACTTGCCAAACCATAGCCTAGGCAAATCAAACCAATCAATAAGAAAGGTTGTATTATTGAGAATTTGAGAAACATTCGAAATCGCATGATTCGTATGCTTGTGTTTGTGTTGTGTGGTGATCTTTCTATCAAGTTCTACTAGTCCAAAGATTTTTGGATGAGAAAAAGAATGGAAACCAACTGTTCCCAAACCATATCCTAGGCAAATCAAACCAATCAATAAGAAAGATTGTGTTATTGAGAATTTGAGAAACATTCGGAATCGCATGATTCGTATGCTTGTGTTTGTGTTGTTTGGTGATCTTTCTATCAAGTTCTATTAGTTCAAAGATTTTTGGACGAGAAAAAGAATGGAAACCAACGGTTCCCAAACATAGCCTAGGCAAATAAAACCAATCAATAAGAAAGGTTGTGTTATTGAGAATTTGAGAAACATTCGGAATCGCATGATTCGTATGCTTGTGTTGGTGTTGTTTGGTGATCTTTCTATCAAGTTCTATTAGTTCAAAGATTTTTTGACGAGAAAAAGAATGGAAAACAAGGTTCCCAAACAATAGCCTAGGCAAATCAAACCAATGAATAAGAAAGGTTGTATTACTGAGAATTTGAGAAACATTCGAAATCGCATGATTCGTATGCTTGTGTTTGTGTTGTTTGGTGATCTTTCTATCAAGTTCTATTAGTTCAAAGATTTTTTGACGAGAAAAAGAACGGAAAACAACGGTTCCCAAACCATAGCCTAGGCAAATCAAACCAATCAATAAGAAAGATTGTGTTGTTGAGAATTTGAGAGACATTCGGAATCGCATGATTCGTATGCTTGTGTTTGTGTTGTTTGGTGATCTTTCTATCAAGTTCTATTAGTTCAAAGATTTTGGGATGAGAAAAAGAATGGAAAATAACGGTTCCCAAACCATAGCCAAGGCAAATCAAACCAATCAATAAGAAAGGTTGTGTTATTGAGAATTTGAGAAACATTCGGAATCGCATGATTCGTATGCTTGTGTTGGTGTTGTTTGGTGATCTTTCTATCAAGTTCTATTAGTTCAAAGATTTTTTGACGAGAAAAAGAATGGAAAACAACGGTTCCCAAACCATAGCCTAGGCAAATCAAACCAATCAATAAGAAAGATTGTGTTGTTGAGAATTTGAGAGACATTCGGAATCGCATGATTCTTATGCTTGTGTTTGTGTTGTTTGGTGATCTTTCTATCAAGTTCTATTAGTTCAAAGATTTTTGGACGAGAAAAAGAATGGAAAATAACGGTTCCCAAACCATAGCCTAGGCAAATCAAACCAATCAATAAGAAAGGTTGTGTTATTGAGAATTTGAGAAATATTCGGAATCGCATGATTCGTATGCTTGTGTTGGTGTTGTTTGGTGATCTTTCTATCAAGTTCTATTAGTTCAAAGATTTTTTGACGAGAAAAAGAATGGAAAACAACGGTTCCCAAACAATAGCCTAGGCAAATAAAACCAATGAATAAGATAGGTTGTATTACTGAGAATTTGACAAACATTCGAAATCGCATGATTCGTATGCTTGTGTTTGTGTTGTTTGGTGATCTTTCTATCAAGTTCTATTAGTTCAAAGATTTTTTGACGAAAAAAGAATGGAAAATAACGGTTCCCAAACCATAGCCATGGGAAATCAAACCAATGAATAACAAAGGTTGTGTTATTGAGAATTTGAGAAACATTCGGAATCACATGATTCGTATGCTTGTGTTTGTGTTGTTTGGTGATCTTTCTATCAAGTTCTATTAGTTCAAAGATTTTTGGACGAGAAAAAGAATGGAAACCAACGGTTCCCAAACCATAGCCTAGGCAAATAAAACCAATCAATAAGAAAGGTTGTGTTATTGAGAATTTGAGAAACATTCGAAATCGCATGATTCGTATGCTTGTGTTGGTGTTGTTTGGTGATCTTTCTATCAAGTTCTATTAGTTCAAAGATTTTTTGACGAGAAAAAGAATGGAAACCAACGGTTCCCAAACCATAGCCAAGGCAAATCAAACCAATCAATAAGAAAGGTTGTGTTATTGAGAATTTGAGAAACATTCGGAATCGCATGATTCGTATGCTTGTGTTGGTGTTGTTTGGTGATCTTTCTATCAAGTTCTATTAGTTCAAAGATTTTTTGACGAGAAAAAGAATGGAAAACAACGGTTCCCAAACCATACCCTAGGCAAATCAAACCAATCAATAAGAAAGATTGTGTTATTGAGAATTTGAGAAACATTCGGAATCGCATGATTCGTATGCTTGTGTTTGTGTTGTTTGGTGATCTTTCTATTAAGTTCTATTAGTTCAAAGATTTTTGGACGAGAAAAAGAATGGAAACCAACGGTTCCCAAACCATAGCCTAGGCAAATAAAACAATCAATAAGAAAGGTTGTGTTATTGAGAATTTGAGAAACATTCGGAATCGCATGATTCGTATGCTTGTGTTGGTGTTGTTTGGTGATCTTTCTATCAATATCTATTAGTTCAAAGAATTTTTGACGAGAAAAAGAATGGAAAACAACGGTTCCCAAACCATAGCCTAGGCAAATCAAACCAATCAATAAGAAAGATTGTGTTGTTGAGAATTTGAGAGACACTCGGAATCGCATGATTCGTATGCTTGTGTTTGTGTTGTTTGGTGATCTTTCTATCAAGTTCTATTAGTTCAAAGATTTTTTGACGAGAAAAAGAATGGAAAACAACGGTTCCCAAACCATAGCCTAGGCAAATCAAACCAATCAATAAGAAAGGTTGTATTACTGAGAATTTGAGAAACATTCGAAATCGCATGATTCGTATGCTTGTGTTTGTGTTGTTTGGTGATCTTTCTATCAAGTTCTATTAGTTCAAAGATTTTTTGACGAGAAAAAGAATGGAAAACAACGGTTCCCAAACCATAGCCTAGGCAAATCAAACCAATCAATAAGAAAGATTGTGTTGTTGAGAATTTGAGAGACATTCGGAATCGCATGATTCTTATGCTTGTGTTTGTGTTGTTTGGGGATCTTTCTATCAAGTTCTATTAGTTCAAAGATTTTTGGACGAGAAAAAGAATGGAAAATAACGGTTCCCAAACCATAGCCTAGGCAAATCAAACCAATCAATAAGAAAGGTTGTGTTATTGAGAATTTGAGAAATATTCGGAATCGCATGATTCGTATGCTTGTGTTGGTGTTGTTTGGTGATCTTTCTATCAAGTTCTATTAGTTCAAAGATTATTTGACGAGAAAAAGAATGGAAAACAACGGTTCCCAAACAATAGCCTAGGCAAATAAAACCAATGAATAAGATAGGTTGTATTACTGAGAATTTGACAAACATTCGAAATCGCATGATTCGTATGCTTGTGTTTGTGTTGTTTGGTGATCTTTCTATCAAGTTCTATTAGTTCAAAGATTTTTTGACGAAAAAAGAATGGAAAATAACGGTTCCCAAACCATAGCCATCGGAAATCAAACCAATGAATAACAAAGGTTGTGTTATTGAGAATTTGAGAAACATTCGGAATCACATGATTCGTATGCTTGTGTTTGTGTTGTTTGGTGATCTTTCTATCAAGTTCTATTAGTTCAAAGATTTTTGGACGAGAAAAAGAATGGAAACCAACGGTTCCCAAACCATAGCCTAGTTAAATAAAACCAATCAATAAGAAAGGTTGTGTTATTGAGAATTTGAGAAACATTCGAAATCGCATGATTCGTATGCTTGTGTTGGTGTTGTTTGGTGATCTTTCTATCAAGTTCTATTAGTTCAAAGATTTTTTGACGAGAAAAAGAATGGAAACCAACGGTTCCCAAACCATAGCCTGGGCAAATCAAACCAATCAATAAGAAAGGTTGTGTTATTGAGAATTTGACAAACATTCGGAATCGCATGATTCGTATGCTTGTGTTTGTGTTGATTGGTGATCTTTCTATCAAGTTCTATTAGCTCAAAGATTTTTTGACGAGAAAAAGAATGGAAAACAACGTTCCCAAACAATAGCCTAGGCAAATCAAACCAATGAATAAGAAAGGTGGTATTACTGAGAATTTGAGAAACATTCGAAATCGCATGATTCGTATGCTTGTGTTGGTGTTGTTTGGTGATCTTTCTATCAAGTTCTATTAGTTCAAAGATTTTTTGACGAGAAAAAGAATGGAAAACAACGGTTCCCAAACCATAGCCTAGGCAAATCAAACCAATCAATAAGAAAGATTGTGTTGTTCAGAATTTGAGAGACACTCGGAATCGCATGATTCGTATGCTTGTGTTTGTGTTGTTTGGTGATCTTTCTATCAAGTTCTATTAGTTCAAAGATTTTTGGACGAGAAAAAGAATGGAAACCAACAGTTCCCAAACCATAGCCTAGGCAAATAAAACCAATCAATAAGAAAGGTTGTGTTATTGAGAATTTGAGAAACATTCGGAATCGCATGATTCGTATGCTTGTGTTGGTGTTGTTTGGTGATCTTTCTATCAAGTTCTATTAGTTCAAAGATTTTTTGACGAGAAAAAGAATGGAAAACAACGGTTCCCAAACCATAGCCTAGGCAAATCAAACCAATCAATAAGAAAGGTTGTATTACTGAGAATTTGAGAAACATTCGAAATCGCATGATTCGTATGCTTGTGTTTGTGTTGTTTGGTGATCTTTCTATCAAGTTCTATTAGTTCAAAGATTTTTTGACGAGAAAAAGAATGGAAAACAACGGTTCCCAAACCATAGCCTAGGCAAATCAAACCAATCAATAAGAAAGATTGTGTTGTTGAGAATTTGAGAGACATTCGGAATCGCATGATTCTTATGCTTGTGTTTGTGTTGTTTGGTGATCTTTCTATCAAGTTCTATTAGTTCAAAGATTTTTTGACGAAAAAAGAATGGAAAATAACGGTTCCCAAACCATAGCAAGGGAAATCAAACCAATGAATAACAAAGGTTGTGTTATTGAGAATTTGAGAAACATTCGGAATCACATGATTCGTATGCTTGTGTTTGTGTTGTTTGGTGATCTTTCTATCAAGTTCTATTAGTTCAAAGATTTTTGGACGAGAAAAAGAATGGAAACCAACGGTTCCCAAACCATAGCCTAGGCAAATAAAACCAATCAATAAGAAAGGTTGTGTTATTGAGAATTTGAGAAACATTCGAAATCGCATGATTCGTATGCCTGTGTTGGTGTTGTTTGGTGATCTTTCTATCAAGTTCAATTAGTTCAAAGATTTTTTGACGAGAAAAAGAATGGAAACCAATGGTTCCCAAACCATAGCCTGGGCAAATCAAACCAATCAATAAGAAAGGTTGTGTTATTGAGAATTTGACAAACATTCGGAATCGCATGATTCGTATGCTTGTGTTTGTGTTGATTGGTGATCTTTCTATCAAGTTCTATTAGCTCAAAGATTTTTTGACGAGAAAAAGAATGGAAAACAACGGTTCCCAAACAATAGCCTAGGCAAATCAAACCAATGAATAAGAAAGGTGGTATTACTGAGAATTTGAGAAACATTCGAAATCGCATGATTCGTATGCTTGTGTTGGTGTTGTTTGGTGATCTTTCTATCAAGTTCTATTAGTTCAAAGATTTTTTGACGAGAAAAAGAATGGAAAACAACGGTTCCCAAACCATAGCCTAGGCAAATCAAACCAATCAATAAGAAAGATTGTGTTGTTCAGAATTTGAGAGACACTCGGAATCGCATGATTCGTATGCTTGTGTTTGTGTTGTTTGGTGATCTTTCTATCAAGTTCTATTAGTTCAAAGATTTTTGGACGAGAAAAAGAATGGAAACCAACGGTTCCCAAACCATAGCCTAGGCAAATAAAACCAATCAATAAGAAAGGTTGTGTTATTGAGAATTTGAGAAACATTCGGAATCGCATGATTCGTATGCTTGTGTTGGTGTTGTTTGGTGATCTTTCTATCAAGTTCTATTAGTTCAAAGATTTTTTGACGAGAAAAAGAATGGAAAACAACGGTTCCCAAACCATAGCCTAGGCAAATCAAACCAATCAATAAGAAAGGTTGTATTACTGAGAATTTGAGAAACATTCGAAATCGCATGATTCGTATGCTTGTGTTTGTGTTGTTTGGTGATCTTTCTATCAAGTTCTATTAGTTCAAATATTTTTTGACGAGAAAAAGAATGGAAAACAACGGTTCCCAAACCATAGCCTAGGCAAATCAAACCAATCAATAAGAAAGATTGCGTTGTTGAGAATTTGAGAGACATTCGGAATCGCATGATTCTTATGCTTGTGTTTGTGTTGTTTGGTGATCTTTCTATCAAGTTCTATTAGTTCAAAGATTTTTGGACGAGAAAAAGAATGGAAAATAACGGTTCCCAAACCATAGCCTAGGCAAATAAAACCAATCAATAAGAAAGGTTGTGTTATTGAGAATTTAAGAAACATTCGGAATCGCATGATTCGTATGCTTGTGTTGGTGTTGTTTGGTGATCTTTCTATCAAGTTCTATTAGTTCAAAGATTTTTTGACGAGAAAAAGAATGGAAAACAACGGTTCCCAAACAATAGCCTAGGCAAATAAAACCAATGAATAAGAAAGGTTGTATTACTGAGAATTTGACAAACATTCGAAATCGCATGATTCGTATGCTTGTGTTTGTGTTGTTTGGTGATCTTTCTATCAAGTTCTATTAGTTCAAAGATTTTTTGACGAAAAAAGAATGGAAAATAACGGTTCCCAAACCATAGCCAAGGGAAATCAAACCAATGAATAACAAAGGTTGTGTTATTGAGAATTTGAGAAACATTCGGAATCACATGATTCGTATGCTTGTGTTTGTGTTGTTTGGTGATCTTTCTATCAAGTTCTATTAGTTCAAAGATTTTTGGACGAGAAAAAGAATGGAAACCAACGGTTCCCAAACCATAGCCTAGGCAAATAAAACCAATCAATAAGAAAGGTTGTGTTATTGAGAATTTGAGAAACATTCGAAATCGCATGATTCGTATGCTTGTGTTGGTGTTGTTTGGTGATCTTTCTATCAAGTACTATTAGTTCAAAGATTTTTTGACGAGAAAAAGAATGGAAAACAACGGTTCCCAAACCATAGCCAAGGCAAATCAAACCAATGAATAAGAAAGGTTGTAGTACTGAGAATTTTAGAAACATTCGAAATCGCATGATTCGTATGCTTGTGTTGTGTTGTTTGGTGATCTTTCTATCAAGTTCTATTAGTTCAAAGATTTTTTGACGAGAAAAAGAATGGAGAACAACGGTTCCCAAACCATAGCCAAGGGAAATCAAACCAATGAATAAGAAAGGTTGTGTTATAGAGAATTTGAGAAACATTCGGAATCGCATGATTCTTATGCTTGTGTTTGTGTTGTTTGGTGATCTTTCTATCAAGTTCTATTAGTTCAAAGATTTTTGGACGAGAAAAAGAATGGAAAATAACGGTTCCCAAACCATAGCCTAGGCAAATCAAACCAATCAATAAGAAAGGTTGTATTATTGAGAATTTGAGAAACATTCGAAATCGCATGATTCGTATGCTTGTGTTTGTGTTGTTTGGTGATCTTTCTATCAAGTTCTATTAGTTCAAAGATTTTTGGGCGAGAAAAAGAATGGAAACCAACGGTTCCCAAACCATAGCCTGGGCAAATCAAACCAATCAATAAGAAAGGTTGTGTTATTGAGAATTTGACAAACATTCGGAATCGCATGATTCGTATGCTTGTGTTTGTGTTGATTGGTGATCTTTCTATCAAGTTCTATTAGCTCAAAGATTTTTGGACGAGAAAAAGAATGGAAACCAACGGTTCCCAAATTATAGCCTAGGCAAATAAAACCAATCAATAACAAAGGTAGTGTTATTGAGAATTTGAGAAACTTTCGAAATCGCATGATTCGTATGCTTGTGTTGGTGTTGTTTGGTGATCTTTCTATCAAGTTCTATTAGTTCAAAGATTTTTTGACGAAAAAAGAATGGAAAACAACGGTTCCCAAACCATAGCCAAGGGAAATCAAACCAATGAATAACAAAGGTTCTGTTATTGTGAATTTCTGAAACATTCGGAATCACATGATTCGTATGCTGGTGTTTGTGTTGTTTGGTGATCTTTCTATCAAGTTCTATTAGCTCAAAGATTTTTGGACGAGAAAAAGAATGGAAACCTACGGTTCCCAAACCATAGCCTAGGCAAATAAAACCAATCAATAAGAAAGGTTGTGTTATTGAGAATTTGAGAAACATTCGGAATCGCATGATTCGTATGCTTGTGTTGGTGTTGTTTGGTGATCTTTCTATCAAGTTCTATTAGTTCAAAGATTTTTTGACGAGAAAAAGAATGGAAAACAACGGTTCCCAAACAATAGCCTAGGCAAATCAAACCAATAATAAGAAAGGTTGTATTACTGAGAATTTGAGAAACATTCGAAATCGTATGATTCGTATGCTTGTGTTTGTGTTGTTTGGTGATCTTTCTATCAACTTCTATTAGTTCAAAGATTTTTTGACGAGAAAAAGAATGGAAAACAACGGTTCCCAAACCATAGCCTAGGCAAATCAATCCAATCAATAAGAAAGATTGTGTTGTTGAGAATTTCAGAGACATTCGGAATCGCATGATTCGTATGCTTGTGTTTGTGTTGTTTGGTGATCTTTCTATCAAGTTCTATTAGTTCAAAGATTTTTGGACGAGAAAAAGAATGGAAAATAACGGTTCCCAAACCACAGCCTAGGCAAATCAAACCAATCAATAAGAAAGGTTATGTTATTGAGAATTTGAGAAACATTCGGAATCGCATGATTCGTATGCTTGTGTTGGTGTTGTTTGGTGATCTTTCTATCAAGTTCTATTAGTTCAAAGATTTTTTGACGAGAAAAAGAATGGAAAATAACGGTTCCCAAACAACAGCCTAGGCAAATCAAACCAATCAATAAGAAAGGTTATGTTATTGAGAATTTGAGAAACATTCGGAATCGCATGATTCGTATGCTTGTGTTGGTGTTGTTTGGTGATCTTTCTATCAAGTTCTATTAGTTCAAAGATTTTTTGACGAAAAAAGAATGGAAAATAACGGTTCCCAAACCATAGCCAAGGGAAATCAAACCAATGAATAACAAAGGTTGTGTTATTGAGAATTTGAGAAACATTCGGAATCACATGATTCGTATGCTTGTGTTTGTGTTGTTTGGTGATCTTTCTATCAAGTTCTATTAGTTCAAAGATTTTTGGACGAGAAAAAGAATGGAAACCAACGGTTCCCAAACCATAGCCTAGGCAAATAAAACCAATCAATAAGAAAGGTTGTGTTATTGAGAATTTGAGAAACATTCGGAATCGCATGATTCGTATGCTTGTGTTGGTGTTGTTTGGTGATCTTTCTATCAAGTTCTATTAGTTCAAAGATTTTTTGACGAGAAAAAGAATGGAAAACAACGGTTCCCAAACCATAGCCTAGGCAAATCAAACCAATCAATAAGAAAGATTGCGTTGTTGAGAATTTGAGAGACATTCGGAATCGCATGATTCTTATGCTTGTGTTTGTGTTGTTTGGTGATCTTTCTATCAAGTTCTATTAGTTCAAAGATTTTTGGACGAGAAAAAGAATGGAAAATAACGGTTCCCAAACCATAGCCTAGGCAAATAAAACCAATCAATAAGAAAGGTTGTGTTATTGAGAATTTAAGAAACATTCGGAATCGCATGATTCGTATGCTTGTGTTGGTGTTGTTTGGTGATCTTTCTATCAAGTTCTATTAGTTCAAAGATTTTTTGACGAGAAAAAGAATGGAAAACAACGGTTCCCAAACAATAGCCTAGGCAAATAAAACCAATGAATAAGAAAGGTTGTATTACTGAGAATTTGACAAACATTCGAAATCGCATGATTCGTATGCTTGTGTTTGTGTTGTTTGGTGATCTTTCTATCAAGTTCTATTAGTTCAAAGATTTTTTGACGAAAAAAGAATGGAAAATAACGGTTCCCAAACCATAGCCAAGGGAAATCAAACCAATGAATAACAAAGGTTGTGTTATTGAGAATTTGAGAAACATTCGGAATCACATGATTCGTATGCTTGTGTTTGTGTTGTTTGGTGATCTTTCTATCAAGTTCTATTAGTTCAAAGATTTTTGGACGAGAAAAAGAATGGAAACCAACGGTTCCCAAACCATAGCCTAGGCAAATAAAACCAATCAATAAGAAAGGTTGTGTTATTGAGAATTTGAGAAACATTCGAAATCGCATGATTCGTATGCTTGTGTTGGTGTTGTTTGGTGATCTTTCTATCAAGTACTATTAGTTCAAAGATTTTTTGACGAGAAAAAGAATGGAAAACAACGGTTCCCAAACCATAGCCAAGGCAAATCAAACCAATGAATAAGAAAGGTTGTAGTACTGAGAATTTTAGAAACATTCGAAATCGCATGATTCGTATGCTTGTGTTGTGTTGTTTGGTGATCTTTCTATCAAGTTCTATTAGTTCAAAGATTTTTTGACGAGAAAAAGAATGGAGAACAACGGTTCCCAAACCATAGCCAAGGGAAATCAAACCAATGAATAAGAAAGGTTGTGTTATAGAGAATTTGAGAAACATTCGGAATCGCATGATTCTTATGCTTGTGTTTGTGTTGTTTGGTGATCTTTCTATCAAGTTCTATTAGTTCAAAGATTTTTGGACGAGAAAAAGAATGGAAAATAACGGTTCCCAAACCATAGCCTAGGCAAATCAAACCAATCAATAAGAAAGGTTGTATTATTGAGAATTTGAGAAACATTCGAAATCGCATGATTCGTATGCTTGTGTTTGTGTTGTTTGGTGATCTTTCTATCAAGTTCTATTAGTTCAAAGATTTTTGGGCGAGAAAAAGAATGGAAACCAACGGTTCCCAAACCATAGCCTGGGCAAATCAAACCAATCAATAAGAAAGGTTGTGTTATTGAGAATTTGACAAACATTCGGAATCGCATGATTCGTATGCTTGTGTTTGTGTTGATTGGTGATCTTTCTATCAAGTTCTATTAGCTCAAAGATTTTTGGACGAGAAAAAGAATGGAAACCAACGGTTCCCAAATTATAGCCTAGGCAAATAAAACCAATCAATAACAAAGGTAGTGTTATTGAGAATTTGAGAAACTTTCGAAATCGCATGATTCGTATGCTTGTGTTGGTGTTGTTTGGTGATCTTTCTATCAAGTTCTATTAGTTCAAAGATTTTTTGACGAAAAAAGAATGGAAAACAACGGTTCCCAAACCATAGCCAAGGGAAATCAAACCAATGAATAACAAAGGTTCTGTTATTGTGAATTTCTGAAACATTCGGAATCACATGATTCGTATGCTGGTGTTTGTGTTGTTTGGTGATCTTTCTATCAAGTTCTATTAGCTCAAAGATTTTTGGACGAGAAAAAGAATGGAAACCTACGGTTCCCAAACCATAGCCTAGGCAAATAAAACCAATCAATAAGAAAGGTTGTGTTATTGAGAATTTGAGAAACATTCGGAATCGCATGATTCGTATGCTTGTGTTGGTGTTGTTTGGTGATCTTTCTATCAAGTTCTATTAGTTCAAAGATTTTTTGACGAGAAAAAGAATGGAAAACAACGGTTCCCAAACAATAGCCTAGGCAAATCAAACCAATAATAAGAAAGGTTGTATTACTGAGAATTTGAGAAACATTCGAAATCGTATGATTCGTATGCTTGTGTTTGTGTTGTTTGGTGATCTTTCTATCAACTTCTATTAGTTCAAAGATTTTTTGACGAGAAAAAGAATGGAAAACAACGGTTCCCAAACCATAGCCTAGGCAAATCAATCCAATCAATAAGAAAGATTGTGTTGTTGAGAATTTCAGAGACATTCGGAATCGCATGATTCGTATGCTTGTGTTTGTGTTGTTTGGTGATCTTTCTATCAAGTTCTATTAGTTCAAAGATTTTTGGACGAGAAAAAGAATGGAAAATAACGGTTCCCAAACCACAGCCTAGGCAAATCAAACCAATCAATAAGAAAGGTTATGTTATTGAGAATTTGAGAAACATTCGGAATCGCATGATTCGTATGCTTGTGTTGGTGTTGTTTGGTGATCTTTCTATCAAGTTCTATTAGTTCAAAGATTTTTTGACGAGAAAAAGAATGGAAAATAACGGTTCCCAAACAACAGCCTAGGCAAATCAAACCAATCAATAAGAAAGGTTATGTTATTGAGAATTTGAGAAACATTCGGAATCGCATGATTCGTATGCTTGTGTTGGTGTTGTTTGGTGATCTTTCTATCAAGTTCTATTAGTTCAAAGATTTTTTGACGAAAAAAGAATGGAAAATAACGGTTCCCAAACCATAGCCAAGGGAAATCAAACCAATGAATAACAAAGGTTGTGTTATTGAGAATTTGAGAAACATTCGGAATCACATGATTCGTATGCTTGTGTTTGTGTTGTTTGGTGATCTTTCTATCAAGTTCTATTAGTTCAAAGATTTTTGGACGAGAAAAAGAATGGAAACCAACGGTTCCCAAACCATAGCCTAGGCAAATAAAACCAATCAATAAGAAAGGTTGTGTTATTGAGAATTTGAGAAACATTCGGAATCGCATGATTCGTATGCTTGTGTTGGTGTTGTTTGGTGATCTTTCTATCAAGTTCTATTAGTTCAAAGATTTTTTGACGAGAAAAAGAATGGAAAACAACGGTTCCCAAACCATAGCCAAGGCAAATCAAACCAATGAATAAGAAAGGTTGTAGTACTGAGAATTTTAGAAACATTCGAAATCGCATGATTCGTATGCTTGTGTTGTGTTGTTTGGTGATCTTTCTATCAAGTTCTATTAGTTCAAAGATTTTTTGACGAGAAAAAGAATGGAGAACAACGGTTCCCAAACCATAGCCAAGGGAAATCAAACCAATGAATAAGAAAGGTTGTGTTATAGAGAATTTGAGAAACATTCGGAATCGCATGATTCTTATGCTTGTGTTTGTGTTGTTTGGTGATCTTTCTATCAAGTTCTATTAGTTCAAAGATTTTTGGACGAGAAAAAGAATGGAAAATAACGGTTCCCAAACCATAGCCTAGGCAAATCAAACCAATCAATAAGAAAGGTTGTGTTATTGAGAATTTTACAAACATTCGAAATCGCATGATTCGTATGCTTGTGTTTGTGTTGTTTGGTGATCTTTCTATCAAGTTCTATTAGTTCAAAGATTTTTGGACGAGAAAAAGAATGGAAAACAACGGTTCCCAAACCATAGCCTAGGCAAATCAAACCAATGAATAAGAAAGGTTGTATTATTGAGAATTTGACAAACATTCGAAATCGCATGATTCGTATGCTTATGTTTGTGTTGTTTGGTGATCTTTCTATCAAGTTCTATTAGTTCAAAGATTTTTGGACGAGAAAAAGAATGGAAACTAACGGTTCCCAAACCATAGCCTAGGCAAATAAAACCAATCAATAAGAAAGGTTGTGTTATTGAGAATTTGAGAAACATTCGGAATCGCATGATTCGTATGCTTGTGTTGGTGTTGTTTGGTGATCTTTCTATCAAGTTCTATTAGTTCAAAGATTTTTTGACGAGAAAAAGAATGGAAAACAACGGTTCCCAAACAATAGCCTAGGCAAATCAAACCGATGAATAAGAAAGGTTGTATTACTGAGAATTTGAGAAACATTCGAAATCGCATGATTCGTATGCTTGTGTTTGTGTTGTTTGGTGATCTTTCTATCAAGTTCTATTAGTTCAAAGATTTTTGGACGAGAAAAAGAATGGAAACCAACGGTTCCCAAACCATAGCCTGGGCAAATCAAACCAATCAATAAGAAAGGTTGTGTTATTGAGAATTTGACAAACATTCGGAATCGCATGATTCGTATGCTTGTGTTTGTGTTGATTGGTGATCTTTCTATCAAGTTCTATTAGCTCAAAGATTTTTGGACGAGAAAAAGAATGGAAACCAACGGTTCCCAAATTATAGCCTAGGCAAATAAAACCAATCAATAAGAAAGGTTGTGTTATTGAGAATTTGAGAAACATTCGAAATCGCATGATTCGTATGCTTGTGTTGGTATTGTTTGGTGATCTTTCTATCAAGTTCTATTAGTTCAAAGATTTTTTGACGAAAAAAGAATGGAAAACAACGGTTCCCAAACCATAGCCAAGGGAAATCAAACCAATGAATAACAAAGGTTGTGTTATTTAGAATTTCAGAAACATTCGGAATCCCATGATTCGTATGCTTGTGTTTGTGTTGTTTGGTGATCTTTCTATCAAGTTCTATTAGTTCAAAGATTTTTGGACGAGAAAAAGAATGGAAACCAACGGTTCCCAAACCATAGCCTAGGCAAATAAAACCAATCAATAAGAAAGGTTATGTTATTGAGAATTTGAGAAACATTCGGAATCGCATGATTCGTATGCTTGTGTTGGTGTTGTTTGGTGATCTTTCTATCAAGTTCTATTAGTTCAAAGATTTTTTGACGAGAAAAAGAATGGAAAACAACGGTTCCCAAACAATAGCCTAGGCAAATCAAACCAATGAATAAGAAAGGTTGTATTACTGAGAATTTGACAAACATTCGAAATCGCATGATTCGTATGCTTGTGTTTGTGTTGTTTGGTGATCTTTCTATCAAGTTCTATTAGTTCAAAGATTTTTTGACGAAAAAAGAATGGAAAATAACGGTTCCCAAACCATAGCCAAGGGAAATCAAACCAATGAATAACAAAGGTTGTGTTATTGAGAATTTGAGAAACATTCGGAATCACATGATTCGTATGCTTGTGTTTGTGTTGTTTGGTGATCTTTCTATCAACTTCTATTAGTTCAAAGATTTTTTGACGAGAAAAAGAATGGAAAACAACGGTTCCCAAACCATAGCCTAGGCAAATCAAACCAATCAATAAGAAAGATTGTGTTGTTGAGAATTTGAGAGACATTCGGAATCGCATGATTCGTATGCTTGTGTTTGTGTTGTTTGGTTATCTTTCTATCAAGTTCTATTAGTTCAAAGATTTTTTGATGAGAAAAAGAATGGAAAATAACGGTTCCCAAACCATAGCCTAGGCAAATCAAACCAATCAATAAGAAAGGTTGTGTTATTGAGAATTTGAGAAACATTCGGAATCGCATGATTCGTATGTTTGTGTTGGTGTTGTTTGGTGATCTTTCTATCAAGTTCTATTAGTTCAAAGATTTTTTGACGAGAAAAAGAATGGAAAACAACGGTTCCCAAACAATAGCCTAGGCAAATAAAACCAATGAATAAGAAAGGTTGTATTACTGAGAATTTGACAAACATTCGAAATCGCATGATTCGTATGCTTGTGTTTGTGTTGTTTGGTGATCTTTCTATCAAGTTCTATTAGTTCAAAGATTTTTTGACGAAAAAAGAATGGAAAATAACGGTTCCCAAACCATAGCCAAGGGAAATCAAACCAATGAATAACAAAGGTTGTGTTATTGAGAATTTGAGAAACATTCGGAATCACATGATTCGTATGCTTGTGTTTGTGTTGTTTGGTGATCTTTCTATCAAGTTCTATTAGTTCAAAGATTTTTGGACGAGAAAAAGAATGGAAACCAACGGTTCCCAAACCATAGCCTAGGCAAATAAAACCAATCAATAAGAAAGGTTGTGTTATTGAGAATTTGAGAAACATTCGAAATCGCATGATTCGTATGCTTGTGTTGGTGTTGTTTGGTGATCTTTCTATCAAGTACTATTAGTTCAAAGATTTTTTGACGAGAAAAAGAATGGAAAACAACGGTTCCCAAACCATAGCCAAGGCAAATCAAACCAATGAATAAGAAAGGTTGTAGTACTGAGAATTTTAGAAACATTCGAAATCGCATGATTCGTATGCTTGTGTTGTGTTGTTTGGTGATCTTTCTATCAAGTTCTATTAGTTCAAAGATTTTTTGACGAGAAAAAGAATGGAGAACAACGGTTCCCAAACCATAGCCAAGGGAAATCAAACCAATGAATAAGAAAGGTTGTGTTATAGAGAATTTGAGAAACATTCGGAATCGCATGATTCTTATGCTTGTGTTTGTGTTGTTTGGTGATCTTTCTATCAAGTTCTATTAGTTCAAAGATTTTTGGACGAGAAAAAGAATGGAAAATAACGGTTCCCAAACCATAGCCTAGGCAAATCAAACCAATCAATAAGAAAGGTTGTATTATTGAGAATTTGAGAAACATTCGAAATCGCATGATTCGTATGCTTGTGTTTGTGTTGTTTGGTGATCTTTCTATCAAGTTCTATTAGTTCAAAGATTTTTGGGCGAGAAAAAGAATGGAAAACAACGGTTCCCAAACAATAGCCTAGGCAAATCAAACCAATGAATAAGAAAGGTTGTATTACTGAGAATTTGACAAACATTCGAAATCGCATGATTCGTATGCTTGTGTTTGTGTTGTTTGGTGATCTTTCTATCAAGTTCTATTAGTTCAAAGATTTTTTGACGAGAAAAAGAATGGAAAACAACGGTTCCCAAACAATAGCCTAGGCAAATCAAACCAATGAATAAGAAAGGTTGTATTACTGAGAATTTGACAAACATTCGAAATCGCATGATTCGTATGCTTGTGTTTGTGTTGTTTGGTGATCTTTCTATCAAGTTCTATTAGTTCAAAGATTTTTTGACGAAAAAAGAATGGAAAATAACGGTTCCCAAACCATAGCCAAGGGAAATCAAACCAATGAATAACAAAGGTTGTGTTATTGAGAATTTGAGAAACATTCGGAATCACATGATTCGTATGCTTGTGTTTGTGTTGTTTGGTGATCTTTCTATCAACTTCTATTAGTTCAAAGATTTTTTGACGAGAAAAAGAATGGAAAACAACGGTTCCCAAACCATAGCCTAGGCAAATCAAACCAATCAATAAGAAAGATTGTGTTGTTGAGAATTTGAGAGACATTCGGAATCGCATGATTCGTATGCTTGTGTTTGTGTTGTTTGGTTATCTTTCTATCAAGTTCTATTAGTTCAAAGATTTTTTGATGAGAAAAAGAATGGAAAATAACGGTTCCCAAACCATAGCCTAGGCAAATCAAACCAATCAATAAGAAAGGTTGTGTTATTGAGAATTTGAGAAACATTCAGAATCGCATGATTCGTATGCTTGTGTTGGTGTTGTTTGGTGATCTTTCTATCAAGTTCAATTAGTTCAAAGATTTTTTGACGAGAAAAAGAATGGAAAACAACGGTTCCCAAACAATAGCCTAGGCAAATCAAACCGATGAATAAGAAAGGTTGTATTACTGAGAATTTGAGAAACATTCGAAATCGCATGATTCGTATGCTTGTGTTTGTGTTGTTTGGTGATCTTTCTATCAAGTTCTATTAGTTCAAAGATTTTTGGACGAGAAAAAGAATGGAAACCAACGGTTCCCAAACCATAGCCTGGGCAAATCAAACCAATCAATAAGAAAGGTTGTGTTATTGAGAATTTGACAAACATTCGGAATCGCATGATTCGTATGCTTGTGTTTGTGTTGATTGGTGATCTTTCTATCAAGTTCTATTAGCTCAAAGATTTTTGGACGAGAAAAAGAATGGAAACCAACGGTTCCCAAATTATAGCCTAGGCAAATAAAACCAATCAATAAGAAAGGTTGTGTTATTGAGAATTTGAGAAACGTTCGAAATCGCATTATTCGTATGCTTGTGTTGGTATTGTTTGGTGATCTTTCTATCAAGTTCTATTAGTTCAAAGATTTTTTGACGAAAAAAGAATGGAAAACAACGGTTCCCAAACCATAGCCAAGGGAAATCAAACCAATGAATAACAAAGGTTGTGTTATTTAGAATTTCAGAAACATTCGGAATCCCATGATTCGTATGCTTGTGTTTGTGTTGTTTGGTGATCTTTCTATCAAGTTCTATTAGTTCAAAGATTTTTGGACGAGAAAAAGAATGGAAACCAACGGTTCCCAAACCATAGCCTAGGCAAATAAAACCAATCAATAAGAAAGGTTGTGTTATTGAGAATTTGAGAAACATTCGGAATCGCATGATTCGTATGCTTGTGTTGGTGTTGTTTGGTGATCTTTCTATCAAGTTCTATTAGTTCAAAGATTTTTTGACGAGAAAAAGAATGGAAAACAACGGTTCCCAAACAATAGCCTAGGCAAATCAAACCAATGAATAAGAAAGGTTGTATTACTGAGAATTTGAGAAACATTCGAAATCGTATGATTCGTATGCTTGTGTTTGTGTTGTTTGGTGATCTTTCTATCAACTTCTATTAGTTCAAAGATTTTTTGACGAGAAAAAGAATGGAAAACAACGGTTTCCAAACCATAGCCTAGGCAAATCAAACCAATCAATAAGAAAGATTGTGTTGTTGAGAATTTGAGAGACATTCGGAATCGCATTATTCGTATGCTTGTGTTTGTGTTGTTTGGTCATCTTTCTATCAAGTTCTATTAGTTCAAAGATTTTTGGATGAGAAAAAGAATGGAAAATAACGGTTCCCAAACCATAGCCTAGGCAAATCAAACCAATCAATAAGAAAGGTTGTGTTATTGAGAATTTGAGAAACATTCGGAATCGCATGATTCGTATGCTTGTGTTGGTGTTGTTTGGTGATCTTTCTATCAAGTTCAATTAGTTCAAAGATTTTTTGACGAGAAAAAGAATGGAAAACAACGGTTCCCAAACAATAGCCTAGGCAAATCAAACCAATGAATAAGAAAGGTTGTATTACTGAGAATTTGACAAACATTCGAAATCGCATGATTCGTATGCTTGTGTTTGTGTTGTTTGGTGATCTTTCTATCAAGTTCTATTAGTTCAAAGATTTTTTGACGAAAAAAGAATGGAAAATAACGGTTCCCAAACCATAGCCAAGGGAAATCAAACCAATGAATAACAAAGGTTGTGTTATTGAGAATTTGAGAAACATTCGGAATCACATGATTCGTATGCTTGTGTTTGTGTTGTTTGGTGATCTTTCTATCAAGTTCTATTAGTTTAAAGATTTTTGGACGAGAAAAAGAATGGAAACCAACGGTTCCCAAACCATAGCCTAGGCAAATAAAACCAATCAATAAGAAAGGTTGTGTTATTGAGAATTTGAGAAACATTCGGAATCGCATGATTCGTATGCTTGTGTTGGTGTTGTTTGGTGATCTTTCTATCAAGTTCTATTAGTTCAAAGATTTTTTGACGAGAAAAAGAATGGAAAACAACGGTTCCCAAACAATAGCGTAGGCAAATCAAACCGATGAATAAGAAAGGTTGTATTACTGAGAATTTGAGAAACATTCGAAATCGCATGATTCGTATTCTTGTATTTATGTTGTTTGGTGATCTTTCTATCAAGTTCTATTAGTTCAAAGATTTTTTGACGAGAAAAAGAATGGAAAACAACGGTTCCCAAACCATAGCCAAGGGAGATCAAACCAATGAATAAGAAAGGTTGTGTTATAGAGAATTTCAGTAACATTCGGAATCGCATGATTCTTATGCTTGTGTTTGTGTTGTTTGGTGATCTTTCTATCAAGTTTTATTAGTTCATAGATTTATGGACTAGAAAAAGAATGGAAACCAACACTTGCCAAACCATAGCCTAGGCAAATCAAACCAATCAATAAGAAAGGTTGTATTATTGAGAATTTGAGAAACATTCGAAATCGCATGATTCGTATGCTTGTGTATGTGTTGTTTGGTGATCTTTCTATCAAGTTCTATTAGTTCAAAGATTTTTGGACGAGAAAAAGAATGGAAACCAACTGTTCCCAAACCATAGCCTAGGCAAATCAAACCAATCAATAAGAAAGATTGTGTTGTTGAGAATTTGAGAGACATTCGGAATCGCATGATTCGTATGCTTGTGTTTGTGTTGTTTGGTGATCTTTCCATCAAGTTCTATTAGTTCAAAGATTTTTGGACGAGAAAAAGAATGGAAAATAACGGTTCCCAAACCATAGCCTAGGCAAATCAAACCAATCAATAAGAAAGGTTGTGTTATTGAGAATTTGAGAAACATTCGGAATCGCATGATTCGTATGCTTGTGTTGGTGTTGTTTGGTGATCTTTCTATCAAGTTCTATTAGTTCAAAGATTTTTGGACGAGAAAAAGAATGGAAACCAACGGTTCCCAAACCATAGCCTAGGCAAATAAAACCAATCAATAAGAAAGGTTGTGTTATTGAGAATTTGAGAAACATTCGGAATCGCATGATTCATATGCTTGTGTTGGTGTTGGTTGGTGATCTTTCTATCAAGTTCTATTAGTTCAAAGATTTTTTGACGAGAAAAAGAATGGAAAACAACGGTTCCCAAACAATAGCCTTGGCAAATCAAACCAATGAATACGAAAGGTTGTATTACTGAGAATTTGAGAAACATTTGAAATCGCATGATTCGTATGCTTGTGTTTGTGTTGTTTAGTGATCTTTCTATCAAGTTCTATTAGTTCAAAGATTTATGGACTAGAAAAAGAATGGAAACCAACGGTTCCCAAACCATAGCCTAGGCAAATCAAACCAATGAATAAGAAAGGTTGTGTTACTGAGAATTTGACAAACATTCGGAATCGCATGATTCGTATGCTTGTGTTGGTGTTGTTTGGTGATCTTTCTATCAAGTTCTATTAGTTCAAAGATTTTTGGACGAGAAAAAGAATGGAAACCAACGGTTCCCAAACCATAGCCTAGGCAAATAAAACCAATCAATAAGAAAGGTTGTGTTATTGAGAATTTGAGAAACATTCGGAATCGCATGATTCATATGCTTGTGTTGGTGTTGGTTGGTGATCTTTCTATCAAGTTCTATTAGTTCAAAGATTTTTTGACGAGAAAAAGAATGGAAAACAACGATTCCCAAACAATAGCCTTGGCAAATCAAACCAATGAATACGAAAGGTTGTATTACTGAGAATTTGAGAAACATTTGAAATCGCATGATTCGTATGCTTGTGTTTGTGTTGTTTAGTGATCTTTCTATCAAGTTCTATTAGTTCAAAGATTTATGGACTAGAAAAAGAATGGAAACCAACGGTTCCCAAACCATAGCCTAGGCAAATCAAACCAATCAATAAGAAAGGTTGCGTTATTGAGAATTTGAGAAACATTCGAAATCGCATGATTCGTATGCTTGTGTTTGTGTTGTTTGGTGATATTTCTGCCAAGTTCTATTAGTTCAAGGATTTTTGGACGAGAAAAAGAATGGAAACCAAGGGTTCCCAAACCATAGCCTAGGCAAATCAAACCCAATCAATAAGAAAGGTTGTGTCATTGAGAATTTGAGAAACATTCGAAATCGCATGATTCGTATGCTTGTGTTGGTGTTGTTTGGTGATCTTTCTATGAACTTCTATTAGTTCAAAGATTTTTGACGAGAAAAAGAATGGAAAACAACGGTTCCCAAACCATAGCCAAGGCAAATCAAACCAATGAATAAGAAAGATTATATTACTGAGAATTTGAGAAACATTCGAAATCGCATGATTCGTATGCTTGTGTTGGTGTTGTTTGGTGATCTTTCTATTAAGTTCTATTAGTTCAAAGATTTTTTGACGAGAAAAAGAATGGAAAACAACGGTTCCCAAACCATAGCCAAGGCAAATCAAACCAATGAATAAGAAAGGTTGTATTACTGAGAATTTGAGAAACATTCGAAATCGCATGATTCGTATTCTTGTGTTTGTGTTGTTTGGTGATCTTTCTATCAAGTTCTATTAGTTCAAAGATTTTTTGACGAGAAAAAGAATGGAAAACAACGGTTCCCAAACCATAGCCAAGGCAAATCAAACCAATGAATAAGAAAGGTTGTATTACTGAGAATTTGAGAAACATTCGAAATCGCATGATTCGTATTCTTGTGTTTGTGTTGTTTGGTGATCTTTCTATCAAGTTCTATTAGTTCAAAGATTTTTTGACGAGAAAAAGAATGGAAAACAACGGTTCCCAAACCATAGCCAAGGCAAATCAAACCAATGAATAAGAAAGGTTGTAGTACTGAGAATTTGAGAAACATTCGAAATCGCATGATTCGTATGCTTGTGTTGTGTTGTTTGGTGATCTTTCTATCAAGTTCTATTAGTTCAAAGAATTTTTGACAAGAAAAAGAATGGAAAACAACGGTTCCCAAACCATAGCCAAGGGAAATCAAACCAATGAATAAGAAAGGTTGTGTTATAGAGAATTTGAGAAATATTCGGAATCGCATGATTCTTATGCTTGTGTTTGTGTTGTTTGGTGATCTTTCTATCAAGTTTTATTAGTTCACAGATTTATGGACTAGAAAAAGAATGGAAACCAACACTTGCCAAACCATAGCCTAGGCAAATCAAACCAATCAATAAGAAAGGTTGTATTATTGAGAATTTGAGAAACATTCGAAATCGCATGATTCGTATGCTTGTGTTTGTGTTGTTTGGTGATCTTTCTATCAAGTTCTATAAGTTCAAAGATTTTTGGACGAGAAAAAGAATGGAAACCAACTGTTCCCAAACCATAGCCTAGGCAAATCAAACCAATCAATAAGAAAGATTGTGTTGTTGAGAATTTGAGAGACATTCGGAATCGCATGATTCGTATGCTTCTGTTTGTGTTGTTTGGTGATCTTTCTATCAAGTTCTATTAGTTCAAATATTTTTGGACGAGAAAAAGAATGGAAACCAACGGTTCCCAAACCATAGCCTAGGCAAATAACACAATCAATAATGAAGGTTGTGTTATTGAGAATTTGAGAAACATTCGGAATCGCATGATTCGTATTCTTGTGTTGGTGTTTTTTGGTGATCTTTCTATCAAGTTCTATTAGTTCAAAGATTTTTTGACGAGAAAAAGAATGGAAAACAACGGTTCCCAAACCATAGCCAAGGGAAATCAAACCAATGAATAAGAAAGGTTGTGTTATAGGGAATTTGAGAAACATTCGGAATCGCATGATTCGTATGCTTGTGTTGGTGTTGTTTGGTGATCTTTCTATCAAGTTCTATTAGTTCAAAGATTTTTTGACGAGAAAAAGAATGGAAAACAACGGTTCCCAAACCATAGCCAAGGGAAATCAAACCAATGAATAAGAAAGGTTGTGTTATAGGGAATTTGAGAAACATTCGGAATCGCATGATTCGTATGCTTGTGTTGGTGTTGTTTGGTGATCTTTCTATCAAGTTCTATTAGTTCAAAGATTTTTTGACGAGAAAAAGAATGGAAAACAACGGTTCCCAAACCATAGCCAAGGGAAATCAAACCAATGAATAAGAAAGGTTGTGTTATAGGGAATTTGAGAAACATTCGGAATCGCATGATTCGTATGCTTGTGTTGGTGTTGTTTGGTGATCTTTCTATCAAGTTCTATTAGTTCAAAGATTTTTTGACGAGAAAAAGAATGGAAAACAACGGTTCCCAAACGATAGCCTAGGCAAATCAAACCAATGAATAAGAAAAGTTGTATTACTGAGAATTTGAGAAACATTCGAAATCGCATGATTCGTATGCTTGTGTTTGTGTTGTTTGGTGATCTTTCTATCAAGTTCTATTAGTTCAAAGATTTTTTGACGAGAAAAAGAATGGAAAACAACGGTTCCAAACAATAGCCAAGGGAAATCAAACCAATGAATAAGAAAGGTTGTGTTATAGAGAATTTGAGAAACATTCGGAATCGCATGATTCTTATGCTTGTGTTTGTGTTGTTTGGTGATCTTTCTATCAAGTTTTATTAGTTCATAGATTTATGGACTAGAAAAAGAATGGAAACCAACACTTGCCAAACCATAGCCTAGGCAAATCAAACCAATCAATAAGAAAGGTTGTATTATTGAGAATTTGAGAAACATTCGAAATCGCATGATTCGTATGCTTGTGTTTGTGTTGTTTGGTGATCTTTCTATCAAGTTCTATTAGTTCAAAGATTTCTGGACGAGAAAAAGAATGGAAACCAACTGTTCCCAAACCATAGCCTAGGCAAATCAAACCAATTAATAAGAAAGGTTGTGTTATTGAGAATTTGACAAACATTCGGAATCGCATGATTCGTATGCTTCTGTTTGTGTTGTTTGGTGATCTTTCTATCAAGTTCTATTAGCTCAAAGATTTTTGGACGAGAAAAAGAAAGGAAACCAACGGTTCCCAAATTATAGCCTAGGCATATAAAACCAATCAATAAGAAAGGTTGTGTTATTGAGAATTTGAGAAACATTCGAAATCGCATGATTCGTATGCTTGTGTTGGTGTTGTTTGGTGATCTTTCTATCAAGTTCTATTAGTTCAAAGATTTTTTGACGAAAAAAGAATGGAAAACAACGGTTCCCAAACCATAGCCAAGGGAAATCCAACCAATGATTAACAAAGGTTGTGTTATTGAGAATTTGAGAAACATTCGGAATCACATGATTCGTATGCTTGTGTTTGTGTTGTTTGGTGATCTTTCTATCAAGTTCTACTAGTCCAAAGATTTTTGGACGAGAAAAAGAATGGAAACCAACTGTTCCCAAACCATAGCCTAGGCAAATCAAACCAATCAATAAGAAAGATTGTGTTGTTGAGAATTTGAGAGACATTCGGAATCGCATGATTCGTATGCTTGTGTTTGTGTTGTTTGGTGATCTTTCTATCAAGTTCTATTAGTTCAAAGAGTTTTGGACGAGAAAAAGAATGGAAACCAACGGTTCCCAAACCATAGCCTAGGCAAATAAAACAATCAATAAGAAAGGTTGTGTTATTGAGAATTTGAGAAACATTCGGAATCGCATGATTCGTATGCTTGTGTTGGTGTTGTTTGGTGATCTTTCTATCAAGTTCTATTAGTTCAAAGATTTTTTGACGAGAAAAAGAATGGAAAACAACGGTTCCCAAACCATAGCCAAGGGAAATCCAACCAATGATTAACAAAGGTTGTGTTATTGAGAATTTGAGAAACATTCGGAATCACATGATTCGTATGCTTGTGTTTGTGTTGTTTGGTGATCTTTCTATCAAGTTCTACTAGTCCAAAGATTTTTGGACGAGAAAAAGAATGGAAACCAACTGTTCCCAAACCATAGCCTAGGCAAATCAAACCAATCAATAAGAAAGATTGTGTTGTTGAGAATTTGAGAGACATTCGGAATCGCATGATTCGTATGCTTGTGTTTGTGTTGTTTGGTGATCTTTCTATCAAGTTCTATTAGTTCAAAGATTTTTGGACGAGAAAAAGAATGGAAACCAACGGTTCCCAAACCATAGCCTAGGCAAATAAAACAATCAATAAGAAAGGTTGTGTTATTGAGAATTTGAGAAACATTCGGAATCGCATGATTCGTATGCTTGTGTTGGTGTTGTTTGGTGATCTTTCTATCAAGTTCTATTAGTTCAAAGATTTTTTGACGAGAAAAAGAATGGAAAACAACGGTTCCCAAATAATAGCCTAGGCAAATCAAACCAATGAATAAGAAAGGTTGTATTACTGAGAATTTGAGAAACATTCGAAATCGCATGATTTGTATGCTTGTGTTTGTGTTGTTTGGTGATCTTTCTATCAAGTTCTATTAGTTCAAAGATTTTTTGACGAGAAAAAGAATGAAAAACAACGGTTCCCAAACCATAGCCAAGGGAAATCAAACCAATGAATAAGAAAGGTTGTGTTATAGGGAATTTGAGAAACATTCGGAATCGCATGATTCGTATGCTTGTGTTGGTGTTGTTTGGTGATCTTTCTATCAAGTTCTATTAGTTCAAAGATTTTTTGACGAGAAAAAGAATGGAAAACAACGGTTCCCAAACAATAGCCTAGGCAAATCAAACCAATGAATACGAAAGGTTGTATTACTGAGAATTTGAGAAACATTCGAAATCGCATGATTCGTATGCTTGTGTTTGTGTTTTTTAGTGATCTTCTATCAAGTTCTATTAGTTCAAAGATTTATGGACTAGAAAAAGAATGGAAACCAACGGTTCCCAAACCATAGCCTAGGCAAATCAAACCAATCAATAAGAAAGGTTGCGTTATTGAGAATTTGAGAAACATTCGAAATCGCATGATTCGTATGCTTGTGTTTGAGTTGTTTGGTGATATTTCTGTCAAGTTCTATTAGTTCAAGGATTTTTGGACGAGAAAAAGAATGGAAACCAAGGGTTCCCAAACCATAGCCTAGGCAAATCAAACCCAATCAATAAGAAAGGTTGTGTCATTGAGAATTTGAGAAACATTCGAAATCGCATGATTCGTATGCTTGTGTTGGTGTTGTTTGGTGATCTTTCTATGAACTTCTATTAGTTCAAAGATTTTTAACGAGAAAAAGAATGGAAAACAACGGTTCCCAAACCATAGCCAAGGCAAATCAAACCAATGAATAAGAAAGGTTGTATTACTGAGAATTTGAGAAACATTCGAAATCGCATGATTCGTATGCTTGTGTTGGTGTTGTTTGGTGATATTTCTGTCAAGTTCTATTAGTTCAAGGATTTTTGGACGAGAAAAAGAATGGAAACCAAGGGTTCCCAAACCATAGCCTAGGCAAATCAAACCCAATCAATAAGAAAGGTTGTGTCATTGAGAATTTGAGAAACATTCGAAATCGCATGATTCGTATGCTTGTGTTGGTGTTGTTTGGTGATCTTTCTATCAAGTTCTATTAGTTCAAAGATTTTTTGACGAGAAAAAGAATGGAAAACAACGGTTCCCAAACCATAGCCAAGGCAAATCAAACCAATGAATAAGAAAGGTTGTATTACTGAGAATTTGAGAAACATTCGAAATCGCATGATTCGTATTCTTGTGTTTGTGTTGTTTGGTGATCTTTCTATCAAGTTCTATTAGTTCAAAGATTTTTTGACGAGAAAAAGAATGGAAAACAACGGTTCCCAAACCATAGCCAAGGCAAATCAAACCAATGAATAAGAAAGGTTGTAGTACTGAGAATTTGAGAAACATTCGAAATCGCATGATTCGTATGCTTGTGTTGTGTTGTTTGGTGATCTTTCTATCAAGTTCTATTAGTTCAAAGAATTTTTGAAGAGAAAAAGAATGGAAAACAACGGTTCCCAAACCATAGCCAAGGGAAATCAAACCAATGAATAAGAAAGGTTGTGTTATAGAGAATTTGAGAAACATTCGGAATCGCATGATTCTTATGCTTGTGTTTGTGTTGTTTGGTGATCTTTCTATCAAGTTTTATTAGTTCACAGATTTATGGACTAGAAAAAGAATGGAAACCAACACTTGCCTAAACATAGCCTAGGCAAATCAAACCAATCAATAAGAAAGGTTGTATTATTGAGAATTTGAGAAACATTCGAAATCGCATGATTCGTATGCTTGTGTTTGTGTTGTTTGGTGATCTTTCCATCAAGTTCTATAAGTTCAAAGATTTTTGGACGAGAAAAAGAATGGAAACCAATTGTTCCCAAACCATAGCCTAGGCAAATCAAACCAATCAATACGAAAGATTGTGTTGTTGAGAATTTGAGAGACATTCGGAATCGCATGATTCGTATGCTTGTGTTTGTGTTGTTTGGTGATCTTTCTATCAAGTTCTATTAGTTCAAAGATTTTTGGACGAGAAAAAGAATGGAAACCAACGGTTCCCAAACCATAGCCTAGGCAAATAAAACAATCAATAAGAAAGGTTGTGTTATTGAGAATTTGAGAAACATTCGGAATCGCATGATTCGTATGCTTGTGTTGGTGTTGTTTGGTGATCTTTCTATCAAGTTCTATTAGTTCAAAGATTTTTTGACGAGAAAAAGAATGGAAAACAACGGTTCCCAAACAATAGCCTAGGCAAATCAAACCAATGAATAAGAAAGGTTGTATTACTGAGAATTTGAGAAACATTCGAAATCGCATGATTCGTATGCTTGTGTTTGTGTTGTTTGGTGATCTTTCTATCAAGTTCTATTAGTTCAAAGATTTTTTGACGAGAAAAAGAATGGAAAACAACGGTTCCCAAACCATAGCCAAGGGAAATCAAACCAATGAATAAGAAAGGTTGTGTTATAGGGAATTTGAGAAACATTCGGAATCGCATGATTCGTATGCTTGTGTTGGTGTTGTTTGGTGATCTTTCTATCAAGTTCTATTAGTTCAAAGATTTTTTGACGAGAAAAAGAATGGAAAACAACGGTTCCCAAACAATAGCCTAGGCAAATCAAACCAATGAATAAGAAAAGTTGTATTACTGAGAATTTGAGAAACATTCGAAATCGCATGATTCGTATGCTTGTGTTTGTGTTGTTTGGTGATCTTTCTATCAAGTTCTATTAGTTCAAAGATTTTTTGACGAGAAAAAGAATGGAAAACAACGGTTCCCAAACAATAGCCAAGGGAAATCAAACCAATGAATAAGAAAGGTTGTGTTATAGAGAATTTGAGAAATATTCGGAATCGCATGATTCTTATGCTTCTGTTTGTGTTGTTTGGTGATCTTTCTATCAAGTTTTATTAGTTCATAGATTTATGGACTAGAAAAAGAATGGAAACCAACACTTGCCGAACCATAGCCCAGGCAAATCAAACCAATCAATAAGAAAGGTTGTATTATTGAGAATTTGAGAAACATTCGAAATCGCATGATTCGTATGCTTGTGTTTGTGTTGATTGGTGATCTTTCTATCAAGTTCTATTAGCTCAAAGATTTTTGGACGAGAAAAAGAATGGAAACCAACGGTTCCCAAATTATAGCCTAGGCAAATAAAACCAATCAATAAGAAAGGTTGTGTTATTGAGAATTTGAGAAACATTCGAAATCGCATGATTCGTATGCTTGTGTTGGTATTGTTTGGTGATCTTTCTATCAAGTTCTATTAGTTCAAAGATTTTTTGACGAAAAAAGAATGGAAAACAACGGTTCCCAAACCATAGCCAAGGGAAATCAAACCAATGAATAAGAAAGGTTGTGTTATAGGGAATTTGAGAAACATTCGGAATCGCATGATTCGTATGCTTGTGTTGGTGTTGTTTGGTGATCTTTCTATCAAGTTCTATTAGTTCAAAGATTTTTTGACGAGAAAAAGAATGGAAAACAACGGTTCCCAAACCATAGCCAAGGGAAATCAAACCAATGAATAAGAAAGGTTGTGTTATAGGGAATTTGAGAAACATTCGGAATCGCATGATTCGTATGCTTGTGTTGGTGTTGTTTGGTGATCTTTCTATCAAGTTCTATTAGTTCAAAGATTTTTTGACGAGAAAAAGAATGGAAAACAACGGTTCCCAAACGATAGCCTAGGCAAATCAAACCAATGAATAAGAAAAGTTGTATTACTGAGAATTTGAGAAACATTCGAAATCGCATGATTCGTATGCTTGTGTTTGTGTTGTTTGGTGATCTTTCTATCAAGTTCTATTAGTTCAAAGATTTTTTGACGAGAAAAAGAATGGAAAACAACGGTTCCAAACAATAGCCAAGGGAAATCAAACCAATGAATAAGAAAGGTTGTGTTATAGAGAATTTGAGAAACATTCGGAATCGCATGATTCTTATGCTTGTGTTTGTGTTGTTTGGTGATCTTTCTATCAAGTTTTATTAGTTCATAGATTTATGGACTAGAAAAAGAATGGAAACCAACACTTGCCAAACCATAGCCTAGGCAAATCAAACCAATCAATAAGAAAGGTTGTATTATTGAGAATTTGAGAAACATTCGAAATCGCATGATTCGTATGCTTGTGTTTGTGTTGTTTGGTGATCTTTCTATCAAGTTCTATTAGTTCAAAGATTTCTGGACGAGAAAAAGAATGGAAACCAACTGTTCCCAAACCATAGCCTAGGCAAATCAAACCAATCAATAAGAAAGATTGTGTTGTTGAGAATTTGAGAGACATTCGGAATCGCATGATTCGTATGCTTGTGTTTGTGTTGTTTGGTGATCCTTCTATCAAGTTCTATTAGTTCAAAGATTTTTGGAAGAGAAAAAGAATGGAAAATAACGGTTCCCAAACCATAGCCTAGGCAAATCAAACCAATTAATAAGAAAGGTTGTGTTATTGAGAATTTGACAAACATTCGGAATCGCATGATTCGTATGCTTCTGTTTGTGTTGTTTGGTGATCTTTCTATCAAGTTCTATTAGCTCAAAGATTTTTGGACGAGAAAAAGAAAGGAAACCAACGGTTCCCAAATTATAGCCTAGGCATATAAAACCAATCAATAAGAAAGGTTGTGTTATTGAGAATTTGAGAAACATTCGAAATCGCATGATTCGTATGCTTGTGTTGGTGTTGTTTGGTGATCTTTCTATCAAGTTCTATTAGTTCAAAGATTTTTTGACGAAAAAAGAATGGAAAACAACGGTTCCCAAACCATAGCCAAGGGAAATCCAACCAATGATTAACAAAGGTTGTGTTATTGAGAATTTGAGAAACATTCGGAATCACATGATTCGTATGCTTGTGTTTGTGTTGTTTGGTGATCTTTCTATCAAGTTCTACTAGTCCAAAGATTTTTGGACGAGAAAAAGAATGGAAACCAACTGTTCCCAAACCATAGCCTAGGCAAATCAAACCAATCAATAAGAAAGATTGTGTTGTTGAGAATTTGAGAGACATTCGGAATCGCATGATTCGTATGCTTGTGTTTGTGTTGTTTGGTGATCTTTCTATCAAGTTCTATTAGTTCAAAGATTTTTGGACGAGAAAAAGAATGGAAACCAACGGTTCCCAAACCATAGCCTAGGCAAATAAAACAATCAATAAGAAAGGTTGTGTTATTGAGAATTTGAGAAACATTCGGAATCGCATGATTCGTATGCTTGTGTTGGTGTTGTTTGGTGATCTTTCTATCAAGTTCTATTAGTTCAAAGATTTTTTGACGAGAAAAAGAATGGAAAACAACGGTTCCCAAACCATAGCCAAGGGAAATCCAACCAATGATTAACAAAGGTTGTGTTATTGAGAATTTGAGAAACATTCGGAATCACATGATTCGTATGCTTGTGTTTGTGTTGTTTGGTGATCTTTCTATCAAGTTCTACTAGTCCAAAGATTTTTGGACGAGAAAAAGAATGGAAACCAACTGTTCCCAAACCATAGCCTAGGCAAATCAAACCAATCAATAAGAAAGATTGTGTTGTTGAGAATTTGAGAGACATTCGGAATCGCATGATTCGTATGCTTGTGTTTGTGTTGTTTGGTGAACTTTCTATCAAGTTCTATTAGTTCAAAGATTTTTGGACGAGAAAAAGAATGGAAACCAACGGTTCCCAAACCATAGCCTAGGCAAATAAAACAATCAATAAGAAAGGTTGTGTTATTGAGAATTTGAGAAACATTCGGAATCGCATGATTCGTATGCTTGTGTTGGTGTTGTTTGGTGATCTTTCTATCAAGTTCTATTAGTTCAAAGATTTTTTGACGAGAAAAAGAATGGAAAACAACGGTTCCCAAATAATAGCCTAGGCAAATCAAACCAATGAATAAGAAAGGTTGTATTACTGAGAATTTGAGAAACATTCGAAATCGCATGATTTGTATGCTTGTGTTTGTGTTGTTTGGTGATCTTTCTATCAAGTTCTATTAGTTCAAAGATTTTTTGACGAGAAAAAGAATGAAAAACAACGGTTCCCAAACCATAGCCAAGGGAAATCAAACCAATGAATAAGAAAGGTTGTGTTATAGGGAATTTGAGAAACATTCGGAATCGCATGATTCGTATGCTTGTGTTGGTGTTGTTTGGTGATCTTTCTATCAAGTTCTATTAGTTCAAAGATTTTTTGACGAGAAAAAGAATGGAAAACAACGGTTCCCAAACAATAGCCTAGGCAAATCAAACCAATGAATACGAAAGGTTGTATTACTGAGAATTTGAGAAACATTCAAAATCGCATGATTCGTATGCTTGTGTTTGTGTTGTTTAGTGATCTTCTATCAAGTTCTATTAGTTCAAAGATTTATGGACTAGAAAAAGAATGGAAACCAACGGTTCCCAAACCATAGCCTAGGCAAATCAAACCAATCAATAAGAAAGGTTGCGTTATTGAGAATTTGAGAAACATTCGAAATCGCATGATTCGTATGCTTGTGTTTGTGTTGTTTGGTGATATTTCTGTCAAGTTCTATTAGTTCAAGGATTTTTGGACGAGAAAAAGAATGGAAACCAAGGGTTCCCAAACCATAGCCTAGGCAAATCAAACCCAATCAATAAGAAAGGTTGTGTCATTGAGAATTTGAGAAACATTCGAAATCGCATGATTCGTATGCTTGTGTTGGTGTTGTTTGGTGATCTTTCTATGAACTTCTATTAGTTCAAAGATTTTTAACGAGAAAAAGAATGGAAAACAACGGTTCCCAAACCATAGCCAAGGCAAATCAAACCAATGAATAAGAAAGGTTGTATTACTGAGAATTTGAGAAACATTCGAAATCGCATGATTCGTATGCTTGTGTTGGTGTTGTTTGGTGATATTTCTGTCAAGTTCTATTAGTTCAAGGATTTTTGGACGAGAAAAAGAATGGAAACCAAGGGTTCCCAAACCATAGCCTAGGCAAATCAAACCCAATCAATAAGAAAGGTTGTGTCATTGAGAATTTGAGAAACATTCGAAATCGCATGATTCGTATGCTTGTGTTGGTGTTGTTTGGTGATCTTTCTATCAAGTTCTATTAGTTCAAAGATTTTTTGACGAGAAAAAGAATGGAAAACAACGGTTCCCAAACCATAGCCAAGGCAAATCAAACCAATGAATAAGAAAGGTTGTATTACTGAGAATTTGAGAAACATTCGAAATCGCATGATTCGTATTCTTGTGTTTGTGTTGTTTGGTGATCTTTCTATCAAGTTCTATTAGTTCAAAGATTTTTTGACGAGAAAAAGAATGGAAAACAACGGTTCCCAAACCATAGCCAAGGCAAATCAAACCAATGAATAAGAAAGGTTGTAGTACTGAGAATTTGAGAAACATTCGAAATCGCATGATTCGTATGCTTGTGTTGTGTTGTTTGGTGATCTTTCTATCAAGTTCTATTAGTTCAAAGAATTTTTGAAGAGAAAAAGAATGGAAAACAACGGTTCCCAAACCATAGCCAAGGGAAATCAAACCAATGAATAAGAAAGGTTGTGTTATAGAGAATTTGAGAAACATTCGGAATCGCATGATTCTTATGCTTGTGTTTGTGTTGTTTGGTGATCTTTCTATCAAGTTTTATTAGTTCACAGATTTATGGACTAGAAAAAGAATGGAAACCAACACTTGCCTAAACATAGCCTAGGCAAATCAAACCAATCAATAAGAAAGGTTGTATTATTGAGAATTTGAGAAACATTCGAAATCGCATGATTCGTATGCTTGTGTTTGTGTTGTTTGGTGATCTTTCTATCAAGTTCTATAAGTTCAAAGATTTTTGGACGAGAAAAAGAATGGAAACCAATTGTTCCCAAACCATAGCCTAGGCAAATCAAACCAATCAATACGAAAGATTGTGTTGTTGAGAATTTGAGAGACATTCGGAATCGCATGATTCGTATGCTTGTGTTTGTGTTGTTTGGTGATCTTTCTATCAAGTTCTATTAGTTCAAAGATTTTTGGACGAGAAAAAGAATGGAAACCAACGGTTCCCAAACCATAGCCTAGGCAAATAAAACAATCAATAAGAAAGGTTGTGTTATTGAGAATTTGAGAAACATTCGGAATCGCATGATTCGTATGCTTGTGTTGGTGTTGTTTGGTGATCTTTCTATCAAGTTCTATTAGTTCAAAGATTTTTTGACGAGAAAAAGAATGGAAAACAACGGTTCCCAAACAATAGCCTAGGCAAATCAAACCAATGAATAAGAAAGGTTGTATTACTGAGAATTTGAGAAACATTCGAAATCGCATGATTCGTATGCTTGTGTTTGTGTTGTTTGGTGATCTTTCTATCAAGTTCTATTAGTTCAAAGATTTTTTGACGAGAAAAAGAATGGAAAACAACGGTTCCCAAACCATAGCCAAGGGAAATCAAACCAATGAATAAGAAAGGTTGTGTTATAGGGAATTTGAGAAACATTCGGAATCGCATGATTCGTATGCTTGTGTTGGTGTTGTTTGGTGATCTTTCTATCAAGTTCTATTAGTTCAAAGATTTTTTGACGAGAAAAAGAATGGAAAACAACGGTTCCCAAACAATAGCCTAGGCAAATCAAACCAATGAATAAGAAAAGTTGTATTACTGAGAATTTGAGAAACATTCGAAATCGCATGATTCGTATGCTTGTGTTTGTGTTGTTTGGTGATCTTTCTATCAAGTTCTATTAGTTCAAAGATTTTTTGACGAGAAAAAGAATGGAAAACAACGGTTCCCAAACAATAGCCAAGGGAAATCAAACCAATGAATAAGAAAGGTTGTGTTATAGAGAATTTGAGAAATATTCGGAATCGCATGATTCTTATGCTTCTGTTTGTGTTGTTTGGTGATCTTTCTATCAAGTTTTATTAGTTCATAGATTTATGGACTAGAAAAAGAATGGAAACCAACACTTGCCGAACCATAGCCCAGGCAAATCAAACCAATCAATAAGAAAGGTTGTATTATTGAGAATTTGAGAAACATTCGAAATCGCATGATTCGTATGCTTGTGTTTGTGTTGATTGGTGATCTTTCTATCAAGTTCTATTAGCTCAAAGATTTTTGGACGAGAAAAAGAATGGAAACCAACGGTTCCCAAATTATAGCCTAGGCAAATAAAACCAATCAATAAGAAAGGTTGTGTTATTGAGAATTTGAGAAACATTCGAAATCGCATGATTCGTATGCTTGTGTTGGTATTGTTTGGTGATCTTTCTATCAAGTTCTATTAGTTCAAAGATTTTTTGACGAAAAAAGAATGGAAAACAACGGTTCCCAAACCATAGCCAAGGGAAATCAAACCAATGAATAACAAAGGTTGTGTTATTTAGAATTTCAGAAACATTCGGAATCCCATGATTCGTATGCTTGTGTTTGTGTTGTTTGGTGATCTTTCTATCAAGTTCTATTAGTTCAAAGATTTTTGGACGAGAAAAAGAATGGAAACCAACGGTTCCCAAACCATAGCCTAGGCAAATAAAACCAATCAATAAGAAAGGTTGTGTTATTGAGAATTTGAGAAACATTCGTAATCGCATGATTCGTATGCTTGTGTTGGTGTTGTTTGGTGATCTTTCTATCAAGTTCTATTAGTTCAAAGATTTTTTGACGAGAAAAAGAATGGAAAACAACGGTTCCCAAACCATAGCCTAGGCAAATCAAACCAATCAATAAGAAAGATTGTGTTGTTGAGAATTTGAGAGACATTCGGAATCGCATGATTCGTATGCTTGTGTTTGTGTTGTTTGGTCATCTTTCTATCAAGTTCTATTAGTTCAAAGATTTTTGGACGAGAAAAAGAATGGAAAATAACGGTTCCCAAACCATAGCCTAGGCAAATCAAACCAATCAATAAGAAAGGTTGTGTTATTGAGAATTTGAGAAACATTCGGAATCGCATGATTCCTATGCTTGTGTTGGTGTTGTTTGGTGATCTTTCTATCAAGTTCTATTAGTTCAAAGATTTTTGGACGAGAAAAAGAATGGAAACCAACGGTTCCCAAACCATAGCCTAGGCAAATAAAACCAATCAATAAGAAAGGTTGTGTTATTGAGAATTTGAGAAACATTCGGAATCGCATGATTCGTATGCTTGTGTTGGTGTTGTTTGGTGATCTTTCTATCAAGTTCTATTAGTTCAAAGTTTTTTTGACGAGAAAAAGAATGGAAAACAACGGTTCCCAAACAATAGCCTAGGCAAATCAAACCGATGAATAAGAAAGGTTGTATTACTGAGAATTTGAGAAACATTCGAAATCGCATGATTCGTATTCTTGTATTTATGTTGTTTGGTGATCTTTCTATCAAGTTCTATTAGTTCAAAGATTTTTTGACGAGAAAAAGAATGGAAAACAACGGTTCCCAAACCATAGCCAAGGGAGATCAAACCAATGAATAAGAAAGGTTGTGTTATAGAGAATTTCAGTAACATTCGGAATCGCATGATTCTTATGCTTGTGTTTGTGTTGTTTGGTGATCTTTCTATCAAGTTTTATTAGTTCATAGATTTATGGACTAGAAAAAGAATGGAAACCAACACTTGCCAAACCATAGCCTAGGCAAATCAAACCAATCAATAAGAAAGGTTGTATTATTGAGAATTTGAGAAACATTCGAAATCGCATGATTCGTATGCTTGTGTATGTGTTGTTTGGTGATCTTTCTATCAAGTTCTATTAGTTCAAAGATTTTTGGACGAGAAAAAGAATGGAAACCAACTGTTCCCAAACCATAGCCTAGGCAAATCAAGCCAATCAATAAGAAAGATTGTGTTGTTGAGAATTTGAGAGACATTCGGAATCGCATGATTCGTATGCTTGTGTTTGTGTTGTTTGGTGATCTTTCCATCAAGTTCTATTAGTTCAAAGATTTTTGGACGAGAAAAAGAATGGAAAATAACGGTTCCCAAACCATAGCCTAGGCAAATCAAACCAATCAATAAGAAAGGTTGTGTTATTGAGAATTTGAGAAACATTCGGAATCGCATGATTCGTATGCTTGTGTTGGTGTTGTTTGGTGATCTTTCTATCAAGTTCTATTAGTTCAAAGATTTTTTGACGAGAAAAAGAATGGAAAACAACGGTTCCCAAACAATAGCCTAGGCAAATCAAACCAATGAATAAGAAAGGTTGTAGTACTGAGAATTTGACAAACATTCGAAATCGCATGATTCGTATGCTTGTGTTGTGTAGTTTGGTGATCTTTCTATCAAGTTCTATTAGTTCAAAGATTTTTTGACGAGAAAAAGAATGGAAAACAACGGTTCCCAAACCATAGCCAAGGGAAATCAAACCAATGAATAAGAAAGGTTGTGTTATAGAGAATTTGAGAAACATTCCGAATCGCATGATTCGTATGCTTGTGTTTGTGTTGTGTGGTGATCTTTCTATCAAGTTCTATTAGTTCAAAGATTTTTGGACGAGAAAAAGAATGGAAACCAACGGTTCCCAAACCATAGCCTAGGCAAATAAAACCAATCAATAAGAAAGGTTGTGTTACTGAGAATTTGACAAACATTCGGAATCGCATGATTCGTATGCTTGTGTTGGTGTTGTTTGGTGACCTTTCTATCAAGTTCTATTAGTTCAAAAATTTTTGGACGAGAAAAAGAATGGAAACCAACGGTTCCCAAACCATAGCCTAGGCAAATAAAACCAATGAATAAGAAAGGTTGTGTTATTGAGAATTTGAGAAACATTCGGAATCGCATGATTCATATGCTTGTGTTGGTGTTGTTTGGTGATCTTTCTATCAAGTTCTATTAGTTCAAAGATTTTTTGACGAGAAAAAGAATGGAAAACAACGGTTCCCAAACAATAGCCTAGGCAAATCAAACCAATGAATACGAAAGGTTGTATTACTGAGAATTTGAGAAACATTCGAAATCGCATGATTCGTATGCTTGTGTTTGTGTTGTTTAGTGATCTTTCTATCAAGTTCTATTAGTTCAAAGATTTATGGACTAGAAAAAGAATGGAAACCAACGGTTCCCAAACCATAGCCTAGGCAAATCAAACCAATCAATAAGAAAGGTTGCGTTATTGAGAATTTGAGAAACATTCGAAATCGCATGATTCGTATGCTTGTGTTTGTGTTGTTTGGTGATATTTCTGTCAAGTTCTATTAGTTCAAGGATTTTTGGACGAGAAAAAGAATGGAAACCAAGGGTTCCCAAACCATAGCCTAGGCAAATCAAACCCAATCAATAAGAAAGGTTGTGTCATTGAGAATTTGAGAAACATTCGAAATCGCATGATTCGTATGCTTGTGTTGGTGTTGTTTGGTGATCTTTCTATGAACTTCTATTAGTTCAAAGATTTTTGACGAGAAAAAGAATGGAAAACAACGGTTCCCAAACCATAGCCAAGGCAAATCAAACCAATGAATAAGAAAGATTGTATTACTGAGAATTTGAGAAACATTCGAAATCGCATGATTCGTATGCTTGTGTTGGTGTTGTTTGGTGATCTTTCTATCAAGTTCTATTAGTTCAAAGATTTTTTGACGAGAAAAAGAATGGAAAACAACGGTTCCCAAACCATAGCCAAGGCAAATCAAACCAATGAATAAGAAAGGTTGTATTACTGAGAATTTGAGAAACATTCGAAATCGCATGATTCGTATTCTTGTGTTTGTGTTGTTTGGTGATCTTTCTATCAAGTTCTATTAGTTCAAAGATTTTTTGACGAGAAAAAGAATGGAAAACAACGGTTCCCAAACCATAGCCAAGGCAAATCAAACCAATGAATAAGAAAGGTTGTAGTACTGAGAATTTGAGAAACATTCGAAATCGCATGATTAGTATGCTTGTGTTGTGTTGTTTGGTGATCTTTCTATCAAGTTCTATTAGTTCAAAGAATTTTTGACAAGAAAAAGAATGGAAAACAACGGTTCCCAAACCATAGCCAAGGGAAATCAAACCAATGAATAAGAAAGGTTGTGTTATAGAGAATTTGAGAAACATTCGGAATCGCATGATTCTTATGCTTGTGTTTGTGTTGTTTGGTGATCTTTCTATCAAGTTTTATTAGTTCACAGATTTATGGACTAGAAAAAGAATGGAAACCAACACTTGCCAAACCATAGCCTAGGCAAATCAAACCAATCAATAAGAAAGGTTGTATTATTGAGAATTTGAGAAACATTCGAAATCGCATGATTCGTATGCTTGTGTTTGTGTTGTTTGGTGATCTTTCTATCAAGTTCTATAAGTTCAAAGATTTTTGGACGAGAAAAAGAATGGAAACCAACTGTTCCCAAACCATAGCCTAGGCAAATCAAACCAATCAATAAGAAAGATTGTGTTGTTGAGAATTTGAGAGACATTCGGAATCGCATGATTCGTATGCTTCTGTTTGTGTTGTTTGGTGATCTTTCTATCAAGTTCTATTAGTTCAAAGATTTTTGGACGAGAAAAAGAATGGAAACCAACGGTTCCCAAACCATAGCCTAGGCAAATAACACAATCAATAAGAAAGGTTGTGTTATTGAGAATTTGAGAAACATTCGGAATCGCATGATTCGTATGCTTGTGTTGGTGTTTTTTGGTGATCTTTCTATCAAGTTCTATTAGTTCAAAGATTTTTTGACGAGAAAAAGAATGGAAAACAACGGTTCCCAAACCATAGCTAAGGGAAATCAAACCAATGAATAAGAAAGGTTGTGTTATAGGGAATTTGAGAAACATTCGGAATCGCATGATTCGTATGCTTGTGTTGGTGTTGTTTGGTGATCTTTCTATCAAGTTCTATTAGTTCAAAGATTTTTTGACGAGAAAAAGAATGGAAAACAACGGTTCCCAAACCATAGCCAAGGGAAATCAAACCAATGAATAAGAAAGGTTGTGTTATAGGGAATTTGAGAAACATTCGGAATCGCATGATTCGTATGCTTGTGTTGGTGTTGTTTGGTGATCTTTCTATCAAGTTCTATTAGTTCAAAGATTTTTTGACGAGAAAAAGAATGGAAAACAACGGTTCCCAAACCATAGCCAATCGAAATCAAACCAATGAATAAGAAAGGTTGTGTTATAGGGAATTTGAGAAACATTCGGAATCGCATGATTCGTATGCTTGTGTTGGTGTTGTTTGGTGATCTTTCTATCAAGTTCTATTAGTTCAAAGATTTTTTGACGAGAAAAAGAATGGAAAACAACGGTTCCCAAACGATAGCCTAGGCAAATCAAACCAATGAATAAGAAAAGCTGTATTACGGAGAATTTGAGAAACATTCGAAATCGCATGATTCGTATGCTTGTGTTTGTGTTGTTTAGTGATCTTTCTATCAAGTTCTATTAGTTCAAAGATTTTTTGACGAGAAAAAGAATGGAAAACAACGGTTCCAAACAATAGCCAAGGGAAATCAAACCAATGAATAAGAAAGGTTGTGTTATAGAGAATTTGAGAAACATTCGGAATCGCATGATTCTTATGCTTGTGTTTGTGTTGTTTGGTGATCTTTCTATCAAGTTTTATTAGTTCATAGATTTATGGACTAGAAAAAGAATGGAAACCAACACTTGCCAAACCATAGCCTAGGCAAATCAAACCAATCAATAAGAAAGGTTGTATTATTGAGAATTTGAGAAACATTCGAAATCGCATGATTCGTATGCTTGTGCTTGTGTTGTTTGGTGATCTTTCTATCAAGTTCTATTAGTTCAAAGATTTCTGGACGAGAAAAAGAATGGAAACCAACTGTTCCCAAACCATAGCCTAGGCAAATCAAACCAATCAATAAGAAAGATTGTGTTGTTGAGAATTTGAGAGACATTCGGAATCGCATGATTCGTATGCTTGTGTTTGTGTTGTTTGGTGATCCTTCTATCAAGTTCTATTAGTTCAAAGATTTTTGGAAGAGAAAAGAATGGAAAATAACGGTTCCCAAACCATAGCCTAGTCAAATCAAACCAATCAATAAGAAAGGTTGTGTTATTGAGAATTTGACAAACATTCGGAATCGCATGATTCGTATGCTTCTGTTTGTGTTGTTTGGTGATCTTTCTATCAAGTTCTATTAGCTCAAAGATTTTTGGACGAGAAAAAGAAAGGAAACCAACGGTTCCCAAATTATAGCCTAGGCATATAAAACCAATCAATAAGAAAGGTTGTGTTATTGAGAATTTGAGAAACATTCGAAATCGCATGATTCGTATGCTTGTGTTGGTGTTGTTTGGTGATCTTTCTATCAAGTTCTATTAGTTCAAAGATTTTTTGACGAAAAAAGAATGGAAAACAACGGTTCCCAAACCATAGCCAAGGGAAATCCAACCAATGATTAACAAAGGTTATGTTATTGAGAATTTGAGAAACATTCGGAATCACATGATTCGTATGCTTGTGTTTGTGTTGTTTGGTGATCTTTCTATCAAGTTCTACTAGTCCAAAGATTTTTGGACGAGAAAATGAATGGAAACCAACTGTTCCCAAACCATAGCCTAGGCAAATCAAACCAATCAATAAGAAAGATTGTGTTGTTGAGAATTTGAGAGACATTCGGAATCGCATGATTCGTATGCTTGTGTTTGTGTTGTTTGGTGATCTTTCTATCAAGTTCTATTAGTTCAAAGATTTTTGGACGAGAAAAAGAATGGAAACCAACGGTTCCCAAACCATAGCCTAGGCAAATAAAACCAATCAATAAGAAAGGTTGTGTTATTGAGAATTTGAGAAACATTCGGAATCGCATGATTCGTATGCTTGTGTTGGTGTTGTTTGGTGATCTTTCTATCAAGTTCTATTAGTTCAAAGATTTTTTGACGAGAAAAAGAATGGAAAACAACGGTTCCCAAACCATAGCCAAGGCAAATCAAACCAATGAATAAGAAAGGTTGTATTACTGAGAATTTGAGAAACATTCGAAATCGCATGATTCGTATTCTTGTGTTTGTGTTGTTTGGTGATCTTTCTATCAAGTTCTATTAGTTCAAAGATTTTTTGACGAGAAAAAGAATGGAAAACAACGGTTCCCAAACCATAGCCAAGGGAAATCCAACCAATGATTAACAAAGGTTATGTTATTGAGAATTTGAGAAACATTCGGAATCACATGATTCGTATGCTTGTGTTTGTGTTGTTTGGTGATCTTTCTATCAAGTTCTACTAGTCCAAAGATTTTTGGACGAGAAAATGAATGGAAACCAACTGTTCCCAAACCATAGCCTAGGCAAATCAAACCAATCAATAAGAAAGATTGTGTTGTTGAGAATTTGAGAGACATTCGGAATCGCATGATTCGTATGCTTGTGTTTGTGTTGTTTGGTGATCTTTCTATCAAGTTCTATTAGTTCAAAGATTTTTGGACGAGAAAAAGAATGGAAACCAACGGTTCCCAAACCATAGCCTAGGCAAATAAAACCAATCAATAAGAAAGGTTGTGTTATTGAGAATTTGAGAAACATTCGGAATCGCATGATTCGTATGCTTGTGTTGGTGTTGTTTGGTGATCTTTCTATCAAGTTCTATTAGTTCAAAGATTTTTTGACGAGAAAAAGAATGGAAAACAACGGTTCCCAAACAATAGCCTAGGCAAATCAAACCAATGAATAAGAAAGGTTGTATTACTGAGAATTTGAGAAACATTCGAAATCGCATGATTTGTATGCTTGTGTTTGTGTTGTTTGATGATCTTTCTATCAAGTTCTATTAGTTCAAAGATTTTTTGACGAGAAAAAGAATGGAAAACAACGGTTCCCAAACCATAGCCAAGGGAAATCAAACCAATGAATAAGAAAGGTTGTGTTATAGGGAATTTGAGAAACATTCGGAATCGCATGATTCGTATGCTTGTGTTGGTGTTGTTTGGTGATCTTTCTATCAAGTTCTATTAGTTCAAAGATTTTTTGACGAGAAAAAGAATGGAAAACAACGGTTCCCAAACAATAGCCTAGGCAAATCAAACCAATGAATACGAAAGGTTGTATTACTGAGAATTTGAGAAACATTCGAAATCGCATGATTCGTATGCTTGTGTTTGTGTTGTTTAGTGATCTTCTATCAAGTTCTATTAGTTCAAAGATTTATGGACTAGAAAAAGAATGGAAACCAACGGTTCCCAAACCATAGCCTAGGCAAATCAAACCAATCAATAAGAAAGGTTGCGTTATTGAGAATTTGAGAAACATTCGAAATCGCATGATTCGTATGCTTGTGTTTGTGTTGTTTGGTGATATTTCTGTCAAGTTCTATTAGTTCAAGGATTTTTGGACGAGAAAAAGAATGAAAACCAAGGGTTCCCAAACCATAGCCTAGGCAAATCAAACCCAATCAATAAGAAAGGTTGTGTCATTGAGAATTTGAGAAACATTCGAAATCGCATGATTCGTATGCTTGTGTTGGTGTTGTTTGGTGATCTTTCTATGAACTTCTATTAGTTCAAAGATTTTTCACGAGAAAAAGAATGGAAAACAACGGTTCCCAAACCATAGCCAAGGCAAATCAAACCAATGAATAAGAAAGGTTGTATTACTGAGAATTTGAGAAACATTCGAAATCGCATGATTCGTATGCTTGTGTTGGTGTTGTTTGGTGATATTTCTGTCAAGTTCTATTAGTTCAAGGATTTTTGGACGAGAAAAAGAATGGAAACCAAGGGTTCCCAAACCATAGCCTAGGCAAATCAAACCCAATCAATAAGAAAGGTTGTGTCATTGAGAATTTGAGAAACATTCGAAATCGCATGATTCGTATGCTTGTGTTGGTGTTGTTTGGTGATCTTTCTATCAAGTTCTATTAGTTCAAAGATTTTTTGACGAGAAAAAGAATGGAAAACAACGGTTCCCAAACCATAGCCAAGGCAAATCAAACCAATGAATAAGAAAGGTTGTATTACTGAGAATTTGAGAAACATTCGAAATCGCATGATTCGTATTCTTGTGTTTGTGTTGTTTGGTGATCTTTCTATCAAGTTCTATTAGTTCAAAGATTTTTTGACGAGAAAAAGAATGGAAAACAACGGTTCCCAAACCATAGCCAAGGCAAATCAAACCAACGAATAAGAAAGGTTGTAGTACTGAGAATTTGAGAAACATTCGAAATCGCATGATTCGTATGCTTGTGTTGTGTTGTTTGGTGATCTTTCTATCAAGTTCTATTAGTTCAAAGAATTTTTGACGAGAAAAAGAATGGAAAACAACGGTTCCCAAACCATAGCCAAGGGAAATCAAACCAATGAATAAGAAAGGTTGTGTTATAGAGAATTTGAGAAACATTCGGAATCGCATGATTCTTATGCTTGTGTTTGTGTTGTTTGGTGATCTTTCTATCAAGTTTTATTAGTTCACAGATTTATGGACTAGAAAAAGAATGGAAACCAACACTTGCCTAAACATAGCCTAGGCAAATCAAACTAATCAATAAGAAAGGTTGTATTATTGAGAATTTGAGAAACATTCGAAATCGCATGATTCGTATGCTTGTGTTTGTGTTGTTTGGTGATCTTTCTATCAAGTTCTATAATTTCAAAGATTTTTGGACGAGAAAAAGAATGGAAACCAATTGTTCCCAAACCATAGCCTAGGCAAATCAAACCAATCAATACGAAATATTGTGTTGTTGAGAATTTGAGAGACATTCGGAATCGCATGATTCGTATGCTTGTGTTTGTGTTGTTTGGTGATCTTTCTATAAAGTTCTATTAGTTCAAAGATTTTTGGACGAGAAAAAGAATGGAAACCAACGGTTCCCAAACCATAGCCTAGGCAAATAAAACAATCAATAAGAAAGGTTGTGTTATTGAGAATTTGAGAAACATTCGGAATCGCATGATTCGTATGCTTGTGTTGGTGTTGTTTGGTGATCTTTCTATCAAGTTCTATTAGTTCAAAGATTTTTTGACGAGAAAAAGAATGGAAAACAACGGTTCCCAAACAATAGCCTAGGCAAATCAAACCAATGAATAAGAAAGGTTGTATTACTGAGAATTTGAGAAACATTCGAAATCGCATGATTCGTATGCTTGTGTTTGTGTTGTTTGGTGATCTTTCTATCAAGTTCTATTAGTTCAAAGATTTTTTGACGAGAAAAAGAATGGAAAACAACGGTTCCCAAACCATAGCCAAGGGAAATCAAACCAATGAATAAGAAAGGTTGTGTTATAGGGAATTTGAGAAACATTCGGAATCGCATGATTCGTATGCTTGTGTTGGTGTTGTTTGGTGATCTTTCTATCAAGTTCTATTAGTTCAAAGATTTTTTGACGAGAAAAAGAATGGAAAACAACGGTTCCCAAACAATAGCCTAGGCAAATCAAACCAATGAATAAGAAAAGTTGTATTACTGAGAATTTGAGAAACATTCGAAATCGCATGATTCGTATGCTTGTGTTTGTGTTGTTTGGTGATCTTTCTATCAAGTTCTATTAGTTCAAAGATTTTTTGACGAGAAAAAGAATGGAAAACAACGGTTCCCAAACAATAGCCAAGGGAAATCAAACCAATGAATAAGAAAGGTTGTGTTATAGAGAATTTGAGAAACATTCGGAATCGCATGATTCTTATGCTTGTGTTTGTGTTGTTTGGTGATCTTTCTATCAAGTTTTATTAGTTCATAGATTTATGGACTAGAAAAAGAATGGAAACCAACACTTGCCAAACCATAGCCTAGGCAAATCAAACCAATCAATAAGAAAGGTTGTATTATTGAGAATTTGAGAAACATTCGAAATCGCATGATTCGTATGCTTGTGTTTGTGTTGTTTGGTGATCTTTCTATCAAGTTCTATTAGTTCAAAGATTTCTGGACGAGAAAAAGAATGGAAACCAACTGTTCCCAAACCATAGGCTAGGCAAATCAAACCAATCAATAAGAAAGATTGTGTTGTTGAGAATTTGAGAGACATTCGGAATCGCATGATTCGTATGCTTCTGTTTGTGTTGTTTGGTGATCTTTCTATCAAGTTCTATTAGTTCAAAGATTTTTGGACGAGAAAAAGAATGGAAACCAACGGTTCCCAAACCATAGCCTAGGCAAATAAAACAATCAATAAGAAAGGTTGTGTTATTGAGAATTTGAGAAACATTCGGAATCGCATCATTCGTATGCTTGTGTTGGTGTTGTTTGGTGATCTTTCTATCAAGTTCTATTAGTTCAAAGATTTTTTGACGAGAAAAAGAATGGAAAACAACGGTTCCCAAACCATAGCCAAGGGAAATCAAACCAATGAATAAGAAAGGTTGTGTTATAGGGAATTTGAGAAACATTCGGAATCGCATGATTCGTATGCTTGTGTTGGTGTTGTTTGGTGATCTTTCTATCAAGTTCTATTAGTTCAAAGATTTTTTGACGAGAAAAAGAATGGAAAACAACGGTTCCCAAACGATAGCCTAGGCAAATCAAACCAATGAATAAGAAAAGTTGTATTACTGAGAATTTGAGAAACATTCGAAATCGCATGATTCGTATGCTTGTGTTTGTGTTGTTTGGTGATCTTTCTATCAAGTTCTATTAGTTCAAAGATTTTTTGACGAGAAAAAGAATGGAAAACAACGGTTCCAAACAATAGCCAAGGGAAATCAAACCAATGAATAAGAAGGGTTGTGTTATAGAGAATTTGAGAAACATTCGGAATCGCATGATTCTTATGCTTGTGTTTGTGTTGTTTGGTGATCTTTCTATCAAGTTTTATTAGTTCATAGATTTATGGACTAGAAAAAGAATGGAAACCAACACTTGCCAAACCATAGCCTAGGCAAATCAAACCAATCAATAAGAAAGGTTGTATTATTGAGAATTTGAGAAACATTCGAAATCGCATGATTCGTATGCTTGTGTTTGTGTTGTTTGGTGATCTTTCTATCAAGTTCTATTAGTTCAAAGATTTCTGGACGAGAAAAAGAATGGAAACCAACTGTTCCCAAACCATAGCCTAGGCAAATCAAACCAATCAATAAGAAAGATTGTGTTGTTGAGAATTTGAGAGACATTCGGAATCGCATGATTCGTATGCTTGTGCTTGTGTTGTTTGGTGATCCTTCTATCAAGTTCTATTAGTTCAAAGATTTTTGGAAGAGAAAAAGAATGGAAAATAACGGTTCCCAAACCATAGCCTAGGCAAATCAAACCAATCAATAAGAAAGGTTGTGTTATTGAGAATTTGACAAACATTCGGAATCGCATGATTCGTATGCTTCTGTTTGTGTTGTTTGGTGATCTTTCTATCAAGTTCTATTAGTTCAAAGATTTTTTGACGAAAAAAGAATGGAAAACAACGGTTCCCAAACCATAGCCAAGGGAAATCCAACCAATGATTAACAAAGGTTGTGTTATTGAGAATTTGAGAAACATTCGGAATCACATGATTCGTATGCTTGTGTTTGTGTTGTTTGGTGATCTTTCTATCAAGTTCTACTAGTCCAAAGATTTTGGGACGAGAAAAAGAATGGAAACCAACTGTTCCCAAACCATAGCCTAGGCAAATCAAACCAATCAATGAGAAAGATTGTGTTGTTGAGAATTTGAGAGACATTCGGAATCGCATGATTCGTATGCTTGTGTTTGTGTTGTTTGGTGATCTTTCTATCAAGTTCTATTAGTTCAAAGATTTTTGGACGAGAAAAAGAATGGAAACCAACGGTTCCCAAACCATAGCCTAGGCAAATAAAACAATCAATAAGAAAGGTTGTGTTATTGAGAATTTGAGAAACATTCGGAATCGCATGATTCGTATGCTTGTGTTGGTGTTGTTTGGTGATCTTTCTATCAAGTTCTATTAGTTCAAAGATTTTTTGACGAGAAAAAGAATGGAAAACAACGGTTCCCAAACAATAGCCTAGGCAAATCAAACCAATGAATAAGAAAGGTTGTATTACTGAGAATTTGAGAAACATTCGAAATCGCATGATTTGTATGCTTGTGTTTGTGTTGTTTGGTGATCTTTCTATCAAGTTCTATTAGTTCAAAGATTTTTTGACGAGAAAAAGAATGGAAAACAACGGTTCCCAAACCATAGCCAAGGGAAATCAAACCAATGAATAAGAAAGGTTGTGTTATAGGGAATTTGAGAAACATTCGGAATCGCATGATTCGTATGCTTGTGTTGGTGTTGTTTGGTGATCTTTCTATCAAGTTCTATTAGTTCAAAGATTTTTTGACGAGAAAAAGAATGGAAAACAACGGTTCCCAAACAATAGCCTAGGCAAATCAAACCAATGAATACGAAAGGTTGTATTACTGAGAATTTGAGAAACATTCGAAATCGCATGATTCGTATGCTTGTGTTTGTGTTGTTTAGTGATCTTCTATCAAGTTCTATTAGTTCAAAGATTTATGGACTAGAAAAAGAATGGAAACCAACGGTTCCCAAACCATAGCCTAGGCAAATCAAACCAATCAATAAGAAAGGTTGCGTTATTGAGAATTTGAGAAACATTCGAAATCGCATGATTCGTATGCTTGTGTTTGTGTTGTTTGGTGATATTTCTGTCAAGTTCTATTAGTTCAAGGATTTTTGGACGAGAAAAAGAATGGAAACCAAGGGTTCCCAAACCATAGCCTAGGCAAATCAAACCCAATCAATAAGAAAGGTTGTGTCATTGAGAATTTGAGAAACATTCGAAATCGCATGATTCGTATGCTTGTGTTGGTGTTGTTTGGTGATCTTTCTATGAACTTCTATTAGTTCAAAGATTTTTCACGAGAAAAAGAATGGAAAACAACGGTTCCGAAACCATAGCCAAGGCAAATCAAACCAATGAATAAGAAAGGTTGTATTACTGAGAATTTGAGAAACATTCGAAATCGCATGATTCGTATGCTTGTGTTGGTGTTGTTTGGTGATATTTCTGTCAAGTTCTATTAGTTCAAGGATTTTTGGACGAGAAAAAGAATGGAAACCAAGGGTTCCCAAACCATAGCCTAGGCAAATCAAACCCAATCAATAAGAAAGGTTGTGTCATTGAGAATTTGAGAAACATTCGAAATCGCATGATTCGTATGCTTGTGTTGGTGTTGTTTGGTGATCTTTCTATCAAGTTCTATTAGTTCAAAGATTTTTTGACGAGAAAAAGAATGGAAAACAACGGTTCCCAAACCATAGCCAAGGGAAATCAAACCAATGAATAAGAAAGGTTGTGTTATAGGGAATTTGAGAAACATTCGGAATCGCATGATTCGTATGCTTGTGTTGGTGTTGTTTGGTGATCTTTCTATCAAGTTCTATTAGTTCAAAGATTTTTTGATGAGAAAAAGAATGGAAAACAACGGTTCCCAAACAATAGCCTAGGCAAATCAAACCAATGAATAAGAAAAGTTGTATTACTGAGAATTTGAGAAACATTCGAAATCGCATGATTCGTATGCTTGTGTTTGTGTTGTTTGGTGATCTTTCTATCAAGTTTTATTAGTTCATAGATTTATGGACTAGAAAAAGAATGGAAACCAACACTTGCCAAACCATAGCCTAGGCAAATCAAACCAATCAATAAGAAAGGTTGTATTATTGAGAATTTGAGAAACATTCGAAATCGCATGATTCGTATGCTTGTGTTTGTGTTGTTTGGTGATCTTTCTATCAAGTTCTATTAGTTCAAAGATTTCTGGACGAGAAAAAGAATGGAAACCAACTGTTCCCAAACCACAGGCTAGGCAAATCAAACCAATCAATAAGAAAGATTGTGTTGTTGAGAATTTGAGAGACATTCGGAATCGCATGATTCGTATGCTTCTGTTTGTGTTGTTTGGTGATCTTTCTATCAAGTTCTATTAGTTCAAAGATTTTTGGACGAGAAAAAGAATGGAAACCAACGGTTCCCAAACCATAGCCTAGGCAAATAAAACAATCAATAAGAAAGGTTGTGTTATTGAGAATTTGAGAAACATTCGGAATCGCATCATTCGTATGCTTGTGTTGGTGTTGTTTGGTGATCTTTCTATCAAGTTCTATTAGTTCAAAGATTTTTTGACGAGAAAAAGAATGGAAAACAACGGTTCCCAAACCATAGCCAAGGGAAATCAAACCAATGAATAAGAAAGGTTGTGTTATAGGGAATTTGAGAAACATTCGGAATCGCATGATTCGTATGCTTGTGTTGGTGTTGTTTGGTGATCTTTCTATCAAGTTCTATTAGTTCAAAGATTTTTTGACGAGAAAAAGAATGGAAAACAACGGTTCCCAAACGATAGCCTAGGCAAATCAAACCAATGAATAAGAAAAGTTGTGTTATAGGGAATTTGAGAAACATTCGGAATCGCATGATTCGTATGCTTGTGTTTGTGTTGTTTGGTGATCTTTCTATCAAGTTCTATTAGTTCAAAGATTTCTGGACGAGAAAAAGAATGGAAACCAACTGTTCCCAAACCATAGCCTAGGCAAATCAAACCAATCAATAAGAAAGATTGTGTTGTTGAGAATTTGAGAGACATTCGGAATCGCATGATTCGTATGCTTGTGTTTGTGTTGTTTGGTGATCCTTCTATCAAGTTCTATTAGTTCAAAGATTTTTGGAAGAGAAAAAGAATGGAAAATAACGGTTCCCAAACCATAGCCTAGGCAAATCAAACCAATCAATAAGAAAGGTTGTGTTATTGAGAATTTGACAAACATTCGGAATCGCATGATTCGTATGCTTCTGTTTGTGTTGTTTGGTGATCTTTCTATCAAGTTCTATTAGCTCAAAGATTTTTGGACGAGAAAAAGAAAGGAAACCAACGGTTCCCAAATTATAGCCTAGGCATATAAAACCAATCAATAAGAAAGGTTGTGTTATTGAGAATTTGAGAAACATTCGAAATCGCATGATTCGTATGCTTGTGTTGGTGTTGTTTGGTGATCTTTCTATCAAGTTCTATTAGTTCAAAGATTTTTTGACGAAAAAAGAATGGAAAACAACGGTTCCCAAACCATAGCCAAGGGAAATCCAACCAATGATTAACAAAGGTTGTGTTATTGAGAATTTGAGAAACATTCGGAATCACATGATTCGTATGCTTGTGTTTGTGTTGTTTGGTGATCTTTCTATCAAGTTCTACTAGTCCAAAGATTTTGGGACGAGAAAAAGAATGGAAACCAACTGTTCCCAAACCATAGCCTAGGCAAATCGAACCAATCAATGAGAAAGATTGTGTTGTTGAGAATTTGAGAGACATTCGGAATCGCATGATTCGTATGCTTGTGTTTGTGTTGTTTGGTGATCTTTCTATCAAGTTCTATTAGTTCAAAGATTTTTGGACGAGAAAAAGAATGGAAACCAACGGTTCCCAAACCATAGCCTAGGCAAATAAAACAATCAATAAGAAAGGTTGTGTTATTGAGAATTTGAGAAACATTCGGAATCGCATGATTCGTATGCTTGTGTTGGTGTTGTTTGGTGATCTTTCTATCAAGTTCTATTAGTTCAAAGATTTTTTGACGAGAAAAAGAATGGAAAACAACGGTTCCCAAACAATAGCCTAGGCAAATCAAACCAATGAATAAGAAAGGTTGTATTACTGAGAATTTGAGAAACATTCGAAATCGCATGATTTGTATGCTTGTGTTTGTGTTGTTTGGTGATCTTTCTATCAAGTTCTATTAGTTCAAAGATTTTTTGACGAGAAAAAGAATGGAAAACAACGTTTCCCAAACAATAGCCAAGGCAAATCAAACCAATGAATACGAAAGGTTGTATTACTGAGAATTTGAGAAACATTCGAAATCGCATGATTCGTATGCTTGTGTTTGTGTTGTTTAGTGATCTTCTATCAAGTTCTATTAGTTCAAAGATTTATGGACTAGAAAAAGAATGGAAACCAACGGTTCCCAAACCATAGCCTAGGCAAATCAAACCAATCAATAAGAAAGGTTGCGTTATTGAGAATTTGAGAAACATTCGAAATCGCATGATTCGTATGCTTGTGTTTGTGTTGTTTGGTGATATTTCTGTCAAGTTCTATTAGTTCAAGGATTTTTGGACGAGAAAAAGAATGGAAACCAAGGGTTCCCAAACCATAGCCTAGGCAAATCAAACCCAATCAATAAGAAAGGTTGTGTCATTGAGAATTTGAGAAACATTCGAAATCGCATGATTCGTATGCTTGTGTTGGTGTTGTTTGGTGATCTTTCTATGAACTTCTATTAGTTCAAAGATTTTTCACGAGAAAAAGAATGGAAAACAACGGTTCCCAAACCATAGCCAAGGCAAATCAAACCAATGAATAAGAAAGGTTGTATTACTGAGAATTTGAGAAACATTCGAAATCGCATGATTCGTATGCTTGTGTTGGTGTTGTTTGGTGATATTTCTGTCAAGTTCTATTAGTTCAAGGATTTTTGGACGAGAAAAAGAATGGAAACCAAGGGTTCCCAAACCATAGCCTAGGCAAATCAAACCCAATCAATAAGAAAGGTTGTGTCATTGAGAATTTGAGAAACATTCGAAATCGCATGATTCGTATGCTTGTGTTGGTGTTGTTTGGTGATCTTTCTATCAAGTTCTATTAGTTCAAAGATTTTTTGACGAGAAAAAGAATGGAAAACAACGGTTCCCAAACCATAGCCAAGGCAAATCAAACCAATGAATAAGAAAGGTTGTATTACTGAGAATTTGAGAAACATTCGAAATCGCATGATTCGTATTCTTGTGTTTGTGTTGTTTGGTGATCTTTCTATCAAGTTCTATTAGTTCAAAGATTTTTTGACGAGAAAAAGAATGGAAAACAACGGTTCCCAAACAATAGCCTAGGCAAATCAAACCAATGAATAAGAAAGGTTGTAGTACTGAGAATTTGAGAAACATTCGAAATCGCATGATTCGTATGCTTGTGTTGTGTTGTTTGGTGATCTTTCTATCAAGTTCTATTAGTTCAAAGAATTTTTGACGAGAAAAAGAATGGAAAACAACGGTTCCCAAACCATAGCCAAGGGAAATCAAACCAATGAATAAGAAAGGTTGTGTTATAGAGAATTTGAGAAACATTCGGAATCGCATGATTCTTATGCTTGTGTTTGTGTTGTTTGGTGATCTTTCTATCAAGTTTTATTAGTTCACAGATTTATGGACTAGAAAAAGAATGGAAACCAACACTTGCCTAAACATAGCCTAGGCAAATCAAACCAATCAATAAGAAAGGTTGTATTATTGAGAATTTGAGAAACATTCGAAATCGCATGATTCGTATGCTTGTGTTTGTGTTGTTTGGTGATCTTTCTATCAAGTTCTATAAGTTCAAAGATTTTTGGACGAGAAAAAGAATGGAAACCAATTGTTCCAAAACCATAGCCTAGGCAAATCAAACCAATCAATACGAAAGATTGTGTTGTTGAGAATTTGAGAGACATTCGTAATCGCATGATTCGTATGCTTGTGTTTGTGTTGTTTGGTGATCTTTCTATCAAGTTCTATTAGTTCAAAGATTTTTTGACGAGAAAAAGAATGGAAACCAACGGTTCCCAAACCATAGCCTAGGCAAATAAAACAATCAATAAGAAAGGTTGTGTTATTGAGAATTTGAGAAACATTCGGAATCGCATGATTCGTATGCTTGTGTTGGTGTTGTTTGGTGATCTTTCTATCAAGTTCTATTAGTTCAAAGATTTTTTGACGAGAAAAAGAATGGAAAACAACGGTTCCCAAACAATAGCCTAGGCAAATCAAACCAATGAATAAGAAAGGTTGTATTACTGAGAATTTGAGAAACATTCGAAATCGCATGATTCGTATGCTTGTGTTTGTGTTGTTTGGTGATCTTTCTATCAAGTTCTATTAGTTCAAAGATTTTTTGACGAGAAAAAGAATGGAAAACAACGGTTCCCAAACCATAGCCAAGGGAAATCAAACCAATGAATAAGAAAGGTTGTGTTATAGGGAATTTGAGAAACATTCGGAATCGCATGATTCGTATGCTTGTGTTGGTGTTGTTTGGTGATCTTTCTATCAAGTTCTATTAGTTCAAAGATTTTTTGACGAGAAAAAGAATGGAAAACAACGGTTCCCAAACAATAGCCTAGGCAAATCAAACCAATGAATAAGAAAAGTTGTATTACTGAGAATTTGAGAAACATTCGAAATCGCATGATTCGTATGCTTGTGTTTGTGTTGTTTGGTGATCTTTCTATCAAGTTCTATTAGTTCAAAGATTTTTTGACGAGAAAAAGAATGGAAAACAACGGTTCCCAAACAATAGCCAAGGGAAATCAAACCAATGAATAAGAAAGGTTGTGTTATAGAGAATTTGAGAAACATTCGGAATCGTATGATTCTTATGCTTGTGTTTGTGTTGTTTGGTTATCTTTCTATCAAGTTTTATTAGTTCATAGATTTATGGACTAGAAAAAGAATGGAAACCAACACTTGCCAAACCATAGCCTAGGCAAATCAAACCAATCAATAAGAAAGGTTGTATTATTGAGAATTTGAGAAACATTCGAAATCGCATGATTCGTATGCTTGTGTTGGTGTTGTTTGGTGATCTTTCTATCAAGTTCTATTAGTTCAAAGATTTTTTGACGAGAAAAAGAATGGAAAACAACGGTTCCCAAACCATAGCCAAGGCAAATCAAACCAATGAATAAGAAAGGTTGTATTACTGAGAATTTGAGAAACATTCGAAATCGCATGATTCGTATTCTTGTGTTTGTGTTGTTTGGTGATATTTCTATCAAGTTCTATTAGTTCAAAGATTTTTTGACGAGAAAAAGAATGGAAAACAACGGTTCCCAAACCATAGCCAAGGCAAATCAAACCAATGAATAAGAAAGGTTGTAGTACTGAGAATTTGAGAAACATTCGAAATCGCATGATTCGTATGCTTGTGTTGTGTTGTTTGGTGATCTTTCTATCAAGTTCTATTAGTTCAAAGAATTTTTGACGAGAAAAAGAATGGAAAACAACGGTTCCCAAACAATAGCCTAGGCAAATCAAACCAATGAATAAGAAAGGTTGTATTACTGAGAATTTGAGAAACATTCGAAATCGCATGATTCGTATTCTTGTGTTTGTGTTGTTTGGTGATATTTCTATCAAGTTCTATTAGTTCAAAGATTTTTTGACGAGAAAAAGAATGGAAAACAACGGTTCCCAAACCATAGCCAAGGGAAATCAAACCAATGAATAAGAAAGGTTGTGTTATAGAGAATTTGAGAAACATTCGGAATCGCATGATTCTTATGCTTGTGTTTGTGTTGTTTGGTGATCTTTCTATCAAGTTTTATTAGTTCATAGATTTACGGACTAGAAAAAGAATGGAAACCAACACTTGCCAAACCATAGCCTAGGCAAATCAAACCAATCAATAAGAAAGGTTGTATGATTGAGAATTTGAGTAACATTCGAAATCACATGATTCGTATGCTTGTGTTTGTGTTGTTTGGTGATCTTTCTATCAAGTTCTATTAGTTCAAAGATTTCTGGACGAGAAAAAGAATGGAAACCAACTGTTCCCAAACCATAGCCTAGGCAAATCAAACCAATCAATAAGAAAGATTGTGTTGTTGAGAATTTGAGAGACATTCGGAATCGCATGATTCGTACGCTTGTGTTTGTGTTGTTTGGTGATCCTTCTATCAAGTTCTATTAGTTCAAAGATTTTTGGAAGAGAAAAAGAATGGAAAATAACGGTTCCCAAACCATAGCCTAGGCAAATCAAACCAATCAATAAGAAAGGTTGTGTTATTGAGAATTTGAGAAACATTCGAAATCGCATGATTCGTATGCTTGTGTTGGTGTTGTTTGGTGATCTTTCTATCAAGTTCTATTAGTTCAAAGATTTTTTGACGAAAAAAGAATGGAAAACAACGGTTCCCAAACCATAGCCAAGGGAAATCCAACCAATGATTAACAAAGGTTGTGTTATTGAGAATTTGAGAAACATTCGGAATCGCATTATTCGTATGCTTGTGTTGGTCTTGTTTGGTGATCTTTCTATCAAGTTCTATTAGTTCAAAGATTTTTTGACGAGAAAAAGAATGGAAAACAACGGTTCCCAAACAATAGCCTAGGCAAATCAAACCAATGAATAAGAAAGGTTGTATTACTGAGAATTTGAGAAACATTCGAAATCGCATGATTTGTATGCTTGCGTTTGTGTTGTTTGGTGATCTTTCTATCAAGTTCTATTAGTTCAAAGATTTTTTGACGAGAAAAAGAATGGAAAACAACGGTTCCCAAACCATAGCCAAGGGAAATCAAACCAATGAATAAGAAAGGTTGTGTTATAGGGAATTTGAGAAACATTCGGAATCGCATGATTCGTATGCTTGTGTTGGTGTTGTTTGGTGATCTTTCTATCAAGTTCTATTAGTTCAAAGATTTTTTGACGAGAAAAAGAATGGAAAACAACGGTTCCCAAACAATAGCCTAGGCAAATCAAACCAATGAATACGAAAGGTTGTATTACTGAGAATTTGAGAAACATTCGAAATCGCATGATTCGTATGCTTGTGTTTGTGTTGTTTAGTGATCTTCTATCAAGTTCTATTAGTTCAAAGATTTATGGACTAGAAAAAGAATGGAAACCAACGGTTCCCAAACCATAGCCTAGGCAAATCAAACCAATCAATAAGAAAGGTTGCGTTATTGAGAATTTGAGAAACATTCGAAATCGCATGATTCGTATGCTTGTGTTTGTGTTGTTTGGTGATATTTCTGTCAAGTTCTATTAGTTCAAGGATTTTTGGACGAGAAAAAGAATGGAAACCAAGGGTTCCCAAACCATAGCCTAGGCAAATCAAACCCAATCAATAAGAAAGGTTGTGTCATTGAGAATTTGAGAAACATTCGAAATCGCATGATTCGTATGCTTGTGTTGGTGTTGTTTGGTGATCTTTCTATGAACTTCTATTAGTTCAAAGATTTTTCACGAGAAAAAGAATGGAAAACAACGGTTCCCAAACCATAGCCAAGGCAAATCAAACCAATGAATAAGAAAGGTTGTATTACTGAGAATTTGAGAAACATTCGAAATCACATGATTCGTATGCTTGTGTTGGTGTTGTTTGGTGATATTTCTGTCAAGTTCTATTAGTTCAAGGATTTTTGGACGAGAAAAAGAATGGAAACCAAGGGTTCCCAAACCATAGCCTAGGCAAATCAAACCCAATCAATAAGAAAGGTTGTGTCATTGAGAATTTGAGAAACATTCGAAATCGCATGATTCGTATGCTTGTGTTGGTGTTGTTTGGTGATCTTTCTATCAAGTTCTATTAGTTCAAAGATTTTTTGACGAGAAAAAGAATGGGAAACAACGGTTCCCAAACCATAGCCAAGGCAAATCAAACCAATGAATAAGAAAGGTTGTATTACTGAGAATTTGAGAAACATTCGAAATCGCATGATTCGTATTCTTGTGTTTGTGTTGTTTGGTGATATTTCTATCAAGTTCTATTAGTTCAAAGATTTTTTGACGAGAAAAAGAATGGAAAACAACGGTTCCCAAACCATAGCCAAGGCAAATCAAACCAATGAATAAGAAAGGTTGTATTACTGAGAATTTTAGAAACATTCGAAATCGCATGATTCGTATTCTTGTGTTTGTGTTGTTTGGTGATATTTCTATCAAGTTCTATTAGTTCAAAGATTTTTTGACGAGAAAAAGAATGGAAAACAACGGTTCCCAAACCATAGCCAAGGCAAATCAAACCAATGAATAAGAAAGGTTGTATTACTGAGAATTTGAGAAACATTCGAAATCGCATGATTCGTATTCTTGTGTTTGTGTTGTTTGGTGAAATTTCTATCAAGTTCTATTAGTTCAAAGATTTTTTGACGAGAAAAAGAATGGAAAACAACGGTTCCCAAACCATAGCCAAGGGAAATCAAACCAATGAATAAGAAAGGTTGTGTTATAGAGAATTTGAGAAACATTCGGAATCGCATGATTCTTATGCTTGTGTTTGTGTTGTTTGGTGATCTTTCTATCAAGTTTTATTAGTTCATAGATTTACGGACTAGAAAAAGAATGGAAACCAACACTTGCCAAACCATAGCCTAGGCAAATCAAACCAATCAATAAGAAAGGTTGTATGATTGAGAATTTGAGAAACATTCGAAATCACATGATTCGTATGCTTGTGTTTGTGTTGTTTGGTGATCTTTCTATCAAGTTCTATTAGTTCAAAGATTTTTGGACGAGAAAAAGAATGGAAACCAACTGTTCCCAAACCATAGCCTAGGCAAATCAAACCAATCAATAAGAAAGATTGTGTTGTTGAGAATTTGAGAGACATTCGGAATCGCATGATTCGTACGCTTGTGTTTGTGTTGTTTGGTGATCTTTCTATCAAGTTCTATTAGTTCAAAGATTTTTTGACGAGAAAAAGAATGGAAAACAACGGTTCCCAAACCATAGCCAAGGGAAATCAAACCAATGAATAAGAAAGGTTGTGTTATAGGGAATTTGAGAAACATTCGGAATCGCATGATTCGTATGCTTGTGTTGGTGTTGTTTGGTGATCTTTCTATCAAGTTCTATTAGTTCAAAGATTTTTTGACGAGAAAAAGAATGGAAAACAACGGTTCCCAAACAATAGCCTAGGCAAATCAAACCAATGAATACGAAAGGTTGTATTACTGAGAATTTGAGAAACATTCGAAATCGCATGATTCGTATGCTTGTGTTTGTGTTGTTTAGTGATCTTCTATCAAGTTCTATTAGTTCAAAGATTTATGGACTAGAAAAAGAATGGAAACCAACGGTTCCCAAACCATAGCCTAGGCAAATCAAACCAATCAATAAGAAAGGTTGCGTTATTGAGAATTTGAGAAACATTCGAAATCGCATGATTCGTATGCTTGTGTTTGTGTTGTTTAGTGATATTTCTGTCAAGTTCTATTAGTTCAAGGATTTTTGGACGAGAAAAAGAATGGAAACCAAGGGTTCCCAAACCATAGCCTAGGCAAATCAAACCCAATCAATAAGAAAGGTTGTGTCATTGAGAATTTGAGAAACATTCGAAATCGCATGATTCGTATGCTTGTGTTGGTGTTGTTTGGTGATCTTTCTATGAACTTCTATTAGTTCAAAGATTTTTCACGAGAAAAAGAATGGAAAACAACGGTTCCCAAACCATAGCCAAGGCAAATCAAACCAATGAATAAGAAAGGTTGTATTACTGAGAATTTGAGAAACATTCGAAATCGCATGATTCGTATGCTTGTGTTGGTGTTGTTTGGTGATATTTCTGTCAAGTTCTATTAGTTCAAGGATTTTTGGACGAGAAAAAGAATGGAAACCAAGGGTTCCCAAACCATAGCCTAGGCAAATCAAACCCAATTAATAAGAAAGGTTGTGTCATTGAGAATTTGAGAAACATTCGAAATCGCATGATTCGTATGCTTGTGTTGGTGTTGTTTGGTGATCTTTCTATCAAGTTCTATTAGTTCAAAGATTTTTTGACGAGAAAAAGAATGGAAAACAACGGTTCCCAAACCATAGCAAAGGCAAATCAAACCAATGAATAAGAAAGGTTGTATTACTGAGAATTTGAGAAACATTCGAAATCGCATGATTCGTATGCTTGTGTTGGTGTTGTTAAGTGATCTTTCTATGAAGTTCTATTAGTTCAAAGATTTTTCACGAGAAAAAGAATGGAAAACAACGGTTCCCAAACCATAGCCAAGGCAAATCAAACCAATGAATAAGAAAGGTTGTATTATTGAGAATTTGAGAAACATTCGAAATCGCATGATTCGTATGCTTGTGTTGGTGTTGTTTGGTGATATTTCTGTCAAGTTCTATTAGTTCAAGGATTTTTGGACGAGAAAAAGAATGGAAACCAAGGGTTCCCAAACCATAGCCTAGGCAAATCAAACCCAATCAATAAGAAAGGTTGTGTCATTGAGAATTTGAGAAACATTCGAAATCGCATAATTCGTACGCTTGTGTTGGTGTTGTTTGGTGATCTTTCTATCAAGTTCTATTAGTTCAAAGATTTTTTGACGAGAAAAAGAATGGAAAACAACGGTTCCCAAACCATAGCCAAGGCAAATCAAACCAATGAATAAGAAAGGTTGTATTACTGAGAATTTGAGAAACATTCGAAATCGCATGATTCGTATTCTTGTGTTTGTGTTGTTTGGTGATATTTCTATCAAGTTCTATTAGTTCAAAGATTTTTTGACGAGAAAAAGAATGGAAAACAACGGTTCCCAAACCATAGCCAAGGCAAATCAAACCAATGAATAAGAAAGGTTGTAGTACTGAGAATTTGAGAAACATTCGAAATCGCATGATTCGTATGCTTGTGTTTGTGTTGTTTGGTGATCTTTCTATCAAGTTCTATTAGTTCAAAGATTTTTTGACGAGAAAAAGAATGGAAAACAACGGTTCCCAAACCATAGCCAAGGGAAATCAAACCAATGAATAAGAAAGGTTGTGTTATATGGAATTTGAGAAACATTCGGAATCGCATGATTCGTATGCTTGTGTTGGTGTTGTTTGGTGATCTTTCTATCAAGTTCTATTAGTTCAAAGATTTTTTGACGAGAAAAAGAATGGAAAACAACGGTTCCCAAAACATAGCCAAGGGAAATCAAACCAATGAATATGAAAGGTTGTGTTATAGAGAATTTGAGAAACATTCGGAATCGCATGATTCTTATGCTTGTGTTTGTGTTGTTTGGTGATCTTTCTATCAAGTTTTATTAGTTCATAGATTTACGGACTAGAAAAAGAATGGAAACCAACACTTGCCAAACCATAGCCTAGGCAAATCAAACCAATCAATAAGAAAGGTTGTATGATTGAGAATTTGAGAAACATTCGAAATCACATGATTCGTATGCTTGTGTTTGTGTTGTTTGGTGATCTTTCTATCAAGTTCTATTAGTTCAAAGATTTCTGGACGAGAAAAAGAATGGAAACCAACTGTTCCCAAACCATAGCCTAGGCAAATCAAACCAATCAATAAGAAAGATTGTGTTGTTGAGAATTTGAGAGACATTCGGAATCGCATGATTCGTACGCTTGTGTTTGTGTTGTTTGGTGATCCTTCTATCAAGTTCTATTAGTTCAAAGATTTTTGGAAGAGAAAAAGAATGGAAAATAACGGTTCCCAAACCATAGCCTAGGCAAATCAAACCAATCAATAAGAAAGGTTGTGTTATTGAGAATTTGACAAACATTCGGAATCGCATGATTCGTATGCTTCTGTTTGTGTTGTTTGGTGATCTTTCTATCAAGTTCTATTAGCTCAAAGATTTTTGGACGAGAAAAAGAAAGGAAACCAACGGTTCCCAAATTATAGCCTAGGCATATAAAACCAATCAATAAGAAAGGTTGTGTTATTGAGAATTTGAGAAACATTCGAAATCGCATGATTCGTATGCTTGTGTTGGTGTTGTTTGGTGATCTTTCTATCACGTTCTATTAGTTCAAAGATTTTTTGACGAAAAAAGAATGGAAAACAACGGTTCCCAAACCATAGCCAAGGGAAATTCAACCAATGATTAACAAAGGTTGTGTTATTGAGAATTTGAGAAACATTCGGAATCACATAATTCGTATGCTTGTGTTTGTGTTGTTTGGTGATCTTTCTATCAAGTTCTACTAGTCCAAAGATTTTTGGACGAGAAAAAGAATGGAAACCAACTGTTCCCAAACCATAGCCTAGGCAAATCAAACCAATCAATAAGAAAGATTGTGTTGTTGAGAATTTGAGAGACATTCGGAATCGCATGATTCGTATGCTTGTGTTTGTGTTGTTTGGTGATCTTTCTATCAAGTTCTATTAGTTCAAAGATTTTTGGACGAGAAAAAGAATGGAAACCAACGGTTCCCAAACCATAGCCTAGGCAAATAAAACAATCAATAAGAAAGGTTGTGTTATTGAGAATTTGAGAAACATTCGGAATCGCATGATTCGTATGCTTGTGTTGGTCTTGTTTGGTGATCTTTCTATCAAGTTCTATTAGTTCAAAGATTTTTTGACGAGAAAAAGAATGGAAAACAACGGTTCCCAAACCATAGCCAAGGCAAATCAAACCAATGAATAAGAAAGGTTGTATTACTGAGAATTTGAGAAACATTCGAAATCGCATGATTCGTATTCTTGTGTTTGTGTTGTTTGGTGATATTTCTATCAAGTTCTATTAGTTCAAAGATTTTTTGACGAGAAAAAGAATGGAAAACAACGGTTCCCAAACCATAGCCAAGGCAAATCAAACCAATGAATAAGAAAGGTTGTAGTACTGAGAATTTGAGAAACATTCGAAATCGCATGATTCGTATGCTTGTGTTTGTGTTGTTTGGTGATCTTTCTATCAAGTTCTATTAGTTCAAAGATTTTTTGACGAGAAAAAGAATGGAAAACAACGGTTCCCAAACCATAGCCAAGGGAAATCAAACCAATGAATAAGAAAGGTTGTGTTATATGGAATTTGAGAAACATTCGGAATCGCATGATTCGTATGCTTGTGTTGGTGTTGTTTGGTGATCTTTCTATCAAGTTCTATTAGTTCAAAGATTTTTTGACGAGAAAAAGAATGGAAAACAACGGTTCCCAAAACATAGCCAAGGGAAATCAAACCAATGAATATGAAAGGTTGTGTTATAGAGAATTTGAGAAACATTCGGAATCGCATGATTCTTATGCTTGTGTTTGTGTTGTTTGGTGATCTTTCTATCAAGTTTTATTAGTTCATAGATTTACGGACTAGAAAAAGAATGGAAACCAACACTTGCCAAACCATAGCCTAGGCAAATCAAACCAATCAATAAGAAAGGTTGTATGATTGAGAATTTGAGAAACATTCGAAATCACATGATTCGTATGCTTGTGTTTGTGTTGTTTGGTGATCTTTCTATCAAGTTCTATTAGTTCAAAGATTTCTGGACGAGAAAAAGAATGGAAACCAACTGTTCCCAAACCATAGCCTAGGCAAATCAAACCAATCAATAAGAAAGATTGTGTTGTTGAGAATTTGAGAGACATTCGGAATCGCATGATTCGTACGCTTGTGTTTGTGTTGTTTGGTGATCCTTCTATCAAGTTCTATTAGTTCAAAGATTTTTGGAAGAGAAAAAGAATGGAAAATAACGGTTCCCAAACCATAGCCTAGGCAAATCAAACCAATCAATAAGAAAGGTTGTGTTATTGAGAATTTGACAAACATTCGGAATCGCATGATTCGTATGCTTCTGTTTGTGTTGTTTGGTGATCTTTCTATCAAGTTCTATTAGCTCAAAGATTTTTGGACGAGAAAAAGAAAGGAAACCAACGGTTCCCAAATTATAGCCTAGGCATATAAAACCAATCAATAAGAAAGGTTGTGTTATTGAGAATTTGAGAAACATTCGAAATCGCATGATTCGTATGCTTGTGTTGGTGTTGTTTGGTGATCTTTCTATCACGTTCTATTAGTTCAAAGATTTTTTGACGAAAAAAGAATGGAAAACAACGGTTCTCAAACCATAGCCAAGGGAAATTCAACCAATGATTAACAAAGGTTGTGTTATTGAGAATTTGAGAAACATTCGGAATCACATAATTCGTATGCTTGTGTTTGTGTTGTTTGGTGATCTTTCTATCAAGTTCTACTAGTCCAAAGATTTTTGGACGAGAAAAAGAATGGAAACCAACTGTTCCCAAACCATAGCCTAGGCAAATCAAACCAATCAATAAGAAAGATTGTGTTGTTGAGAATTTGAGAGACATTCGGAATCGCATGATTCGTATGCTTGTGTTTGTGTTGTTTGGTGATCTTTCTATCAAGTTCTATTAGTTCAAAGATTTTTGGACGAGAAAAAGAATGGAAACCAACGGTTCCCAAACCATAGCCTAGGCAAATAAAACAATCAATAAGAAAGGTTGTGTTATTGAGAATTTGAGAAACATTCGGAATCGCATGATTCGTATGCTTGTGTTGGTCTTGTTTGGTGATCTTTCTATCAAGTTCTATTAGTTCAAAGATTTTTTGACGAGAAAAAGAATGGAAAACAACGGTTCCCAAACAATAGCCTAGGCAAATCAAACCAATGAATAAGAAAGGTTGTATTACTGAGAATTTGAGAAACATTCGAAATCGCATGATTTGTATGCTTGTGTTTGTGTTGTTTGGTGATCTTTCTATCAAGTTCTATTAGTTCAAAGATTTTTTGACGAGAAAAAGAATGGAAAACAACGGTTCCCAAACCATAGCCAAGGGAAATCAAACCAATGAATAAGAAAGGTTGTGTTATAGAGAATTTGAGAAACATTCGGAATCGCATGATTCTTATGCTTGTGTTGGTGTTGTTTGGTGATCTTTCTATCAAGTTCTATTAGTTCAAAGATTTTTTGACGAGAAAAAGAATGGAAAACAACGGTTCCCAAACAATAGCCTAGGCAAATCAAACCAATGAATACGAAAGGTTGTATTACTGAGAATTTGAGAAACATTCGAAATCGCATGATTCGTATGCTTGTGTTTGTGTTGTTTAGTGATCTTCTATCAAGTTCTATTAGTTCAAAGATTTATGGACTAGAAAAAGAATGGAAACCAACGGTTCCCAAACCATAGCATAGGCAAATCAAACCAATCAATAAGAAAGGTTGCGTTATTGAGAATTTGAGAAACATTCGAAATCGCATGATTCGTATGCTTGTGTTTGTGTTGTTTGGTGATATTTCTGTCAAGTTCTATTAGTTCAAGGATTTTTGGACGAGAAAAAGAATGGAAACCAAGGGTTCCCAAACCATAGCCTAGGCAAATCAAACCCAATCAATAAGAAAGGTTGTGTCATTGAGAATTTGAGAAACATTCGAAATCGCATGATTCGTATGCTTGTGTTGGTGTTGTTTGGTGATCTTTCTATGAACTTCTATTAGTTCAAAGATTTTTCACGAGAAAAAGAATGGAAAACAACGGTTCCCAAACCATAGCCAAGGCAAATCAAACCAATGAATAAGAAAGATTGTGTTGTTGAGAATTTGAGAGACATTCGGAATCGCATGATTCGTACGCTTGTGTTTGTGTTGTTTGGTGATCCTTCTATCAAGTTCTATTAGTTCAAAGATTTTTGGAAGAGAAAAAGAATGGAAAATAACGGTTCCCAAACCATAGCCTAGGCAAATCAAACCAATCAATAAGAAAGGTTGTGTTATTGAGAATTTGACAAACATTCGGAATCGCATGATTCGTATGCTTCTGTTTGTGTTGTTTGGTGATCTTTCTATCAAGTTCTATTAGCTCAAAGATTTTTGGACGAGAAAAAGAAAGGAAACCAACGGTTCCCAAATTATAGCCTAGGCATATAAAACCAATCAATAAGAAAGGTTGTGTTATTGAGAATTTGAGAAACATTCGAAATCGCATGATTCGTATGCTTGTGTTGGTGTTGTTTGGTGATCTTTCTATCACGTTCTATTAGTTCAAAGATTTTTTGACGAAAAAAGAATGGAAAACAACGGTTCCCAAACCATAGCCAAGGGAAATTCAACCAATGATTAACAAAGGTTGTGTTATTGAGAATTTGAGAAACATTCGGAATCACATAATTCGTATGCTTGTGTTTGTGTTGTTTGGTGATCTTTCTATCAAGTTCTACTAGTCCAAAGATTTTTGGACGAGAAAAAGAATGGAAACCAACTGTTCCCAAACCATAGCCTAGGCAAATCAAACCAATCAATAAGAAAGATTGTGTTGTTGAGAATTTGAGAGACATTCGGAATCGCATGATTCGTATGCTTGTGTTTGTGTTGTTTGGTGATCTTTCTATCAAGTTCTATTAGTTCAAAGATTTTTGGACGAGAAAAAGAATGGAAACCAACGGTTCCCAAACCATAGCCTAGGCAAATAAAACAATCAATAAGAAAGGTTGTGTTATTGAGAATTTGAGAAACATTCGGAATCGCATGATTCGTATGCTTGTGTTGGTCTTGTTTGGTGATCTTTCTATCAAGTTCTATTAGTTCAAAGATTTTTTGACGAGAAAAAGAATGGAAAACAACGGTTCCCAAACAATAGCCTAGGCAAATCAAACCAATGAATAAGAAAGGTTGTATTACTGAGAATTTGAGAAACATTCGAAATCGCATGATTTGTATGCTTGTGTTTGTGTTGTTTGGTGATCTTTCTATCAAGTTCTATTAGTTCAAAGATTTTTTGACGAGAAAAAGAATGGAAAACAACGGTTCCCAAACCATAGCCAAGGGAAATCAAACCAATGAATAAGAAAGGTTGTGTTATAGAGAATTTGAGAAACATTCGGAATCGCATGATTCTTATGCTTGTGTTGGTGTTGTTTGGTGATCTTTCTATCAAGTTCTATTAGTTCAAAGATTTTTTGACGAGAAAAAGAATGGAAAACAACGGTTCCCAAACAATAGCCTAGGCAAATCAAACCAATGAATACGAAAGGTTGTATTACTGAGAATTTGAGAAACATTCGAAATCGCATGATTCGTATGCTTGTGTTTGTGTTGTTTAGTGATCTTCTATCAAGTTCTATTAGTTCAAAGATTTATGGACTAGAAAAAGAATGGAAACCAACGGTTCCCAAACCATAGCATAGGCAAATCAAACCAATCAATAAGAAAGGTTGCGTTATTGAGAATTTGAGAAACATTCGAAATCGCATGATTCGTATGCTTGTGTTTGTGTTGTTTGGTGATATTTCTGTCAAGTTCTATTAGTTCAAGGATTTTTGGACGAGAAAAAGAATGGAAACCAAGGGTTCCCAAACCATAGCCTAGGCAAATCAAACCCAATCAATAAGAAAGGTTGTGTCATTGAGAATTTGAGAAACATTCGAAATCGCATGATTCGTATGCTTGTGTTGGTGTTGTTTGGTGATCTTTCTATGAACTTCTATTAGTTCAAAGATTTTTCACGAGAAAAAGAATGGAAAACAACGGTTCCCAAACCATAGCCAAGGCAAATCAAACCAATGAATAAGAAAGGTTGTATTACTGAGAATTTGAGAAACATTCGAAATCGCATGATTCGTATGCTTGTGTTGGTGTTGTTTGGTGATATTTCTGTCAAGTTCTATTAGTTCAAGGATTTTTGGACGAGAAAAAGAATGGAAACCAAGGGTTCCCAAACCATAGCCTAGGCAAATCAAACCCAATCAATAAGAAAGGTTGTGTCATTGAGAATTTGAGAAACATTCGAAATCGCATGATTCGTATGCTTGTGTTGGTGTTGTTTGGTGATCTTTCTATCAAGTTCTATTAGTTCAATGATTTTTTGACGAGAAAAAGAATGGAAAACAACGGTTCCCAAACCATAGCCAAGGCAAATCAAACCAATGAATAAGAAAGGTTGTATTACTGAGAATTTGAGAAACATTCGAAATCGCATGATTCGTATTCTTGTGTTTGTGTTGTTTGGTGATATTTCTATCAAGTTCTATTAGTTCAAAGATTTTTTGACGAGAAAAAGAATGGAAAACAACGGTTCCCAAACCATAGCCAAGGCAAATCAAACCAATGAATAAGAAAGGTTGTAGTACTGAGAATTTGAGAAACATTCGAAATCGCATGATTCGTATGCTTGTGTTGTGTTGTTTGGTGATCTTTCTATCAAGTTCTATTAGTTCAAAGAATTTTTGACGAGAAAAAGAATGGAAAACAACGGTTCCCAAACAATAGCCTAGGCAAATCAAACCAATGAATAAGAAAGGTTGTATTACTGAGAATTTGAGAAACATTCGAAATCGCATGATTCGTATGCTTGTGTTTGTGTTGTTTGGTGATCTTTCTATCAAGTTCTATAAGTTCAAAGATTTTTGGACGAGAAAAAGAATGGAAACCAATTGTTCCCAAACCATAGCCTAGGCAAATCAAACCAATCAATACAAAAGATTGTGTTGTTGAGAATTTGAGAGACATTCGGAATCGCATGATTCGTATGCTTGTGTTTGTGTTGTTTGGTGATCTTTCTATGAAGTTCTATTAGTTCAAAGATTTTTGGACGAGAAAAAGAATGGAAACCAACGGTTCCCAAACCATAGCCTAGGCAAATAAAACAATCAATAAGAAAGGTTGTGTTATTGAGAATTTGAGAAACATTCGGAATCGCATGATTCGTATGCTTGTGTTGGTGTTGTTTGGTGATCTTTCTATCAAGTTCTATTAGTTCAAAGATTTTTTGACGAGAAAAAGAATGGAAAACAACGGTTCCCAAACAATAGCCTAGGCAAATCAAACCAATGAATAAGAAAGGTTGTATTACTGAGAATTTGAGAAACATTCGAAATCGCATGATTCGTATGCTTGTGTTTGTGTTGTTTGGTGATCTTTCTATCAAGTTCTATTAGTTCAAAGATTTTTTGACGAGAAAAAGAATGGAAAACAACGGTTCCCAAACCATAGCCAAGGGAAATCAAACCAATGAATAAGAAAGGTTGTGTTATAGGGAATTTGAGAAACATTCGGAATCGCATGATTCGTATGCTTGTGTTGGTGTTGTTTGGTGATCTTTCTATCAAGTTCTATTAGTTCAAAGATTTTTTGACGAGAAAAAGAATGGAAAACAACGGTTCCCAAACCATAGCCAAGGGAAATCAAACCAATGAATAAGAAAGGTTGTGTTATAGAGAATTTGAGAAACATTCGGAATCGCATGATTCTTATGCTTGTGTTTGTGTTGTTTGGTGATCTTTCTATCAAGTTTTATTAGTTCATAGATTTACGGACTAGAAAAAGAATGGAAACCAACACTTGCCAAACCATAGCCTAGGCAAATCAAACCAATCAATAAGAAAGGTTGTATGATTGAGAATTTGAGAAACATTCGAAATCACATGATTCGTATGCTTGTGTTTGTGTTGTTTGGTGATCTTTCTATCAAGTTCTATTAGTTCAAAGATTTCTGGACGAGAAAAAGAATGGAAACCAACTGTTCCCAAACCATAGCCTAGGCAAATCAAACCAATCAATAAGAAAGATTGTGTTGTTGAGAATTTGAGAGACATTCGGAATCGCATGATTCGTACGCTTGTGTTTGTGTTGTTTGGTGATCCTTCTATCAAGTTCTATTAGTTCAAAGATTTTTGGAAGAGAAAAAGAATGGAAAATAACGGTTCCCAAACCATAGCCTAGGCAAATCAAACCAATCAATAAGAAAGGTTGTGTTATTGAGAATTTGACAAACATTCGGAATCGCATGATTCGTATGCTTCTGTTTGTGTTGTTTGGTGATCTTTCTATCAAGTTCTATTAGCTCAAAGATTTTTGGACGAGAAAAAGAAAGGAAACCAACGGTTCCCAAATTATAGCCTAGGCATATAAAACCAATCAATAAGAAAGGTTGTGTTATTGAGAATTTGAGAAACATTCGAAATCGCATGATTCGTATGCTTGTGTTGGTGTTGTTTGGTGATCTTTCTATCAAGTTCTATTAGTTCAAAGATTTTTTGACGAAAAAAGAATGGAAAACAACGGTTCTGAAACCATAGCCAAGGGAAATCCAACCAATGATTAACAAAGGTTGTGTTATTGAGAATTTGAGAAACATTCGGAATCACATAATTCGTATGCTTGTGTTTGTGTTGTTTGGTGATCTTTCTATCAAGTTCTACTAGTCCAAAGATTTTTGGACGAGAAAAAGAATGGAAACCAACTGTTCCCAAACCATAGCCTAGGCAAATCAAACCAATCAATAAGAAAGATTGTGTTGTTGAGAATTTGAGAGACATTCGGAATCGCATGATTCGTATGCTTGTGTTTGTGTTGTTTGGTGATCTTTCTATCAAGTTCTAGTAGTTCAAAGATTTTTGGACGAGAAAAAGAATGGAAACCAACGGTTCCCAAACCATAGCCTAGGCAAATAAAACAATCAATAAGAAAGGTTGTGTTATTGAGAATTTGAGAAACATTCGGAATCGCATGATTCGTATGCTTGTGTTGGTCTTGTTTGGTGATCTTTCTATCAAGTTCTATTAGTTCAAAGATTTTTTGACGAGAAAAAGAATGGAAAACAACGGTTCCCAAACAATAGCCTAGGCAAATCAAACCAATGAATAAGAAAGGTTGTATTACTGAGAATTTGAGAAACATTCGAAATCGCATGATTTGTATGCTTGTGTTTGTGTTGTTTGGTGATCTTTCTATCAAGTTCTATTAGTTCAAAGATTTTTTGACGAGAAAAAGAATGGAAAACAACGGTTCCCAAACCATAGCCAAGGGAAATCAAACCAATGAATAAGAAAGGTTGTGTTATAGGGAATTTGAGAAACATTCGGAATCGCATGATTCGTATGCTTGTGTTGGTGTTGTTTGGTGATCTTTCTATCAAGTTCTATTAGTTCAAAGATTTTTTGACGAGAAAAAGAATGGAAAACAACGGTTCCCAAACAATAGCCTAGGCAAATCAAACCAATGAATACGAAAGGTTGTATTACTGAGAATTTGAGAAACATTCGAAATCGCATGATTCGTATGCTTGTGTTTGTGTTGTTTAGTGATCTTCTATCAAGTTCTATTAGTTCAAAGATTTATGGACTAGAAAAAGAATGGAAACCAACGGTTCCCAAACCATAGCCTAGGCAAATCAAACCAATCAATAAGAAAGGTTGCGTTATTGAGAATTTGAGAAACATTCGAAATCGCATGATTCGTATGCTTGTGTTTGTGTTGTTTGGTGATATTTCTGTCAAGTTCTATTAGTTCAAGGATTTTTGGACGAGAAAAAGAATGGAAACCAAGGGTTCCCAAACCATAGCCTAGGCAAATCAAACCCAATCAATAAGAAAGGTTGTGTCATTGAGAATTTGAGAAACATTCGAAATCGCATGATTCGTATGCTTGTGTTGGTGTTGTTTGGTGATCTTTCTATGAACTTCTATTAGTTCAAAGATTTTTCACGAGAAAAAGAATGGAAAACAACGGTTCCCAAACCATAGCCAAGGCAAATCAAACCAATGAATAAGAAAGGTTGTATTACTGAGAATTTGAGAAACATTCGAAATCGCATGATTCGTATGCTTGTGTTGGTGTTGTTTGGTGATATTTCTGTCAAGTTCTATTAGTTCAAGGATTTTTGGACGAGAAAAAGAATGGAAACCAAGGGTTCCCAAACCATAGCCTAGGCAAATCAAACCCAATCAATAAGAAAGGTTGTGTCATTGAGAATTTGAGAAACATTCGAAATCGCATGATTCGTATGCTTGTGTTGGTGTTGTTTGGTGATCTTTCTATCAAGTTCTATTAGTTCAAAGATTTTTTGACGAGAAAAAGAATGGAAAACAACGGTTCCCAAACCATAGCCAAGGCAAATCAAACCAATGAATAAGAAAGGTTGTATTACTGAGAATTTGAGAAACATTCGAAATCGCATGATTCGTATTCTTGTGTTTGTGTTGTTTGGTGATATTTCTATCAAGTTCTATTAGTTCAAAGATTTTTTGACGAGAAAAAGAATGGAAAACAACGGTTCCCAAACCATAGCCAAGGCAAATCAAACCAATGAATAAGAAAGGTTGTAGTACTGAGAATTTGAGAAACATTCGAAATCGCATGATTCGTATGCTTGTGTTGTGTTGTTTGGTGATCTTTCTATCAAGTTCTATTAGTTCAAAGAATTTTTGACGAGAAAAAGAATGGAAAACAACGGTTCCCAAACAATAGCCTAGGCAAATCAAACCAATGAATAAGAAAGGTTGTATTACTGAGAATTTGAGAAACATTCGAAATCGCATGATTCGTATGCTTGTGTTTGTGTTGTTTGGTGATCTTTCTATCAAGTTCTATAAGTTCAAAGATTTTTGGACGAGAAAAAGAATGGAAACCAATTGTTCCCAAACCATAGCCTAGGCAAATCAAACCAATCAATACAAAAGATTGTGTTGTTGAGAATTTGAGAGACATTCGGAATCGCATGATTCGTATGCTTGTGTTTGTGTTGTTTGGTGATCTTTCTATGAAGTTCTATTAGTTCAAAGATTTTTGGACGAGAAAAAGAATGGAAACCAACGGTTCCCAAACCATAGCCTAGGCAAATAAAACAATCAATAAGAAAGGTTGTGTTATTGAGAATTTGAGAAACATTCGGAATCGCATGATTCGTATGCTTGTGTTGGTGTTGTTTGGTGATCTTTCTATCAAGTTCTATTAGTTCAAAGATTTTTTGACGAGAAAAAGAATGGAAAACAACGGTTCCCAAACAATAGCCTAGGCAAATCAAACCAATGAATAAGAAAGGTTGTATTATTGAGAATTTGAGAAACATTCGAAATCGCATGATTCGTATGCTTGTGTTTGTGTTGTTTGGTGATCTTTCTATCAAGTTCTATTAGTTCAAAGATTTTTTGACGAGAAAAAGAATGGAAAACAACGGTTCCCAAACCATAGCCAAGGGAAATCAAACCAATGAATAAGAAAGGTTGTGTTATAGGGAATTTGAGAAACATTCGGAATCGCATGATTCGTATGCTTGTGTTGGTGTTGTTTGGTGATCTTTCTATCAAGTTCTATTAGTTCAAAGATTTTTTGACGAGAAAAAGAATGGAAAACAACGGTTCCCAAACCATAGCCAAGGGAAATCAAACCAATGAATAAGAAAGGTTGTGTTATAGAGAATTTGAGAAACATTCGGAATCGCATGATTCTTATGCTTGTGTTTGTGTTGTTTGGTGATCTTTCTATCAAGTTTTATTAGTTCATAGATTTACGGACTAGAAAAAGAATGGAAACCAACACTTGCCAAACCATAGCCTAGGCAAATCAAACCAATCAATAAGAAAGGTTGTATGATTGAGAATTTGAGAAACATTCGAAATCACATGATTCGTATGCTTGTGTTTGTGTTGTTTGGTGATCTTTCTATCAAGTTCTATTAGTTCAAAGATTTCTGGACGAGAAAAAGAATGGAAACCAACTGTTCCCAAACCATAGCCTAGGCAAATCAAACCAATCAATAAGAAAGATTGTGTTGTTGAGAATTTGAGAGACATTCGGAATCGCATGATTCGTACGCTTGTGTTTGTGTTGTTTGGTGATCCTTCTATCAAGTTCTATTAGTTCAAAGATTTTTGGAAGAGAAAAAGAATGGAAAATAACGGTTCCCAAACCATAGCCTAGGCAAATCAAACCAATCAATAAGAAAGGTTGTGTTATTGAGAATTTGACAAACATTCGGAATCGCATGATTCGTATGCTTCTGTTTGTGTTGTTTGGTGATCTTTCTATCAAGTTCTATTAGCTCAAAGATTTTTGGACGAGAAAAAGAAAGGAAACCAACGGTTCCCAAATTATAGCCTAGGCATATAAAACCAATCAATAAGAAAGGTTGTGTTATTGAGAATTTGAGAAACATTCGAAATCGCATGATTCGTATGCTTGTGTTGGTGTTGTTTGGTGATCTTTCTATCAAGTTCTATTAGTTCAAAGATTTTTTGACGAAAAAAGAATGGAAAACAACGGTTCCGAAACCATAGCCAAGGGAAATCCAACCAATGATTAACAAAGGTTGTGTTATTGAGAATTTGAGAAACATTCGGAATCACATAATTCGTATGCTTGTGTTTGTGTTGTTTGGTGATCTTTCTATCAAGTTCTACTAGTCCAAAGATTTTTGGACGAGAAAAAGAATGGAAACCAACTGTTCCCAAACCATAACCTAGGCAAATCAAACCAATCAATAAGAAAGATTGTGTTGTTGAGAATTTGAGAGACATTCGGAATCGCATGATTCGTATGCTTGTGTTTGTGTTGTTTGGTGATCTTTCTATCAAGTTCTATTAGTTCAAAGATTTTTGGACGAGAAAAAGAATGGAAACCAACGGTTCCCAAACCATAGCCTAGGCAAATAAAACAATCAATAAGAAAGGTTGTGTTATTGAGAATTTGAGAAACATTCGGAATCGCATGATTCGTATGCTTGTGTTGGTCTTGTTTGGTGATCTTTCTATCAAGTTCTATTAGTTCAAAGATTTTTTGACGAGAAAAAGAATGGAAAACAACGGTTCCCAAACAATAGCCTAGGCAAATCAAACCAATGAATAAGAAAGGTTGTATTACTGAGAATTTGAGAAACATTCGAAATCGCATGATTTGTATGCTTGTGTTTGTGTTGTTTGGTGATCTTTCTATCAAGTTCTATTAGTTCAAAGATTTTTTGACGAGAAAAAGAATGGAAAACAACGGTTCCCAAACCATAGCCAAGGGAAATCAAACCAATGAATAAGAAAGGTTGTGTTATAGGGAATTTGAGAAACATTCGGAATCGCATGATTCGTATGCTTGTGTTGGTGTTGTTTGGTGATCTTTCTATCAAGTTCTATTAGTTCAAAGATTTTTTGACGAGAAAAAGAATGGAAAACAACGGGTGTTGTTTGGTGATCTTTCTATCAAGTTCTATTAGTTCAAAGATTTTTTGACGAGAAAAAGAATGGAAAACAACGGTTCCCAAACAATAGCCTAGGCAAATCAAACCAATGAATACGAAAGGTTGTATTACTGAGAATTTGAGAAACATTCGAAATCGCATGATTCGTATGCTTGTGTTTGTGTTGTTTAGTGATCTTCTATCAAGTTCTATTAGTTCAAAGATTTATGGACTAGAAAAAGAATGGAAACCAACGGTTCCCAAACCATAGCCTAGGCAAATCAAACCAATCAATAAGAAAGGTTGCGTTATTGAGAATTTGAGAAACATTCGAAATCGCATGATTCGTATGCTTGTGTTTGTGTTGTTTGGTGATATTTCTGTCAAGTTCTATTAGTTCAAGGATTTTTGGACGAGAAAAAGAATGGAAACCAAGGGTTCCCAAACCATAGCCTAGGCAAATCAAACCCAATCAATAAGAAAGGTTGTGTCATTGAGAATTTGAGAAACATTCGAAATCGCATGATTCGTATGCTTGTGTTGGTGTTGTTTGGTGATCTTTCTATGAACTTCTATTAGTTCAAAGATTTTTCACGAGAAAAAGAATGGAAAACAACGGTTCCCAAACCATAGCCAAGGCAAATCAAACCAATGAATAAGAAAGGTTGTATTACTGAGAATTTGAGAAACATTCGAAATCGCATGATTCGTATGCTTGTGTTGGTGTTGTTTGGTGATATTTCTGTCAAGTTCTATTAGTTCAAGGATTTTTGGACGAGAAAAAGAATGGAAACCAACGGTTCCCAAACCATAGCCTAGGCAAATCAAACCCAATCAATAAGAAAGGTTGTGTCATTGAGAATTTGAGAAACATTCGAAATCGCATGATTCGTATGCTTGTGTTGGTGTTGTTTGGTGATCTTTCTATCAAGTTCTATTAGTTCAAAGATTTTTTGACGAGAAAAAGAATGGAAAACAACGGTTCCCAAACCATAGCCAAGGCAAATCAAACCAATGAATAAGATAGGTTGTATTACTGAGAATTTGAGAAACATTCGAAATCGCATGATTCGTATTCTTGTGTTTGTGTTGTTTGGTGATATTTCTATCAAGTTCTATTAGTTCAAAGATTTTTTGACGAGAAAAAGAATGGAAAACAACGGTTCCCAAACCATAGCCAAGGCAAATCAAACCAATGAATAAGAAAGGTTGTAGTACTGAGAATTTGAGAAACATTCGAAATCGCATGATTCGTATGCTTGTGTTGTGTTGTTTGGTGATCTTTCTATCAAGTTCTATTAGTTCAAAGAATTTTTGACGAGAAAAAGAATGGAAAACAACGGTTCCCAAACAATAGCCTAGGCAAATCAAACCAATGAATAAGAAAGGTTGTATTACTGAGAATTTGAGAAACATTCGAAATCGCATGATTCGTATGCTTGTGTTTGTGTTGTTTGGTGATCTTTCTATCAAGTTCTATAAGTTCAAAGATTTTTGGACGAGAAAAAGAATGGAAACCAATTGTTCCCAAACCATAGCCTAGGCAAATCAAACCAATCAATACAAAAGATTGTGTTGTTGAGAATTTGAGAGACATTCGGAATCGCATGATTCGTATGCTTGTGTTTGTGTTGTTTGGTGATCTTTCTATGAAGTTCTATTAGTTCAAAGATTTTTGGACGAGAAAAAGAATGGAAACCAAAGGTTCCCAAACCATAGCCTAGGCAAATAAAACAATCAATAAGAAAGGTTGTGTTATTGAGAATTTGAGAAACATTCGGAATCGCATGATTCGTATGCTTGTGTTGGTGTTGTTTGCTGATCTTTCTATCAAGTTCTATTAGTTCAAAGATTTTTTGACGAGAAAAAGAATGGAAAACAACGGTTCCCAAACAATAGCCTAGGCAAATCAAACCAATGAATAAGAAAGGTTGTATTATTGAGAATTTGAGAAACATTCGAAATCGCATGATTCGTATGCTTGTGTTTGTGTTGTTTGGTGATCTTTCTATCAAGTTCTATTAGTTCAAAGATTTTTTGACGAGAAAAAGAATGGAAAACAACGGTTCCCAAACCATAGCCAAGGGAAATCAAACCAATGAATAAGAAAGGTTGTGTTATAGGGAATTTGAGAAACATTCGGAATCGCATGATTCGTATGCTTGTGTTGGTGTTGTTTGGTGATCTTTCTATCAAGTTCTATTAGTTCAAAGATTTTTTGACGAGAAAAAGAATGGAAAACAACGGTTCCCAAACCATAGCCAAGGGAAATCAAACCAATGAATAAGAAAGGTTGTGTTATAGAGAATTTGAGAAACATTCGGAATCGCATGATTCTTATGCTTGTGTTTGTGTTGTTTGGTGATCTTTCTATCAAGTTTTATTAGTTCATAGATTTACGGACTAGAAAAAGAATGGAAACCAACACTTGCCAAACCATAGCCTAGGCAAATCAAACCAATCAATAAGAAAGGTTGTATGATTGAGAATTTGAGAAACATTCGAAATCACATGATTCGTATGCTTGTGTTTGTGTTGTTTGGTGATCTTTCTATCAAGTTCTATTAGTTCAAAGATTTCTGGACGAGAAAAAGAATGGAAACCAACTGTTCCCAAACCATAGCCTAGGCAAATCAAACCAATCAATAAGAAAGATTGTGTTGTTGAGAATTTGAGAGACATTCGGAATCGCATGATTCGTACGCTTGTGTTTGTGTTGTTTGGTGATCCTTCTATCAAGTTCTATTAGTTCAAAGATTTTTGGAAGAGAAAAAGAATGGAAAATAACGGTTCCCAAACCATAGCCTAGGCAAATCAAACCAATCAATAAGAAAGGTTGTGTTATTGAGAATTTGACAAACATTCGGAATCGCATGATTCGTATGCTTCTGTTTGTGTTGTTTGGTGATCTTTCTATCAAGTTCTATTAGCTCAAAGATTTTTGGACGAGAAAAAGAAAGGAAACCAACGGTTCCCAAATTATAGCCTAGGCATATAAAACCAATCAATAAGAAAGGTTGTGTTATTGAGAATTTGAGAAACATTCGAAATCGCATGATTCGTATGCTTGTGTTGGTGTTGTTTGGTGATCTTTCTATCAAGTTCTATTAGTTCAAAGATTTTTTGACGAAAAAAGAATGGAAAACAACGGTTCCGAAACCATAGCCAAGGGAAATCCAACCAATGATTAAAAAAGGTTGTGTTATTGAGAATTTGAGAAACATTCGGAATCACATAATTCGTATGCTTGTGTTTGTGTTGTTTGGTGATCTTTCTATCAAGTTCTACTAGTCCAAAGATTTTTGGACGAGAAAAAGAATGGAAACCAACTGTTCCCAAACCATAGCCTAGGCAAATCAAACCAATCAATAAGAAAGATTGTGTTGTTGAGAATTTGAGAGACATTCGGAATCGCATGATTCGTATGCTTGTGTTTGTGTTGTTTGGTGATCTTTCTATCAAGTTCTATTAGTTCAAAGATTTTTGGACGAGAAAAAGAATGGAAACCAACGGTTCCCAAACCATAGCCTAGGCAAATAAAACAATCAATAAGAAAGGTTGTGTTATTGAGAATTTGAGAAACATTCGGAATCGCATGATTCGTATGCTTGTGTTGGTCTTGTTTGGTGATCTTTCTATCAAGTTCTATTAGTTCAAAGATTTTTTGACGAGAAAAAGAATGGAAAACAACGGTTCCCAAACAATTGCCTAGGCAAATCAAACCAATGAATAAGAAAGGTTGTATTACTGAGAATTTGAGAAACATTCGAAATCGCATGATTTGTATGCTTGTGTTTGTGTTGTTTGGTGATCTTTCTATCAAGTTCTATTAGTTCAAAGATTTTTTGACGAGAAAAAGAATGGAAAACAACGGTTCCCAAACCATAGCCAAGGGAAATCAAACCAATGAATAAGAAAGGTTGTGTTATAGGGAATTTGAGAAACATTCGGAATCGCATGATTCGTATGCTTGTGTTGGTGTTGTTTGGTGATCTTTCTATCAAGTTCTATTAGTTCAAAGATTTTTTGACGAGAAAAAGAATGGAAAACAACGGTTCCCAAACAATAGCCTAGGCAAATCAAACCAATGAATACGAAAGGTTGTATTACTGAGAATTTGAGAAACATTCGAAATCGCATGATTCGTATGCTTGTGTTTGTGTTGTTTAGTGATCTTCTATCAAGTTCTATTAGTTCAAAGATTTATGGACTAGAAAAAGAATGGAAACCAACGGTTCCCAAACCATAGCCTAGGCAAATCAAACCAATCAATAAGAAAGGTTGCGTTATTGAGAATTTGAGAAACATTCGAAATCGCATGATTCGTATGCTTGTGTTTGTGTTGTTTGGTGATATTTCTGTCAAGTTCTATTAGTTCAAGGATTTTTGGACGAGAAAAAGAATGGAAACCAAGGGTTCCCAAACCATAGCCTAGGCAAATCAAACCCAATCAATAAGAAAGGTTGTGTCATTGAGAATTTGAGAAACATTCGAAATCGCATGATTCGTATGCTTGTGTTGGTGTTGTTTGGTGATCTTTCTATGAACTTCAATTAGTTCAAAGATTTTTCACGAGAAAAAGAATGGAAAACAACGGTTCCCAAACCATAGCCAAGGCAAATCAAACCAATGAATAAGAAAGGTTGTATTACTGAGAATTTGAGAAACATTCGAAATCGCATGATTCGTATGCTTGTGTTGGTGTTGTTTGGTGATATTTCTGTCAAGTTCTATTAGTTCAAGGATTTTTGGACGAGAAAAAGAATGGAAACCAAGGGTTCCCAAACCATAGCCTAGGCAAATCAAACCCAATCAATAAGAAAGGTTGTGTCATTGAGAATTTGAGAAACATTCGAAATCGCATGATTCGTATGCTTGTGTTGGTGTTGTTTGGTGATCTTTCTATCAAGTTCTATTAGTTCAAAGATTTTTTGACGAGAAAAAGAATGGAAAACAACGGTTCCCAAACCATAGCCAAGGCAAATCAAACCAATGAATAAGAAAGGTTGTATTACTGAGAATTTGAGAAACATTCGAAATCGCATGATTCGTATTCTTGTGTTTGTGTTGTTTGGTGATATTTCTATCAAGTTCTATTAGTTCAAAGATTTTTTGACGAGAAAAAGAATGGAAAACAACGGTTCCCAAACCATAGCCAAGGCAAATCAAACCAATGAATAAGAAAGGTTGTAGTATTGAGAATTTGAGAAACATTCGAAATCGCATGATTTGTATGCTTGTGTTGTGTTGTTTGGTGATCTTTCTATCAAGTTCTATTAGTTCAAAGAATTTTTGACGAGAAAAAGAATGGAAAACAACGGTTCCCAAACAATAGCCTAGGCAAATCAAACCAATGAATAAGAAAGGTTGTATTACTGAGAATTTGAGAAACATTCGAAATCGCATGATTCGTATGCTTGTGTTTGTGTTGTTTGGTGATCTTTCTATCAAGTTCTATAAGTTCAAAGATTTTTGGACGAGAAAAAGAATGGAAACCAATTGTTCCCAAACCATAGCCTAGGCAAATCAAACCAATCAATACAAAAGATTGTGTTGTTGAGAATTTGAGAGACATTCGGAATCGCATGATTCGTATGCTTGTGTTTGTGTTGTTTGGTGATCTTTCTATGAAGTTCTATTAGTTCAAAGATTTTTGGACGAGAAAAAGAATGGAAACCAACGGTTCCCAAACCATAGCCTAGGCAAATAAAACAATCAATAAGAAAGGTTGTGTTATTGAGAATTTGAGAAACATTCGGAATCGCATGATTCGTATGCTTGTGTTGGTGTTGTTTGGTGATCTTTCTATCAAGTTCTATTAGTTCAAAGATTTTTTGACGAGAAAAAGAATGGAAAACAACGGTTCCCAAACAATAGCCTAGGCAAATCAAACCAATGAATAAGAAAGGTTGTATTACTGAGAATTTGAGAAACATTCGAAATCGCATGATTCGTATGCTTGTGTTTGTGTTGTTTGGTGATCTTTCTATCAAGTTCTATTAGTTCAAAGATTTTTTGACGAGAAAAAGAATGGAAAACAACGGTTCCCAAACCATAGCCAAGGGAAATCAAACCAATGAATAAGAAAGGTTGTGTTATAGGGAATTTGAGAAACATTCGGAATCGCATGATTCGTATGCTTGTGTTGGTGTTGTTTGGTGATCTTTCTATCAAGTTCTATTAGTTCAAAGATTTTTTGACGAGAAAAAGAATGGAAAACAACGGTTCCCAAACAATAGCCTAGGCAAATCAAACCAATGAATAAGAAAAGTTGTATTACTGAGAATTTGAGAAACATTCGAAATCGCATGTTTCGTATGCTTGTGTTTGTGTTGTTTGGTGATCTTTCTATCAAGTTCTATTAGTTCAAAGATTTTTTGACGAGAAAAAGAATGGAAAACAACGGTTCCCAAACAATAGCCAAGGGAAATCAAACCAATGAATAAGAAAGGTTGTGTTATAAAGAATTTGAGAAACATTCGGAATCGCATGATTCTTATGCTTGTGTTTGTGTTGTTTGGTGATCTTTCTATCAAGTTTTATTAGTTCATAGATTTATGGACTAGAAAAAGAATGGAAACCAACACTTGCCAAACCATAGCCTAGGCAAATCAAACCAATCAATAATAAAGGTTGTATTATTGAGAATTTGAGAAACATTCGAAATCGCATGATTCGTATGCTTGTGTTTGTGTTGTTTGGTGATCTTTCTATCAAGTTCTATTAGTTCAAAGATTTCTGGACGAGAAAAAGAATGGAAACCAACTGTTCCCAAACCATAGCCTAGGCAAATCAAACCAATCAATAAGAAAGATTGTGTTGTTGAGAATTTGAGAGACATTCGGAATCGCATGATTCGTATGCTTGTGTTTGTGTTGTTTGGTGATCTTTCTATCAAGTTCTATTAGTTCAAAGATTTTTGGAAGAGAAAAAGAATGGAAAATAACGGTTCCCAAACCATAGCCTAGGCAAATCAAACCAATCAATAAGAAAGGTTGTGTTATTGAGAATTTGACAAACATTCGGAATCGCATGATTCGTATGCTTCTGTTTGTGTTGTTTGGTGATCTTTCTATCAAGTTCTATTAGCTCAAAGATTTTTGGACGAGAAAAAGAAAGGAAACCAACGGTTCCCAAATTATAGCCTAGGCATATAAAACCAATCAATAAGAAAGGTTGTGTTATTGAGAATTTGAGAAACATTCGAAATCGCATGATTCGTATGCTTGTGTTGGTGTTGTTTGGTGATCTTTCTATCAAGTTCTATTAGTTCAAAGATTTTTTGACGAAAAAAGAATGGAAAACAACGGTTCCCAAACCATAGCCAAGGGAAATCCAACCAATGATTAACAAAGGTTGTGTTATTGAGAATTTGAGAAACATTCGGAATCACATGATTCGTATGCTTGTGTTTGTGTTGTTTGGTGATCTTTCTATCAAGTTCTACTAGTCCAAAGATTTTTGGACGAGAAAAAGAATGGAAACCAACTGTTCCCAAACCATAGCCTAGGCAAATCAAACCAATCAATAAGAAAGATTGTGTTGTTGAGAATTTGAGAGACATTCGGAATCGCATGATTCGTATACTTGTGTTGGTGTTGTTTGGTGATCTTTCTATCAAGTTCTATTAGTTCAAAGATTTTTTGACGAGAAAAAGAATGGAAAACAACGGTTCCCAAACAATAGCCTAGGCAAATCAAACCAATGAATAAGAAAGGTTGTATTACTGAGAATTTGAGAAACATTCGAAATCGCATGATTCGTATGCTTGTGTTTGTGTTGTTTGGTGATCTTTCTATCAAGTTCTATTAGTTCAAAGATTTTTTGACGAGAAAAAGAATGGAAAACAACGGTTCCCAAACCATAGCCAAGGGAAATCAAACCAATGAATAAGAAAGGTTGTGTTATAGAGAATTTGAGAAACATTCGGAATCGCATGATTCGTATGCTTGTGTTGGTGTTGTTTGGTGATCTTTCTATCAAGTTCTATTAGTTCAAAGATTTTTTGACGAGAAAAAGAATGGAAAACAACGGTTCCCAAACAATAGCCTAGGCAAATCAAACCAATGAATAAGAAAGGTTGTATTACTGAGAATTTGAGAAACATTCGAAATCGCATGATTCGTATGCTTGTGTTTGTGTTGTTTGGTGATCTTTCTATCAAGTTCTATTAGTTCAAAGATTTTTTGACGAGAAAAAGAATGGAAAACAACGGTTCCCAAACAATAGCCAAGGGAAATCAAACCAATGAATAAGAAAGGTTGTGTTATAGAGAATTTGAGAAACATTCGGAATCGCATGATTCTTATGCTTGTGTTTGTGTTGTTTGGTGATCTTTCTATCAAGTTTTATTAGTTCATAGATTTATGGACTAGAAAAAGAATGGAAACCAACACTTGTCAAACCATAGCCTAGGCAAATCAAACCAATCAATAAGAAAGGTTGTATTATTGAGAATTTGAGAAACATTCGAAATCGCATGATTCGTATGCTTGTGTTTGTGTTGTTTGGTGATCTTTCTATCAAGTTCTATTAGTTCAAAGATTTCTGGACGAGAAAAAGAATGGAAACCAACTGTTCCCAAACCATAGCCTAGGCAAATCAAACCAATCAATAAGAAAGATTGTGTTGTTGAGAATTTGAGAGACATTCGGAATCGCATGATTCGTATGCTTGTGTTTGTGTTGTTTGGTGATCTTTCTATCAAGTTCTATTAGTTCAAAGATTTTTGGACGAGAAAAAGAATGGAAACCAACGGTTCCCAAACCATAGCCTAGGCAAATAAAACAATCAATAAGAAAGGTTGTGTTATTGAGAATTTGAGAAACATTCGGAATCGCATGATTCGTATGCTTGTGTTGGTGTTGTTTGGTGATCTTTCTATCAAGTTCTATTAGTTCAAAGATTTTTTGACGAGAAAAAGAATGGAAAACAACGGTTCCCAAACAATAGCCTAGGCAAATCAAACCAATGAATAAGAAAGGTTGTATTACTGAGAATTTGAGAAACATTCGAAATCGCATGATTTGTATGCTTGTGTTTGTGTTGTTTGGTGATCTTTCTATCAAGTTCTATTAGTTCAAAGATTTTTTTACGAGAAAAAGAATGAAAAACAACGGTTTCCAAACCATAGCCAAGGGAAATCAAACCAATGAATAAGAAAGGTTGTGTTATAGGGAATTTGAGAAACATTCGGAATCGCATGATTCGTATGCTTGTGTTGGTGTTGTTTGGTGATCTTTCTATCAAGTTCTATTAGTTCAAAGATTTTTTGACGAAAAAAGAATGGAAAACAACGGTTCCCAAACCATAGCCAAGGGAAATCCAACCAATGATTAACAAAGGTTGTGTTATTGAGAATTTGAGAAACATTCGGAATCACATGATTCGTATGCTTGTGTTTGTGTTGTTTGGTGATCTTTCTATCAAGTTCTACTAGTCCAAAGATTTTTGGACGAGAAAAAGAATGGAAACCAACTGTTCCCAAACCATAGCCTAGGCAAATCAAACCAATCAATAAGAAAGATTGTGTTGTTGAGAATTTGAGAGACATTCGGAATCGCATGATTCGTATGCTTGTGTTTGTGTTGTTTGGTGATCTTTCTATCAAGTTCTATTAGTTCAAAGATTTTTGGACGAGAAAAAGAATGGAAACCAACGGTTCCCAAACCATAGCCTAGGCAAATAAAACAATCAATAAGAAAGGTTGTGTTATTGAGAATTTGAGAAACATTCGGAATCGCATGATTCGTATGCTTGTGTTGGTGTTGTTTGGTGATCTTTCTATCAAGTTCTATTAGTTCAAAGATTTTTTGACGAGAAAAAGAATGGAAAACAACGGTTCCCAAACAATAGCCTAGGCAAATCAAACCAATGAATAAGAAAGGTTGTATTACTGAGAATTTGAGAAACATTCGAAATCGCATGATTCGTATGCTTGTGTTTGTGTTGTTTGGTGATCTTTCTATCAAGTTCTATTAGTTCAAAGATTTTTTGACGAGAAAAAGAATGGAAAACAACGGTTCCCAAACCATAGCCAAGGGAAATGAAACCAATGAATAAGAAAGGTTGTGTTATAGAGAATTTGAGAAACATTCGGAATCGCATGATTCGTATGCTTGTGTTGGTGTTGTTTGGTGATCTTTCTATCAAGTTCTATTAGTTCAAAGATTTTTTGACGAGAAAAAGAATGGAAAACAACGGTTCCCAAACAATAGCCTAGGCAAATCAAACCAATGAATAATAAAGGTTGTATTACTGAGAATTTGAGAAACATTCGAAATCGCATGATTCGTATGCTTGTGTTTGTGTTGTTTGGTGATCTTTCTATCAAGTTCTATTAGTTCAAAGATTTTTTGACGAGAAAAAGAATGGAAAACAACGGTTCCCAAACCATAGCCAAGGGAAATCAAACCAATGAATAAGAAAGGTTGTGTTATAGAGAATTTGAGAAACATTCGGAATCGCATGATTCTTAAGCTTGTGTTTGTGTTGTTTGGTGATCTTTCTATCAAGTTTTATTAGTTCATAGATTTACGGACTAGAAAAAGAATGGAAACCAACACTTGCCAAACCATAGCCTAGGCAAATCAAACCAATCAATAAGAAAGGTTGTATGATTGAGAATTTGATAAACATTCGAAATCACATGATTCGTATGCTTGTGTTTGTGTTGTTTGGTGATCTTTCTATCAAGTTCTATTAGTTCAAAGATTTCTGGACGAGAAAAAGAATGGAAACCAACTGTTCCCAAACCATAGCCTAGGCAAATCAAACCAATCAAAAAGAAAGATTGTGTTGTTGAGAATTTGAGAGACAATCGGAATCGCATGATTCGTATGCTTGTGTTTGTGTTGTTTGGTGATCTTTCTATCAAGTTCTATTAGTTCAAAGATTTCTGGACGAGAAAAAGAATGGAAACCAACTGTTCCCAAACCATAGCCTAGGCAAATCAAACCAATCAAAAAGAAAGATTGTGTTGTTGAGAATTTGAGAGACATTCGGAATCGCATGATTCGTATGCTTGTGTTTGTGTTGTTTGGTGATCTTTCTATCAAGTTCTATTAGTTCAAAGATTTTTGGACGAGAAAAAGAATGGAAAATAACGGTTCCCAAACCATAGGCTAGGCAAATCAAACCAATCAATAAGAAAGGTTGTGTTATTGAGAATTTGACAAACATTCGGAATCGCATGATTCGTATACTTGTGTTTGTGTTGTTTGGTGATCTTTCTATCAAGTTCTATTAGCTCAAAGATTTTTGGACGAGAAAAAGAATGGAAACCAACGGTTCCCAAATTATAGCCTAGGCATATAAAACCAATCAATAAGAAAGGTTGTGTTATTGAGAATTTGAGAAACATTCGAAATCGCATGATTCATATGCTTGTCTTGGTGTTGTTTGGTGATCTTTCTATCAAGTTCTATTAGTTCAAAGATTTTTTGACGAAAAAAGAATGGAAAACAACGGTTCCCAAACCATAGCCAAGGGAAATCCAACCAATGATTAACAAAGGTTGTGTTATTGAGAATTTGAGAAACATTCGGAATCACATGATTCGTATGCTTGTGTTTGTGTTGTTTGGTGATCTTTCTATCAAGTTCTATTAGTTCAAAGATTTTTGGACGAGAAAAAGAATGGAAACCAACGGTTCCCAAACCATAGCCTAGGCAAATAAAACCAATCAATAAGAAAGGTTGTGTTATTGAGAATTTGAGAAACATTCGGAATCGCATGATTCGTATGCTTGTGTTGGTTTTGTTTGGTGATCTTTCTATCAAGTTCTATTAGTTCAAAGATTTTTTGACGAGAGAAAGAATGGAAAACAACGGTTCCCAAACAATAGCCAAGGTAAATCAAACCAATGAATAAGAAAGGTTGTATTATTGAGAATTTGAGAAACATTCGAAATCTCATGATTCGTATGCTTGTGTTTGTGTTGTTTGGTGATCTTTCTATCAAGTTCTATTAGTTCAAAGATTTTTTGACGAGAAAAAGAATGGAAAACAACGGTTCCCAAACCATAGCCAAGGGAAATCAAACCAATGAATAAGAAAGGTTGTGTTATAGAGAATTTGAGAAACATTCGGAATCGCATGATTCGTATGCTTGTGTTTGTGTTGTTTGGTGATCTTTCTATCAAGTTCTATTAGTTCAAAGATTTTTGGACGAGAAAAAGAATGGAAACCAACGGTTCCCAAACCATAGCTTAGGCAAATAAAACCAATCAATAAGAAAGGTTGTGTTATTGAGAATTTGAGAAACATTCGGAATCGCATGATTCGTATGCTTGTGTTGGTTTTGTTTGGTGATCTTTCTATCAAGTTCTATTAGTTCAAAGATTTTTTGACGAGAGAAAGAATGGAAAACAACGGTTCCCAAACAATAGCCTAGGCAAATCAAACCAATGAATAAGAAAGGTTATATTATTGAGAATTTGAGAAACATTCGAAATCGCATGATTCGTATGCTTGTGTTTGTGTTGTTTGGTGATCTTTCTATCAAGTTCTATTAGTTCAAAGATTTTTTGACGAGAAAAAGAATGGAAAACAACGGTTCCCAAACCATAGCCAAGGGAAATCAAACCAATGAATAAGAAAGGTTGTAGTACTGAGAATTTCAGAAACATTCGAAATCGCATGATTCGTATGCTTGTGTTGTGTTGTTTGGTGATCTTTCTATCAAGTTCTATTAGTTCAAAGATTTTTTGACGAGAAAAAGAATGGAAAACAACGGTTCCCAAACCATAGCCAAGGGAAATCAAACCAATGAATAAGAAAGGTTGTAGTACTGAGAATTTCAGAAACATTCGAAATCGCATGATTCGTATGCTTGTGTTGTGTTGTTTGGTGATCTTTCTATCAAGTTCTATAAGTTGAAAGATTTTTTGACGAGAAAAAGAATGGAAAACAACGGTTTCCAAACCATAGCCAAGGGAAATCAAACCAATGAATAAGAAAGGTTGTGTTATAGAGAATTTGAGAAACATTCGGAATCGCATGATTCTTATGCTTGTGTTTGTGTTGTTTGGTGATCTTTCTATCAAGTTTTATTAGTTCAAAGATTTATGGACTAGAAAAAGAATGGAAACCAACACTTGCCAAACCATAGCCTAGGCAAATCAAACCAATCAATAAGAAAGGTTGTATTATTGAGAATTTGAGAAACATTCGAAATCGCATGATTCGTATGCTTGTGTTTGTGTTGTTTGGTGATCTTTCTATCAAGTTCTATTAGTTCAAAGATTTTTTGACGAGAAAAAGAATGGAAAACAATGGTTTCCAAACCATAGCCAAGGCAAATCAAACCAATGAATAAGAAAGGTTGTAGTACTGAGAATTTCAGAAACATTCGAAATCGCATGATTCGTATGCTTGTGTTGTGTTGTTTGGTGATCTTTCTATCAAGTTCTATAAGTTCAAAGATTTTTTGACGAGAAAAAGAATGGAACACAACGGTTGCCAAACCATAGCCAAGGGAAATCAAACCAATGAATAAGAAAGGTTGTGTTATAGAGAATTTGAGAAACATTCGGAATCGCATGATTCTTATGCTTGTGTTTGTGTTGTTTGGTGATCTTTCTATCAAGTTTTATTAGTTCAAAGATTTATGGACTAGAAAAAGAATGGAAACCAACACTTGCCAAACCATAGCCTAGGCAAATCAAACCAATCAATAAGAAAGGTTGTATTATTGAGAATTTGAGAAACATTCGAAATCGCATGATTCGTATGCTTGTGTTTGTGTTGTTTGGTGATCTTTCTATCAAGTTCTATTAGTTCAAAGATTTTTGGACGAGAAAAAGAATGGAAACCAACTGTTCCCAAACCATAGCCTAGGCAAATCAAACCAATCAATAAGAAAGGTTGTGTTGTTGAGAATTTGAGAAACATTCGAAATCGCATGATTCGTATGCTTGTGTTGGTGTTGTTTGGTGATCTTTCTATCAAGTTCTATTAGCTCAAAGATTTTTGGACGAGAAACAGAATGGATACCAACGGTTCGCAAACCATAGCCTAGGCAAATAAAACATATAAATAAGAAAGGTTGTGTTATTGAGAATTTGAGAAACATTCGAAATCGCATGATTCGTGTGCTTGTGTTGGTGTTGTTTGGTGATCTTTCTATGAACTTCTATTAGTTCAAAGATTTTTTGACGAGAAAAAGAATGGAAAACAACGGTTCCTAAACCATAGCCAAGGCAAATCAAACCAATGAATAAGAAAAGTTGTATTACTGAGAATTTGAGAAACATTCGAAATCGCATGATTCGTATGCTTGTGTTTGTGTTGTTTGGTGATCTTTCTATCAAGTTCTATTAGTTCAAAGATTTTTTGACGAGAAAAAGAATGGAAAACAACGGCTCCCAAACCATAGCCAAGGGAAATCAAACCAATGAATAACCTAGGTTGTGTTACAGAGAATTTGAGAAACATTCGGAATCGCATGATTCTTATGCTTGTGTTTGTGTTGTTTGGTGATCTTTCTATGAAGTTTTATTAGTTCAAAGATTTATGGACTAGAAAAAGAATGGAAACCAGCACTTGCCCAACCATAGCCTAGTCAAATCGAACCAATCAATAAGAAAGGTTGTATTATTGAGAATTTGAGAAACATTCGAAATCGCATGATTCGTATGCTTGTGTTTGTGTTGTTTGGTGATCTTTCTATCAAGTTCTGTTAGTTCAAAGATTTTTGGACGAGAAAAAGAATGGAAACCAACTGTTCCCAAACCATAGCCTAGGCAAATCAAACCAATCAATACGAAAGGTTGTGTTGTTGAGAATTTGAGAAACATTTGAAATCGCATGATTCGTATGCTTGTGTTGGTGTTGTTTGGTGATCTCTCTATCAAGTTCTATTAGTTCAAAGATTTTTGGACTAGAAAAAGAATGGAAACCAACAGTTCCCAAACCATAGCCTAGGCAAATGAAACCAATCAATAAGAAAGGTTGTGTTATTGAGAATTTGACAAACATTCGGAATCGCATGATTCGTATGCTTGTGTTTGTGTTGTTTGGTGATCTTTCTATCAAGTTCTATTAGCTCAAAGATTTTTGGACGAGAAAAAGAATGGAAACCAACGGTTCCCAAACCATAGCCTAGGCAAATAAAACCAATCAATAAGAAAGGTTGTGTTATTGAGAATTTGAGAAACATTCGGAATCGCATGATTCGTATGCTTGTGTTGGTGTTGTGTGGTGATCTTTCTATCAAGTTCTATTAGTTCAAAGATTTTTTGACGAGAAAAAGAATGGAAAACAACGGTTCCCAAACAATAGCCTAGGCAAATCAAATCAATGAATACGAAAGGTTGTATTACTGAGAATTTGAGAAACATTCGAAATCGCATGATTCGTATGCTTGTGTTTGTGTTGTTTAGTGATCTTTCTATCAAGTTCCATTAGTTCAAAGATTTATGAACTAGAAAAAAAATGGAAACCAACGGTTCCCAAACCATAGCCTATGCAAACCAAACCAATCAATAAGAAAGGTTGTGTTATTGAGAATTTGAGAAACATTCGAAATCGAATGATTCGTATGCTTGTGTTTGTGTTGTTTGGTGATATTTCTATCAAGTTCTAATAGTTCAAAGATTTTTGGACGAGAAAAAGAATGGAAACCAACAGTTCCCAAACCATAGCCTAGGCAAATCAAACCCAATAAATAAGAAAGGTTGTGTCATTGAGAATTTGAGAAACATTCGAAATCGCATGATTCGTATGCTTGTGTTGGTGTTGTTTGGTAATCTTTGTATGAACTTCTATTAGTTCAAAGATTTTTTGACGAGAAAAAGAATGGAAAACAACGGTTCCCAAATCACAGCCAAGGCAAATCAAACCAATGAATAAGAAAGGTTGTATTACTGAGAATTTGAGGAACATTCGAAATCGCATGATTCGTATGCTTGTGTTTGTGTTGTTTAGTGATCTTTCTATCAAGTTCTATTAGTTCAAAGATTTTTTGACGAGAAGAAGAATGGAAAACAATGGTTTCCAAACCATAGCCAAGGCAAATCAAACCAATGAATAAGAAAGGTTGTAGTACTGAGAATTTCAGAAACATTCGAAATCGCATGATTCGTATGCTTGTGTTGTGTTGTTTGGTGATCTTCTTATCAAGTTCTATAATTTCAAAGATTTTTTGACGAGAAAAAGAATGGAAAACAACGGTTGCCAAACCATAGCCAAGGGAAATCAAACCAATGAATAAGAAAGGTTGTGTTATAGAGAATTTGAGAAACATTCGGAATCGCATGATTCTTATGCTTGTGTTTGTGTTGTTTGGTGATCTTTTTATCAAGTTTTATTAGTTCAAAGATTTATGGACTAGAAAAAGAATGGAAACCAACACTTGCCAAACCATAGCCTAGGCAAATCAAACCAATCAATAAGAAAGGTTGTATTATTGAGAATTTGAGAAACATTCGAAATCGCATGATTCGTATGCTTGTGTTTGTGTTGTTTGGTGATCTTTCTATCAAGTTCTATTAGTTCAAAGATTTTTGGACGAGAAAAAGAATGGAAACCAACTGTTCCCAAACCATAGCCTAGGCAAATCAAACCAATCAATAAGAAAGGTTGTGTTGTTGAGAATTTGAGAAACATTCGAAATCGCATGATTCGTATGCTTGTGTTGGTGTTGTTTGGTGATCTTTCTATCAAGTTCTATTAGCTCAAAGATTTTTGGACGAGAAACAGAATGGATACCAACGGTTCGCAAACCATAGCCTAGGCAAATAAAACCAATAAATAAGAAAGGTTGTGTTATTGAGAATTTGAGAAACATTCGAAATCGCATGATTCGTATGCTTGTGTTTGTGTTGTTTGGTGATATTTCTATCAAGTTCTATTAGTTCAAAGATTTTTGGATGAGAAAAGGAATGGAAACCAACGGTTCGCAAACCATAGCCTAGGCAAATCAAACCCAATCAATAAGAAAGGTTGTGTCACTAAGAATTTGAGAAACATTCGAAATCGCATGATTCGTATGCTTGTGTTGGTGTTGTTTGGTGATCTTTCTATGAACTTCTATTAGTTCAAAGATTTTTTGACGAGAAAAAGAATGGAAAACAACGGTTCCCAAACCATAGCCAAGGCAAATCAAACCAATGAATAAGAAAGGTTGTATTACTGTGAATTTGAGGAACATTCGAAATCGTATGATTCGTATGCTTGTGTTTGTGTTGTTTGGTGATCTTTCTATCAAGTTCTATTAGTTCAAAGATTTTTTGACGAGAAAAAGAATGGAAAACAACGGTTTCCAAACCATAGCCAAGGCAAATCAAACCAATGAATAAGAAAGGTTGTAGTATTGAGAATTTCAGAAACATTCGAAATCGCATGATTCGTATGCTTGTGTTGTGTTGTTTGGTGATCTTCTTATCAAGTTCTATAAGTTCAAAGATTTTTTGACGAGAAAAAGAATGGAAAACAACGGTTGCCAAACCATAGTCAAGGGAAATCAAACCAATGAATAAGAAAGGTTGTGTTATAGAGAATTTGAGAAACATTCGGAATCGCATGATTCTTATGCTTGTGTTTGTGTTGTTTGGTGATCTTTCTATCAAGTTTTATTAGTTCAAAGATTGATGGACTAGAAAAAAAATGGAAACCAACACTTGCCAAACCATAGCCTAGGCAAATCAAACCAATCAATAAGAAAGGTTGTATTATTGAGAATTTGAGAAACATTCGAAATCGCATGATTCGTATGCTTGTGTTGGTGTTGTTTGGTGATCTTTCTATGAACTTCTATTAGTTCAAAGATTTTTGGACGAGAAAAAGAATGGAAACCAACTGTTCCCAAACCATAGCCTAGGCAAATCAAACCAATGAATAAGAAAGGTTGTGTTGTTGAGAATTTGAGAAACATTCGAAATCGCATGATTCGTATGCTTGTGTTGGTGTTGTTTGGTGATGTTTCTATCAAGTTCAATTAGCTCAAAGATTTTTGGACGAGAAACAGAATGGATACCAACGGTTCGCAAACCATAGCCTAGGCAAATAAAACCAATGAATAAGAAAGGTTGTAGTAGTGAGAATTTGAGAAACATTCGAAATCGCATGATTCGTATGCTTGTGTTTGTGTTGTTTGGTGATATTTCTATCAAGTTCTATTAGTTCAAAGATTTTTGGATGAGAAAAGGAATGGAAACCAACGGTTCGCAAACCATAGCCTAGGCAAATTAAACCCAATCAATAAGAAAGGTTGTGTGACTGAGAATTTGAGAAACATTCGAAATCACATGATTCGTATGCTTGTGTTGGTGTTGTTTGGTGATCTTTCTATGAACTTCTATTAGTTCAAAGATTTTTTGACGTGAAAAAGAATGGAAAACAACGGTTCCCAAACCATAGCCAAGGCAAATCAAACCAATGAATAAGAAAGGTTGTATTAGTGAGAATTTGAGAAACATTCGAAATCGCATGGTTCGTATGCCTGTGTTTGTGTTGTTTGGTGATCTTTCTATCAAGTTCTATTAGTTCAATGATTTTTTGACGAGAAAAAGAATGGAAAACAACGGTTTCCAAACCATAGCCAAGGCAAATCAAACCAATGAATAAGAAAGGTTGTAGTACTGAGAATTTGAGAAACATTCGAAATCGCATGATTCGTATGCTTGTGTTGTGTTATTTGGTGATCTTTCTATCAAGTTCTATTAGTTCAATGATTTTTTGACGAGAAAAAGAATGGAAAACAACGGTTCCCAAACCATAGCCAAGGGAAATCAAACCAATGAATAAGAAAGGTTGTGTTATAGAGAATTTGAGAAACATTCGGAATCGCATGATTCTTATGCTTGTGTTTGTGTTGTTTGGTGATCTTTCTATCAAGTTTTATTAGTTCAAAGATTTATGGACTAGAAAAAAAATGGAAACCAACACTTGCCAAACCATAGCCTAGGCAAATCAAACCAATCAATAAGAAAGGTTGTATTATTGAGAATTTGAGAAACATTCGAAATCGCATGATTCGTATGCTTGTGTTTGTGTTGTTTGGTGATCTTTCTATCAAGTTCTATCAGTTCAAAGATTTTTGGACGAGAAAAAGAATGGAAACCAACTGTTCCCAAACCATAGCCTAGGCAAATCAAACCAATCAATAAGAAAGGTTGTGTTGTTGAGAATTTGAGAAACATTCGAAATCGTATGATTCGTATGATTGTGTTGGTGTTGTTTGGTGATCTTTCTATCAAGTTCTATTAGTTCAAAGATTTTTGGACTAGAAAAAGAATGGAAACCAACGGTTCCCAAACCATAGCCTAGGAAAATTGATACGGGGATTAGCCGTAGGGGTGCCCGATCTTCAACACCATCGACTTAAATAAGGAAAACAAACAACAATGACGCCACAATGGAAGGTGTTGACTCGAAAATGAAAGAAACAACAAGGAAACGAATCAGAAATGAGGAAGAAACAAATGATAACAATGGAAACGAAGGATAGATTGATAATGGAAGGGATAACCCAACGAAACAACACAAAGACCCTCGTTGCTTTTAAAACGAGAACTAGAATGAATGATCGAAAGACCAACCCAATAGAACCCTACACAAGAGGAGAACGCAGCTCCAAAAGCACAAGGAGGATGCTTGTGATCGGCTGCTAGCACCAATCCTCGATGGAATCGACACACACAATCACGAGCCAAGCTACAACCATCGAAACCGAACCTCTTCAAGAGGCACTCGGCCCCCTTAGGGAGAAACACTCTCCAAATCTGATTTTTAATCAAGGCTAGGCTAAAAACTGCTAAAAAAATGAGCACATCCTAAGCTATTTATAGCTAGATGCTTGATTAAAAGAAAATACAACAAAATAGAAAATAAAACAAATGGCCTATAACTAAACTAGGCTACAAATGACGTTTTCACTAAGCTAGATAGGCATCTTGGTCCTTGCAAATGCGCTGCTTGGATGTCCTTGAATAATCCTTCATCATTCTCCCCTTCTTGAAGAAGATTCGTCCTCGAATCTTGTCTGAATGCGGCTGGTTTGAATGCGGCTTCAACTTCATAATCTCTCGGATTTTTTTTCTCCAATGCACCCATACAAGATCTTCGGAGGGGTTATGTCGGATCCATCATGAGATGGCTTCAATGCAAGACTCAAGATGATGGTGGACGGTTTTGTTTGAGATGTGGGGCGAGAAAGAGGGGTCAAACCAAGAATTTGGGTGGAGAATAGGCTGGTGGAGGTGAGTTTGAATTCAAATGAAGATTCCTTGATAATAGGAGGCGTTGAGCTTGATAATTTGAATTCAAATGGAGTTGAATTGGCCTTCCACAATTGTAGGGATTTGGGCGTGGTTTGTGGCTGGTCGAGGTGTTTGAAATTTGAAGTTCAAATGGTTTGGAGAAGAATCCCACAAATGTAGGAGGTAGGCGTGGAGCTTATAGTGGCTGGTGGGAGTTTGAATTTTGGTCACCCTTAAGAATAGGAATGAAGATAGGAGCTTGATTTTGAATTCAAACAAATCAGATTTAGGCTCCTACATGAAGGGAATTTCGAATTTGAATTGAAAGGATGATAATGGACGGATTTTTTTTTTAATTTTTTTTTTTTTTGAGGTGGTGGTGGGCTGGTGGTCCTTGGTGGTTTGATGGTGGCTGACATTTTTGGTCACTTTTTTTTTTTTGGTGTTTTTGATTTGGAATTACTCCATTGATGGTGTTGGCAACCGAAGCTCTGCTACCAATTTGATACGGGGATTAGCCGTAGGGGTGCCCGATCTTCAACACCATCGACTTAAATAAGGAAAACAAACAACAATGACGCCACAATGGAAGGTGTTGACTCGAAAATGAAAGAATTTGAGAAACATTCGGAATCACATGATTCGTATGCTTGTGTTTGTGTTGTTTGGTGATCTTTCTATCAAGTTCTATTAGTTCAAAGATTTTTGGACGAGAAAAAGAATGGAAACCAACGGTTCCCAAACCATAGCCTAGGCAAATAAACCCAATCAATAAGAAAGGTTGTGTTATTGAGAATTTGAGAAACATTCGGAATCGCATGATTCGTATGCTTGAGTTGGTGTTGTTTGGTGATCTTTCTATCAAGTTCTATTAGTTCAAAGATTTTTTGACGAGAAAAAGAATGGAAAACAACGGTTCCCAAACAATATCCTAGGCAAATCAAACCAATGAATACGAAAGGTTGTATTACTGAGAATTTGAGAAACATTCGAAATCGCATGATTCGTATGCTTGTGTTTGTGTTGTTTAGTGATCTTTCTATCAAGTTCTATTAGTTCAAAGATTTATGGACTAGAAAAAGAATGGAAACCAACGGTTCCCAAACCATAGCCTAGGCAAATCAAACCAATCAATAAGAAAGGTTGCGTTATTGAGAATTTGAGAAACATTCGAAATCGCATGATTCGTATGCTTGTGTTTGTGTTGTTTGGTGATATTTCTATCAAGTTCTATTAGTTCAAAGATTTTTTGACAAGAAGAAGAATGGAAACCAACGGTTCCCAAACCATAGCCTAGGCAAATCAAAACAATCGATAAGAAAGGTTGTGTTATTGAGAATTTGAGAGACATTCGGAATCGCATGATTCGTATGCTTGTGTTTGTGTTGTTTTGTGATCTTTCCATCAAGTTCTATTAGTTCAAAGATTTTTGGAGGAGAAAAAGAATGGAAACTAACGGTTCCCAAACCATAGCCTAGGCAAATCAAACCAATCAATAAGAAAGGTTGTGTTATTGAGAATTTGAGAAACATTCGAAATCGCATGATTCGTATGCTTGGGTTGGTGTTGTTTGGTGAAATTTCTATCAAGTTCTATTAGTTCAATGATTTTTTGACGAGAAAAAGAATGGAAAACAACGGTTCCCAAACCATAGCCATGGCAAATCAAACCAATGAATAAGAAAGCTTGTATTATTGAGAATTTGAGAAACATTCGAAATCGCATGATTCGTATGCTTGTGTTTGTGTTGTTTGGTGATCTTTCTATCAAAGATTTTTGGACGAGAAAAAGAATGGAAATCAACGGTTCCCAAACCATAGCCTAGGCAAATCAAACCAATCAATAAGAAAGGTTGTGTTATTGAGAATTTGAAAAACATTCGAAATCGCATGATTCGTATGTTTGTGTTGTTTGGTGATTTTTCTACCAAGTTCTATTAGTTCAAAGATTTTTGGACGAGAAAAAGAATACAAACCAACGGTTCCCAAACCATAGCCAAGGCAAATCAAACCAATGAATAAGAAAGGTTGTATTACTGAGAATTTGAGAAACATTCAAAATCTCATGATTCGTATGCTTTTGTTTGTGTTGTTTGGTGATCTTTCTATCAAGTTCTATTAGTTCAAAGATTTTTGGACGAGAAAAAGAATGGAAACCAACGGTTCCCAAACCATAGCCCAGGCAAATCAAACCAATCAATAAGAAAGGTTGTGTTATTGAGAATTTGAGAAACATTCGAAATCGCATGATTCGTATGCTTGTGTTTGTGTTGTTTGGTGATCCTTCTATCAAGTTCTATTAGTTCAAAGATTTTTGGACGAGAAAAAGAATGGAAACCAACGGTTCCCAAACCATAGCCTAGGCAAATCAAACCAATCACTAAGAACGGTTGTGTCATTGAGAATTTGAGAAACATTCGAAATCGCATGATTCGTATGCTTGTGTTGATGTTGTTTGGTGATCTTTCTATCAAATACTATTAGTTCAAAGATTTTTTGACGAGAAAAAGAATGGAAAATAACGGTTCCCAAACTATAGCCAAGGCAAACCAAACCAATGAATAAGAAAGGTTGTATTACTGAGAATTTGAGAAACATTCGAAATCGCATGATTCGTATGCTTGTGTTTGTGTTGTTTGGTGATCTTTCTATCAAGTTCTATTAGTTCAAAGATTTTTTGACGAGAAAAAGAATGGAAAACAACGGTGCCCAAACCATAGCCAAGGCAAATCAAACCAATGAATAAGAAAGGTTGTATGACTGAGAATTTAAGAAACATTCAAAATCGCATGATTCGTATGCTTTTGTTTGTGTTGTTTGGTGATCTTTCTATCAAGTTCTATTAGTTCAATGATTTTTGGACGAGAAAAAGAATGGAAACCAACGGTTCGCAAACCATAGCCTAGGCAAATCAAAGCAATCAATAAGAAAGGTTGTGTTATTGAGAATTTGAGAAACATTCGAAATCGCATGATTCGTATGCTTGTGTTTGTGTTGTTTGGTGATATTTCTATCAAGTTCTATTAGTTCAAAGATTTTTGGACGAGAAAAAGAATGGAAACCAACGGTTCCCAAACCATAGCCTAGGCAAATCAAACCCAATCATTAAGAAAGGTTGTGTCATTGAGAATTTGAGAAACATTCGAAATCGAATGATTCGTATGCTTGTGTTGGTGTTGTTTGGTGAAATTTCTATCAAGTTCTATTGGTTCAAAAATTTTTTGACGAGAAAAAGAATGGAAAACAACGGTTCCCAAACCATAGCCAAGGCAAATCAAACCAATGAATAAGAAAGGTTGTATTACTAAGAATTTGAGAAACATTCGAAATCGCATGATTCGTATGCTTGTGTTTGTGTTGTTTCGTGATCTTTCTATCAAGTTCTATTAGTTCAAAGATTTTTGGACGAGAAAAAGAATGGAAACCAACGGTTCCCAAACTATAGCCTAGGCAAATCAAACCAATCAATAAGAAAGGTTGTGTTATTGAGAATTTGAGAAACATTCGAAATCGCATGATTCGAATGTTTGTGTTGTTTGGTGATTTTTCTACCAAGTTCTATTAGTTCAAAGATTTTTGGACGAGAAAAAGAATGGAAACCAACGGTTCCCAAACCATAGTCAAGGCAAATCAAACGAATGAATAAGAAAGGTTGTATTACTGAGAATTTTAGAAACATTCAAAATCGCATGATTCGTATGCTTTTGTTTGTGTTGTTTGGTGATCTTTCTATCAAGTTCTATTAGTTCAAAGATTTTTTGACGAGAAAAAGAATGGAAAACAACGGTGCCCAAACCATAGCCAAGGCAAATCAAACCAATGAATAAGAAAGGTTGTATGACTGAGAATTTAAGAAACATTCAAAATCGCATGATTCGTATGCTTTTGTTTGTGTTGTTTGGTGATCTTTCTATCAAGTTCTATTAGTTCAAAGATTTTTGGACGAGAAAAAGAATGGAAACCAACGGTTCCCAAACCATAGCCTAGGCAAATCAAACCAATCACTAAGAACGGTTGTGTCATTGAGAATTTGAGAAACATTCGAAATCGCATGATTCGTATGCTTGTGTTGATGTTGTTTGGTGATCTTTCTATCAAATACTATTAGTTCAAAGATTTTTTGACGAGAAAAAGAATGGAAAATAACGGTTCCCAAACTATAGCCAAGGCAAACCAAACCAATGAATAAGAAAGGTTGTATTACTGAGAATTTGAGAAACATTCGAAATCGCATGATTCGTATGCTTGTGTTTGTGTTGTTTGGTGATCTTTCTATCAAGTTCTATTAGTTCAAAGATTTTTTGACGAGAAAAAGAATGGAAAACAACGGTGCCCAAACCATAGCCAAGGCAAATCAAACCAATGAATAAGAAAGGTTGTATGACTGAGAATTTAAGAAACATTCAAAATCGCATGATTCGTATGCTTTTGTTTGTGTTGTTTGGTGATCTTTCTATCAAGTTCTATTAGTTCAAAGATTTTTGGACGAGAAAAAGAATGGAAACCAACGGTTCGCAAACCATAGCCTAGGCAAATCAAAGCAATCAATAAGAAAGGTTGTGTTATTGAGAATTTGAGAAACATTCGAAATCGCATGATTCGTATGCTTGTGTTTGTGTTGTTTGGTGATATTTCTATCAAGTTCTATTAGTTCAAAGATTTTTGGACGAGAAAAAGAATGGAAACCAACGGTTCCCAAACCATAGCCTAGGCAAATCAAACCCAATCATTAAGAAAGGTTGTGTCATTGAGAATTTGAGAAACATTCGAAATCGAATGATTCGTATGCTTGTGTTGGTGTTGTTTGGTGAAATTTCTATCAAGTTCTATTGGTTCAAAAATTTTTTGACGAGAAAAAGAATGGAAAACAACGGTTCCCAAACCATAGCCAAGGCAAATCAAACCAATGAATAAGAAAGGTTGTATTACTAAGAATTTGAGAAACATTCGAAATCGCATGATTCGTATGCTTGTGTTTGTGTTGTTTCGTGATCTTTCTATCAAGTTCTATTAGTTCAAAGATTTTTGGACGAGAAAAAGAATGGAAACCAACGGTTCCCAAACTATAGCCTAGGCAAATCAAACCAATCAATAAGAAAGGTTGTGTTATTGAGAATTTGAGAAACATTCGAAATCGCATGATTCGAATGTTTGTGTTGTTTGGTGATTTTTCTACCAAGTTCTATTAGTTCAAAGATTTTTGGACGAGAAAAAGAATGGAAACCAACGGTTCCCAAACCATAGTCAAGGCAAATCAAACGAATGAATAAGAAAGGTTGTATTACTGAGAATTTTAGAAACATTCAAAATCGCATGATTCGTATGCTTTTGTTTGTGTTGTTTATTGATCTTTCTATCAAGTTCTATTAGTTCAAAGATTTTTAGACGAGAAAAAGAATGGAAACCAACGGTTCCCAAACCATATCCTAGGCAAATCAAACCAATCAATAAGAAAGGTTGTGTTATTGAGAATTTGAGAAACATTCGAAATCGCATGATTCGTATGCTTGTGTTTGTGTTGTTTGATGATCTTTCTATCAACGTCTATTAGTTCAAAGATTTTTGGATGAGAAAAAGAATGGAAACCAACGGTTCCCAAACCATAGCCTAGGCAAATCAAACCATTCAATAAGAAAGGTTGCGTCATTGAGAATTTGAGAAACATTCGAAATCGCATGATTCGTATGCTTGTGTTGGTGTTGTTTGGTGATCTTTCTATCAAATACTATTAGTTCAAAGATTTTTTGACGAAAAAAAGAATGGAAAATAACGGTTCCCAAACCATAGCCAAGGCAAATCAAACCAATGAATAAGAAAGGTTGTATTACTGAGAATTTGAGAAACATTCGAAATCGCATGATTCGTATGCTTGTGTTTGTGTTGTTTGGTGATCTTTCTATCAAGTTCTATTAGTTCAAAGATTTTTTGACGAGAAAAAAAATGGAAAACAACAGTTCCCAAACCATAGCCAAGGCAAATCAAACCAATGAATAAGAAAGGTTGTATGACTGAGAATTTAAGAAACATTCAAAATCGCATGATTCGTATGCTTTTGTTTGTGTTGTTTGGTGATCTTTTTATCAAGTTCTATTAGTTCAAAGATTTTTGGATGAGAAAAAGAATGGAAACCAACGGTTCCCAAACCATAGCCTAGGCAAATCAAACCATTCAATAAGAAAGGTTGCGTCATTGAGAATTTGAGAAACATTCGAAATCGCATGATTCGTATGCTTGTGTTGGTGTTGTTTAGTGATCTTTCTATCAAATACTATTAGTTCAAAGATTTTTGGACGAGAAAAAGAATGGAAACCAACGGTTCCCAAACCATAGCCTAGGCAAATCAAACCCAATCAATAAGAAAGGTTGTGTCATTGAGAATTTGAGAAACATTCCAAATCGCATGATTCGTATGCTTGTGTTGGTGTTGTTTGGTGATCTTTCTATGAACTTCTATTAGTTCAAAGATTGTTTGACGAGAAAAAGAATGGAAAACAACGGTTCCCAAACCATAGCCAAGGCAAATCAAACCAATGAATAAGAAAGGATGTATTACTGAGAATTTGAGAAACATTCGAAATCGCATGATTCGTATGCTTGTGTTTGTGTTATTTGGTGATCTTTCTAGCAAGTTCTATTAGTTCAAAGATTTTTTGACGAGAAAAAGAATGGAAAACAACGGTTCCCAAACCATAGCCAAGGCAAATCAAACCAATGAATAAGAAAGGTTGTAGTATTGAGAATTTGAGAAACATTCGAAATCGCATGATTCGTATGCTTGTGTTGTGTTGTTTGGTGATCTTTCTATCAAGTTCTATTAGTTCAAAGATTTTTTGACGAGAAAAAGAATGGAAGCAACGGTTCCCAAACCATAGCCAAGGGAAATCAAACCAATGAATAAGAAAGGTTGTGTTATAGAGAATTTGAGAAACATTCGGAATTGCATGATTCTTATGCTTGTGTTTGTGTTGTTTGGTGATCTTTCTATCAAGTTCTATTAGTTCAAAGATTTTTTGACGAGAAAAAGAATGGAAAACAACGGTTACCAAACCATAGCCAAGGCAAATCAAACCAATGAATAAGAAAGGTTGTATTACTGACAATTTGAGAAACATTCGAAATCGCATGATTCGTATACTTTTGTTTATATTGTTTGGTGATCTTTCTATCAAGTTCTATTAGTTCAAAGATTTTTTGACGAGAAAAAGAATGGAAAACAACGGTTCCAAAACCATAGCCAACGGAAATCAAACCAATGAATAACAAAGGTTGTGTTATTGAGAATTTGAGAAACATTCGAAATCGCATGATTCGTATGCTTGTGTTGGTGTTTTTTCGTGATCTTTCTATCAAGTGCTATTAGTTCAAAGATTTTTTGACGAGAAAAAGAATGGAAACCAACGGTTTCCAAACCATAGCCTTGGCATATCAAACGAATTAATAATAAAGGTTGTGTTATTGAGAATTTGAGAAACATTCGGAATCGCATGATTCGTATGCCTGTGTTGGTGTTGTTTGGTGATCTTTCTATCAAGTTCTATTAGTTCAAAGATTTTTGGACGGAAACCAACGGTTCCCAAACAATACCCTAGGCAAATCAAACCAATCAATAAGAAAGGTTGTGTTATTGAGAATTTGAGAAACATTCGGAATCGCATGATTCGTATGCTTGTGTTTGTGTTGTTTAGTGATCTTTCTATCAAGTTCTATTACTTCAAAGATTTATGGACTAGAAAAAGAATGGAAACCAACGGTTCCCAAACCATAGCCTAGGCAAATCAAACCAATCAATAAGAAAGGTTGTGTTATTGAGAATTTGAGAAACATTCGAAATCACATGATTCGTATGCTTGTGTTTGTGTTGTTTGGTGATCTTTCTATCAAGTTCTATTAGTTCAAAGATTTTTGGACGAGAAAAAGAATGGAAACCAACGGTTGCCAAACCATAGCCTAGGCAAATCAAACCAATCAATAAGAAAGGTTGTACTATTGAGAATTTGAGAAACATTCAAAATCGCATGATTCGTATGCTTGTGTTGGTGTTGTTTGGTGATCTTTCTATCAACCTCTATTAGTTCATTTTTGACGAGAAAAAGAATGGAAAACAACGGTTCCCAAACCATAGCCTTGGCAAATCAAACCAATGAATAAGAAAGGTTATATTACTGAGAATTTGAGAAACATTCGAAATCGCATGATTCGTATGCTTGTGTTGGTGTTGTTTGGTGATCTTTCTATCAAGTTCTATTTGTTCATAGATTTTTTGACCAGAAAAAAAATGGAAACCAACGGTTCCCAAACCATAGCCTAGGCAAATCAAACCAATCAATAATAAAGGTTGTGTTATTGAGAATTTGAGATACATTCAAAATGGCATGATTCGTATGCTTGTGTTTGTGTTGTTTGGTGATCTTTCTATCAAGTTCAATTATTTCAAAGAGTTTTGGACGAGAAAAAGAATGGAAACCAACGGTTCCCAAACCATAGCCTAGGCAAATCAAACCAATCAATAAGAAAGGTTGTGTTATTGAGAATTTGAGAAACATTCGGAATCGCATGATTCGTATGCTTGTGTTGGTGTTGTTTGGTGATCTTTCTATCAAGTTCTATTAGTTCAAAGATTTTTGGACAAGAAAAAGAATGGAAACCAACGGTTCCAAAACCATAGCCTAGGCAAATCAAACCAATCAATAAGAAAGGTTGTGTTATTGAGAATTTGAGAAACATTCGGAATCGCATGATTCGTATGCTTGTGTTTGTGTTGTTTGGTGATCTTTCTATCAAGTTCTATTAGTTCAAAGATTTATGGACTAGAAAAAGAATGGAAACCAACGGTTCCCAAACCATAGCCTAGGCAAATCAAACCAATAAATAAGAAAGGTTGTGTTATTGAGAATTTGAGAAACATTCGAAATCGCATGATTCGTATGGTTGTGTTTGTGTTGTTTGGTGATATTTCTATCAAGTTCTATTAGTTCAAAGATTGTTGGACGAGAAAAAGAATGGAAACCAACGGTTTCCAAACCATAGCCTAGGCAAATCAAACCCAATCAATAAGAAAGGTTGTGTCATTGAGAATTTGAGAAACATTCAAAATCGCATGATTCGTATGCTTGTGTTGGTGTTGTTCGGTGATCTTTCTATCAACTTCTATTAGTTCAAAGAATTTTTAAAGAGAAAAAGAATGGAAAACAACGGTTCCCAAACCATAGCCTTGGCAAATCAAACCAATGAATAAGAAAGGTTGTATTACTGAGAATTTGAGAAACACTCGAAATCGCATGATTCGTATGCTTGTGCTGGTGTTGTTTGGTGATCTTTCTATCAAGTTCTATTTGTTCATAGATTTTTTGACCAGAAAAAAATTGGAAACCAACGGTTCCCAAACACACCTAAGCAAATCAAAGCAATCAATAAGAAAGGTTGTGTTATTGAGAATTTGAGATACATTCGAAATGGCATGATTCGTATGCTTATGTTTGTGTTGTTTGGTGATCTTTCTATCAAGTTCAATTAGTTCAAAGATTTTTGGACGAGAAAAAGAATGGAAACCAACGGTTCCCAAACCATAGCCTAGGCAAATCAAACCAATCAATAAGAAAGGTTGTGTTATTGAGAATTTGAGAAACATTCGGAATCGCATGATTCGTATGCTTGTGTTGGTGTTGTTTGGTGATCTTTCTATCAAGTTCTATTCGTTCAAAGATTTATGGGCCAGAAAAAGAATGGAAACCAACACTTGCCAAACCATAGCCTAGGCAAATCAGACCAATCAATAAGAAAGGTTGTACTATTGAGAATTTGAGAAACATTCGAAATCGCATGATTCGTATGCTTGTGTTTGTGTTGTTTGGTGATCTTTCTATCAAGTTCAATTAGTTCAAAGATTTTTGGACGAGAAAAAGAATGGAAACCAACGGTTCCCAAACCATAGCCTTGGCAAATCAAACCAATCAATAAGAAAGGTTGTGTTATTGAGAATTTGAGAAACATTCGGAATCGCATGATTCGTATGCTTGTGTTGGTGTTGTTTGGTGATCTTTCTATCAAGTTCTATTAGTTCAAAGATTTTTGGACAAGAAAAAGAATGGAAACCAACGGTTCCCAAACCATAGCCTAGGCAAACCAAACCAATCAATAAGAAAGGTTGTGTTATTGAGAATTTGAGAAACATTCTGAATCGCATGATTCGTATGCTTGTGTTTGTGTTGTTTGGTGATCTTTCTATAGAGTTCTCTTAGTTCAAAGATTTATGGACTAGAAAAAGAATGGAAAACAACGGTTCCCAAACCATAGCCTAGGCAAATCAAACCAATCAATAAGAAAGGTTGTGTTATTGAGAATTTGAGAAACATTCGGAATGCATGATTCGTATGCTTGTGTTTGTGTTGTTTGGTGATCTTTCTATAAAGTTCTATTAGTTCAAAGATTTATTGGCCAGAAAAAGAATGGAAACCAACACTTGCCAAACCATAGCCTAGGCAAATCAAACCAATCAATAAGAAAGGTTGTACTATTGAGAATTTGAGAAACATTCGAAATCGCATGATTCGTATGCTTGTGTTTGTTTTGTTTGGTGATCTTTCTATCAAGTTCAATTAGTTCAATGATTTATGGACCAGAAAAATAATGGAAACCAACGGTTCCCAAACCATAGCCTAGGCAAATCAAACCAATCAATAAAAAAGGTTGTATTATTGAGAATTTGAGAAACATTCGAAATCGCATGATTCGTATGCTTGTGTTTGTGTTGTTTGGTGATGTTTCTATCAAGTTCAATTAGCTCAAAGATTTTTCGACGAGAAAAAGAATGGAAACCAACGGTTTCCAAACCATAGCCTAGGCAAATCAAACCAATCAATAAGAAAGGTTGTGTTATTGAGAATTTGAGAAACATTAGAAATCGCATGATTCGTATGCTTGTGTTTGTGATGTTTGGTGATCTTTCTATCAAGTTCAATTAGTTCAAAGATTTATGGACCAGAGAAATAATGGAAACCAACGGTTCCGAAACCATAGCCTAGGCAAATCAAACCAATCAATAAAAAAGGTTGTATTATTGAGAATTTGAGAAACATTCAAAATCGCATGATTCGTATGCTTGTGTTTGTGTTGTTTGGTGATGTTTCTATCAAGTTCACTTAGCTCAAAGATTTTTCGACGAGAAAAAGAATGGAAACCAACGGTTTCCAAACCATAGCCTAGGCAAATCAAACCAATCAATAAGAAAGGTTGTGTTATTGAGAATTTGAGAAACATTAGAAATCGCATGATTCGTATGCTTGTGTTTGTGTTGTTTGGTGATCTTTCTATCAAGTTCTATTAGTTCAAAGATTTTTGGACAAGAAAAAGAATGGAAACCAACGGTTCCCAAACCATATCCTAGGCAAATCAAACCAATCAATAAGAAAGGTTGTGTTATAGAGAATTTGAGAAACATTCGGAATCGCATGATTCGTATGCTTGTGTTTGTGTTGTTTGGTGATCTTTCTATCAAGTTCTATTAGTTCAAAGATTTATGGACTAGAAAAAGAATGGAAAACAACGGTTCCCAAACCATAGCCTAGGCAAATCAAACCAATCAATAAGAAAGGTTGTGTTATTGAGAATTTGAGAAACATTCGAAATCGCATGATTCGTATGCTTGTGTTTGTGATGTTTGGTGATCTTTCTATCAAGTTCTATTAGTTCAAAGATTTATGGACCAGAAAAAGAATGGAAACCAACGGTTCCCAAACCATAGCCTAGGCAAATCAAACCAATCAATAAAAAAGGTTGTATTATTGAGAATTTGAGAAACATTCGAAATCGCATGATTCGTATGCTTGTGTTTGTGTTGTTTGGTGATCTTTCTATCAAGTTCTATTAGTTCAAAGATTTTTGGACGAGATAAAGAATGGAAAGCAATGGTTGCCAAACCATAGCCTAGGCAAATCAAACCAATCAATAAGAAAGGTTGTACTATTGAGAATTTGAGAAACATTCAAAATCGCATGATTCGTATGCTTGTGTTGGTGTTGTTTGGTGATCTTTCTATCAACTTCTATTAGTTCAAAGAATTTTTGACGAGAAAAAGAATGGAAAACAACGGTTCCCAAACCATAGCCTTGGCAAATCAAACCAATGAATAAGAAAGGTTGTATTACTGAGAATTTGAGAAACACTCGAAATCGCATGATTCGTATGCTTGTGCTGGTGTTGTTTGGTGATCTTTCTATCAAGTTCTATTTGTTCATAGATTTTTTGACCAGAAAAAAATTGGAAACCAACGGTTCCCAAACCATAGCCTAGGCAAATCAAAGCAATCAATAAGAAAGGTTGTGTTATTGAGAAATTGAGATACATTCGAAATGGCATGATTCGTATTCTTATGTTTGTGTTGTTTGGTGATCTTTCTATCAAGTTCAATTAGTTCAAAGATTTTTGGACGAGAAAAAGAATGGAAACCAACGGTTCCCAAACCATAGCCTAGGCAAATCAAACCAATCAATAAGAAAGGTTGTGTTATTGAGAATTTGAGAAACATTCGGAATCGCATGATTCGTATGCTTGTGTTGGTGTTGTTTGGTGATCTTTCTATCAAGTTCTATTAGTTCAAAGATTTATGGGCCAGAAAAAGAATGGAAACCAACACTTGCCAAACCATAGCCTAGGCAAATCAAACCAATCAATAAGAAAGGTTGTACTATTGAGAATTTGAGAAACATTCGAAATCGCATGATTCGTATGCTTGTGTTTGTGTTGTTTGGTGATCTTTCTATCAAGTTCAATTTGTTCAAAGATTTTTGGACGAGAAAAAGAATGGAAACCAACGGTTCCCAAACCATAGCCTTGGCAAATCAAACCAATCAATAAGAAAGGTTGTGTTATTGAGAATTTGAGAAACATTCGGAATCGTATGATTCGTATGCTTGTGTTGGTGTTGTTTGGTGATCTTTCTATCAAGTTCTATTAGTTCAAAGATTTATGGACTAGAAAAAGAATGGAAAACAACGGTTCCCAAACCATAGCCTAGGCAAATCAAACCAATCAATAAGAAAGGTTGTGTTATTGAGAATTTGAGAAACATTCGAAATCGCATGATTCGTATGCTTGTGTTTGTGATGTTTGGTGATCTTTCTATCAAGTTCTATTAGTTCAAAGATTTTTGGACGAGATAAAGAATGGAAACCAACGGTTGCCAAACCATAGCCTAGGCAAATCAAACCAATCAATAAGAAAGGTTGTACTATTGAGAATTTGAGAAACATTCAAAATCGCATGATTCGTATGCTTGTGTTGGTGTTGTTTGGTGATCTTTCTATCAACTTCTATTAGTTTAAAGAAGTTTTGACGAGAAAAAGAATGGAAACCAACGGTTCCCAAACCATGACCTAGGCAAATCAAACCAATCAATAAGAAAGTTTGTGTTATTGGGAATTTGAGAAACATTCTGAATCGCATGATTCGTATGCTTGTGTTTGTGTTGTTTGGTGATCTTTCTATCAAGTTCTCTTAGTTCAAAGATTTATGGACTAGAAAAAGAATGGAAAACAACGGTTCCCAAACCATAGCCTAGGCAAATCAAACCAATCAATAAGAAAGGTTGTGTTATTGAGAATTTGAGAAACATTCGGAATGCATGATTCGTATGCTTGTGTTTGTGTTGTTTGGTGATCTTTCTATCAAGTTCTATTAGTTCAAAGATTTATTGGCCAGAAAAAGAATGGAAACCAACACTTGCCAAACCATAGCCTAGGCAAATCAAACCAATCAATAAGAAAGGTTGTACTATTGAGAATTTGAGAAACATTCGAAATCGCATGATTCGTATGCTTGTGTTTGTTTTGTTTGGTGATCTTTCTATCAAGTTCAATTAGTTCAAAGATTTTTGGACGAGAAAAAGAATGGAAACCAACGGTTCCCAAACCATAGCCTTGGCAAATCAAACCAATCAATAAGAAAGGTTGTGTTATTGAGAATTTGAGAAACATTCGGAATCGCATGATGCGTATGCTTGTGTTGGTGTTGTTTGGTGATCTTTCTATCAAGTTCTATTAGTTCAAAGATTTATGGACTAGAAAAAGAATGGAAACAACCACTTGCCAAACCATAGCCTAGGCAAATCAAACCAATCAATAAGAAAGGTTGTATTATTGAGAATTTGAGAAACATTCGAAATCGCATGATTCGTATGCTTGTGTTTGTGTTGTTTAGTGATCTTTCTATCAAGTTCAATTAGTTCAAAGATTTTTGGACGAGAAAAAGAATGGAAACCAACACTTGCCAAACCATAGCCTTGGCAAATCAAAACAATGAATAAGAAAGGTTGTATTACTGAGAATTTGAGAAGCATTCGAAATCGCATGATTCATATGCTTGTGCTGGTGTTGTTTGGTGATCTTTCTATCAAGTTCTATTTGTTCATAGATTTTTTGACCAGAAAAAAAATGGAAACCAACGGTTCCCAAACCATAGCCTAGGCAAATCAAACCAATCAATAAGAAAGGTTGTGTTATTGAGAATTTGAGATACATTCGAAATGGCATGATTCGTATGCTTATGTTTGTGTTGTTTGGTGATCTTTCTATCAAGTTCAATTAGTTCAAAGATTTTTGGACGAGAAAAAGAATGGAAACCAACGGTTCCCAAACCATAGCCTAGGCAAATCAAACCAATCAATAAGAAAGGTTGTGTTATTGAGAATTTGAGAAACATTCGGAATCGCATGATTCGTATGCTTGTGTTGGTGTTGTTTGGTGATCTTTCTATCAAGTTCTATTAGTTCAAAGATTTATGGGCCAGAAAAAGAATGGAAACCAACACTTGCCAAACCATAGCCTAGGCAAATCAAACCAATCAATAAGAAAGGTTGTACTATTGAGAATTTGAGAAACATTCGAAATCGCATGATTCGTATGCTTGTGTTTGTGTTGTTTGGTGATCTTTCTATCAAGTTCAATTAGTTCAAAGATTTTTGGACGAGAAAAAGAATGGAAACCAATGGTTCCCAAACCATAGCCTTGGCAAATCAAACCAATCAATAAGAAAGGTTGTGTTATTGAGAATTTGAGAAACATTCGGAATCGTATGATTCGTATGCTTGTATTGGTGTTGTTTGGTGATCTTTCTATCAAGTTCTATTAGTTCAAAGATTTATGGACTAGAAAAAGAATGGAAACCAACGGTTCCCAAACCATAGCCTAGGCAAATCAAACCAATCAATAAGAAAGGTTGTGTTATTGAGAATTTGAGATACATTCGAAATGGCATGATTCGTATGCTTATGTTTGTGTCGTTTGGTGATCTTTCTATCAAGTTCAATTAGTTTAAAGATTTTTGGACAAGAAAAAGAATGGAAACCAACGGTTCCCAAACCATAGCCTAGGCAAATCAAAGCAATCAATAAGAAAGGTTGTGTTATTGAGAATTTGAGAAACATTCGGAATCGCATGATTCGTATGCTTGTGTTGGTGTTGTTTGGTGATCTTTCTATCAAGTTCTATTAGTTCAAAGATTTATGGGCCAGAAAAAGAATGGAAACCAACACTTGCCAAACCATAGCCTAGGCAAATCAAACCAATCAATAAGAAAGGTTGTACTATTGAGAATTTGAGAAACATTCGAAATCGCATGATTCGTATGCTTGTGTTTGTGTTGTTTGGTGATCTTTCTATCAAGTTCAATTAATTCAAAGATTTTTGGACGAGAAAAAGAATGGGAACCAACGGTTCCCAAACCATAGCCTTGGCAAATCAAACCAATCAATAAGAAAGGTTGTGTTATTGAGAATTTGAGAAACATTCGGAATCGTATGATTCGTATGCTTGTGTTGGTGTTGTTTGGTGATCTTTCTATCAAGTTCTATTAGTTCAAAGATTTATGGACTAGAAAAAGAATGGAAAACAACGGTTCCCAAACCATAGCCTAGGCAAATCAAACCAATCAATAAGAAAGGTTGTGTTATTGAGAATTTGAGAAACATTCGAAATCGCATGATTCGTATGCTTGTGTTTGTGATGTTTGGTGATCTTTCTATCAAGTTCTATTAGTTCAAAGATTTTTGGACGAGATAAAGAATGGAAACCAACGGTTGCCAAACCATAGCCTAGGCAAATCAAACCAATCAATAAGAAAGGTTGTACTATTGAGAATTTGAGAAACATTCAAAATCGCATGATTCGTATGCTTGTGTTGGTGTTGTTTGGTGATCTTTCTATCAACTTCTATTAGTTTAAAGAAGTTTTGACGAGAAAAAGAATGGAAACCAACGGTTCCCAAACCATGACCTAGGCAAATCAAACCAATCAATAAGAAAGTTTGTGTTATTGGGAATTTGAGAAACATTCTGAATCGCATGATTCGTATGCTTGTGTTTGTGTTGTTTGGTGATCTTTCTATCAAGTTCTCTTAGTTCAAAGATTTATGGACTAGAAAAAGAATGGAAAACAACGGTTCCCAAACCATAGCCTAGGCAAATCAAACCAATCAATAAGAAAGGTTGTGTTATTGAGAATTTGAGAAACATTCGGAATGCATGATTCGTATGCTTGTGTTTGTGTTGTTTGGTGATCTTTCTATCAAGTTCTATTAGTTCAAAGATTTATTGGCCAGAAAAAGAATGGAAACCAACACTTGCCAAACCATAGCCTAGGCAAATCAAACCAATCAATAAGAAAGGTTGTACTATTGAGAATTTGAGAAACATTCGAAATCGCATGATTCGTATGCTTGTGTTTGTTTTGTTTGGTGATCTTTCTATCAAGTTCAATTAGTTCAAAGATTTTTGGACGAGAAAAAGAATGGAAACCAACGGTTCCCAAACCATAGCCTTGGCAAATCAAACCAATCAATAAGAAAGGTTGTGTTATTGAGAATTTGAGAAACATTCGGAATCGCATGATGCGTATGCTTGTGTTGGTGTTGTTTGGTGATCTTTCTATCAAGTTCTATTAGTTCAAAGATTTATGGACTAGAAAAAGAATGGAAACAACCACTTGCCAAACCATAGCCTAGGCAAATCAAACCAATCAATAAGAAAGGTTGTATTATTGAGAATTTGAGAAACATTCGAAATCGCATGATTCGTATGCTTGTGTTTGTGTTGTTTAGTGATCTTTCTATCAAGTTCAATTAGTTCAAAGATTTTTGGACGAGAAAAAGAATGGAAACCAACACTTGCCAAACCATAGCCTTGGCAAATCAAACCAATGAATAAGAAAGGTTGTATTACTGAGAATTTGAGAAGCATTCGAAATCGCATGATTCATATGCTTGTGCTGGTGTTGTTTGGTGATCTTTCTATCAAGTTCTATTTGTTCATAGATTTTTTGACCAGAAAAAAAATGGAAACCAACGGTTCCCAAACCATAGCCTAGGCAAATCAAACCAATCAATAAGAAAGGTTGTGTTATTGAGAATTTGAGATACATTCGAAATGGCATGATTCGTATGCTTATGTTTGTGTTGTTTGGTGATCTTTCTATCAAGTTCAATTAGTTCAAAGATTTTCTGACGAGAAAAAGAATGAAAACCAACGGTTCCCAAACCATAGCCTAGGCAAATCAAACCAATCAATAAGAAAGGTTGTGTTATTGAGAATTTGAGAAACATTCGGAATCGCATGATTCGTATGCTTGTGTTGGTGTTGTTTGGTGATCTTTCTATCAAGTTCTATTAGTTCAAAGATTTATGGGCCAGAAAAAGAATGGAAACCAACACTTGTCAAACCATAGCCTAGGCAAATCAAACCAATCAATAAGAAAGGCTGTACTATTGAGAATTTGAGAAACATTCGAAATCGCATGATTCGTATGCTTGTGTTTGTGTTGTTTGGTGATCTTTCTATCAAGTTCAATTAGTTCAAAGATTTTTGGACGAGAAAAAGAATGGAAACCAATGGTTCCCAAACCATAGCCTTGGCAAATCAAACCAATCAATAAGAAAGGTTGTGTTATTGAGAATTTGAGAAACATTCGGAATCGTATGATTCGTATGCTTGTATTGGTGTTGTTTGGTGATCTTTCTATCAAGTTCTATTAGTTCAAAGATTTATGGACTAGAAAAAGAATGGAAACCAACGGTTCCCAAACCATAGCCTAGGCAAATCAAACCAATCAATAAGAAAGGTTGTGTTATTGAGAATTTGAGATACATTCGAAATGGCATGATTCGTATGCTTATGTTTGTGTTGTTTGGTGATCTTTCTATCAAGTTCAATTAGTTTAAAGATTTTTGGACGAGAAAAAGAATGGAAACCAACGGTTCCCAAACCATAGCCTAGGCAAATCAAACCAATCAATAAGAAAGGTTGTGTTATTGAGAATTTGAGATACATTCGATATGGCATGATTCGTTTGCTTATGTTTGTGTTGTTTGGTGATCTTTCTATCAAGTTCAATTAGTTCAAAGATTTTTGGACGAGAAAAAGAATCGAAACCAACGGTTCCCAAACTATAGCCTAGGCAAATCAAACCAATCAATAAGAAAGGTTGTGTTATTGAGAATTTGAGAAACATTCTGAATCGCATGATTCGTATGCTTGTGTTTGTGTTGTTTTGTGATCTTTCTATCAAGTTCTCTTAGTTCAAAGATTTATGGACTAGAAAAAGAATGGAAAACAACGGTTCCCAAACCATAGCCTAGGCAAATCAAACCAATCAATAAGAAAGGTTGTGTTATTGAGAATTTGAGAAACATTCGGAATGCATGATTCGTATGCTTGTGTTTGTGTTGTTTGGTGATCTTTCTATCAAGTTCTATTAGTTCAAAGATTTATGGGCCAGAAAAAGAATGGAAACCAACACTTGCCAAACCATAGCCTAGGCAAATCAAACCAATCAATAAGAAAGGTTGTACTATTGAGAATTTGAGAAACATTCGAAATCGCATGATTCGTATGCTTGTGTTTGTGTTGTTTGGTGATCTTTCTATCAAGTTCAATTAGTTCAAAGATTTTTGGACGAGAAAAAGAATGGAAACCAACGGTTCCCAAACCATAGCCTTGGCAAATCAAACCAATCAATAAGAAAGGTTGTGTTATTGAGAATTTGAGAAACATTCGGAATCGCATGATGCGTATGCTTGTGTTGGTGTTGTTTGGTGATCTTTCTATCAAGTTCTATTAGTTCAAAGATTTATGGACTAGAAAAAGAATGGAAACAACCACTTGCCAAACCATAGCCTAGGCAAATCAAACCAATCAATAAGAAAGTTTGTATTATTGAGAATTTGAGAAACATTCGAAATCGCATGATTCGTATGCTTGTCTTTGTGTTGTTTAGTGATCTTTCTATCAAGTTCAATTAGTTCAAAGATTTTTGGACGAGAAAAAGAATGGAAACCAACGGTTCCCAAACCATAGCCTAGGCAAATCAAACCAATCAATAAGAAAGGTTGTGTTATTGAGAATTTGAGAAACATTCTGAATCGCATGATTCGTATGCTTGTGTTTGAGTTGTTTGGTGATCTTTCTATCAAGTTCTATTAGTTCAAAGATTTATGGACTAGAAAAAGAATGGAAACAACCACTTGCCAAACCATAGCCTAGGCAAATCAAACCAGTCAATAAGAAAGGTTGTATTATTGAGAATTTGAGAAACATTCGAAATCGCATGATTCGTATGCTTGTGTTTGTGTTGTTTAGTGATCTTTCTATCAAGTTCAATTAGTTCAAAGATTTTTGGACGAGAAAAAGAATGGAAACCAACGGTTTCCAAACCATAGCCTTGGGAAATCAAACGAATCAATAATAAAGGTTGTGTTATTGAGAATTTGAGAAACATTCGAAATCGCATGATTCGTATGCTTGTGTTTGTGTTGTTTAGTGATCTTTCTATCAAGTTCTATTAGTTCAAAGATTTTTGGACGAGAAAAAGAATGGAAACCAACGGTTGCCAAACCATAGCCTAGGCAAATCAAACCAATCAATACGAAAGGTTGTACTATTGAGAATTTGAGAAACATTCAAAATCGCATGATTCGTATGCTTGTGTTGGTGTTGTTTGGTGATCTTTCTATCAACTTCTATTAGTTCAAAGAATTTTTGACGAGAAAAAGAATGGAAAACAACGGTTCCCAAACCATAGCCTTGACAAATCAAACCAATGAATAAGAAAGGTTGTATTACTGAGAATTTGAGAAACATTCGAAATCGCATGATTCGTATGCTTGTGCTGGTGTTGTTTGGTGATCTTTCTATCAAGTTCTATTTGTTCATAGATTTTTTGACCAGAAAAAAATTGGAAACCAACGGTTCCCAAACCATAGCCTAGGCAAATCAAACCAATCAATAAGAAAGGTTGTGTTATTGAGAATTTGAGATACATTCGAAATGGCATGATTCGTATGCTTATGTTTGTGTTGTTTGGTGATCTTTCTATCAAGTTCAATTAGTTTAAAGATGTTTGGACGAGAAAAAGAATGGAAACCAACGGTTCCCAAACCATAGCCTAGGCAAATCAAACCAATCAATAAGAAAGGTTGTGTTATTGAGAATTTGAGAAACATTCGGAATCGCATGATTCGTATGCTTGTGTTGGTGTTGTTTGGTGATCTTTCTATCAAGTTCTATTAGTTCAAAGATTTATGGGCCAGAAAAAGAATGGAAACCAACACTTGCCAAACCATAGCTTAGGCAAATCAAACCAATCAATAAGAAAGGTTGTACTATTCAGAATTTGAGAAACATTCGAAATCGCATGATTCGTATGCTTGTGTTTGTGTTGTTTGGTGATCTTTCTCTCAAGTTCAATTAGTTCAAAGATTTTGGGACGAGAAAAAGAATGGAAACCAACGGTTTCCAAACCATAGCCTTGGGAAATCAAACGAATCAATAAGAAAGGTTGTGTTATTGAGAATTTGAGATACATTCGAAATGGCATGATTCGTATGCTTATGTTTGTGTTGTTTGGTGATCTTTCTATCAAGTTCAATTAGTTTAAAGATGTTTGGACGAGAAAAAGAATGGAAACCAACGGTTCCCAAACCATAGCCTAGGCAAATCAAACCAATCAATAAGAAAGGTTGTGTTATTGAGAATTTGAGAAACATTCGAAATCGCATGATTCGATTGCTTGTGTTTGTGATGTTTGGTGATCTTTCTATCAAGTTCTATTAGTTCAAAGATTTATGGACTAGAAAAAGAATGGAAACCAACACTTGCCAAACCATAGCCTTGGCAAATCAAACCAATGAATAAGAAAGGTTGTATTACTGAGAATTTGAGAAACATTCGAAATCGCATGATTCGTATGCTTGTGCTGGTGTTGTTTGGTGATCTTTCTATCAAGTTCTATTTGTTCATAGATTTTTTGACCAGAAAAAAATGGAAACCAACGGTTCCCAAACCATAGCCTAGGCAAATCAAACCAATCAATAAGATAGGTTGTGTTATTGAGAATTTGAGATACATTCGAAATGGCATGATTCGTATACTTATGTTTGTGTTGTTTGGTGATCTTTCTATCAAGTTCAATTAGTTCAAAGATTTTTGGACGAGAAAGAGAATGGAAACCAACGGTTCCCAAAACATAGCCTAGGCAAATCAAACCAATCAATAAGAAAGGTTGTGTTATTGAGAATTTGAGAAACATTCGGAATCGCATGATTCGTATGCTTGTGTTGGTGTTGTTTGGTGATCTTTCTATCAAGTTCTATTAGTTCAAAGATTTTTGGACAAGAAAAAGAATGGAAACCAACTGTTCCCAAACCATGACCTAGGCAAATCAAACCAATCAATAAGAAAGGTTGTGTTATTGGGAATTTGAGAAACATTCGGAATCGCATGATTCGTATGCTTGTGTTTGTGTTGTTTGGTGATCTTTCTATCAAGTTCTCTTAGTTCAAAGATTTATGGACTAGAAAAAGAATGGAAAACAACGGTTCCCAAACCATAGCCTAGGCAAATCAAACCAATCAATAAGAAAGGTTGTGTTATTGAGAATTTGAGAAACATTCGGAATGCATGATTCGTATGCTTGTGTTTGTGTTGTTTGGTGATGTTTCTATCAAGTTCTATTGGTTCAAAAATTTATGGACTAGAAAAAGAATGGAAACAAACACTTGCCAAACCATAGCCTAGGCAAATCAAACCAATTAATAAGAAAGGTTGTACTATTGAGAATTTGAGAAACATTCGAAATCGCATGATTCGTATGCTTGTGTTTGTGTTGTTTGGTGATCTTTCTATCAAGTTCAATTAGTTCAAAGATTTTTGGATGAGAAAAAGAATGGAAACCAACGGTTCCCAAACCATAGCCTTGGCAAATCAAACCAATTTAAGAAAGGTTGTGTTATTGAGAATTTGAGAAACATTCGGAATCGCATGATTCGTATGCTTGTGTTGGTGTTGTTTGGTGATCTTTCTATCAAGTTCTATTAGTTCAAAGATTTATGGACTAGAAAAAGAATGGAAAACAACGGTTCCCAAATTATAGCCTAGGCAAATCAAACCAATCAATAAGAAAGGTTGTGTTATTGAGAATTTGAGAAACATTCGAAATCGCATGATTCGTATGCTTGTGTTTGTGATGTTTGGTGATCTTTCTATCAAGTTCTATTAGTTCAAAGATTTATGGACCAGAAAAAGAATGGAAACCAACACTTGCCAAACCATAGCCTAGGCAAATCAAACCAATCATTAAAAAAGGTTGTATTATTGAGAATTTGGGAAACATTCGAAATCGCATGATTCGTATGCTTGTGTTTGTGTTGTTTGGTGATGTTTCTATCAAGTTCAATTAGCTCAAAGATTTTTCGACGAGAAAAAGAATGGAAACCAACGGTTTCCAAACCATAGCCTTGGCAAATCAAACGAATCAATAAGAAAGGTTGTGTGATTGAGAATTTAAGAAACATTCGGAATCGCATGATTCGTATGCCTATGTTGGTGTTGGTTGGTGATCTTTCTATCAAGTTCTATTAGTTCAAAGATTTTTGGACGAGAAAAAGAATGGAAACCAACGGTTCCCAAACCATAGCCTAGGCAAATCAAACCAATCAATAAGAAAGGTTGTGTTATTGAGAATTTGAGAAACATTCGGAATCGCATGATTCGTATGCTTGTGTTTGTGTTGTTTGGTGATCTTTCTATCAAGTTCTATTAGTTCAAAGATTTATGGACTAGAAAAAGAATGGAAACAACCACTTGCCAAACCATAGCCTAGGCAAATCAAACCAGTCAATAAGAAAGGTTGTATTATTGAGAATTTGAGAAACATTCGAAATCGCATGATTCGTATGCTTGTGTTTGTGTTGTTTAGTGATCTTTCTATCAAGTTCAATTAGTTCAAAGATTTTTGGACGAGAAAAAGAATGGAAACCAGCGGTTTCCAAACCATAGCCTTGGCAAATCAAACGAATCAATAATAAAGGTTGTGTTATTGAGAATTTGAGAAACATTCGGAATCGCATGATTCGTATGCCTGTGTTGGTGTTGTTTGGTGATCTTTCTATCAAGTTCTATTAGTTCAAAGATTTTTGGACGGAAACCAACGGTTCCCAAACCATAGCCTAGGCAAATCAAACCAATCAGTAAGAAAGGTTGTGTTATTGAGAATTTGAGAAACATTCGGAATCGCATGATTCGTATGCTTGTGTTTGTGTTGTTTAGTGATCTTTCTATCAAGTTCTATTAGCTCAAAGATTTTTTGACGAGAAAAAGAATGGAAACCAACGCTTTCCAAACCATAGCCTTGGCAAATCAAACGAATCAATAAGAAAGGTTGTGTTATTGAGAATTTGAGAAACATTCGGAATCGCATGATTCGTATGCCTGTGTTGGTGTTGTATGGTGATCTTTCTATCAAGTTATATTAGTTCAAATATTTTTGGACGAGAAAAAGAATGGAAACCAACGGTTCCCAAACCATAGCCTAGGCAAATCAAACCAATCAATAAGAAAGGTTGTGTTATTGAGAATTTGAGAAACATTCGGAATCGCATGATTCGTATGCTTGTGTTTGTGTTGTTTGGTGATCTTTCTATCGAGTTCTATTAGTTCAAAGATTTATGGACTAGAAAAAGAATGGAAACAACCACTTGCGAAACCATAGCCTAGGCAAATCAAACCAATCAATAAGTAAGGTTGTATTATTGAGAATTTGAGAAACATTCGAAATCGCATGATTCGTATGCTTGTGTTTGTGTTGTTTAGTGATCTTTCTATCAAGTTCAATTAGTTCAAAGATTTTTGGACGAGAAAAAGAATGGAAACCAACGGTTTCCAAACCATAGCCTTGGGAAATCAAACGAATCAATAATGAAGGTTGTGTTATTGAGAATTTGAGAAACATTCGAAATCGCATGATTCGTGTGCTTGTGTTTGTGTTGTTTGGTGATCTTTCTATCAAGTTCTATTAGCTCAAAGATTTTTGGACGAGAAAAAGAATGGAAACCAACGGTTTCCAAACCATAGCCTTGGCAAATCAAACGAATCAATAATAAAGGTTGTGTTATTGAGAATTTGAGATACATTCGGAATCGCATGATTCGTATGCCTGTGTTGGTGTTGTTTGGTGATCTTTGTATCAAGTTCTATTAGTTCAAAGATTTTTGGACGGAAAACAACGGTTCCCAAACCATAGCCTAGGCAAATCAAACCAATCAATAAGAAAGGTTGTGTTATTGAGAATTTGAGAAACATTCGAAATCGCATGATTCGTATGCTTGTGTTTGTGATGTTTGGTGATCTTTCTATCAAGTTCTATTAGTTTAAAGATTTATGGACCAGAAAGAGAATGGAAACCAACACTTGCCAAACCATAGCCTAGGCAAATCAAACCAATCAATAAAAAAGGTTGTATTATTGAGAATTTGGGAAACATTCGAAATCGCATGATTCGTATGCTTGTGTTTGTGTTGTTTGGTGATGTTTCTATCAAGTTCAATTAGCTCAAAGATTTTTCGACCAGAAAAAGAATGGAAACCAACGGTTTCCAAACCATAGCCTTGGCAAATCAAACGAATCAATAAGAAAGGTTGTGTGATTGAGAATTTGAGAAACATTCGGAATCGCATGATTCGTATGCCTGTGTTGGTGTTGTTTGGTGATCTTTCTATCGAGTTCTATTAGTTCAAAGATTTTTGGACGAGAAAAAGAGTGGAAACCAACGGTTCCCAAACCATAGCCTAGGCAAATCAAACCAATCAATAAGAAAGGTTGTGTTATTGAGAATTTGAGAAACATTCGGAATCGCATGATTCGTATGCTTGTGTTTGTGTTGTTTGGTGATCTTTCTATCAAGTTCTATTAGTTCAAAGATTTATGGACTAGAAAAAGAATGGAAACAACCACTTGCCAAACCATAGCCTAGGCAAATCAAACCAGTCAATAAGAAAGGTGGTATTATTGAGAATTTGAGAAACATTCGAAATCGCATGATTCGTATGCTTGTGTTTGTGTTGTTTAGTGATCTTTCTATCAAGTTCAATTAGTTCAAAGATTTTTGGACGAGAAAAAGAATGGAAACCAACGGTTTCCAAACCATAGCCCTTGCAAATCAAACGAATCAATAATAAAGGTTGTGTTATTGAGAATTTGAGAAACATTCGGAATCGCATGATTCGTATGCCTGTGTTGGTGTTGTTTGGTGATCTTTCTATCAAGTTCTATTAGTTCAAAGATTTTTGGACGGAAACCAACGGTTCCCAAACCATAGCCTAGGCAAATCAAACCAATCAATAAGAAAGGTTGTGTTATTGAGAATTTGAGAAACATTCGAAATCGCATGATTCGTATGCTTGTGTTTGTGTTGTTTAGTGATCTTTCTATCAAGTTCTATTAGCTCAAAGATTTTTCGACGAGAAAAAGAATGGAAACCAACGGTTTCCAAACCATAGCCCTGGCAAATCAAACGAATCAATAAGAAAGGTTGTGTTATTGAGAATTTGAGAAACATTCGGAATCGCATGATTCGTATGCCTGTGTTGGTGTTGTTTGGTGATCTTTCTATCAAGTTCTATTAGTTCAAAGATTTTTGGACGAGAAAAAGAATGGAAACCAACGGTTCCCAAACCATAGCCTAGGCAAATCAAACCAATCAATAAGAAAGGTTGTGTTATTAAGAATTTGAGAAACATTCGGAATCGCATGATTCGTATGCTTGTGTTTGTGTTGTTTGGTGATCTTTCTATCGAGTTCTATTAGTTCAAAGATTTATGGACTAGAAAAAGAATGGAAACAACCACTTGCCAAACCATAGCCTAGGCAAATCAAACCAGTCAATAAGAAAGGTGGTATTATTGAGAATTTGAGAAACATTCGAAATCGCATGATTCGTATGCTTGTGTTTGTGTTGTTTAGTGATCTTTCTATCAAGTTCAATTAGTTCAAAGATTTTTGGACGAGAAAAAGAATGGAAACCAACGGTTTCCAAACCATAGCCCTTGCAAATCAAACGAATCAATAATAAAGGTTGTGTTATTGAGAATTTGAGAAACATTCGGAATCGCATGATTCGTATGCCTGTGTTGGTGTTGTTTGGCGATCTTTCTATCAAGTTCTATTAGTTCAAAGATTTTTGGACGGAAACCAACGGTTCCCAAACCATAGCCTAGGCAAATCAAACCAATCAATAAGAAAGGTTGTGTTATTGAGAATTTGAGAAACATTCGAAATCGCATGATTCGTATGCTTGTGTTTGTGTTGTTTAGTGATCTTTCTATCAAGTTCTATTAGCTCAAAGATTTTTCGACGAGAAAAAGAATGGAAACCAACGGTTTCCAAACCATAGCCTTGGCAAATCAAACGAATCAATAAGAAAGGTTGTGTGATTGAGAATTTAAGAAACATTCGGAATCGCATGATTCGTATGCCTATGTTGGTGTTGGTTGGTGATCTTTCTATCAAGTTCTATTAGTTCAAAGATTTTTGGACGAGAAAAAGAATGGAAACCAACGGTTCCCAAACCATAGCCTAGGCAAATCAAACCAATCAATAAGAAAGGTTGTGTTATTGAGAATTTGAGAAACATTCGGAATCGCATGATTCGTATGCTTGTGTTTGTGTTGTTTGGTGATCTTTCTATCAAGTTCTATTAGTTCAAAGATTTATGGACTAGAAAAAGAATGGAAACAACCACTTGCCAAACCATAGCCTAGGCAAATCAAACCAGTCAATAAGAAAGGTTGTATTATTGAGAATTTGAGAAACATTCGAAATCGCATGATTCGTATGCTTGTGTTTGTGTTGTTTAGTGATCTTTCTATCAAGTTCAATTAGTTCAAAGATTTTTGGACGAGAAAAAGAATGGAAACCAGCGGTTTCCAAACCATAGCCTTGGCAAATCAAACGAATCAATAATAAAGGTTGTGTTATTGAGAATTTGAGAAACATTCGGAATCGCATGATTCGTATGCCTGTGTTGGTGTTGTTTGGTGATCTTTCTATCAAGTTCTATTAGTTCAAAGATTTTTGGACGGAAACCAACGGTTCCCAAACCATAGCCTACGCAAATCAAACCAATCAGTAAGAAAGGTTGTGTTATTGAGAATTTGAGAAACATTCGGAATCGCATGATTCGTATGCTTGTGTTTGTGTTGTTTAGTGATCTTTCTATCAAGTTCTATTAGCTCAAAGATTTTTTGACGAGAAAAAGAATGGAAACCAACGCTTTCCAAACCATAGCCTTGGCAAATCAAACGAATCAATAAGAAAGGTTGTGTTATTGAGAATTTGAGAAACATTCGGAATCGCATGATTCGTATGCCTGTGTTGGTGTTGTATGGTGATCTTTCTATCAAGTTATATTAGTTCAAATATTTTTGGACGAGAAAAAGAATGGAAACCAACGGTTCCCAAACCATAGCCTAGGCAAATCAAACCAATCAATAAGAAAGGTTGTGTTATTGAGAATTTTAGAAACATTCGGAATCGCATGATTCGTATGCTTGTGTTTGTGTTGTTTGGTGATCTTTCTATCGAGTTCTATTAGTTCAAAGATTTATGGACTAGAAAAAGAATGGAAACAACCACTTGCGAAACCATAGCCTAGGCAAATCAAACCAATCAATAAGTAAGGTTGTATTATTGAGAATTTGAGAAACATTCGAAATCGCATGATTCGTATGCTTGTGTTTGTGTTGTTTAGTGATCTTTCTATCAAGTTCAATTAGTTCAAAGATTTTTGGACGAGAAAAAGAATGGAAACCAACGGTTTCCAAACCATAGCCTTGGGAAATCAAACGAATCAATAATGAAGGTTGTGTTATTGAGAATTTGAGAAACATTCGAAATCGCATGATTCGTGTGCTTGTGTTTGTGTTGTTTGGTGATCTTTCTATCAAGTTCTATTAGCTCAAAGATTTTTGGACGAGAAAAAGAATGGAAACCAACGGTTTCCAAACCATAGCCTTGGCAAATCAAACGAATCAATAATAAAGGTTGTGTTATTGAGAATTTGAGATACATTCGGAATCGCATGATTCGTATGCCTGTGTTGGTGTTGTTTGGTGATCTTTGTATCAAGTTCTATTAGTTCAAAGATTTTTGGACGGAAAACAACGGTTCCCAAACCATAGCCTAGGCAAATCAAACCAATCAATAAGAAAGGTTGTGTTATTGAGAATTTGAGAAACATTCGAAATCGCATGATTCGTATGCTTGTGTTTGTGATGTTTGGTGATCTTTCTATCAAGTTCTATTAGTTCAAAGATTTATGGACCAGAAAGAGAATGGAAACCAACACTTGCCAAACCATAGCCTAGGCAAATCAAACCAATCAATAAAAAAGGTTGTATTATTGAGAATTTGGGAAACATTCGAAATCGCATGATTCGTATGCTTGTGTTTGTGTTGTTTGGTGATGTTTCTATCAAGTTCAATTAGCTCAAAGATTTTTCGACCAGAAAAAGAATGGAAACCAACGGTTTCCAAACCATAGCCTTGGCAAATCAAACGAATCAATAAGAAAGGTTGTGTGATTGAGAATTTGAGAAACATTCGGAATCGCATGATTCGTATGCCTGTGTTGGTGTTGTTTGGTGATCTTTCTATCGAGTTCTATTAGTTCAAAGATTTTTGGACGAGAAAAAGAGTGGAAACCAACGGTTCCCAAACCATAGCCTAGGCAAATCAAACCAATCAATAAGAAAGGTTGTGTTATTGAGAATTTGAGAAACATTCGGAATCGCATGATTCGTATGCTTGTGTTTGTGTTGTTTGGTGATCTTTCTATCAAGTTCTATTAGTTCAAAGATTTATGGACTAGAAAAAGAATGGAAACAACCACTTGCCAAACCATAGCCTAGGCAAATCAAACCAGTCAATAAGAAAGGTGGTATTATTGAGAATTTGAGAAACATTCGAAATCGCATGATTCGTATGCTTGTGTTTGTGTTGTTTAGTGATCTTTCTATCAAGTTCAATTAGTTCAAAGATTTTTGGACGAGAAAAAGAATGGAAACCAACGGTTTCCAAACCATAGCCCTTGCAAATCAAACGAATCAATAATAAAGGTTGTGTTATTGAGAATTTGAGAAACATTCGGAATCGCATGATTCGTATGCCTGTGTTGGTGTTGTTTGGTGATCTTTCTATCAAGTTCTATTAGTTCAAAGATTTTTGGACGGAAACCAACGGTTCCCAAACCATAGCCTAGGCAAATCAAACCAATCAATAAGAAAGGTTGTGTTATTGAGAATTTGAGAAACATTCGAAATCGCATGATTCGTATGCTTGTGTTTGTGTTGTTTAGTGATCTTTCTATCAAGTTCTATTAGCTCAAAGATTTTTCGACGAGAAAAAGAATGGAAACCAACGGTTTCCAAACCATAGCCCTGGCAAATCAAACGAATCAATAAGAAAGGTTGTGTTATTGAGAATTTGAGAAACATTCGGAATCGCATGATTCGTATGCCTGTGTTGGTGTTGTTTGGTGATCTTTCTATCAAGTTCTATTAGTTCAAAGATTTTTGGACGAGAAAAAGAATGGAAACCAACGGTTCCCAAACCATAGCCTAGGCAAATCAAACCAATCAATAAGAAAGGTTGTGTTATTAAGAATTTGAGAAACATTCGGAATCGCATGATTCGTATGCTTGTGTTTGTGTTGTTTGGTGATCTTTCTATCGAGTTCTATTAGTTCAAAGATTTATGGACTAGAAAAAGAATGGAAACAACCACTTGCCAAACCATAGCCTAGGCAAATCAAACCAGTCAATAAGAAAGGTGGTATTATTGAGAATTTGAGAAACATTCGAAATCGCATGATTCGTATGCTTGTGTTTGTGTTGTTTAGTGATCTTTCTATCAAGTTCAATTAGTTCAAAGATTTTTGGACGAGAAAAAGGAATGGAAACCAACGGTTTCCAAACCATAGCCCTTGCAAATCAAACGAATCAATAATAAAGGTTGTGTTATTGAGAATTTGAGAAACATTCGGAATCGCATGATTCGTATGCCTGTGTTGGTGTTGTTTGGTGATCTTTCTATCAAGTTCTATTAGTTCAAAGATTTTTGGACGGAAACCAACGGTTCCCAAACCATAGCCTAGGCAAATCAAACCAATCAATAAGAAAGGTTGTGTTATTGAGAATTTGAGAAACATTCGAAATCGCATGATTCGTATGCTTGTGTTTGTGTTGTTTAGTGATCTTTCTATCAAGTTCTATTAGCTCAAAGATTTTTCGACGAGAAAAAGAATGGAAACCAACGGTTTCCAAACCATAGCCCTGGCAAATCAAACGAATCAATAAGAAAGGTTGTGTTATTGAGAATTTGAGAAACATTCGGAATCGCATGATTCGTATGCCTGTGTTGGTGTTGTTTGGTGATCTTTCTATCAAGTTCTATTAGTTCAAAGATTTTTGGACGGGAAAAAGAATGGAAACCAACGGTTCCCAAACCATAGCCTAGGCAAATCAAACCAATCAATAAGAAAGGTTGTGTTATTAAGAATTTGAGAAACATTCGGAATCGCATGATTCGTATGCTTGTGTTTGTGTTGTTTGGTGATCTTTCTATCGAGTTCTATTAGTTCAAAGATTTATGGACTAGAAAAAGAATGGAAACAACCACTTGCCAAACCATAGCCAAGGCAAATCAAACCAATCAATAAGTAAGGTTGTATTATTGAGAATTTGAGAAACATTCGAAATCGCATGATTCGTATGCTTGTGTTTGTGTTGTTTAGTGATCTTTCTATCAAGTTCAATTAGTTCAAAGATTTTTGGACGAGAAAAAGAATGGAAACCAACGGTTTCCAAACCATAGCCTTGGGAAATCAAACGAATCAATAATAAAGGTTGTGTTATTGAGAATTTGAGAAACATTCGAAATCGCATGATTCGTATGCTTGTGTTTGTGTTGTTTGGTGATCTTTCTGTCAAGTTCTATTAGTTCAAAGATTTTTGGACGAGAAAAAGAATGGAAACCAACGGTTGCCAAACCATAGCCTAGGCAAATCTAACCAATATATAAGAAAGGTTGTACTATTGAGAAATTGAGAAACATTCAAAATCGCATGATTCGTATGCTTGTGTTGGTGTTGTTTGGTGATCTTTCTATCAACCTCTATTAGTTCAAAGAATTTTTGACGAGAAAAAGAATGGAAAACAACGGTTCCCAAACCATAGCCTTGGCAAATCAATCCAATGAATAAGAAAGGTTGTATTACTGAGAATTTGAGAAACATTCGAAATCGCATGATTCGTATGCTTGTGTTGGTGTTGTCTGGTGATCTTTCTATCAAGTTCAATTAGTTCAAAGATTTTTGGACGAGAAAAAGAATGGAAACCAACGGTTCCCAAACCATAGCCTAGGCAAATCAAACCAATCAATAAGAAAGGTTGTGTTATTGAGAATTTCAGATACATTCGAAATGGCATGATTCGTATGCTTATGTTTGTGTTGTTTGGTGATCTTTCTATCAAGTTCAATTAGTTCAAAGATTTTTGGACGAGAAAAAGAATGGAAACCAACGGTTCCCAAACCATAGCCTAGGCAAATCAAACCAATCAATAAGAAAGGTTGTGTTATTGAGAATTTGAGAAACATTCGGAATCGCATGATTCGTATGCTTGTGTTGGTGTTGTTTGGTGATCTTTCTATCAAGTTCAATTAGTTCAAAGATTTATGGGCCAGAAAAAGAATGAAAACCAACACTTGCCAAACCATAGCCTAGGCAAATCAAACCAATCAATAAGAAAGGTTGTACTATTGAGAATTTGAGAAACATTCGAAATCGCATGATTCGTATGCTTGTGTTTGTGTTGTTTGGTGATCTTTCTATCAAGTTCAATTAGTTCAAAGATTTTTGGACGAGAAAAAGAATGGAAACCAACGGTTCCCAAACCATAGCCTTGGCAAATCAAACCAATCAATAAGAAAGGTTGTGTTATTGAGAATTTGAGAAACATTCGGAATCGCATGATTCGTATGCTTGTGTTGGTGTTGTTTGGTGATCTTTCTATCAAGTTCTATTAGTTCAAAGATTTATGGACTAGAAAAAGAATGGAAAACAACGGTTCCCAAACCATAGCCTAGGCAAATCAAACCAATCAATAAGAAAGGTTGTGTTATTGAGAATTTGAGAAACATTCGAAATCGCATGATTCGTATGCTTGTGTTTGTGATGTTTGGTGATCTTTCTATCAAGTTCTATTAGTTCAAGGATTTATGGACCAGAAAAAGAATGGAAACCAACACTTGCCAAACCATAGCCTTGGCAAATCAAACCAATGAATAAGAAAGGTTGTATTACTGAGAATTTGAGAAACATTCGAAATCGCATGATTCGTATGCTTGTGCTTGTGTTGTTTGGTGATCTTTCTATCACGTTCTATTTGTTCATAGATTTTTTGACCAGAAAAAAAATGGAAACCAACGGTTCCCAAACCATAGCCTAGGCAAATCAAACCAATCAATAAGAAAGGTTGTGTTATTGAGAATTTGAGATACATTCGGAATGGCATGGTTCGTATGCTTATGTTTGTGTTGTTTAGTGATCTTTCTATCAAGTTCTATTAGCTCAAAGATTTTTCGACGAGAAAAAGAATGGAAACCAACGGTTTCCAAACCACAGCCCTGGCAAATCAAACGAATCAATAAGAAAGGTTGTGTTATTGAGAATTTGAGAAACATTCGGAATCGCATGATTCGTATGCCTGTGTTGGTGTTGTTTGGTGATCTTTCTATCAAGTTCTATTAGTTCAAAGATTTTTGGACGAGAAAAAGAATGGAAACCAACGGTTCCCAAACCATAGCCTAGGCAAATCAAACCAATCAATAAGAAAGGTTGTGTTATTAAGAATTTGAGAAACATTCGGAATCGCATGATTCGTATGCTTGTGTTTGTGTTGTTTGGTGATCTTTCTATCGAGTTCTATTAGTTCAAAGATTTATGGACTAGAAAAAGAATGGAAACAACCACTTGCCAAACCATAGCCAAGGCAAATCAAACCAATCAATAAGTAAGGTTGTATTATTGAGAATTTGAGAAACATTCGAAATCGCATGATTCGTATTCTTGTGTTTGTGTTGTTTAGTGATCTTTCTATCAAGTTCAATTAGTTCAAAGATTTTTGGACGAGAAAAAGAATGGAAACCAACGGTTTCCAAACCACAGCCTTGGGAAATCAAACGAATCAATCATAAAGGTTGTGTTATTGAGAATTTGAGAAACATTCGAAATCGCATGATTCGTATGCTTGTGTTTGTGTTGTTTGGTGATCTTTCTGTCAAGTTCTATTAGTTCAAAGATTTTTGGACGAGAAACAGAATGGAAACCAACGGTTGCCAAACCATAGCCTAGGCAAATCTAACCAATATATAAGAAAGGTTGTACTATTGAGAATTTGAGAAACATTCAAAATCGCATGATTCGTATGCTTGTGTTGGTGTTGTTTGGTGATCTTTCTATCAACCTCTATTAGTTCAAAGAATTTTTGACGAGAAAAAGAATGGAAAACAACGGTTCCCAAACCATAGCCTTGGCAAATCAATCCAATGAATAAGAAAGGTTGTATTACTGAGAATTTGAGAAACATTCGAAATCGCATGATTCGTATGCTTGTGTTGGTGTTGTCTGGTGATCTTTCTATCAAGTTCAATTAGTTCAAAGATTTTTGGACGAGAAAAAGAATGGAAACCAACGGTTCCCAAATCATAGCCTAGGCAAATCAAACCAATCAATAAGAAAGGTTGTGTTATTGAGAATTTCAGATACATTCGAAATGGCATGATTCGTATGCTTATGTTTGTGTTGTTTGGTGATCTTTCTATCAAGTTCAATTAGTTCAAAGATTCTTGGACGAGAAAAAGAATGGAAACCAACGGTTCCCAAACCATAGCCTAGGCAAATCAAACCAATCAATAAGAAAGGTTGTGTTATTGAGAATTTGAGAAACATTCGGAATCGCATGATTCGTATACTTGTGTTGGTGTTGTTTGGTGATCTTTCTATCAAGTTCAATTAGTTCAAAGATTTATGGGCCAGAAAAAGAATGAAAACCAACACTTGCCAAACCATAGCCTAGGCAAATCAAACCAATCAATAAGAAAGGTTGTACTATTGAGAATTTGAGAAACATTCGAAATCGCATGATTCGTATGCTTGTGTTTGTGTTGTTTGGTGATCTTTCTATCAAGTTCAATTAGTTCAAAGATTTTTGGACGAGAAAAAGAATGGAAACCAACGGTTCCCAAACCATAGCCTTGGCAAATCAAACCAATCAATAAGAAAGGTTGTGTTATTGAGAATTTGAGAAACATTCGGAATCGCATGATTCGTATGCTTGTGTTGGTGTTGTTTGGTGATCTTTCTATCAAGTTCTATTAGTTCAAAGATTTATGGACTAGAAAAAGAATGGAAAACAACGGTTCCCAAACCATAGCCTAGGCAAATCAAACCAATCAATAAGAAAGGTTGTGTTATTGAGAATTTGAGAAACATTCGAAATCGCATGATTCGTATGCTTGTGTTTGTGATGTTTGGTGATCTTTCTATCAAGTTCTATTAGTTCAAGGATTTATGGACCAGAAAAAGAATGGAAACCAACACTTGCCAAACCATAGCCTTGGCAAATCAAACCAATGAATAAGAAAGGTTGTATTACTGAGAATTTGAGAAACATTCGAAATCGCATGATTCGTATGCTTGTGCTGGTGTTGTTTGGTGATCTTTCTATCACGTTCTATTTGTTCATAGATTTTTTGACCAGAAAAAAAATGGAAACCAACGGTTCCCAAACCATAGCCTAGGCAAATCAAACCAATCAATAAGAAAGGTTGTGTTATTGAGAATTTGAGATACATTCGGAATGGCATGATTCGTATGCTTATGTTTGTGTTGTTTGGTGATCTTTCTATCAAGTTCAATTAGTTCAAAGTTTTTTGGACGAGAAAAAGAATGGAAACCAACGGTTCCCAAACCATAGCCTAGGCAAATCAAACCAATCAATAAGAAAGGTTGTGTTATTGAGAATTTGAGAAACATTCGGAATCGCATGATTCGTATGCTTGTGTTGGTGTTGTTTGATGATCTTTCTATCAAGTTCTATTAGTTCAAAGATTTTTGGACAAGAAAAAGAATGGAAACCAACGGTCTCCAAACCATGACCTAGGCAAATCAAACCAATCAATAAGAAAGGATGTGTTATTGGGAATTTGAGAAACATTCGGAATCGCATGATTCGTATGCTTGTGTTTGTGTTGTTTGGTGATCTTTCTATCAAGTTCTCTTAGTTCAAAGATTTATGGACTAGAAAAAGAATGGAAAACAACGGTTCCCAAACCATAGCCTAGGCAAATCAAACCAATCAATAAGAGAATTTGAGAAACATTCGGAATGCATGATTCGTATGCTTGTGTTTGTGTTGTTTGGTGATCTTTCTATCAAGTTCTATTGGTTCAAAAATTTATGGACTAGAAAAAGAATGGAAACAAACACTTGCCAAACCATAGCCTAGGCAAATCAAACCAATCAATAAGAAAGGTTGTACTATTGAGAATTTGAGAAACATTCGAAATCGCATGATTCGTATGCTTGTGTTTGTGTTGTTTGGTGATCTTTCTATCAAGTTCAATTAGTTCAAAGATTTTTGGACGAGAAAAAGAATGGAAACCAACGGTTCCCAAACCATAGCCTTGGCAAATCAAACCAATCAATAAAAAAGGTTGTATTATTGAGAATTTGAGAAACATTCGAAATCGCATGATTCGTATGCTTGTGTTTGTGTTGTTTGGTGATCTTTATATCAAGTTCTATTAGTTCAAAGATTTATGGACGAGAAAAAGAATGGAAAACAACGGTTCCCAAACCATAGCCTGGGCAAATCAAACCAATCAATAAGAAAGGTTGTGTTATTGAGAATTTGAGAAACATTCGAAATCGCATGATTCGTATGCTTGTGTTTGTGATGTTTGGTGATCTTTCTATCAAGTTCTATTAGTTCAAAGATTTATGGACCAGAAAAAGAATGGAAACCAACACTTGCCAAACCATAGCCTAGGCAAATCAAACCAATCAATAAAAAAGGTTGTATTATTGAGAATTTGGGAAACATTCGAAATCGCATGATTCGTATGCTTGTGTTTGTGTTGTTTGGTGATGTTTCTATCAAGTTCAATTAGCTCAAAGATTTTTCGACGAGAAAAAGAATGGAAACCAACGGTTTCCAAACCATAGCCTTGGCAAATCAAACGAATCAATAAGAAAGGTTGTGTGATTGAGAATTTGAGAAACATTCGGAATCGCATGATTCGTATGCCTGTGTTGGTGTTGTTTGGTGATCTTTCTATCAAGTTCTATTAGTTCAAAGATTTTTGGACGAGAAAAAAAATGGAAACCAACGGTTCCCAAACCATAGCCTAGGCAAATCAAACCAATCAATAAGAAAGGTTGTGTTATTGAGAATTTGAGAAACATTCGGAATCGTATGATTCGTATGCTTGTGTTTGTGTTGTTTAGTGATCTTTCTATCAAGTTCTATTAGTTCAAAGATTTATGGACTAGAAAAAGAATGGAAACAACCACTTGCCAAACCATAGCCTAGGCAAATCAAACCAATCAATAAGAAAGGTTGTATTATTGAGAATTTGAGAAACATTCGAAATCGCATGATTCGTATGCTTGTGTTTGTGTTGTTTAGTGATCTTTCTATCAAGTTCAATTAGTTCAAAGATTTTTGGACGAGAAAAAGAATGGAAACCAACGGTTTCCAAACCATAGCCCTTGCAAATCAAACGAATCAATAATAAAGGTTGTGTTATTGAGAATTTGAGAAACATTCGGAATCGCATGATTCGTATGCCTGTGTTGGTGTTGTTTGGTGATCTTTCTATCAAGTTCTATTAGTTCAAAGTTTTTGGACGGAAACCAACGGTTCCCAAACCATAGCCTAGGCAAATCAAACCAATCAATAAGAAAGGTTGTGTAATTGAGAATTTGAGAAACATTCGGAATCGCATGATTCGTATGCTTGTGTTTGTGTTGTTTAGTGATCTTTCTATCAAGTTCTATTAGCTCAAAGATTTTTCGATGAGAAAAAGAATGGAAACCAACGGTGTCCAAACCATAGCCTTGGCAAATCAAACGAATCAATAAGAAAGGTTGTGTTATTGAGAATTTGAGAAACATTCGGAATCGCATGATTCGTATGCCTGTGTTGGTGTTGTTTGGTGATCTTTCTATCAAGTTCTATTAGTTCAAAGATTTTTGGACGAGAAAAAGAATGGAAACCAACGGTTCCCAAACCATAGCCTAGGCAAATCAAACCAATCAATAAGAAAGGTTGTGTTATTAAGAATTTGAGAAACATTCGGAATCGCATGATTCGTATGCTTGTGTTTGTGTTGTTTGGTGATCTTTCTATCAAGTTCTATTAGTTCAAAGATTTATGGACTAGAAAAAGAATGGAAACAACCACTTGCCAAACCATAGCCTAGGCAAATCAAACCAGTCAATAAGAAAGGTGGTATTATTGAGAATTTGAGAAACATTCGAAATCGCATGATTCGTATGCTTGTGTTTGTGTTGTTTAGTGATCTTTCTATCAAGTTCAATTAGTTCAAAGATTTTTGGACGAGAAAAAGAATGGAAACCAACGGTTTCCAAACCATAGCCCTTGCAAATCAAACGAATCAATAATAAAGGTTGTGTTATTGAGAATTTGAGAAACATTCGGAATCGCATGATTCGTATGCCTGTGTTGGTGTTGTTTGGTGATCTTTCTATCAAGTTCTATTAGTTCAAAGATTTTTGGACGGAAACCAACGGTTCCCAAACCATAGCCTAGGCAAATCAAACCAATCAATAAGAAAGGTTGTGTTATTGAGAATTTGAGAAACATTCGGAATCGCATGATTCGTATGCTTGTGTTTGTGTTGTTTAGTGATCTTTCTATCAAGTTCTATTAGCTCAAAGATTTTTCGACGAGAAAAAGAATGGAAACCAACGGTTTCCAAACCATAGCCTTGGCAAATCAAACGAATCAATAAGAAAGGTTGTGTTATTGAGAATTTGAGAAACATTCGGAATCGCATGATTCGTATGCCTGTGTTGGTGTTGTTTGGTGATCTTTCTATCAAGTTCTATTAGTTCAAAGATTTTTGGACGAGAAAAAGAATGGAAACCAACGGTTCCCAAACCATAGCCTAGGCAAATCAAACCAATCAATAAGAAAGGTTGTGTTATTGAGAATTTGAGAAACATTCGGAATCGCATGATTCGTATTCCTGTGTTGGTGTTGTTTGGTGATCTTTCTATCAAGTTCTATTAGTTCAAAGATTTTTGGACGGAAACCAACGGTTCCCAAACCATAGCCTAGGCAAATCAAACCAATCAATAAGAAAGGTTGTGTTATTGAGAATTTGAGAAACATTCGAAATCGCATGATTCGTATGCTTGTGTTTGTGTTGTTTAGTGATCTTTCTATCAAGTTCAATTAGTTCAAAGATTTTTGGACGAGAAAAAGAATGGAAACCAACGGTTTCCAAACCATAGCCCTGGGAAATCAAACGAATCAATAATAAAGGTTGTGTTATTGAGAATTTGAGAAACATTCGAAATCGCATGATTCGTATGCTTGTGTTTGTGTTGTTTGGTGATCTTTCTGTCAAGTTCTATTAGTTCAAAGATTTTTGGACGAGAAAAAGAATGGAAACCAACGGTTGCCAAACCATAGCCTAGGCAAATCTAACCAATATATAAGAAAGGTTGTACTATTGAGAATTTGAGAAACATTCAAAATCGCATGATTCGTATGCTTGTGTTGGTGTTGTTTGGTGATCTTTCTATCAACTTCTATTAGTTCAAAGAATTTTTGACGAGAAAAAGAATGGAAAACAACGGTTCCCAAACCATAGCCTTGGCAAATCAATCCAATGAATAAGAAAGGTTGTATTACTGAGAATTTGAGAAACATTCGAAATCGCATGATTCGTATGCTTGTGTTGGTGTTGTCTGGTGATCTTTCTATCAAGTTCAATTAGTTCAAAGATTTTTGGACGAGAAAAAGAATGGAAACCAACAGTTCCCAAACCATAGCCTAGGGAAATCAAACCAATCAATAAGAAAGGTTGTGTTATTGAGAATTTCAGATACATTCGAAATGGCATGGTTCGTATGCTTATGTTTGTGTTGTTTGGTGATCTTTCTATCAAGTTCAATTAGTTCAAAGATTTTTGGACGAGAAAAAGAATGGAAACCAACGGTTCCCAAACCATAGCCTAGGCAAATCAAACCAATCAATAAGAAAGGTTGTGTTATTGAGAATTTGAGAAACATTCGGAATCGCATGATTCGTATGCTTGTGTTGGTGTTGTTTGGTGATCTTTCTATCAAGTTCAATTAGTTCAAAGATTTATGGGCCAGAAAAAGAATGAAAACCAACACTTGCCAAACCATAGCCTAGGCAAATCAAACCAATCAATAAGAAAGGTTGTACTATTGAGAATTTGAGAAACATTCGAAATCGCATGATTCGTATACTTGTGTTTGTGTTGTTTGGTGATCTTTCTATCAAGTTCAATTAGTTCAAAGATTTTTGGACGAGAAAAAGAATGGAAACCAACGGTTCCCAAACCATAGCCTTGGCAAATCAAACCAATCAATAAGAAAGGTTGTGTTATTGAGAATTTGAGAAACATTCGGAATCGCATGATTCGTATGCTTGTGTTGGTGTTGTTTGGTGATCTTTCTATCAAGTTCTATTAGTTCAAAGATTTATGGACTAGAAAAAGAATGGAAAACAACGGTTCCCAAACCATAGCCTAGGCAAATCAAACCAATCAATAAGAAAGGTTGTGTTATTGAGAATTTGAGAAACATTCGAAATCGCATGATTCGTATGCTTGTGTTTGTGATGTTTGGTGATCTTTCTATCAAGTTCTATTAGTTCAAGGATTTATGGACCAGAAAAAGAATGGAAACCAACACTTGCCAAACCATAGCCTTGGCAAATCAAACCAATGAATAAGAAAGGTTGTATTACTGAGAATTTGAGAAACATTCGAAATCGCATGATTCGTATGCTTGTGCTGGTGTTGTTTGGTGATCTTTCTATCACGTTCTATTTGTTCATAGATTTTTTGACCAGAAAAAAAATGGAAACCAACGGTTCCCAAACCATAGCCTAGGCAAATCAAACCAATCAATAAGAAAGGTTGTGTTATTGAGAATTTGAGATACATTCGGAATGGCATGATTCGTATGCTTATGTTTGTGTTGTTTGGTGATCTTTCTATCAAGTTCAATTAGTTCAAAGATTTTTGGACGAGAAAAAGAATGGAAACCAACGGTTCCCAAACCATAGCCTAGGCAAATCAAACCAATCAATAAGAAAGGTTGTGTTATTGAGAATTTGAGAAACATTCGGAATCGCATGATTCGTATGCTTGTGTTGGTGTTGTTTGATGATCTTTCTATCAAGTTCTATTAGTTCAAAGATTTTTGGACAAGAAAAAGAATGGAAACCAACGGTCTCCAAACCATGACCTAGGCAAATCAAACCAATCAATAAGAAAGGATGTGTTATTAGGAATTTGAGAAACATTCGGAATCGCATGATTCGTATGCTTGTGTTTGTGTTGTTTGGTGATCTTTCTATCAAGTTCTCTTAGTTCAAAGATTTATGGACTAGAAAAAGAATGGAAAACAACGGTTCCCAAACCATAGCCTAGGCAAATCAAACCAATCAATAAGAGAATTTGAGAAACATTCGGAATGCATGATTCGTATGCTTGTGTTTGTGTTGTTTGGTGATCTTTCTATCAAGTTCTATTGGTTCAAAAATTTATGGACTAGAAAAAGAATGGAAACAAACACTTGCCAAACCATAGCCTAGGCAAATCAAACCAATCAATAAGAAAGGTTGTACTATTGAGAATTTGAGAAACATTCGAAATCGCATGATTCGTATGCTTGTGTTTGTGTTGTTTGGTGATCTTTCTATCAAGTTCAATTAGTTCAAAGATTTTTGGACGAGAAAAAGAATGGAAACCAACGGTTCCCAAACCATATCCTTGGCAAATCAAACAAATCAATAAAAAAGGTTGTATTATTGAGAATTTGAGAAACATTCGAAATCGCATGATTCGTATGCTTGTGTTTGTGTTGTTTGGTGATCTTTCTATCAAGTTCTATTAGTTCAAAGATTTATGGACTAGAAAAAGAATGGAAAACAACGGTTCCCAAACCATAGCCTGGGCAAATCAAACCAATCAATAAGAAAGGTTGTGTTATTGAGAATTTGAGAAACATTCGAAATCGCATGATTCGTATGCTTGTGTTTGTGATGTTTGGTGATCTTTCTATCAAGTTCTATTAGTTCAAAGATTTATGGACCAGAAAAAGAATGGAAACCAACACTTGCCAAACCATAGCCTAGGCAAATCAAACCAATCAATAAAAAAGGTTGTATTATTGAGAATTTGGGAAACATTCGAAATCGCATGATTCGTATGCTTGTGTTTGTGTTGTTTGGTGATGTTTCTATCAAGTTCAATTAGCTCAAAGATTTTTCGACGAGAAAAAGAATGGAAACCAACGGTTTCCAAACCATAGCCTTGGCAAATCAAACGAATCAATAAGAAAGGTTGTGTGATTGAGAATTTGAGAAACATTCGGAATCGCATGATTCGTATGCCTGTGTTGGTGTTGTTTGGTGATCTTTCTATCAAGTTCTATTAGTTCAAAGATTTTTGGACGAGAAAAAAAATGGAAACCAACGGTTCCCAAACCATAGCCTAGGCAAATCAAACCAATCAATAAGAAAGGTTGTGTTATTGAGAATTTGAGAAACATTCGGAATCGTATGATTCGTATGCTTGTGTTTGTGTTGTTTAGTGATCTTTCTATCAAGTTCTATTAGTTCAAAGATTTATGGACTAGAAAAAGAATGGAAACAACCACTTGCCAAACCATAGCCTAGGCAAATCAAACCAATCAATAAGAAAGGTTGTATTATTGAGAATTTGAGAAACATTCGAAATCGCATGATTCGTATGCTTGTGTTTGTGTTGGTTAGTGATCTTTCTATCAAGTTCAATTAGTTCAAAGATTTTTGGACGAGAAAAAGAATGGAAACCAACGGTTTCCAAACCATAGCCTTGGCAAATCAAACGAATCAATAATAAAGGTTGTGTTATTGAGAATTTGAGAAACATTCGGAATCGCATGATTCGTATGCCTGTGTTGGTGTTGTTTGGTGATCTTTCTATCAAGTTCTATTAGTTCAAAGATTTTTGGACGGAAACCAACGGTTCCCAAACCATAGCCTAGGCAAATCAAACCAATCAATAAGAAAGGTTGTGTTATTGAGAATTTGAGAAACATTCGGAATCGTATGATTCGTATGCTTGTGTTTGTGTTGTTTAGTGATCTTTCTATCAAGTTCTATTAGTTCAAAGATTTATGGACTAGAAAAAGAATGGAAACCAACGGTTCCCAAACCATAGCCTAGGCAAATCAAACCAATCAATAAGAAAGGTTGTGTTATTGAGAATTTGAGAAACATTCGAAATCGCATGATTCGTATGCTTGTGTTTGTGTTGTTTAGTGATCTTTCTATCAAGTTCAATTAGTTCAAAGATTTTTGGACGAGAAAAAGAATGGAAACCAACGGTTCCCAAACCATAGCCTTGGCAAATCAAACCAATCAATAAAAAAGGTTGTATTATTGAGAATTTGAGAAACATTCGAAATCGCATGATTCGTATGCTTGTGTTTGTGTTGTTTGGTGATCTTTCTATCAAGTTCTATTAGTTCAAAGATTTATGGACTAGAAAAAGAATGGAAAACAACGGTTCCCAAACCATAGCCTGGGCAAATCAAACCAATCAATAGGAAAGGTTGTGTTATTGAGAATTTGAGAAACATTCGAAATCGCATGATTCGTATGCTTGTGTTTGTGATGTTTGGTGATCTTTCTATCAAGTTCTATTAGTTCAAAGATTTATGGACCAGAAAAAGAATGGAAACCAACACTTGCCAAACCATAGCCTAGGCAAATCAAACCAATCAATAAAAAAGGTTGTATTATTGAGAATTTGGGAAACATTCGAAATCGCATGATTCGTATGCTTGTGTTTGTGTTGTTTGGTGATGTTTCTATCAAGTTCAATTAGCTCAAAGATTTTTCGACGAGAAAAAGAATGGAAACCAACAGTTTCCAAACCATAGCCTTGGCAAATCAAACGAATCAATAAGAAAGGTTGTGTGATTGAGAATTTGAGAAACATTCGGAATCGCATGATTCGTATGCCTGTGTTGGTGTTGTTTGGTGATCTTTCTATCAAGTTCTATTAGTTCAAAGATTTTTGGACGAGAAAAAAAATGGAAACCAACGGTTCCCAAACCATAGCCTAGGCAAATCAAACCAATCAATAAGAAAGGTTGTGTTATTGAGAATTTGAGAAACATTCGGAATCGTATGATTCGTATGCTTGTGTTTGTGTTGTTTAGTGATCTTTCTATCAAGTTCTATTAGTTCAAAGATTTATGGACTAGAAAAAGAATGGAAACAACTACTTGCCAAACCATAGCCTAGGCAAATCAAACCAATCAATAAGAAAGGTTGTATTATTGAGAATTTGAGAAACATTCGAAATCGCATGATTCGTATGCTTGTGTTTGTGTTGTTTAGTGATCTTTCTATCAAGTTCAATTAGTTCAAAGATTTTTGGACGAGAAAAAGAATGGAAACCAACGGTTTCCAAACCATAGCCTTGGCAAATCAAACGAATCAATAATAAAGGTTGTGTTATTGAGAATTTGAGAAACATTCGGAATCGCATGATTCGTATGCCTGTGTTGGTGTTGTTTGGTGATCTTTCTATCAAGTTCTATTAGTTCAAAGATTTTTGGACGGAAACCAACGGTTCCCAAACCATAGCCTAGGCAAATCAAACCAATCAATAAGAAAGGTTGTGTTATTGAGAATTTGAGAAACATTCGGAATCGTATGATTCGTATGCTTGTGTTTGTGTTGTTTAGTGATCTTTCTATCAAGTTCTATTAGTTCAAAGATTTATGGACTAGAAAAAGAATGGAAACCAACGGTTCCCAAACCATAGCCTAGGCAAATCAAACCAATCAATAAGAAAGGTTGTGTTATTGAGAATTTGAGAAACATTCGAAATCGCATGATTCGTATGCTTGTGTTTGTGTTGTTTGCTGATCTTTCTATCAAGTTCTATTAGTTCAAAGATTTTTGGACGAGAAAAAGAATGGAAACGAACGATTGCCAAATCATAGCCTAGGCAAATCAAACCAATCAATAAGAAATGTTGTACTATTGAGAATTTGAGAAACATTCAAAATCGCATGATTCGTATGCTTGTGTTGGTGTTGTTTGGTGATCTTTCTATCAACTTCTATTAGTTCAAAGAATTTTTGACGAGAAAAAGAATGGAAAACAACGGTTCCCAAACCATAGCCTTGGCAAATCAAACCAATGAATAAGAAAGGTTGTATTACTGAGAATTTGAGAAACATTCGAAATCGCATGCACTACTAGAAAACACGGCATATCTCGACGCTTTTTTAAGCACTACTCGACGTAACAATGCGTCGAGATTTTGACTATCGACGCTCAAGAAAAGCGTCGGGAAATTCAATGTCGCAATTTCCCATCAGCTAAAGCGTCGATAATTGGGACAGATAAAAGCGTCGAAAAATGCAGTGACGCATATAAGCGTCGAAAAATTGTCTTGGCGCTTAGACATCCAACAATTTAAGACATAAAATAGCGTCGTAAATTGTACAAATTGAGGCACAATGATGCGTCAAGAAATACTCTGACAGCAAAAAGCGTCGATCTTTGAGCCAATGATCAACAGAAAAAAGCGTCGAAAAATGTGGCGACATCTCAGGGCGTCGAGAAATGCTACTTTGCAAGAAAACCGACACCCACTCTTGACACCTATTAGCGTTGAGATTGTACATGATTGGACATCTTAAAGCGTCAAGAATTCAATTCCATATATATACTATCAATTGCATTTTTGTCTCACTTCCCTAATACATTCATTTTAATAAAGTACATAAATCACATGATTGGTCACAACATCGATCTGACATCCAAAATGTATATATATAGGAATAATGTTTACTTTTATATATATATATATATATATATATATATATATATATATATATATAAGTGCTTACATATTCAAATCGGGCAATCCAAAACAGAAACATGTATACTAAAAAAAGTATAGAATTACTAACTAGAGAGTCTCATATCTGACTTAAAACATACGTACATACTTAACAAGCAAACCACTAACACATAGCTAATCGGTGTCAAGAGCAGGAAGCTTAAATAAGCTAGGTCTTCTCAGCTAATCCATTGCCATTGCTGTTAGCACTTGTAGCCGAACCAACCTTTATACAAACATAGCAAAAAAAAGTAATGGAAAAACAAATAAGTCAATTGTTTTGTACCAGAAATTTGTACAAAAGAGCACATGATATTCATTTCTATATATACAATTTGTAAAATGAAAGTTTTCAGCTCTGTGGCCTTTAGCTAGGTAAGCTTATCACACCACCGTGTCAAAAGGATAGTAAAATAAGCTACAACTTCTAACAACAAACAAATTATTTCCAACACCTAGAGCTGAGCTGTAAACTAAACTTCTCAGCAAATGAAGAATTTTGATGAAAAGCAGAGAAAACTGAGAAAAAGCAGTAGACTTTCGCAATCATGTTCAGCTCAGCAAGTAGATACAAATTCCAGAAAAAATCAGAAAGCATGCACTGAATTTTAAGAATTTTAACGCATATAAACTTATAGGATTTTAGAGAAACATTTATTAGAGGTGGCTTTCTATGGACAGCTAGCTACTCTTTAATTGAGCAGAGCTATAATATTTTTATACACCTAGTTAATTGACAGCTAGCTATTGCTAATTGACATCTGTTAATTCAAGCAGAGCTATAATCCTTTCTTAGCAAACTAGATTCTGGTTTCAAGTAACTATCAAAAGACACAACTATTGTTAATTGAGCCTAGTGAAGCTATCCTAAAACAAACACTTAACTCTCAAACACATTCAGCTACTATAGCTCTAGTACCAAATTCCAGATCGAGCAGCTCCACAAGAAAATGGAAAGGCCATAATTGCTTTAATTCCCTAGCTACACCATTTCGTTTTGGGTGGAAAAGTGTGCATGACATTCATCATTTCTATACCAGAGACTTAGAAATGCGAAAGCTTTACACTAAATAATAGATATGACTGATTAGAGGTGCATTTATCAAGTTTCAAGAGTCACCTAATCTAACGCTGAATTTGTAAAATAAAATGCTAGACTGATCCACCCAACTATTATAAATCAAATTTTAAATAATAGATGACAAATTACTTAATTTTTAACATCTACATAATGCATGAGGCAAGTTATTGCCACAAGAATATACCAAATATAAGCATAAGTAGGGACTGGAAAATATAAATATATTGAGCAATGGCATTTCTTGGCAATTACCTTTAATGAACAAAGAATAGTCAACCATGTCAGCCATATGCCTGCTTGAAATATTTTCGGGGGAATTATCAACGGAAGAAATGTCCCCTGTTCAAAATTTATGACTTTTAAGCATAAAAGTGAACAAAAGACCAATGCCTGGTAGTAAATGAATGCAACTACAGAAACACAAAAGAAGGCATGAAGAAATCACTTCATAAGGTACCTTATAGATCAGATAGTTAACAAGAGGCTCTGCCAACTTTCGAATTTCTGAAGAAACTAATTCTCCAAAGAATAAAGTCTGCAGTCCAAAAAACAAAACATGGGCATCAATGGGAAGTATAGATTACATTGGCTGGCAAAATAAGCATGAAACAAACAATTAAGAGTTTTGTCATATTTAACACTAAAAGAGCATGAAGCTAATTATTATACGAGATATATCATCCCAAGCACATTTGATTATGTATCCTGCTTCACATCTTGTTATCTTTCACTGTATACTTGAAAGGTGATCAAACAGTCAAGATTTGAGAAAATACAACGCTTTTCAAAGTGCAAGAAAAACAAAAGTTCTACAAACTAGTTATTGGTTGGGCTGAGCATAGAGTTCATGTTATGAACCATTCAGCAACATTGAGGTTAAATTCTATCACCTATACAAAACATGGAGCTCAATTGTTCCTGAACATGCGATCTAGGTGCAGGTATGTTTATCTAAATATATGTGCAGTCCAGGTATTACACATTCTGCCTCGCCATATTACAAAGCAATATACAAATATACAGCTCAACTAGCAATGTGTTTTACACTTTAGATAAGAAATAAGGTTTTGTGGTAAACAGTGCACGTGTACACAATGATAAAGCTTGCAAGCATATAACAGGCATGAGTCCTCCAAGTTCTGAAGGTTAAAGAGCATGTATTGGAGGGGCAAGAAAGAGAGCATTACCTTTAAAGATAAAATGAGTAGAACGAACACATTAACTACACAAAACTGCCAACAAAGAAATGGTCACATGTGATCTCAACAGCAGCTCAATGATGCTGGTAATGTTACCCGTGTAAATAGTATTCCTGCCAATTAAACCATCACTTTTGAATTTCTCGAGTGATATCTTTGTCCAACATTGTAGGCCTATCAAGCTTAATACAGTAGAGACTGAGGATATGACCAAGTAGCTCACACCCGATTGATGCCAGATATGGATTTGTGCTGAAGAACCAAACTCCCGCAATATCATTAAAGCAGTCATAACTTCTCTTACTATAGAGAAACTACAGGGTAATCTAGAGAGGCTATACACACAGAAACTAACAGATCCCCCCTTCCAATGTGAAGAAGTGCGAAATTGAAGACTACCAAAGCACTATTCCCATGGCTAGAAAGGCATCTGCAAGATCACATGCAAAGTTTGAAACATCTATGTTTAGCGTTGCCATATAACCAAATGAATGAATTTATTACCACTTCTAACAATACAATAATAATAAAAAAGTCATGCTTTTTGCATCTATAGAACATGGTATGCTCAGTGCTATTCCGAATTCTATTTCAAATGCCCCAAGTGCAATCCACAAAGCTTTCCCTAGTCATATACACATTCAATCATCTAAAATTCGCAGATTAAACATGTTTGTGGCTAATAGATCCAATAACCCTCCAATTTCAATTTCAAAAAACACAAAAACAAAATACCAAGCCAAACAATGAGTGGGAATTCCTCCTCCCTACAGAATCAACTACATCTCCAAATTCATGAGTTCCGAACAACCACCGAATTTCGACAGAAGAAAGAGAATACAATTCCGAATCGAAATATCCGAGCAGAAAAGGGGGAAATTGCATACCAATAACGATTTGAGATGGAGCTGTTGAATTCGAAGGCAGCTTTGTTCTCCTGACCAGGCCCCGCGAGCGCTACGCCGAAAAGCTCGAGCGCTCCCGGAGCGGCTTTGGCGGGGGGTTCAGGAGTTACGGCTACGATTCGGCCAACCCTAGGGCTAGGGCTTCCGAAAGAGGCGATCGCGCCGACGAGCCTGACGACTGGTCCAAGGCCAAGAAGCTCTCCGGCGCCGACAGGAGGGAGAAGTAGGGTTCTTCAACTCGTCGAGGGCGGACGAGGTCGACAACTAGGCCTCGAGGAAGGGCGCCTTCGCCCCGCTCTCAGGGAGGGCAGAAGAGACAGGTGTATGGGGTTCGACACCTCCTCCAACGGCGCCGATTCCGACAGCTTGACGAGGGCAGCAAAGGCCGAGAGGGACAGCTCCGCCGGTGCACCAAGATTAGGGTTTGAGTCCTCGGGGCTAGAGTGAAGTGAAATTGAAGAGGAAGGGCGATGGTTTGCATGGTGGAACGAGGGTTTGATACGGAGCAACGGTTTCAGAAGGAAATAACTGGTTGTTAACCCGAGGTATAAACGCGTGTAAAGATCGACATTTTTTACCCAAACTCGACACCTTAAAGCGTCGCAAATTTCAACCCTTAAAAGTGTTATTAAAAGGGTCGAGATATGCCGCGTCCTTGACAATTTCCAACGACACTATGACAAAGCGTCGATGAAAAAGTGTCCATATTTAACCCATTTTCTAGTAGTGATGATTCGTATGCTTGTGCTGGTGTTGTTTGGTGATCTTTCTATCAAGTTCTATTTGTTCATAGATTTTTTGACCAGAAAAACAATGGAAACCAACGGTTCCCAAACCATAGCCTAGGCAAATCAAACCAATCAATAAGAAAGGTTGTGTTATTGAGAATTTGAGATACATTCGAAATGGCATGATTCGTATGCTTATGTTTGTGTTGTTTGGTGATCTTTCTATCAAGTTCAATTAGTTCAAAGATTTTTGGACGAGAAAAAGAATGGAAACCAACGGTTCCCAAACCATAGCCTAGGCAAATCAAACCAATCAATAAGAAAGGTTGTGTTATTGAGAATTTGAGAAAAATTCGGAATCGCATGATTCGTATGCTTGTGTTGATGTTGTTTGGTGATCTTTCTATCAAGTTCTATTAGTTCAAAGATTTTTGGACAAGAAAAAGAATGGAAACCAACGGTTCCCAAACCATAGCCTAGGCAAATCAAACCAATCAATAAGAAAGGTTGTGTTATTGAGAATTTGAGAAACATTCGGAATCGCATGATTCGTATGCTTGTGTTTGTGTTGTTTGGTGATCTTTCTATCAAGTTCTCTTAGTTCAAAGATTTATGGACTAGAAAAAGAATGGAAAACAACGGTTCCCAAACCATAGCCTAGGCAAATCAAACCAATCAATAAGAAAGGTTGTGTTATTGAGAATTTGAGAAACATCCGGAATGCATGATTCGTATGCTTGTGTTTGTGTTGTTTGGTGATCTTTCTATCAAGTTCTATTAGTTCAAAGATTTATGGACTAGAAAAAGAATGGAAACCAACGGTTCCCAAACCATAGCCTAGGCAAATCAAACCAATCAATAAGAAAGGTTGTGTTATTGAGAATTTGAGAAAAATTCGGAATGGCATGATTCGTATGCTTGTGTTGGTGTTGTTTGGTGATCTTTCTATCAAGTTCAATTAGTTCAAAGATTTTTGGACGAGAAAAAGAATGGAAACCAACGGTTCCCAAACCATAGCCTAGGCAAATCAAACCAATCAATAAGAAAGGTTGTGTTATTGAGAATTTGAGAAAAATTCGGAATCGCATGATTCGTATGCTTGTGTTGGTGTTGTTTGGTGATCTTTCTATCAAGTTCTATTAGTTCAAAGATTTTTGGACAAGAAAAAGAATGGAAACCAACGGTTCCCAAACCATAGCCTAGGCAAATCAAACCAATCAATAAGAAAGGTTGTGTTATTGAAAATTTGAGAAACATTCGGAATCGCATGATTCGTATGCTTGTGTTTGTGTTGTTTGGTGATCTTTCTATCAAGTTCTCTTAGTTCAAAGATTTATGGACTAGAAAAAGAATGGAAAACAACGGTTCCCAAACCATAGCCTAGGCAAATCAAACCAATCAATAAGAAAGGTTGTGTTATTGAGAATTTGAGAAAAATTCGGAATCGCATGATTCGTATGCTTGTGTTGGTGTTGTTTGGTGATCTTTCTATCAAGTTCTATTAGTTCAAAGATTTTTGGACAAGAAAAAGAATGGAAACCAACGGTTCCCAAACCATAGCCTAGGCAAATCAAACCAATCAATAAGAAAGGTTGTGTTATTGAGAATTTGAGAAACATCCGGAATGCATGATTCGTATGCTTGTGTTTGTGTTGTTTGGTGATCTTTCTATCAAGTTCTATTAGTTCAAAGATTTATGGACTAGAAAAAGAATGGAAACAAACACTTGCCAAACCATAGCCTAGGCAAATCAAACCAATCAATAAGAAAGGTTGTACTATTGAGAATTTGAGAAACATTCGAAATCGCATGATTCGTATGCTTGTGTTTGTGTTGTTTGGTGGTCTTTCTATCAAGTTCAATTAGTTCAAAGATTTTTGGACGAGAAAAAGAATGGAAACCAACGGTTCCCAAACCATAGCCTTGGCAAATGAAACCAATCAATAAGAAAGGTTGTGTTATTGAGAATTTGAGAAACATTCGGAATCGCATGATTCGTATGCTTGTGTTAGTGTTGTTTGGTGATCTTTCTATCAAGTTCTATTTGTTCATAGATATTTTGACCAGAAAAAGAATGGAAAACAACGGTTCCCAAACCATAGCCAAGGCAAATCAAACCAATGAACAAGAAAGGTTGTATTACTGAGAATTTGAGAAACATTCGAAATCGCATGATTCGTATGCTTGTGTTTGTGTTGTTTGGTGATCTTTCTATCAAATTCAATTAGTTCAAAGATTTTTGGACGAGAAAAAGAATGGAAACCAACGGTTCCCAAACCATAGCCTTGGCAAATCAAACCAATCAATAAGAAAGGTTGTGTTATTGAGAATTTGAGAAACATTCGAATCGCATGATTCGTATGCTTGTTTTGGTGTTGTTTGGTGATCTTTCAATCAAGTTCTATTTGTTCATAGATATTTTGACCAGAAAAAGAATGGAAAACAACGGTTCCCAAACCATAGCCAAGGCAAATCAAACCAATGAATAAGAAAGGTTGTATTACTGAGAATTTGAGAAACATTCGAAATCGCATGATTCGTATGCTTGTGTTTGTGTTGTTTGGTGATCTTTCTATCAAGTGCTATTAGTTCAAAGATTTTTTGACCAGAAAAAGAATGGAAAACAACGGTTCCCAAACCATAGCCAAGGCAAATCAAACCAATGAATAAGAAAGGTTGTATTACTGAGAATTTGATAAACATTCGAAATCGCATGATTCGTATGCTTGTGTTTGTGTTGTTTGGTGATCTTTCTATCAAGTTCTATTAGTTCAAAGATTTTTGGACGAGTAAAAGAATGGATAACAACGGTTCCCAAACCATAGCCAAGGAAAATCAAACCAATTAATACGAAAGGTTGTGTTATTGAGAATTTGAGAAACATTCGGAATCGCATGATTCGTATGCTTGTGTTTGTGTTGTTTGGCGATCTTTCTATCAAGTTCTATTAATTCAAAGATTTATGGACTAGAAAAATAATGGAAACCAACACTTGCCAAACCATAACCTAGGCAAATCAAACCAATCAATAAGAATGGTTGTACTATTGAGAATTTGAGAAACATTCGAAATCGCATGATTCGTATGCTTGTGTTTGTGTTGTTTGGTGATCTTTCTATCAAGTTCAATTAGTTCAAAGATTTTTGGACGAGAAAAAGAATGGAAACCAACGGTTCCCAAACCATAGCCTTGGCAAATCAAACCAATGAATAAGAAAGGTTGTGTTATTGAGAATTTGAGAAACCTTCGGAATCGCATGATTCGTATGTTTGTGTTGGTGTTGTTTGGTGATCTTTCTATCAAGTTTTATTAGTTCAAAGATTTATGGACTAGAAAAAGAATGGAAACCTACACTTGCAAAACCATAACCTAGGCAAATCAAACCAATCAATAAGAAAGGTTGTATTATTGAGAATTTGAGAAATATTCGAAATCGCATGATTCGTATCCTTGTGTTTGTGTTGTTTAGTGATCTTTCTATCAAGTTCTATTAGTTCAAAGATTTTTGGACTAGAAAAAGAATGTAAACCAACGGTTCCTAAACCATAGCCTAGGCAAATCAAACCAATCAATAAGAAAGGTTGTGTTATTGAGAATTTGAGATACATTCGAAATCGCATGATTCGTATGCTTGTGTTTGTGTTGTTTGGTGATCTTTCTATCAAGTTCAATTACTTCAAAGAATTTTGGACGAGAAAAAGTATGGAAACCAACGGTTCCCAAACCATAGCCTAGGCAAATCAAACCAATCAATAAGAAAGGTTGTGTTATTGAGAATTTGAGAATCTTTCGGAATCGCATGATTCGTGTGCTTGTGTTGGTGTTGTTTGGTGATCTTTCTATCAAGTTCTATTAGTTCAAAGATTTTTGGACGAGAAAAAGAATGGAAACCAACGGTTCCCAAACCATAGCCTAGGCAAATCAAACGAATCATTAAGAAAGGTTGTGTTATTGAGAATTTGAGAAACATTCGGAATCGCATGATTCGTATGGTTGTGTTTGTGTTGATTGGTGATCTTTCTATCAAGTTCTATTAGTTCAAAGATTTATGGACCAGAAAAAGAATGGAAAACAACGGTTCCCAAACCATAGCCAAGGCAAATCAAACCAATGAATACGAAAGGTTGTGTTATTGAGAATTTGAGAGACATTCGGAATCGCATGATTCGTATGCTTGTGTTTGTGTTGTTTGGCGATCTTTCTATCCAGTTCTATTAGTTCAAAGATTTATGGACTAGAAAAATAATGGAAACCAACACTTGCCAAACCATAGCCTAGGCAAATCAAACCAATCAATAAGAAAGGTTGTATTATTGAGAATTTGAGAAACATTCGAAATCGCATGATTCGTATGCTTGTGTTTGTGTTGTTTGGTGATCTTTCTATCAAGTTTTATTAGTTCAAAGATTTATGAACTAGAAAAAGAATGGAAACCTACACTTGCAAAACCATAACCTAGGCAAATCAAACCAATCAATAAGAAAGGTTGTATTATTGAGAATTTGAGAAATATTCGAAATCGCATGATTCGTATCCTTGTGTTTGTGTTGTTTAGTGATCTTTCTATCAAGTTCTATTAGTTCAAAGATTTTTGGACTAGAAAAAGAATGGAAACCAACGGTTCCTAAATCATAGCCTAGGCAAATCAAACCAATCAATAAGAAAGGTTGTGTTATTGAGAATTTGAGATACATTCGAAATCGCATGATTCGTATGCTTGTGTTTGTGTTGTTTGGTGATCTTTCTATTAAGTTCAATTACTTCAAAGAATTTTGGACGAGAAAAAGTATGGAAACCAACGGTTCCCAAACCATAGCCTAGGCAAATCAAACCAATCAATAAGAAAGGTTGTGTTATTGAGAATTTGAGAATCTTTCGGAATCGCATGATTCGTGTGCTTGTGTTGGTGTTGTTTGGTGATCTTTCTATCAAGTTCTATTAGTTCAAAGATTTTTGGACGAGAAAAAGAATGGAAACCAACGGTTCCCAAACCATAGCCTAGGCAAATCAAACGAATCATTAAGAAAGGTTGTGTTATTGAGAATTTGAGAAACATTTGGAATCGCATGATTCGTATGGTTGTGTTTGTGTTGATTGGTGATCTTTCTATCAAGTTCTATTAGTTCAAAGATTTATGGACCAGAAAAAGAATGCAAAACAACGGTTCCCAAACCATAGCCAAGGCAAATCAAACCAATGAATAAGAAAGGTCGTATTATTGAGAATTTGAGAAACATTCTAAATCGCATGATTCGTATGCTTGTGTTGGTGTTTTTTGGTGATCTTTCTATCAAGTTCTATTAGTTCAAAGATTTTTGGACGAGAAAAAGAATGGAAACCATCACTTGCCAAACCATAGCCTAGGCAAATCAAACCAATCAATAAGAAAGGTTGTATTATTGAGAATTTGAGATACATTCGAAATCGCATGATTCATATGCTTGTGTTTGTGTTGTTTGGTGATCTTTCTATCAAGTTCAATTAGTTCAAAGATTTTTGGACGAGAAAAAGAATGGAAACCAACGGTTCCCCAATCATAGCCACGGCAAATCAAACCAATCAATAAGAAAGGTTGTGTTATTGAGAATTTGAGAAACATTCGGAATCGCATGATTCGTATGCTTGTGTTGGTGTTGTTTAGTGATCTTTCTATCAAGTTCTATTAGTTCAAAGATTTATGGACTAGAAAAAGAATGGAAACCAACACTTGCCAAACCATAGCCTAGGCAAATCAAACCATTCAATAAGAAAGGTTGTATTATTGAGAATTTGAGAAACATTCGGAATCGCATGATTCGTATGCTTGTGTTTGTGTTGTTTGGTGATCTTTCTATCAAGTTCAATTAGTTCAAAGATTTTTGGACGAGAAAAAGAATGGAAACCAACGGTTCCCAAACCATAGCCTTTGCAAATCAAACCAATCAATAAGAAAGGTTGTATTATTGAGAATTTGAGAAACATTCGAAATCGCATGATTCGTATGCTTTTGTATGTGTTGTTTGGTGATCTTTCTATCAAGTTCTATTAGTTCAAAGATTTTTGGACGAGAAAAAGTATGGAAACCAACGGTTCCCAAACCATAGCCTAGGCAAATCAAACCAATCAATAAGAAAGGTTGTGTTATTGAGAATTTGAGAAACATTTGGAATCGCATGATTCGTATGCTTGTGTTTGTGTTGATTGGTGGTCTTTCTATCAAGTTCTATTAGTTCAAAGATTTATGGACTAGAAAAAGAATGGAAACCAACACTTGCCAAACCATAGCCTAGGCAAATCAAACCATTCAATAAGAAAGGTTGTATTATTGAGAATTTGAGAAACATTCGAAATCGCATGATTCGTATGCTTGTGTTTGTGTTGTTTGGTGATCTTTCTATCAAGTTCTATTAGTTCAAAGATTTATGGACTAGAAAAAGAATGGAAACCTACACTTGCAAAACCATAACCTAGGCAAATCAAACCAATCAATAAAAAAGGTTGTATTATTGAGAATTTGAGAAATATTCGAAATCGCATGATTCGTATCCTTGTGTTTGCGTTGTTTAGTGATCTTTCTATCAAGTTCTATTAGTTCAAAGATTTTTGGACTAGAAAAAGAATGGAAACCAACGGTTCCTAAACCTAGCCTAGGCAAATCAAACCAATCAATAAGAACGGGTGTGTTATTGAGAATTTGAGATACATTCGAAATCGCATGATTCGTATGCTTGTGTTTGTGTTGTTTGGTGATCTTTCTATCAAGTTCAATTAGTTCAAAGAATTTTGGACGAGAAAAAGTATGGAAACCAACGGTTCCCAAACCATAGCCTAGGGAAATCAAACCAATCAATAAGAAAGGTTGTGTTATTGAGAAGTTGAGAAACATTTGGAATCGCATGATTCGTATGCTTGTGTTTGTGTTGATTGGTGGTCTTTCTATCAAGTTCTATTAGTTCAAAGATTTATGGACTAGCAAAAGAATGGAAAACAACGGTTCCCAAACCATAGCCAAGGCAAATCAAACTAAAGAATAAGAAAGGTTGTATTATTGAGAATTTGAGAAACATTCTAAATCGCATGATTCGTATGCTTGTGTTGGTGTTGTTTGGTGATCTTTCTATCAAGTTCTATTAGTTCAAAGATTTTTGGACGAGAAAAAGAATGGAAACCAACACTTGCCAAACCATAGCCTAGGCAAATCAAACCAATCAATAAGAAAGGTTGTATTATTGAGAATTTGAGATACATTCGAAATCGCATGATTCGTATGCTTGTGTTTGTGTTGTTTGGTGATCTTTCTATCAAGTTCAATTAGTTCAAAGATTTTTGGACGAGAAAAAGAATCGAAACCAACGGTTCCCAAAGCATAGCCAAGGCAATCAAACCAATCAATAAGAAAGGTTGTGTTATTGAGAATTTGAGAAACATTCGGAATCGCATGATTCGTATGCTTGTGTTGGTGTTGTTTGGTGATCTTTCTATCAAGTTCTATTAGTTCAAAGATTTATGGACTAGAAAAAGAATGGAAACCAACACTTGCCAAACCATAGCCTAGGCAAATCAAACCATTCAATAAGAAAGGTTGTATTATTGAGAATTTGAGAAACATTCGGAATCGCATGATTCGTATGCTTGTGTTTGTATTGTTTGGTGATCTTTCGATCAAGTTCTATTAGTTCAAAGATTTATGGACTAGAAAAAGAATGGAAACAAACACTTGCCAAACCATAGCCTAAGCAAATCAAACCTATCAATAAGAATGGTTGTACTATTGAGAATTTGAGAAACATTCGAAATCGCATGATTCGTATGCTTGTGTTTGTGTTGTTTGGTGATCTTTCTATCAAGTTCAATTAGTTCAAAGATTTTTGGACGAGAAAAAGAATGGAAACCAACGGTTCCCAAACCATAGCCTTGGCAAATCAAATCAATGAATAAGAAAGGTTGTGTTATTGAGAATTAGAGAAACATTCGGAATCGCATGATTCGTATGCTTGTGTTGGTGTTGTTTGGTGATCTTTCAATCAAGTTCTATTTGTTCATAGATATTTTGACCAGAAAAAGAATGGAAAACAACGGTTCCCAAACCATAGCCAAGGCAAATCAAACCAATGAATAAGAAAGGTTGTATTACTGAGAATTTGAGAAACATTCGAAATCGCAAGATTCGTATGCTTGTGTTTGTGTTGTTTGGTGATCTTTCTATCAAGTGCTATGAGTTCAAAGATTTTTTTACCAGAAAAAGAATGGAAAACAACGGTTCCCAAACCATAGCCAAGGCAAATCAAACCAATGAATAAGAAAGGTTGTATTACTGAGAATTTGAGAAACATTCGAAATCGCATGATTCGTATGCTTGTGTTTGTGTTGTTTGGTGATCCTTCTATCAAGTGCTATGAGTTCAAAGATTTTTTTACCAGAAAAAGAATGGATAACAACGGTTCCCAAACCATAGCCAAGGCAAATCAAACCAATGAATACGAAAGGTTGTGTTATTGAGAATATGAGAAACATTCGGAATCGCATGATTCGTATGCTTGTGTTTGTGTTTTTTGGCGATCTTTCTATCAAGTTCTGTTAGTTCAAAGATTTATGGACTAGAAAAAGAATGGAAACCAACACTTGCCAAACCATAGCCTAGGCAAATCAAACCAATCAATAAGAAAGGTTGTATTATTGAGAATTTGAGAAACATTCGAAATCGCATGATTCGTATGCTTGTGTTTGTGTTGTTTGGTGATCTTTCTATCAAGTTCTATTAGTTCAAAGATTTATGGACTAGAAAAAGAATGGAAACCTACACTTGCAAAACCATAACCTAGGCAAATCAAACCAATCAATAAGAAAGGTTGTATTATTGAGAATTTGAGAAATATTCGAAATCGCATGATTCGTATGCTTGTGTTTGTGTTGTTTGGCGATCTTTCTATCAAGTTCTATTAGTTCAAAGATTTATGGACTAGAAAAAGAATGGAAACCAACACTTGCCAAACCATAGCCTAGGCAAATCAAACCAATCAATAAGAAAGGTTGTATTATTGAGAATTTGAGAAACATTCGAAATCGCATGATTCGTATGCTTGTGTTTGTGTTGTTTGGTGATCTTTCTATCGAGTTCTATTAGTTCAAAGATTTATGGACTAGAAAAAGAATGGAAACCTACACTTGCAAAACCATAACCTAGGCAAATCAAACCAATCAATAAGAAAGGTTGTATTATTGAGAATTTGATAAATATTCGAAATCGCATGATTCGTATGCTTGTGTTTGTGTTGTTTAGTGATCTTTCTATCAAGTTCTATTAGTTCAAAGATTTTTGGACTAGAAAAAGAATGGAAACCAACGGTTCCTAAACCATAGCCTAGGCAAATCAAACCAATTAATAAGAAAGGTTGTGTTATTGAGAATTTGAGATACATTCGAAATCGCATGATTCGTATGCTTGTGTTTGTGTTGTTTGGTGATCTTTCTATCAAGTTCAATTAGTTCAAAGAATTTTGGACGAGAAAAAGTATGGAAACCAACGGTTCCCAAACCATAGCCTAGGCAAATCAAACCAATCAATAAGAAAGGTTGTGTTATTGAGAATTTGAGAATCTTTCGGAATCGCATGATTCGTGTGCTTGTGTTGGTGTTGTTCGGTGATCTTTCTATCAAGTTCTATTAGTTCAAAGATTTTTGGACGAGAAAAAGAATGGAAACCAACGGTTCCCAAACGATAGCCTAGGCAAATCAAACGAATCAATAAGAAAGGTTGTGTTATTGAGAATTTGAGAAACATTTGGAATCGCATGATTCGTATGCTTGTGTTTGTGTTGATTGGTGGTCTTTCTATCAAGTTCTATTAGTTCAAAGATTTATGGACTAGAAAAAAATGGAAAACAACGGTTCCCAAACCATAGCCAAGGCAAATCAAACCAATGAATAAGAAAGGTTGTATTATTGAGAATTTGAGAAACATTCTAAATCGCATGATTCGTATGCTTGTGTTGGTGTTGTTTGGTGATCTTTCTATCAAGTTCTATTAGTTCAAAGATTTTTGGACGAGAAAAAGAATGGAAACCAACACTTGCCAAACCATAGCCTAGGCAAATCAAACCAATCAATAAGAAAGGTTGTATTATTGAGAATTTGAGATACATTCGAAATCGCATGATTCGTATGCTTGTGTTTGTGTTATTTGGTGATCTTTCTATCAAGTTCAATTAGTTCAAAGATTTTTGGACGAGAAAAAGAATGGAAACCAACGGTTCCCAAAGCGTAGCCAAGGCAATCAAACCAATCAATAAGAAAGGTTGTGTTATTGAGAATTTGAGAAACATTCGGAATCGCATGATTCGTATGCTTGTGTTGGTGTTGTTTGGTGATCTTTCTATCAAGTTCCATTAGTTCAAAGATTTATGGACTAGAAAAAGAATGGAAACCAACACTTGCGAAACCATAGCCTAGGCAAATCAAACCATTCAATAAGAAAGGTTGTATTATTGAGAATTTGAGAAACATTCGGAATCGCATGATTCGTATGCTTGTGTTTGTGTTGTTTGGTGATCTTTCTATCAAGTTCTATTAGTTCAAAGATTTATGGACTAGAAAAAGAATGGTAACAAACACTTGCCAAACCATAGCCTAGGCAAATCAAACCTATCAATAAGAATGGTTGTACTATTGAGAATTTGAGAAACATTCAAAATCGCATGATTCGTATGCTTGTGTTTGTGTTGTTTGGTGATCTTTCTATCAAGTTCAATTAGTTCAAAGATTTTTGGACGAGAGAAAGAATGGAAACCAACGGTTCCCAAACCATAGCCTTGGCAAATCAAACCAATCAATAAGAAAGGTTGTGTTATTGAGATTTTGAGAAACATTCGAAATCGCATGATTCGTATGCTTGTGTTTGTGTTGTTTGGTGATCTTTCTATCAAGTGCTATGAGTTCAAAGATTTTTTGACCAGAAAAAGAATGGAAAACAACGGTTCCCAAACCATTGCCAAGGCAAATCAAACCAATGAATAAGAAAGGTTGTATTACTGAGAATTTGATAAACATTCGAAATCGCATGATTCGTATGCTTGTGTTTGTGTTGTTTGGTGATCTTTCTATCAAGTTCTATTAGTTCAAAGATTTATGGACTAGAAAAAGAATGGAAACCTACACTTGCAAAACCATAACCTAGGCAAATAAAACCAATCAATAAGAAAGGTTGTATTATTGAGAATTTGAGAAATATTCGAAATCGCATGATTCGTATGCTTGTGTTTGTGTTGTTTAATGATCTTACTATCAAGTTCTATTAGTTCAAAGATTTTTGGACTAGAAAAAGAATGGAAACCAACGGTTCCTAAACCATAGCCTAGGCAAATCAAACCAATCATTAAGAAAGGTTGTGTTATTGAGAATTTGAGATACATTCGAAATCGCATGATTCGTATGCTTGTGTTTGTATTGTTTGGTGATCTTTCTATCGAGTTCTATTATTTCAAAGATTTTTGGACGAGAAAAAGAATGGAAACCATCACTTGCCAAACCATAGCCTAGGCAAATCAAACCAATCAATAAGAAAGGTTGTATTATTGAGAATTTGAGATACATTCGAAATCGCATGATTCGTATGCTTGTGTTTGTGTTGTTTGGTGATCTTTCTATCAAGTTCAATTAGTTCAAAGATTTTTGGACGAGAAAAAGAATGGAAACCATCACTTGCCAAACCATAGCCTAGGCAAATCAAACCAATCAATAAGAAAGGTTGTATTATTGAGAATTTGAGATACATTCGAAATCGCATGATTCGTATGCTTGTGTTTGTGTTGTTTGGTGATCTTTCTATCAAGTTCAATTAGTTCAAAGATTTTTGGACGAGAAAAAGAATGGAAACCAACGGTTCCCAAAGCATAGCCAAGGCAATCAAACCAATCAATAAGAAAGGTTGTGTTATTGAGAATTTGAGAAACATTCGGAATCGCATGATTCGTATGCTTGTGTTGGTGTTGTTTGGCGATCTTTCTATCAAGTTCTATTAGTTCAAAGATTTATGGACTAGAAAAAGAATGGAAACCAACACTTGCCAAACCATAGCCTAGGCAAATCAAACCATTCAATAAGAAAGGTTGTATTATTGAGAATTTGAGAAACATTCGGAATCGCATGATTCGTATGCTTGTGTTTGTGTTGTTTGGTGATCTTTCTATCAAGTTCTATTAGTTCAAAGATTTATTGACTAGAAAAAGAATGGAAAGAAACACTTGCCAAACCATAGCCTAGGCAAATCAAACCTATCAATAAGAATGGTTGTACTATTGAGAATTTGAGAAACATTCAAAATCGCATGATTCGTATGCTTGTGTTTGTGTTATTTGGTGATCTTTCTATCAAGTTCAATTAGTTCAAAGATTTTTGGACGAGAAAAAGAATGGAAACCAACGGTTCCCAAACCATAGCCTTGGCAAATCAAACCAATCAATAAGAAAGGTTGTGTTATTGAGATTTTGAGAAACATTCGGAATCGCATGATTCGTATGCTTGTATTGGTGTTGTTTGGTGATCTTTCTATCAAGTTCTATTTGTTCATAGATATTTTGACCAGAAAAAGAACGGAAAACAACGATTCCCAAACCATAGCCAAGGCAAATCAAACCAATGAATAAGAAAGGTTGTATTACTGAGAATTTGAGAAACATTCGAAATCGCATGATTCGTATGCTTGTGTTTGTGTTGTTTGGTTATCTTTCTATCAAGTTCAATTAGTTCAAAGATTTTTGGACGAGAAAAAGAATGGAAACCAACGGTTCCCAAACCATTGCCTTGGCAAATCAAACCAATCAATAAGAAAGGTTGTGTTATTGAGAATTAGAGAAACATTCGGAATCACATGATTCGTATGCTTGTGTTGGTGTTGTTTGGTGATCTTTCAATCAAGTTCTATTTGTTCATAGATATTTTGACCAGAAAAAGAATGGAAAACAACGGTTCCCAAACCATAGCCAAGGGAAATCAAACCAACGAATAAGAAAGGTTGTATTACTGAGAATTTGAGAAACATTCGAAATCGCATGACTCGTACGCTTGTGTTTGTGTTGTTTGGTGATCTTTCTATCAAGTACTATGAGTTCAAAGATTTTTTGACCAGAAAAAGAATGGAAACCAACGGTTCCTAAACCATAGCCTTGGCAAATCAAACCAATCAATAAGAAAGGTTGTGTTATTGAGAATTTGAGATACATTCGAAATCGCATGATTTGTATGCTTGTGTTTGTATTGTTTGGTGATCTTTCTATCAAGTTCAATTAGTTCAAAGATTTTTGGATGAGAAAAAGTATGGAAACCAACGGTTCCCAAACCATAGCCTAGGCAAATCAAACCAATCAATAAGAAAGGTTGTGTTATTGAGAATTTGAGAATCTTTCGGAATCGCATGATTCGTGTGCTTGTGTTGGTGTTGTTTGGTGATCTTTCTATCAAGTTCTATTAGTTCAAAGATTTTTGGACGAGAAAAAGAATGGAAACCAACGGTTCCCAAACCATAGCCTAGGCAAATCAAACGAATCAATAAGAAAGGTTGTGTTATTGAGAATTTGAGAAACATTTGGAATCGCATGATTCGTATGCTTGTGTTTGTGTTGATTGGTGGTCTTTCTATCAAGTTCTATTAGTTCAAAGATTTATGGGCTAGAAAAAAATGGAAAACAACGGTTCCCAAACCATAACCAAGGCAAATCAAACCAATGAATAAGAAAGGTTGTATTATTGAGAATTTGAGAAACATTCTAAATCGCATGATTCGTATGCTTGTGTTGGTGTTGTTTGGTTATCTTTCTATCAAGTTCTATTAGTTCAAAGATTTTTGGACGAGAAAAAGAATGGAAACCAACACTTGCCAAACCATAGCCTAGGCAAATCAAACCAATCAATAAGAAAGGTTGTATTATTGAGAATTTGAGATACATTCGAAATCGCATGATTCGTATGCTTGTGTTTGTGTTGTTTGGTGATCTTTCTATCAAGTTCAATTAGTTCAAAGATTTTTGGACGAGAAAAAGAATGGAAACCAACGGTTCCCAAAGCATAGCCAAGGCAATCAAACCAATCAATAAGAAAGGTTGTGTTATTGAGAATTTGAGAAACATTCGGAATCGCATGATTCGTATGCTTGTGTTGGTGTTGTTTGGTGATCTTTCTATCGAGTTCTATTAGTTCAAAGATTTATGGACTAGAAAAAGAATGGAAACCAACACTTGCCAAACCATAGCCTAGGCAAATCAAACCATTCAATAAGAAAGGTTGTATTATTGAGAATTTGAGAAACATTCGGAATCGCATGATTCGTATGCTTGTGTTTGTGTTGTTTGGTGATCTTTCTATCAAGTTCTATTAGTTCAAAGATTTATGGACTAGAAAAAGAATGGAAACAAACACTTGCCAAACCATAGCCTAGGCAAATCAAACCTATCAATAAGAATGGTTGTACTATTGAGAATTTGAGAAACATTCAAAATCGCGTGATTCGTATGCTTGTGTTTGTGTTGTTTGGTGATCTTTCTATCAAGTTCAATTAGTTCAAAGATTTTTGGACGAGAAAAAGAATGGAAACCAACGGTTCCCAAACCATAGCCTTGGCAAATCAAACCAATCAATAAGAAAGATTGTGTTATTGAGATTTTGAGAAACATTCGGAATCGCATGATTCGTATGCTTGTGTTGGTGTTGTTTGGTGATCTTTCTATCAAGTTCTATTTGTTCATAGATATTTTGACCAGAAAAAGAACGGAAAACAACGATTCCCAAACCATAGCCAAGGCAAATCAAACCAATGAATAAGAAAGGTTGTATTACTGAGAATTTGAGAAACATTCGAAATCGCATGATTCGTATGCTTGTGTTTGTGTTGTTTGGTGATCTTTCTATCAAGTTCAATTAGTTCAAAGATTTTTGGACGAGAAAAAGATTGGAAACCAACGGTTCCCAAACCATAGCCTTGGCAAATCAAACCAATCAATAAGAAAGGTTGTATTATTGAGAATTAGAGAAACATTCGGAATCACATGATTCGTATGCTTGTGTTGGTGTTGTTTGGTGATCTTTCAATCAAGTTCTATTTGTTCATAGATATTTTGACCAGAAAAAGAATGGAAAACAACGGTTCCCAAGCCATAGCCAAGGCAAATCAAACAAATGAATAAGAAAGGTTGTATTACTGAGAATTTGAGAAACATTCGAAATCGCATGATTCGTATGCTTGTGTTTGTGTTGTTTGGTGATCTTTCTATCAAGTGCTATGAGTTCAAAGATTTTTTGACCAGAAAAAGAATGGAAAACAACGGTTCCCAAACCATAGCCAAGGCAAATCAAATCAATGAATAAGAAAGGTTGTATTACTGAGAATTTGATAAACATTCGAAATCGCATGATTCGTATGCTTGTGTTTGTGTTGTTTGGTGATCTTTCTATCAAGTTCTATTAGTTCAAAGATTTATGGACTAGAAAAAGAATGGAAATCTACACTTGCAAAACCATAACCTAGGCAAATCAAACCAATCAATAAGAAAGGTTGTATTATTGAGAATTTGAGAAATATTCGAAATCGCATGATTCGTATGCTTTTGTTTGTGTTGTTTAATGATCTTTCTATCAAGTTCTATTAGTTCAAAGATTTTTGTACTAGAAAAAGAATGGAAACCAACGGTTCCTAAACCATAGCCTAGGCAAATCAAACCAATCAATAAGAAAGGTTGTGTTATTGAGAATTTGAGATACATTCGAAATCGCATGATTCGTATGCTTGTGTTTGTATTGTTTGGTGATCTTTCTATCAAGTTCAATTAGTTCAAAAATTTTTGGACGAGAAAAAGTATGGAAACCAACGGTTCCCTAACCATAGCCTAGGCAAATCAAACCAATCAATAAGAAATGTTGTGTTATTGAGAATTTGAGAATCTTTCGGAATCGCATGATTCGTATGCTTGTGTTGGTGTTGTTTGGTGATCTTTCTATCAAGTTCTATTAGTTCAAAGATTTTTGGACAAGAAAAAGAATGGAAACCATCACTTGCCAAACCATAGCCTAGGCAAATCAAACCAATCAATAAGAAAGGTTGTATTATTGAGAATTTGAGATACATTCGAAATCGCATGATTCGTATGCTTGTGTTTGTGTTGTTTGGTGATCTTTCTATCAAGTTCAATTAGTTCAAAGATTTTTGGACGAGAAAAAGAATGGAAACCAACGGTTCCCAAAGCATAGCCAAGGCAATCAAACCAATCAATAAGAAAGGTTGTGTTATTGAGAATTTGAGAAACGTTCGGAATCGCATGATTCGTATGCTTGTGTTGGTGTTGTTTGGTGATCTTTCTATCAAGTTCTATTAGTTCAAAGATTTATGGACTAGAAAAAGAATGGAAACCAACACTTGCCAAACCATAGCCTAGGCAAATCAAACCATTCAATAAGAAAGGTTGTATTATTGAGAATTTGAGAAACATTCGGAATCGCATGATTCGTATGCTTGTGTTTGTGTTGTTTGGTGATCTTTCTATCAAGTTCTATTAGTTCAAAGATTTATGGACTAGAAAAAGAATGGAAACAAACACTTGCCAAACCATAGCCTAGGCAAATCAAACCTATCAGTAAGAATGGTTGTATTATTGAGAATTTGAGAAACATTCAAAATCGCATGATTCGTATGCTTGTGTTTGTGTTGTTTGGTGATCTTTCTATCAAGTTCAATTAGTTCAAAGATTTTTGGACGAGAAAAAGAATGGAAACCAACGGTTCCCAAACCATAGCCTTGGCAAATCAAACCAATCAATAAGAAAGGTTGTGTTATTGAGATTTTGAGAAACATTCGGAATCGCATGATTCGTATGCTTGTGTTGGTGTTGTTTGGTGATCTTTCTATCAAGTTCTATTTGTTCATAGATATTTTGACCAGAAAAAGAACGGAAAACAACGATTCCCAAACCATAGCCAAGGCAAATCAAACCAATGAATAAGAAAGGTTGTATTACTGAGAATTTGAGAAACATTCGAAATTGCATGATTCGTATGCTTGTGTTTGTGTTGTTTGGTTATCTTTCTATCAAGTTCAATTAGTTCAAAGATTTTTGGACGAGAAAAAGAATGGAAACCAACGGTTCCCAAACCATAGCCTTGGCAAATCAAACCAATCAATAAGAAAGGTTGTGTTATTGAGAATTAGAGAAACATTCGGAATCACATGATTCGTATGCTTGTGTTGGTGTTGTTTGGTGATCTTTCAATCAAGTTCTATTTGTTCATAGATATTTTGACCAGAAAAAGAATGGAAAACAACGGTTCCCAAACCATAGCCATGGGAAATCAAACCAACGAATAAGAAAGGTTGTATTACTGAGAATTTGAGAAACATTCGAAATCGCATGATTCGTATGCTTGTGTTTGTGTTGTTTGGTGATCTTTCTATCAAGTGCTATGAGTTCAAAGATTTTTTGACCAGAAAAAGAATGGAAAACAACGGTTCCCAAACCATAGCCAAGGCAAATCAAACCAATGAATAAGAAAGGTTGTATTACTGAGAATTTGATAAACATTCGAAATGGCATGATTCGTATGCTTGTGTTTATGTTGTTTGGTGATCTTTCTATCAAGTTCTATTAGTTCAAAGATTTATGGACTAGAAAAAGAATGGAAACCTACACTTGCAAAACCATAACCTAGGCAAATCAAACCAATCAATAAGAAAGGTTGTATTATTGAGAATTTGAGAAATATTCGAAATCGCATGATTCGTATGCTTGTGTTTGTGTTGTTTAATGATCTTTCTATCAAGATCTATTAGTTCAAAGATTTTTGGACTAGAAAAAGAATGGAAACCAACGGTTCCTAAACCATAGCCTTGGCAAATCAAACCAATCAATAAGAAAGGTTGTGTTATTGAGAATTTGAGATACATTCGAAATCGCATGATTTGTATGCTTGTGTTTGTATTGTTTGGTGATCTTTCTATCAAGTTCAATTAGTTCAAAGATTTTTGGATGAGAAAAAGTATGGAAACCAACGGTTCCCAAACCATAGCCTAGGCAAATCAAACCAATCAATAAGAAAGGTTGTGTTATTGAGAATTTGAGAATCTTTCGGAATCGCATGATTCGTGTGCTTGTGTTGGTGTTGTTTGGTGATCTTTCTATCAAGTTCTATTAGTTCAAAGATTTTTGGACGAGAAAAAGAATGGAAACCAACGGTTCCCAAACCATAGCCTAGGCAAATCAAACGAATCAATAAGAAAGGTTGTGTTATTGAGAATTTGAGAAACATTTGGAATCGCATGATTCGTATGCTTGTGTTTGTGTTGATTGGTGGTCTTTCTATCAAGTTCTATTAGTTCAAAGATTTATGGGCTAGAAAAAAATGGAAAATAACGGTTCCCAAACCATAGCCAAGGCAAATCAAACCAATGAATAAGAAAGGTTGTATTATTGAGAATTTGAGAAACATTCTAAATCGCATGATTCGTATGCTTGTGTTGGTGTTGTTTGGTGATCTTTCTATCAAGTTCTATTAGTTCAAAGATTTTTGGACGAGAAAAAGAATGGAAACCAACACTTGCCAAACCATAGCCTAGGCAAATCAAACCATTCAATAAGAAAGGTTGTATTATTGAGAATTTGAGAAACATTCGGAATCGCATGATTCGTATGCTTGTGTTTGTGTTGTTTGGTGATCTTTCTATCAAGTTCTATTAGTTCAAAGATTTATGGACTAGAAAAAGAATGGAAACAAACACTTGCCAAACCATAGCCTAGGCAAATCAAACCTATCAATAAGAATGGTTGTACTATTGAGAATTTGAGAAACATTCAAAATCGCGTGATTCGTATGCTTGTGTTTGTGTTGTTTGGTGATCTTTCTATCAAGTTCAATTAGTTCAAAGATTTTTGGACGAGAAAAAGAATGGAAACCAACGGTTCCCAAACCATAGCCTTGGCAAATCAAACCAATCAATAAGAAAGATTGTGTTATTGAGATTTTGAGAAACATTCGGAATCGCATGATTCGTATGCTTGTGTTGGTGTTGTTTGGTGATCTTTCTATCAAGTTCTATTTGTTCATAGATATTTTGACCAGAAAAAGAACGGAAAACAACGATTCCCAAACCATAGCCAAGGCAAATCAAACCAATGAATAAGAAAGGTTGTATTATTGAGAATTTGAGAAACATTCGAAATCGCATGATTCGTATGCTTGTGTTTGTGTTGTTTGGTGATCTTTCTATCAAGTTCAATTAGTTCAAAGATTTTTGGACGAGAAAAAGATTGGAAACCAACGGTTCCCAAACCATAGCCTTGGCAAATCAAACCAATCAATAAGAAAGGTTGTATTATTGAGAATTAGAGAAACATTCGGAATCACATGATTCGTATGCTTGTGTTGGTGTTGTTTGGTGATCTTTCAATCAAGTTCTATTTGTTCATAGATATTTTGACCAGAAAAAGAATGGAAAACAACGGTTCCCAAGCCATAGCCAAGGCAAATCAAACAAATGAATAAGAAAGGTTGTATTACTGAGAATTTGAGAAACATTCGAAATCGCATGATTCGTATGCTTGTGTTTGTGTTGTTTGGTGATCTTTCTATCAAGTGCTATGAGTTCAAAGATTTTTTGACCAGAAAAAGAATGGAAAACAACGGTTCCCAAACCATAGCCAAGGCAAATCAAATCAATGAATAAGAAAGGTTGTATTACTGAGAATTTGATAAACATTCGAAATCGCATGATTCGTATGCTTGTGTTTGTGTTGTTTGGTGATCTTTCTATCAAGTTCTATTAGTTCAAAGATTTATGGACTAGAAAAAGAATGGAAATCTACACTTGCAAAACCATAACCTAGGCAAATCAAACCAATCAATAAGAAAGGTTGTATTATTGAGAATTTGAGAAATATTCGAAATCGCATGATTCGTATGCTTTTGTTTGTGTTGTTTAATGATCTTTCTATCAAGTTCTATTAGTTCAAAGATTTTTGTACTAGAAAAAGAATGGAAACCAACGGTTCCTAAACCATAGCCTAGGCAAATCAAACCAATCAATAAGAAAGGTTGTGTTATTGAGAATTTGAGATACATTCGAAATCGCATGATTCGTATGCTTGTGTTTGTATTGTTTGGTGATCTTTCTATCAAGTTCAATTAGTTCAAAAATTTTTGGACGAGAAAAAGTATGGAAACCAACGGTTCCCTAACCATAGCCTAGGCAAATCAAACCAATCAATAAGAAATGTTGTGTTATTGAGAATTTGAGAATCTTTCGGAATCGCATGATTCGTATGCTTGTGTTGGTGTTGTTTGGTGATCTTTCTATCAAGTTCTATTAGTTCAAAGATTTTTGGACAAGAAAAAGAATGGAAACCATCACTTGCCAAACCATAGCCTAGGCAAATCAAACCAATCAATAAGAAAGGTTGTATTATTGAGAATTTGAGATACATTCGAAATCGCATGATTCGTATGCTTGTGTTTGTGTTGTTTGGTGATCTTTCTATCAAGTTCAATTAGTTCAAAGATTTTTGGACGAGAAAAAGAATGGAAACCAACGGTTCCCAAAGCATAGCCAAGGCAATCAAACCAATCAATAAGAAAGGTTGTGTTATTGAGAATTTGAGAAACGTTCGGAATCGCATGATTCGTATGCTTGTGTTGGTGTTGTTTGGTGATCTTTCTATCAAGTTCTATTAGTTCAAAGATTTATGGACTAGAAAAAGAATGGAAACCAACACTTGCCAAACCATAGCCTAGGCAAATCAAACCATTCAATAAGAAAGGTTGTATTATTGAGAATTTGAGAAACATTCGGAATCGCATGATTCGTATGCTTGTGTTTGTGTTGTTTGGTGATCTTTCTATCAAGTTCTATTAGTTCAAAGATTTATGGACTAGAAAAAGAATGGAAACAAACACTTGCCAAACCATAGCCTAGGCAAATCAAACCTATCAGTAAGAATGGTTGTATTATTGAGAATTTGAGAAACATTCAAAATCGCATGATTCGTATGCTTGTGTTTGTGTTGTTTGGTGATCTTTCTATCAAGTTCAATTAGTTCAAAGATTTTTGGACGAGAAAAAGAATGGAAACCAACGGTTCCCAAACCATAGCCTTGGCAAATCAAACCAATCAATAAGAAAGGTTGTGTTATTGAGATTTTGAGAAACATTCGGAATCGCATGATTCGTATGCTTGTGTTGGTGTTGTTTGGTGATCTTTCTATCAAGTTCTATTTGTTCATAGATATTTTGACCAGAAAAAGAACGGAAAACAACGATTCCCAAACCATAGCCAAGGCAAATCAAACCAATGAATAAGAAAGGTTGTATTACTGAGAATTTGAGAAACATTCGAAATTGCATGATTCGTATGCTTGTGTTTGTGTTGTTTGGTTATCTTTCTATCAAGTTCAATTAGTTCAAAGATTTTTGGACGAGAAAAAGAATGGAAACCAACGGTTCCCAAACCATAGCCTTGGCAAATCAAACCAATCAATAAGAAAGGTTGTGTTATTGAGAATTAGAGAAACATTCGGAATCACATGATTCGTATGCTTGTGTTGGTGTTGTTTGGTGATCTTTCAATCAAGTTCTATTTGTTCATAGATATTTTGACCAGAAAAAGAATGGAAAACAACGGTTCCCAAACCATAGCCATGGGAAATCAAACCAACGAATAAGAAAGGTTGTATTACTGAGAATTTGAGAAACATTCGAAATCGCATGATTCGTATGCTTGTGTTTGTGTTGTTTGGTGATCTTTCTATCAAGTGCTATGAGTTCAAAGATTTTTTGACCAGAAAAAGAATGGAAAACAACGGTTCCCAAACCATAGCCAAGGCAAATCAAACCAATGAATAAGAAAGGTTGTATTACTGAGAATTTGATAAACATTCGAAATGGCATGATTCGTATGCTTGTGTTTATGTTGTTTGGTGATCTTTCTATCAAGTTCTATTAGTTCAAAGATTTATGGACTAGAAAAAGAATGGAAACCTACACTTGCAAAACCATAACCTAGGCAAATCAAACCAATCAATAAGAAAGGTTGTATTATTGAGAATTTGAGAAATATTCGAAATCGCATGATTCGTATGCTTGTGTTTGTGTTGTTTAATGATCTTTCTATCAAGATCTATTAGTTCAAAGATTTTTGGACTAGAAAAAGAATGGAAACCAACGGTTCCTAAACCATAGCCTTGGCAAATCAAACCAATCAATAAGAAAGGTTGTGTTATTGAGAATTTGAGATACATTCGAAATCGCATGATTTGTATGCTTGTGTTTGTATTGTTTGGTGATCTTTCTATCAAGTTCAATTAGTTCAAAGATTTTTGGATGAGAAAAAGTATGGAAACCAACGGTTCCCAAACCATAGCCTAGGCAAATCAAACCAATCAATAAGAAAGGTTGTGTTATTGAGAATTTGAGAATCTTTCGGAATCGCATGATTCGTGTGCTTGTGTTGGTGTTGTTTGGTGATCTTTCTATCAAGTTCTATTAGTTCAAAGATTTTTGGACGAGAAAAAGAATGGAAACCAACGGTTCCCAAACCATAGCCTAGGCAAATCAAACGAATCAATAAGAAAGGTTGTGTTATTGAGAATTTGAGAAACATTTGGAATCGCATGATTCGTATGCTTGTGTTTGTGTTGATTGGTGGTCTTTCTATCAAGTTCTATTAGTTCAAAGATTTATGGGCTAGAAAAAAATGGAAAATAACGGTTCCCAAACCATAGCCAAGGCAAATCAAACCAATGAATAAGAAAGGTTGTATTATTGAGAATTTGAGAAACATTCTAAATCGCATGATTCGTATGCTTGTGTTGGTGTTGTTTGGTGATCTTTCTATCAAGTTCTATTAGTTCAAAGATTTTTGGACGAGAAAAAGAATGGAAACCAACACTTGCCAAACCATAGCCTAGGCAAATCAAACCAATCAATAAGAAAGGTTGTATTATTGAGAATTTGAGATACATTCGAAATCGCATGATTCGTATGCTTGTGTTTGTGTTGTTTGGTGATCTTTCTATCAAGTTCAATTAGTTCAAAGATTTTTGGACGAGAAAAAGAATGGAAACCAACGGTTCCCAAAGCATAGCCAAGGCAATCAAACCAATCAATAAGAAAGGTTGTGTTATTGAGAATTTGAGAAACATTCGGAATCGCATGATTCGTATGCTTGTGTTGGTGTTGTTTAGTGATCTTTCTATCGAGTTCTATTAGTTCAAAGATTTATGGACTAGAAAAAGAATGGAAACCAACACTTGCCAAACCATAGCCTAGGCAAATCAAACCATTCAATAAGAAAGGTTGTATTATTGAGAATTTGAGAAACATTCGGAATCGCATGATTCGTATGCTTGTGTTTGTGTTGTTTGGTGATCTTTCTATCAAGTTCTATTAGTTCAAAGATTTATGGACTAGAAAAAGAATGGAAACAAACACTTGCCAAACCATAGCCTAGGCAAATCAAACCTATCAATAAGAATGGTTGTACTATTGAGAATTTGAGAAACATTCAAAATCGCGTGATTCGTATGCTTGTGTTTGTGTTGTTTTGTGATCTTTCTATCAAGTTCAATTAGTTCAAAGATTTTTGGACGAGAAAAAGAATGGAAACCAACGGTTCCCAAACCATAGCCTTGGCAAATCAAACCAATCAATAAGAAAGGTTGTGTTATTGAGATTTTGAGAAACATTCGGAATCGCATGATTCGTATGCTTGTGTTGGTGTTGTTTGGTGATCTTTCTATCAAGTTCTATTTGTTCATAGATATTTTGACCAGAAAAAGAACGGAAAACAACGATTCCCAAACCATAGCCAAGGCAAATCAAACCAATGAATAAGAAAGGTTGTATTACTGAGAATTTAAGAAATATTCGAAATCGCATGATTCGTATGCTTGTGTTTGTGTTGTTTGGTGATCTTTCTATCAAGTTCAATTAGTTCAAAGATTTTCTGACGAGAAAAAGAATGGAAACCAACGGTTCCCAAACCATAGCCTTGGCAAATCAAACCAATCAATAAGAAAGGTTGTGTTATTGAGAATTAGAGAAACATTCGGAATCACATGATTCGTATGCTTGTGTTGGTGTTGTTTGGTGATCTTTCAATCAAGTTCTATTTGTTCATAGATATTTTGACCAGAAAAAGAATGGAAAACAACGGTTCCCAAACCATAGCCAAGGCAAATCAAACCAATGAATAAGAAAGGTTGTATTACTGAGAATTTGAGAAACATTCGAAATCGCATGATTCGTATGCTTGTGTTTGTGTTGTTTGGTGATCTTGCTATCAAGTGCTATGAGTTCAAAGATTTTTTGACCAGAAAAAGAATGGAAAACAACGGTTCCCAAACCATAGTCAAGGCAAATCAAACCAATGAATAAGAAAGGTTGTATTACTGAGAATTTGATAAACATTCGAAATCGCATGATTCGTATGCTTGTGTTTGTGTTGTTTGGTGATCTTTCTATCAAGTTATATTAGTTCAAAGATTTATGGACTAGAAAAAGAATGGAAACCTACACTTGCAAAACCATAACCTAGGCAAATCAAACCAATCAATAAGAAAGGTTGTATTATTGAGAATTTGAGAAATATTCGAAATCGCATGATTCGTATGCTTGTGTTTGTGTTGTTTAATGATCTTTCTATCAAGTTCTATTAGTTCAAAGATTTTTGGACTAGAAAAAGAATGGAAACCAACGGTTCCTAAACCATAGCCTAGGCAAATCAAACCAATCAATAAGAAAGGTTGTGTTATTGAGAATTTGAGATACATTCGAAATCGCATGATTCGTATGCTTGTGTTTGTATTGTTTGGTGATCTTTCTATCAAGTTCAATTAGTTCAAAGATTTTTGGACGAGAAAAAGTATGGAAACCAACGGTTCCCAAACCATAGCCTAGGCAAATCAAACCAATCAATAAGAAATGTTGTGTTATTGAGAATTTGAGAATCTTTCGGAATCGCATGATTCATATGCTTGTGTTGGTGTTGTTTGGTGATCTTTCTATCAAGTTCTATTAGTTCAAAGATTTTTGGACGAGAAAAAGAATGGAAACCAACGGTTCCCAAACCATAGACTAGGCAAATCAAACCAATCAATAAGAAAGGTTGTGTTATTGAGAATTTGAGAAACATTCGGAATCGCATGATTCGTATGCTTGTGTTTGTGTTGATTGGTGATCTTTCTATCAAGTTCTATTAGTCCAAAGATTTATGGACTAGAAAAGGAATGGAAAACAACGGTTCCCAAACCATAGCCAAGGCAAATCAAACCAATGAATAAGAAAGGTTGTATTATTGAGAATTTGAGAAACATTCTAAATCGCATGATTCGTATGCTTGTGTTTGTGTTGTTTGGTGATCTTTCTATCAAGTTCAATTAGTTCAAAGATTTTTGGACGAGAAAAAGAATGGAAACCAACGGTTCCCAAACCATAGCCTAGGCAAATCAAACCAATCAATAAGAAAGGTTGTGTTATTGAGAATTTGAGAAACATTCGGAATCGCATGATTTGTATGCTTGTGTTGGTGTTGTTTTCTGATCTCTCTATCAAGTTCTATTAGTTCAAAGATGTTTGGACGAGAAAAACAATGGAAACCAACGGTTCCGAAACCATAGCCTAGGCGAATCAAACCAATCAATAGGAAAGGTTGTGTTGTTGAGAATTTGAGAAACATTCGGAATCGCATGATTCGTATGCTTGTGTTCGTGTTGTTTGGTGATCTTTATATCAAGTTCTATTTGTTCATAGATATTTTGACCAGAAAAAGAACGGAAAACAACGATTCCCAAACCATAGCCAAGGCAAATCAAACCAATGAATAAGAAAGGTTGTATTACTGAGAATTTGAGAAACATTCGAAATCGCATGATTCGTATGCTTGTGTTTGTGTTGTTTGGTTATCTTTCTATCAAGTTCAACTAGTTCAAAGATTTTTGGACGAGAAAAAGAATGGAAACCAACGGTTCCCAAACCATAGCCTTGGCAAATCAAACCAATCAATAAGAAAGGTTGTGTTATTGAGAATTAGAGAAACATTTGGAATCGCATGATTCGTATGCTTGTGTTGGTGTTGTTTGGTGATCTTTCAATCAAGTTCTATTTGTTCATAGATATTTTGACCAGAAAAAGAATGGAAAACAACGGTTCCCAAACCATAGCCAAGGCAAATCAAACCAATGAATAAGAAAGGTTGTATTACTGAGAATTTGAGAAACATTCGAAATCGCATGATTCGTATGCTTGTGTTTGTGTTGTTTGCTGATCTTTCTATCAAGTGCTATGAGTTCAAAGATTTTTTGACCAGAAAAAGAATGGAAAACAACGGTTCCCAAACCATAGCCAAGGCAAATCAAACCAATGAATAAGAAAGGTTGTATTACTGAGAATTTGAGAAACATTCGAAATCGCATGATTCGTATGCTTGTGTTTGTGTTGTTTGGTGATCTTTCTATCAAGTGCTATGAGTTCAAAGATTTTTTGACCAGAAAAAGAATGGAAAACAACGGTTCCCAAACCATAGCCAAGGCAAATCAAACCAATGAATAAGAAAGGTTGTATTACTGAGAATTTGATAAACATTCGAAATCGCATGATTCATATGCTTGTGTTTGTGTTGTTTGGTGATCTTTCTATGAAGTTCTATTAGTTCAAAGATTTTTTGACGAGAAAAAGAATGGATAACAACGGTTCCCAAACCATAGCCAAGGCAAATCAAACCAATGAATACGAAAGGTTGTGTTATTGAGCATTTGAGAAACATTCGGAATCGCATGATTCGTATGCTTGTGTTTGTGTTGTTTGGCGATCTTTCTATCAAGTTCTATTAGTTCAAAGATATATGGACTAGAAAAAGAATGGAAACCTACACTTGCCAAACCATAGCCTAGGCAAATCAAACCAATCAATAAGAAAGGTTGTATTATTGAGAATTTGAGAAACATTCGAAATCGCATGATTCGTATGCTTGTGTTTGTGTTGTTTGGTGATCTTTCTATCAAGTTCTATTAGTTCAAAGATTTATGGACTAGAAAAAGAATGGAAACCTACACTTGCAAAACCATAACCTAGGCAAATCAAACCAATCAATAACTAAAAGGTTGTATTATTGAGAATTTGAGAAATATTCGAAATCGCATGATTCGTATGCTTGTGTTTGTGTTGTTTAGTGATCTTTCTATCAAGTTCTATTAGTTCAAAGATTTTTGGACTAGAAAAAGAATGGAAACCAACGGTTCCTAAACAATAGCCTAGGCAAATCAAACCAATCAATAAGAAAGGTTGTGTTATTGAGAATTTGAGATACATTCGAAATCGCATGATTCGTATGCTTGTGTTTGTATTGTTTGGTGATCTTTCTATCAAGTTCAATTAATTCAAAGATTTTTGGACGAGAAAAAGTATGGAAACCAACGGTTCCCAAACCATAGCCTAGGCAAATCAAACCAATCAATAAGAAATGTTGTGTTATTGAGAATTTGAGAATCTTTCGGAATCGCATGATTCGTATGCTTGTGTTGGTGTTGTTTGGTGATCTTTCTATCAAGTTCTATTAGTTCAAAGATTTTTGGACGAGAAAAAGAATGGAAACCAACGGTTCCCAAACCATAGCCTTGGCAAATCAAACCAATCAATAAGAAAGGTTGTGTTATTGAGAATTAGAGAAACATTTGGAATCGCATGATTCGTATGCTTGTGTTGGTGTTGTTTGGTGATCTTTCTATCAAGTTCTATTAGTTCAAAGATTTTTTGACGAGAAAAAGAATGGATAACAACGGTTCCAGAACCATAGCCAAGGCAAATCAAACCAATGAATACGAAAGGTTGTGTTATTGAGCATTTGAGAAACATTCGGAATCGCATGATTCGTATGCTTGTGTTTGTGTTGTTTGGCGATCTTTCTATCAAGTTCTATTAGTTCAAAGATGTTTGGACGAGAAAAACAATGGAAACCAACGGTTCCCAAACCATAGCCTAGGCGAATCAAACCAATCAATAAGAAAGGTTGTGTTATTGAGAATTTGAGAAACATTCGGAATCGCATGATTCGTATGCTTGTGTTCGTGTTGTTTGGTGATCTTTATATCAAGTTCTATTTGTTCATAGATATTTTGACCAGAAAAAGAACGGAAAACAACGATTCCCAAACCATAGCCAAGGCAAATCAAACCAATGAATAAGAAAGGTTGTATTACTGAGAATTTGAGAAACATTCGAAATCGCATGATTCGTATGCTTGTGTTTGTGTTGTTTGGTGATCTTTCTATCAAATTCAATTAGTTCAAAGATTTTTGGACGAGAAAAAGAATGGAAACCAACGGTTCCCAAACCATAGCCTTGGCAAATCAAACCAATCAATAAGAAAGGTTGTGTTATTGAGAATTAAAGAAACATTTGGAATCGCATGATTCGTATGCTTGTGTTGGTGTTGTTTGGTGATCTTTCAATCAAGTTCTATTTGTTCATAGATATTTTGACCAGAAAAAGAATGGAAAACAACGGTTCCCAAACCATAGCCAAGGCAAATCAAACCAATGAATAAGAAAGGTTGTATTACTGAGAATTTGAGAAACATTCGAAATCGCATGATTCGTATGCTTGTGTTTGTGTTGTTTGGTGATCTTTCTATCAAGTGCTATGAGTTCAAAGATTTTTTGACCAGAAAAAGAATGGAAAACAACGGTTCCCAAACCATAGCCAAGGCAAATCAAACCAATGAATAAGAAAGGTTGTATTACTGAGAATTTGATAAACATTCGAAATCGCATGATTCGTATGCTTGTGTTTGTGTTGTTTGGTGATCTTTCTATCAAGTTCTATTAGTTCAAAGATTTTTTGACGAGAAAAAGAATGGATAACAACGGTTCCCAAACAATAGCCAAGGCAAATCAAACCAATGAATAAGAAAGGTTGTGTTATTGAGCATTTGAGAAACATTCGGAATCGCATGATTCGTATGCTTGTGTTTGTGTTGTTTGGTGATCTTTCTATCAAGTTCTATTAGTTCAAAGATTTTTTGACGAGAAAAAGAATGGATAACAACGGTTCCCAAACCATAGCCAAGGCAAATCAAACCAATGAATACGAAAGGTTGTGTTATTGAGCATTTGAGAAACATTCGGAATCGCATGATTCGTATGCTTGTGTTTGTGTTGTTTGGCGATCTTTCTATCAAGTTCTATTAGTTGAAAGATGTTTGGACGAGAAAAAGAATGGAAACCAACGGTTCCGAAACCATAGCCTAGGCGAATCAAACCAATCAATAAGAAAGGTTGTGTTATTGAGAATTTGAGAAACATTCGGAATCGCATGATTCGTATGCTTGTGTTCGTGTTGTTTGGTGATCTTTCTATCAAGTTCTATTAGTTCAAAGATGTTTGGACGAGAAAAAGAATGGAAACCAACGGTTCCCAAACCATAGCCTAGGCGAATCAAACCAATCAATAAGAAAGGTTGTGTTATTGAGAATTTGAGAAACATTCGGAATCGCATGATTCGTATGCTTGTGTTCGTGTTGTTTGGTGATCTTTCTATCAAGTTCTATTAGTTCAAAGATGTTTGGACGAGAAAAAGAATGGAAACCAACGGTTCCCAAACCATAGCCTAGGCGAATCAAACCAATCAATAAGAAAGGTTGTGTTATTGAGAATTTGAGAAACATTCGGAATCGCATGATTCGTATGCTTGTGTTCGTGTTGTTTGGTGATCTTTATATCAAGTTCTATTTGTTCATAGATATTTTGACCAGAAAAAGAACGGAAAACAACGATTCCCAAACCATAGCCAAGGCAAATCAAACCAATGAATAAGAAAGGTTGTATTACTGAGAATTTGAGAAACATTCGAAATCGCATGATTCGTATGCTTGTGTTTGTGTTGTTTGGTGATCTTTCTATCAAATTCAATTAGTTCAAAGCTTTTTGGACGAGAAAAAGAATGGAAACCAACGGTTCCCAAACCATAGCCTTGGCAAATCAAACCAATCAATAAGAAAGGTTGTGTTATTGAGAATTAAAGAAACATTTGGAATCGCATGATTCGTATGCTTCTGTTGGTGTTGTTTGGTGATCTTTCAATCAAGTTCTATTTGTTCATAGATATTTTGACCAGAAAAAGAATGGAAAACAACGGTTCCCAAACCATAGCGAAGGCAAATCAAACCAATGAATAAGAAAGGTTGTATTACTGAGAATTTGAGAAACATTCGAAATCGCATGATTCGTATGCTTGTGTTTGTGTTGTTTGGTGATCTTTCTATCAAGTGCTATGAGTTCAAAGATTTTTTGACCAGAAAAAGAATGGAAAACAGCGGTTCCCAAACCATAGCCAAGGCAAATCAAACCAATGAATAAGAAAGGTTGTATTACTGAGAATTTGATAAACATTCGAAATCGCATGATTCGTATGCTTGTGTTTGTGTTGTTTGGTGATCTTTCTATCAAGTTCTATTAGTTCAAAGATTTTTTGACGAGAAAAAGAATGGATAACAACGGTTCCCAAACCATAGCCAAGGCAAATCAAACCAATGAATACGAAAGGTTGTGTTATTGAGCATTTGAGAAACATTCGGAATCGCATGATTCGTATGCTTGTGTTTGTGTTGTTTGGTGATCTTTCTATCAAGTTCTATTAGTTCAAAGATTTTTTGACGAGAAAAAGAATGGATAACAACGGTTCCCAAACCATAGCCAAGGCAAATCAAACCAATGAATACGAAAGGTTGTGTTATTGAGCATTTGAGAAACATTCGGAATCGCATGATTCGTATGCTTGTGTTTGTGTTGTTTGGCGATCTTTCTATCAAGTTCTATTAGTTGAAAGATGTTTGGACGAGAAAAAGAATGGAAACCAACGGTTCCGAAACTATAGCCTAGGCGAATCAAACCAATCAATAAGAAAGGTTGTGTTATTGAGAATTTGAGAAACATTCGGAATCGCATGATTCGTATGCTTGTGTTCGTGTTGTTTGGTGATCTTTCTATCAAGTTCTATTAGTTCAAAGATGTTTGGACGAGAAAAAGAATGGAAACCAACGGTTCCCAAACCATAGCCTAGGCGAATCAAACCAATCAATAAGAAAGGTTGTGTTATTGAGAATTTGAGAAACATTCGGAATCGCATGATTCGTATGCTTGTGTTCGTGTTGTTTGGTGATCTTTATATCAAGTTCTATTTGTTCATAGATATTTTGACCAGAAAAAGAACGGAAAACAACGATTCCCAAACCATAGCCAAGGCAAATCAAACCAATGAATAAGAAAGGTTGTATTACTGAGAATTTGAGAAACATTCGAAATCGCATGATTCGTATGCTTGTGTTTGTGTTGTTTGGTGATCTTTCTATCAAATTCAATTAGTTCAAAGCTTTTTGGACGAGAAAAAGAATGGAAACCAACGGTTCCCAAACCATAGCCTTGGCAAATCAAACCAATCAATAAGAAAGGTTGTGTTATTGAGAATTAAAGAAACATTTGGAATCGCATGATTCGTATGCTTCTGTTGGTGTTGTTTGGTGATCTTTCTATCAAGTTCTATTAGTTCAAAGATTTTTTGACGAGAAAAAGAATGGATAACAACGGTTCCAGAACCATAGCCAAGGCAAATCAAACCAATGAATACGAAAGGTTGTGTTATTGAGCATTTGAGAAACATTCGGAATCGCATGATTCGTATGCTTGTGTTTGTGTTGTTTGGCGATCTTTCTATCAAGTTCTATTAGTTCAAAGATGTTTGGACGAGAAAAACAATGGAAACCAACGGTTCCCAAACCATAGCCTAGGCGAATCAAACCAATCAATAAGAAAGGTTGTGTTATTGAGAATTTGAGAAACATTCGGAATCGCATGATTCGTATGCTTGTGTTCGTGTTGTTTGGTGATCTTTATATCAAGTTCTATTTGTTCATAGATATTTTGACCAGAAAAAGAACGGAAAACAACGATTCCCAAACCATAGCCAAGGCAAATCAAACCAATGAATAAGAAAGGTTGTATTACTGAGAATTTGAGAAACATTCGAAATCGCATGATTCGTATGCTTGTGTTTGTGTTGTTTGGTGATCTTTCTATCAAATTCAATTAGTTCAAAGATTTTTGGACGAGAAAAAGAATGGAAACCAACGGTTCCCAAACCATAGCCTTGGCAAATCAAACCAATCAATAAGAAAGGTTGTGTTATTGAGAATTAAAGAAACATTTGGAATCGCATGATTCGTATGCTTGTGTTGGTGTTGTTTGGTGATCTTTCAATCAAGTTCTATTTGTTCATAGATATTTTGACCAGAAAAAGAATGGAAAACAACGGTTCCCAAACCATAGCCAAGGCAAATCAAACCAATGAATAAGAAAGGTTGTATTACTGAGAATTTGAGAAACATTCGAAATCGCATGATTCGTATGCTTGTGTTTGTGTTGTTTGGTGATCTTTCTATCAAGTGCTATGAGTTCAAAGATTTTTTGACCAGAAAAAGAATGGAAAACAACGGTTCCCAAACCATAGCCAAGGCAAATCAAACCAATGAATAAGAAAGGTTGTATTACTGAGAATTTGATAAACATTCGAAATCGCATGATTCGTATGCTTGTGTTTGTGTTGTTTGGTGATCTTTCTATCAAGTTCTATTAGTTCAAAGATTTTTTGACGAGAAAAAGAATGGATAACAACGGTTCCCAAACCATAGCCAAGGCAAATCAAACCAATGAATAAGAAAGGTTGTGTTATTGAGCATTTGAGAAACATTCGGAATCGCATGATTCGTATGCTTGTGTTTGTGTTGTTTGGTGATCTTTCTATCAAGTTCTATTAGTTCAAAGATTTTTTGACGAGAAAAAGAATGGATAACAACGGTTCCCAAACCATAGCCAAGGCAAATCAAACCAATGAATACGAAAGGTTGTGTTATTGAGCATTTGAGAAACATTCGGAATCGCATGATTCGTATGCTTGTGTTTGTGTTGTTTGGCGATCTTTCTATCAAGTTCTATTAGTTGAAAGATGTTTGGACGAGAAAAAGAATGGAAACCAACGGTTCCGAAACCATAGCCTAGGCGAATCAAACCAATCAATAAGAAAGGTTGTGTTATTGAGAATTTGAGAAACATTCGGAATCGCATGATTCGTATGCTTGTGTTCGTGTTGTTTGGTGATCTTTCTATCAAGTTCTATTAGTTCAAAGATGTTTGGACGAGAAAAAGAATGGAAACCAACGGTTCCCAAACCATAGCCTAGGCGAATCAAACCAATCAATAAGAAAGGTTGTGTTATTGAGAATTTGAGAAACATTCGGAATCGCATGATTCGTATGCTTGTGTTCGTGTTGTTTGGTGATCTTTCTATCAAGTTCTATTAGTTCAAAGATGTTTGGACGAGAAAAAGAATGGAAACCAACGGTTCCCAAACCATAGCCTAGGCGAATCAAACCAATCAATAAGAAAGGTTGTGTTATTGAGAATTTGAGAAACATTCGGAATCGCATGATTCGTATGCTTGTGTTCGTGTTGTTTGGTGATCTTTATATCAAGTTCTATTTGTTCATAGATATTTTGACCAGAAAAAGAACGGAAAACAACGATTCCCAAACCATAGCCAAGGCAAATCAAACCAATGAATAAGAAAGGTTGTATTACTGAGAATTTGAGAAACATTCGAAATCGCATGATTCGTATGCTTGTGTTTGTGTTGTTTGGTGATCTTTCTATCAAATTCAATTAGTTCAAAGCTTTTTGGACGAGAAAAAGAATGGAAACCAACGGTTCCCAAACCATAGCCTTGGCAAATCAAACCAATCAATAAGAAAGGTTGTGTTATTGAGAATTAAAGAAACATTTGGAATCGCATGATTCGTATGCTTCTGTTGGTGTTGTTTGGTGATCTTTCAATCAAGTTCTATTTGTTCATAGATATTTTGACCAGAAAAAGAATGGAAAACAACGGTTCCCAAACCATAGCGAAGGCAAATCAAACCAATGAATAAGAAAGGTTGTATTACTGAGAATTTGAGAAACATTCGAAATCGCATGATTCGTATGCTTGTGTTTGTGTTGTTTGGTGATCTTTCTATCAAGTGCTATGAGTTCAAAGATTTTTTGACCAGAAAAAGAATGGAAAACAGCGGTTCCCAAACCATAGCCAAGGCAAATCAAACCTATGAATAAGAAAGGTTGTATTACTGAGAATTTGATAAACATTCGAAATCGCATGATTCGTATGCTTGTGTTTGTGTTGTTTGGTGATCTTTCTATCAAGTTCTATTAGTTCAAAGATTTTTTGACGAGAAAAAGAATGGATAACAACGGTTCCCAAACCATAGCCAAGGCAAATCAAACCAATGAATACGAAAGGTTGTGTTATTGAGCATTTGAGAAACATTCGGAATCGCATGATTCGTATGCTTGTGTTTGTGTTGTTTGGTGATCTTTCTATCAAGTTCTATTAGTTCAAAGATTTTTTGACGAGAAAAAGAATGGATAACAACGGTTCCCAAACCATAGCCAAGGCAAATCAAACCAATGAATACGAAAGGTTGTGTTATTGAGCATTTGAGAAACATTCGGAATCGCATGATTCGTATGCTTGTGTTTGTGTTGTTTGGCGATCTTTCTATCAAGTTCTATTAGTTGAAAGATGTTTGGACGAGAAAAAGAATGGAAACCAACGGTTCCGAAACCATAGCCTAGGCGAATCAAACCAATCAATAAGAAAGGTTGTGTTATTGAGAATTTGAGAAACATTCGGAATCGCATGATTCGTATGCTTGTGTTCGTGTTGTTTGGTGATCTTTCTATCAAGTTCTATTAGTTCAAAGATGTTTGGACGAGAAAAAGAATGGAAACCCAAACCATAGCCTAGGCGAATCAAACCAATCAATAAGAAAGGTTGTGTTATTGAGAATTTGAGAAACATTCGGAATCGCATGATTCGTATGCTTGTGTTCGTGTTGTTTGGTGATCTTTATATCAAGTTCTATTTGTTCATAGATATTTTGACCAGAAAAAGAACGGAAAACAACGATTCCCAAACCATAGCCAAGGCAAATCAAACCAATGAATAAGAAAGGTTGTATTACTGAGAATTTGAGAAACATTCGAAATCGCATGATTCGTATGCTTGTGTTTGTGTTGTTTGGTGATCTTTCTATCAAATTCAATTAGTTCAAAGCTTTTTGGACGAGAAAAAGAATGGAAACCAACGGTTCCCAAACCATAGACTTGGCAAATCAAACCAATCAATAAGAAAGGTTGTGTTATTGAGAATTAAAGAAACATTTGGAATCGCATGATTCGTATGCTTCTGTTGGTGTTGTTTGGTGATCTTTCAATCAAGTTCTATTTGTTCATAGATATTTTGACCAGAAAAAGAATGGAAAACAACGGTTCCCAAACCATAGCCAAGGCAAATCAAACCAATGAATAAGAAAGGTTGTATTACTGAGAATTTGAGAAACATTCGAAATCGCATGATTCGTATGCTTGTGTTTGTGTTGTTTGGTGATCTTTCTATCAAGTGCTATGAGTTCAAAGATTTTTTGACCAGAAAAAGAATGGAAAACAACGGTTCCCAAACCATAGCCAAGGCAAATCAAACCAATGAATAAGAAAGGTTGTATTACTGAGAATTTGATAAACATTCGAAATCGCATGATTCGTATGCTTGTGTTTGTGTTGTTTGGTGATCTTTCTATCAAGTTCTATTAGTTCAAAGATTTTTTGACGAGAAAAAGAATGGATAACAACGGTTCCCAAACCATAGCCAAGGCAAATCAAACCAATGAATACGAAAGGTTGTGTTATTGAGCATTTGAGAAACATTCGGAATCGCATGATTCGTATGCTTGTGTTTGTGTTGTTTGGTGATCTTTCTATCAAGTTCTATTAGTTCAAAGATTTTTTGACGAGAAAAAGAATGGATAACAACGGTTCCCAAACCATAGCCAAGGCAAATCAAACCAATGAAGGTTGTGTTATTGAGAATTTGAGAAACATTCGGAATCGCATGATTTGTATGCTTGTGTTGGTGTTGTTTTCTGATCTCTCTATCAAGTTCTATTAGTTGAAAGATGTTTGGACGAGAAAAAGAATGGAAACCAACGGTTCCGAAACCATAGCCTAGGCGAATCAAACCAATCAATAAGAAAGGTTGTGTTATTGAGAATTTGAGAAACATTCAGAATCGCATGATTCGTATGCTTGTGTTCGTGTTGTTTGGTGATCTTTCTATCAAGTTCTATTAGTTCAAAGATTTATGGATTAGAAAAAGAATGGAAACCTACACTTGCAAAACCATAACCTAGGCAAATCAAACCAATCAATAAGAAAGGTTGTATTATTGAGAATTTGAGAAATATTCGAAATCGCATGATTCGTATGCTTGTGTTTGTGTTGTTTAGTGATCTTTCTATCAAGTTCTATTAGTTCAAAGATTTTTGGACTAGAAAAAGAACGGAAACCAACGGTTCCTAAACCATAGCCTAGGCAAATCAAACCAATCAATAAGAAAGGTTGTGTTATTGACAATTTGAGATACATTCGAAATCGCATGATTCGTATGCTTGTGTTTGTATTGTTTGGTGATCTTTCTATCAAGTTCAATTAATTCAAAGATTTTTGGACGAGAAAAAGTATGGAAACCAACGGTTCCCAAACCATAGCCTAGGCAAATCAAACCAATCAATAAGAAATGTTATGTTATTGAGAATTGGAGAATCTTTCGGAATCGCATGATTCGTATGCTTGTGTTGGTGTTGTTTGGTGATCTTTTTATCAAGTTCTATTAGTTCAAAGATTTTTGGACGAGAAAAAGAATGGAAACCAACGGTTCCCAAACCATAGACTTGGCAAATCAAACCAATCAATAAGAAAGGTTGTGTTATTGAGAATTTGAGAAACATTCGGAATCGCACGATTCGTATGCTTGTGTTTGTGTTGATTGGTGATCTTTCTATCAAGTTCTATTAGTTCAAAGATTTATGGAATAGAAAAGGAATGGAAAACAACGGTTCCCAAACCATAGCCAAGTCAAATCAAACCAATGAATAAGAAAGGTTGTATTATTGAGAATTTGAGAAACATTCTAAATCGCATGATTCGTATGCTTGTGTTTGTGTTGTTTGGTGATCTTTCTATCAAGTTCAATTAGTTCAAAGATTTTTGGACGAGAAAAAGAATGGAATCCAACGGTTCCCAAACCATAGCCTAGGCAAATCAAACCAATCAATAAGAAAGGTTGTGTTATTGAGAATTTAAGAAACATTCGGAATCGCATGATTTGTATGCTTGTGTTGGTGTTGTTTTGTGATCTTTCTATCAAGTTCTATTAGTTCAAAGATGTTTGGACGAGAAAAAGAATGGAAACCAACGGTTCCGAAACCATAGCCTAGGCGAATCAAACCAATCAATAAGAAAGGTTGTGTTATTGAGAATTTGAGAAACATTCGGAATCGCATGATTCGTATGCTTGTGTTTATGTTGTTTGGTGATGTTTCTATCAAGTTCTTTTAGTTCAAAGATTTATGGACTAGAAAAAGAATGGAAAACAACGGTTACCTAACCATAGTCAAGGCAAATCAAACCAATGAATAAGAAAGGTTGTATTACTGAGAATTTGAGAAACATTCGAAATCGCATGATTCGTATGCTTGTGTTTGTGTTGTTTGGTGATCTTTCTATCAAGTGCTATTAGTTCAAAGATTTTTTGACCAGAAAAAGATGGAAAACAACGGTTCCCAAACCATAGCCAAGGCAAATCAAACCAATGAATAAGAAAGGTTGTATTACTGAGAATTTGATAAACATTCCAAAATCGCATGAGTCGTATGCTTGTGTTTGTGTTGATTGGTGATCTTTCTATCAAGTTCTATTAGTTCAAAGATTTATGGACTAGAAAAAGAATGGAAACCAACACTTGCCAAACCATTGCCTAGGCAAATCAAACCAATCAATAAGAAAGGTTGTGTTATTGAGAATTTGAGATACATTCGAAATCGCATGATTCGTATGCTTGTGTTTGTGTTGTTTGGTGATCTTTCTATCAAGTTCAATTAGTTCAAAGATTTTTGGACGAGAAAAAGAATGGAAACCTACGGTTCCCAAACCATAGCCTAGGCAAATCAAACCAATCAATAAGAAAGGTTGTGTTATTGAGAATATGAGAAACATTCGGAATCGCATGATTCGTATGCTTGTGTTGGTGTTGTTTGGTGATCTTTCTATCAAGTTCAATTAGTTCAAAGATTTATGGACTTGAAAAAGAATGGAAACCAACACTTGCCAAACCATAGCCTAGGCAAATCAAACCAATCAATAAGAAAGGTTGTATTATTGAGAATTTGAGATACATTCGAAATCGCATGATTCGTATGCTTGTGTTTGTGTTGTTTGGTGATCTTTCTATCATGTTCTATTAGTTCAAAGATTTATGGACTAGAAAAAGAATGGAAACCTACACTTGCCAAACCATAGCCTAGGCAAATCAAACCAATCAATAAGAAAGGTTGTGTTATTGAGAATTTGAGATACATTCGAAATCGCATGATTCGTATGCTTGTGTTTGTGTTGTATGGTGATCTTTCTATCAAGTTCAATTAGTTCAAAGATTTTTGGACGAGAAAAAGAATGGAAACCTACGGTTCCCTAACCATAGCCTAGGCAAATTAAACCAATCAATAAGAAAGGTTGTGTTATTGAGAATTTGAGAAACATTCGGAATCGCATGATTCGTATGCTTGTGTTGGTGTTGTTTGGTGATCTTTCTATCAAGTTCTATTAGTTCAAAGATTTATGGACTTGAAAAAGAATGGAAACCAACGCTTGCCAAACCATAGCCTAGGCAAATCAAACCAATCAATAAGAAAGGTTGTATTATTGAGAATTTGAGATACATTCGAAATCGCATGATTCGTATGCTTGTGTTTGTGTTGTTTGGTGATCTTTCTATCATGTTCTATTAGTTCAAAGATTTATGGACTAGAAAAAGAATGGAAACCAACGGTTCCCAAACCATAGCCTAGGCAAATCAAACCAATCAATAAGAAAGGTTGCATTATTTAGAATTTGAGAAATATTCGAAATCGCATGATTCGTATGCTTGTGTTTGTGTTGTTTGGTGATCTTTATATCAAGTTCTATTAGTTCAAAGATTTTTTGACGAGAAAAAGAATGGATAACAACGGTTCCCAAACCATAGCCAAGGCAAATCAAACCAATGAAGGTTGTGTTATTGAGAATTTGAGAAACATTCGGAATCGCATGATTTGTATGCTTGTGTTGGTGTTGTTTTCTGATCTCTCTATCAAGTTCTATTAGTTGAAAGATGTTTGGACGAGAAAAAGAATGGAAACCAACGGTTCCGAAACCATAGCCTAGGCGAATCAAACCAATCAATAAGAAAGGTTGTGTTATTGAGAATTTGAGAAACATTCAGAATCGCATGATTCGTATGCTTGTGTTCGTGTTGTTTGGTGATCTTTCTATCAAGTTCTATTAGTTCAAAGATTTATGGATTAGAAAAAGAATGGAAACCTACACTTGCAAAACCATAACCTAGGCAAATCAAACCAATCAATAAGAAAGGTTGTATTATTGAGAATTTGAGAAATATTCGAAATCGCATGATTCGTATGCTTGTGTTTGTGTTGTTTAGTGATCTTTCTATCAAGTTCTATTAGTTCAAAGATTTTTGGACTAGAAAAAGAACGGAAACCAACGGTTCCTAAACCATAGCCTAGGCAAATCAAACCAATCAATAAGAAAGGTTGTGTTATTGACAATTTGAGATACATTCGAAATCGCATGATTCGTATGCTTGTGTTTGTATTGTTTGGTGATCTTTCTATCAAGTTCAATTAATTCAAAGATTTTTGGACGAGAAAAAGTATGGAAACCAACGGTTCCCAAACCATAGCCTAGGCAAATCAAACCAATCAATAAGAAATGTTATGTTATTGAGAATTGGAGAATCTTTCGGAATCGCATGATTCGTATGCTTGTGTTGGTGTTGTTTGGTGATCTTTTTATCAAGTTCTATTAGTTCAAAGATTTTTGGACGAGAAAAAGAATGGAAACCAACGGTTCCCAAACCATAGACTTGGCAAATCAAACCAATCAATAAGAAAGGTTGTGTTATTGAGAATTTGAGAAACATTCGGAATCGCACGATTCGTATGCTTGTGTTTGTGTTGATTGGTGATCTTTCTATCAAGTTCTATTAGTTCAAAGATTTATGGAATAGAAAAGGAATGGAAAACAACGGTTCCCAAACCATAGCCAAGGCAAATCAAACCAATGAATAAGAAAGGTTGTATTATTGAGAATTTGAGAAACATTCTAAATCGCATGATTCGTATGCTTGTATTTGTGTTGTTTGGTGATCTTTCTATCAAGTTCAATTAGTTCAAAGATTTTTGGACGAGAAAAAGAATGGAATCCAACGGTTCCCAAACCATAGCCTAGGCAAATCAAACCAATCAATAAGAAAGGTTGTGTTATTGAGAATTTAAGAAACATTCGGAATCGCATGATTTGTATGCTTGTGTTGGTGTTGTTTTGTGATCTTTCTATCAAGTTCTATTAGTTCAAAGATGTTTGGACGAGAAAAAGAATGGAAACCAACGGTTCCGAAACCATAGCCTAGGTGAATCAAACCAATCAATAAGAAAGGTTGTGTTATTGAGAATTTGAGAAACATTCGGAATCGCATGATTCGTATGCTTGTGTTTATGTTGTTTGGTGATGTTTCTATCAAGTTCTTTTAGTTCAAAGATTTATGGACTAGAAAAAGAATGGAAAACAACGGTTACCTAACCATAGCCAAGGCAAATCAAACCAATGAATAAGAAAGGTTGTATTACTGAGAATTTGAGAAACATTCGAAATTGCATGATTCGTATGCTTGTGTTTGTGTTGTTTGGTGATCTTTCTATCAAGTGCTATTAGTTCAAAGATTTTTTGACCAGAAAAAGATGGAAAACAACGGTTCCCAAACCATAGCCAAGGCAAATCAAACCAATGAATAAGAAAGGTTGTATTACTGAGAATTTGATAAACATTCCAAAATCGCATGAGTCGTATGCTTGTGTTTGTGTTGATTGGTGATCTTTCTATCAAGTTCTATTAGTTCAAAGATTTATGGACTAGAAAAAGAATGGAAACCAACACTTGCCAAACCATAGCCTAGGCAAATCAAACCAATCAATAAGAAAGGTTGTGTTATTGAGAATTTGAGATACATTCGAAATCGCATGATTCGTATGCTTGTGTTTGTGTTGTTTGGTGATCTTTCTATCAAGTTCAATTAGTTCAAAGATTTTTGGACGAGAAAAAGAATGGAAACCTACGGTTCCCAAACCATAGCCTAGGCAAATCAAACCAATCAATAAGAAAGGTTGTGTTATTGAGAATATGAGAAACATTCGGAATCGCATGATTCGTATGCTTGTGTTGGTGTTGTTTGGTGATCTTTCTATCAAGTTCAATTAGTTCAAAGATTTATGGACTTGAAAAAGAATGGAAACCAACACTTGCCAAACCATAGCCTAGGCAAATCAAACCAATCAATAAGAAAGGTTGTATTATTGAGAATTTGAGATACATTCGAAATCGCATGATTCGTATGCTTGTGTTTGTGTTGTTTGGTGATCTTTCTATCATGTTCTATTAGTTCAAAGATTTATGGACTAGAAAAAGAATGGAAACCTACACTTGCCAAACCATAGCCTAGGCAAATCAAACCAATCAATAAGAAAGGTTGTGTTATTGAGAATTTGAGATACATTCGAAATCGCATGATTCGTATGCTTGTGTTTGTGTTGTATGGTGATCTTTCTATCAAGTTCAATTAGTTCAAAGATTTTTGGACGAGAAAAAGAATGGAAACCTACGGTTCCCTAACCATAGCCTAGGCAAATTAAACCAATCAATAAGAAAGGTTGTGTTATTGAGAATTTGAGAAACATTCGGAATCGCATGATTCGTATGCTTGTGTTGGTGTTGTTTGGTGATCTTTCTATCAAGTTCTATTAGTTCAAAGATTTATGGACTTGAAAAAGAATGGAAACCAACGCTTGCCAAACCATAGCCTAGGCAAATCAAACCAATCAATAAGAAAGGTTGTATTATTGAGAATTTGAGATACATTCGAAATCGCATGATTCGTATGCTTGTGTTTGTGTTGTTTGGTGATCTTTCTATCATGTTCTATTAGTTCAAAGATTTATGGACTAGAAAAAGAATGGAAACCAACGGTTCCCAAACCATAGCCTAGGCAAATCAAACCAATCAATAAGAAAGGTTGCATTATTTAGAATTTGAGAAATATTCGAAATCGCATGATTCGTATGCTTGTGTTTGTGTTGTTTGGTGATCTTTCTATCAAGTTCTATTAGTTCAAAGATTTTTTGACGAGAAAAAGAATGGATAACAACGGTTCCCAAACCATAGCCAAGGCAAATCAAACCAATGAAGGTTGTGTTATTGAGAATTTGAGAAACATTCGGAATCGCATGATTTGTATGCTTGTGTTGGTGTTGTTTTCTGATCTCTCTATCAAGTTCTATTAGTTGAAAGATGTTTGGACGAGAAAAAGAATGGAAATCAACGGTTCCGAAACCATAGCCTAGGCGAATCAAACCAATCAATAAGAAAGGTTGTGTTATTGAGAATTTGAGAAACATTCAGAATCGCATGATTCGTATGCTTGTGTTCGTGTTGTTTGGTGATCTTTCTATCAAGTTCTATTAGTTCAAAGATTTATGGATTAGAAAAAGAATGGAAACCTACACTTGCAAAACCATAACCTAGGCAAATCAAACCAATCAATAAGAAAGGTTGTATTATTGAGAATTTGAGAAATATTCGAAATCGCATGATTCGTATGCTTGTGTTTGTGTTGTTTAGTGATCTTTCTATCAAGTTCTATTAGTTCAAAGATTTTTGGACTAGAAAAAGAACGGAAACCAACGGTTCCTAAACCATAGCCTAGGCAAATCAAACCAATCAATAAGAAAGGTTGTGTTATTGACAATTTGAGATACATTCGAAATCGCATGATTCGTATGCTTGTGTTTGTGTTGTTTGGTGATCTTTCTATCAAGTTCAATTAGTTCAAAGATTTTTGGACGAGAAAAAGAATGGAAACCTACGGTTCCCAAACCATAGCCTAGGCAAATCAAACCAATCAATAAGAAAGGTTGTGTTATTGAGAATATGAGAAACATTCGGAATCGCATGATTCGTATGCTTGTGTTGGTGTTGTTTGGTGATCTTTCTATCAAGTTCAATTAGTTCAAAGATTTATGGACTTGAAAAAGAATGGAAACCAACACTTGCCAAACCATAGCCTAGGCAAATCAAACCAATCAATAAGAAAGGTTGTATTATTGAGAATTTGAGATACATTCGAAATCGCATGATTCGTATGCTTGTGTTTGTGTTGTTTGGTGATCTTTCTATCATGTTCTATTAGTTCAAAGATTTATGGACTAGAAAAAGAATGGAAACCTACACTTGCCAAACCATAGCCTAGGCAAATCAAACCAATCAATAAGAAAGGTTGTGTTATTGAGAATTTGAGATACATTCGAAATCGCATGATTCGTATGCTTGTGTTTGTGTTGTATGGTGATCTTTCTATCAAGTTCAATTAGTTCAAAGATTTTTGGACGAGAAAAAGAATGGAAACCTACGGTTCCCTAACCGTAGCCTAGGCAAATTAAACCAATCAATAAGAAAGGTTGTGTTATTGAGAATTTGAGAAACATTCGGAATCGCATGATTCGTATGCTTGTGTTGGTGTTGTTTGGTGATCTTTCTATCAAGTTCTATTAGTTCAAAGATTTATGGACTTGAAAAAGAATGGAAACCAACGCTTGCCAAACCATAGCCTAGGCAAATCAAACCAATCAATAAGAAAGGTTGTATTATTGAGAATTTGAGATACATTCGAAATCGCATGATTCGTATGCTTGTGTTTGTGTTGTTTGGTGATCTTTCTATCATGTTCTATTAGTTCAAAGATTTATGGACTAGAAAAAGAATGGAAACCAACGGTTCCCAAACCATAGCCTAGGCAAATCAAACCAATCAATAAGAAAGGTTGCATTATTTAGAATTTGAGAAATATTCGAAATCGCATGATTCGTATGCTTGTGTTTGTGTTGTTTGGCGATCATTCTATCAAGTTCTATTAGTTCAAAGATTTATGGACTAGAAAAAGAATGGAAACCAACACTTGCCAAACCATAGCCTAGGCAAATCAAACCAATCAACAAGAAAGGTTGTGTTATTGAGAATTTGAGAAACATTCGAAATTGCATTATTCGTATGCTTGTGTTTGTGTTGTTTGGTGATCTTTCTATCAAGTTCAATTAGTTCAAAGATTTTTGGACGAGAAAAAGAATGGAAACCTAAGGTTCCCAAACCATAGCCTAGGCAAATCAAACCAATCAATAAGAAAGGTTGTGTTATTGTGAATTTGAGAAACATTCGGAATCGCATGATTCGTATGCTTGTGTTGGTGTTGTTTGGTGATCTTTCTATCAAGTTCTATTAGTTCAAAGATTTATGGACTAGAAAAAGAATGGAAACAAACACTTGCCAAACCATAGCCTAGGCAAATCAAACCAATCAATAAGAAAGGTTGTACTATTGAGAATTTGAGAAACATTCGAAATCGCATGATTCGTATGCTTGTGTTTGTGTTGTTTGGTGATCTTTCTATCAAGTTCAATTAGTTCAAAGATTTTTGGATGAGAAAAAGAATGGAAACCAACGGTTCCCAAACCATAGCCTTGGCAAATCAAACCAAACAATAAGAAAGGCTGTGTTATTGAGAATTTGAGAAACATTCGGAATCGCATGATTCGTATGCTTGTGTTGGTGTTGTTTGGTGATCTTTCTATCAAGTTCTATTTGTTCATAGATATTTTGACCAGAAAAAGAGTGGAAAACAACGGTTCCCAAACCATAGCCAAGGCAAATCAAACCAATGAATAAGAAAGGTTGTATTACTGAGAATTTGAGAAACATTCGAAATCGCATGATTCGTATGCTTGTGTTTGAGTTGTTTGGTGATCTTTCTATCAAGTGCTATTAGTTCAAAGATTTTTTGACCAGAAAAAGAATGGAAAACAACGTTTCCCAAACCATAGCCTAGGCAAATCAAACCAATGAATAAGAAAGGTTGTATTACTGAGAATTTGATAAACATTCGAAATCGCATGATTCGTATGCTTGTGTTTGTGTTGTTTGGTGATCTTTCTATCAAGTTCTATTAGTTCAAAGATTTTTTGATGAGAAAAAGAATGGATAACAACGGTTCCCAAACCATAGCCAAGGCAAATCAAACCAATGAATACGAAAGGTTGTGTTATTGAGAATTTGAGAAACATTCGGAATCGCATGATTCGTATGCTTGTGTTTGTGTTGTTTGGCGATCTTTCTATCAAGGTCTATTAGTTCAAAGATTTATGGAGTAGAAAAAGAATGGAAACCAACACTTGCCAAACCATAGCCTAGGCAAATCAAACCAATCAATAAGAAAGGTTGTATTATTGAGAATTTGAGAAATATTCGAAATCGCATGATTCGTATGCTTGTGTTTGTGTTGTTTAGTGATCTTTCTATCAAGTTCTATTAGTTCAAATATTTTTGGACTAGAAAAAGAATGGACACCAACGGTTCCTAAACCATAGCCTAGGCAAATCAAACCAATCAATAAGAAAGGTTGTGTTATTGAGAATTTGAGAAACATTCGAAATCGCATGATTCGTATGCTTGTGTTTGTGTTGTTTGGTGATCTTTCTATCAAGTTCTATTAGTTCCAAGATTTCTGGACTAGAAAAAGAATGGAAACCAACACTTGCCAAACCATAGCCTAGGCAAATCAAACCAATCAATAAGAAAGGTTGTGTTATTGAGAATTTGAGATACATTCGAAATCGCATGATTCGTATGCTTGTGTTTGTGTTGTTTGTTGATCTTTCTATCAAGTTCAATTAGTTCAAAGATTTTTGGACGAGAAAAAGAATGGAAACCTACGGTTCCCAAACCATAGCCTAGGCAAATCAAACCAATCAATAAGAAAGGTTGTGTTATTGAGAATTTGAGAAACATTCGGAATCGCATGATTCGTATGCTTGTGTTGGTGTTCTTTGGTGATCTTTCTATCAAGTTCTATTAGTTCAAAGATTTATGGACTTGAAAAAGAATGGAAACCTACACTTGCCAAACCATAGCCTAGGCAAATCAAACCAATCAATAAGAAAGGTTGTATTATTGAGAATTTGAGATACATTCGAAATCGCATGATTCGTATGCTTGTGTTTGTGTTGTTTGGTGATCTTTCTATCATGTTCTATTAGTTCAAAGATTTATGGACTAGAAAAAGAATGGAAACCAACGGTTCCCAAACCATAGCCTAGGCAAATCAAACCAATAAATAAGAAAGGTTGCATTATTGAGAATTTGAGAAATATTCGAAATCGCATGATTCGTATGCTTGTGTTTGTGTTGTTTGGCGATCTTTCTATCAAGTTCTATTAGTTCAAAGATTTATGGACTAGAAAAAGAATGGAAACCAACACTTGCCAAACCATAGCCTAGGCAAATCAAACCGATCAATAAGAAAGGTTGTGTTATTGAGAATTTGAGAAACATTCGAAATTGCATTATTCGTATGCTTGTGTTTGTGTTGTTTGGTGATCTTTCTATCAAGTTCAATTAGTTCAAAGATTTATGGACTTGAAAAAGAATAGAAACCAACACTTGCCAAACCATAGCCTAGGCAAATCAAACCAATCAATAAGAAAGGTTGTATTTTTGAGAATTTGAGATACATTCGAAATCGCATGATTCGTATGCTTGTGTTTGTGTTGTTTGGTGATCTTTCTATCATGTTCTATTAGTTCAAAGATTTATAGACTAGAAAAAGAATGGAAACCAACGGTTCCCAAACCATAGCCTAGGCAAATCAAACCAATCAATAAGAAAGGTTGCATTATTGAGAATCTGAGAAATATTCGAAATCGCATGATTCGTATGCTTGTGTTTGTGTTGTTTGGTGATCTTTCTATCAAGTTCAATTAGTTCAAAGAATTTTGGACGAGAAAAAGTATGGAAACCAACGGTTCCCAAACCATAGCCTAGGCAAATCAAATCAATCAATAAGAAAGGTTGTGTTATTGAGAATTTGAGAATCTTTCGGAATCGCATGATTCGTGTGCTTGTGTTGGTGTTGTTTGGTGATCTTTCTATCAAGTTCTATTAGTTTAAAAATTTTTGGACGAGAAAAAGAATGGAAACCAACACTTGCCAAACCATAGCCTAGGCAAATCAAACCAATCAATAAGAAAGGTTGTATTATTGAGAATTTGAGAAACATTCGGAATCGCATGATTCGTATGCTTGTGTTGGTGTTGTTTGGTGATCTTTCTATCAAGTTCTATTAGTTCAAATATTTATGGACTAGAAAAAGAATGGAAACCAACACTTGCCAAACCATAGCCTAGGCAAATCAAACCATTCAATCAGAAAGGTTGTATTATTGAGAATTTGAGAAACATTCGGAATCGCATGATTCGTATGCTTGTGTTTGTGTTGTTTGGTGATCTTTCTATCAAGTTCTATTAGTTCAAAGATTTATGGACTAGAAAAAGAATGGAAACAAACACTTGCCAAACAATAGCCTAGGCAAATCAAACCTATCAATAAGAATGGTTGTACTATTGAGAATTTGAGAAACATTCGAAATCGCATGATTCGTATGCTTGTGTTTGTGTTGTTTGGTGATCTTTCTATCAAGTTCAATTAGTTCAAAGATTTTTGGACGAGAAAAAGAATGGAAACCAACAGTTCCCAAACCATAGCCTTGGCAAATCAAACCAATCAATAAGAAAGGTTGTGTTATTGAGAATTTGAGAAACATTCGGAATCGCATGATTCGTATGCTTGTGTTGGTGTTGTTTGGCGATCTTTCTATCAAGTTCTATTTGTTCATAGATATTTTGACCAGAAAAAGAACGGAAAACAACGGTTCCCAAACCATAGCCAAGGCAAATCAAACCAATGAATAAGAAAGGTTGTATTACTGAGAATTTGAGAAACATTCGAAATCGCATGATTCGTATGCTTGTGTTTGTGTTGTTTGGTGGTCTTTCTATCAAGTTCAATTAGTTTAAAGATTTTTGGACGAGAGAAAGAATGGAAACCAACGGTTCCCAAACCATAGCCTTGGCAAATCAAACCAATCAATAAGAAAGGTTGTGTTATTGAGAATTAGAGAAACATTCGGAATCGCATGATTCGTATGCTTGTGTTGGTGTTGTTTGGTGATCTTTCAATCAAGTTCTATTTGTTCATAGATATTTTGACCTGAAAAAGAATGGAAAACAACGGTTCCCACACCTTAGCCAAGGCAAATCAAACCAATGAATAAGAAAGGTTGTATTAATGAGAATTTGAGAAACATTCGAAATCGCATGATTCGTATGCTTGTGTTTGTGTTGTTTAGTGATCTTTCTATCAAGTGCTATTAGTTCAAAGATTTTTTGACCAGAAAAAGAATGGAAAACAACGGTTCCCAAACCATAGCCAAGGCAAATCAAACTAATGAATAAGAAAGGTTGTATTACTGAGAATTTGATAAACATTCGAAATCACATGATTCGTATGCTTGTGTTTGTGTTGATTGGTGATCTTTCTATCAAGTTCTATTAGTTCAAATATTTATGGACTAGAAAAAGAATGGAAACCTACACTTGCCAAACCATAGGATAGGCAAATCAAACCAATCAATAAGAAAGGTTGTGTTATTGAGAATTTGAGATACATTCGAAATCGCATGATTCGTATGCTTGTGTTTGTGTTGTATGGTGATCTTTCTATCAAGTTCAATTAGTTCAAAGATTTTTGAACGAGAAAAAGAATGGAAACCTAAGGTTCCCTAACCATAGCCTAGGCAAATCAAACCAATCAATAAGAAAGGTTGTGTTATTGAGAATTTGAGAAACATTCGGAATCGCATGATTGGTATGCTTGTGTTGGTGTTGTTTGGCGATCTTTCTATCAAGTTCTATTTGTTCATAGATATTTTGACCAGAAAAAGTACGGAAAACAACGGTTCCCAAACCATAGCCAAGGCAAATCAAACCAATGAATAAGAAAGGTTGTATTACTGAGAATTTGAGAAACATTCGAAATCGCATGATTCGTATGCTTGTGTTTGTGTTGTTTGGTGATCTTTCTATCAAGTTCAATTAGTTCAAAGATTTTTGGACGAGAGAAAGAATGGAAACCAACGGTTCCCAAACCATAGCCTTGGCAAATCAAATCAATCAATAAGAAAGGTTGTGTTATTGAGAATTAGAGAAACATTCGGAATCGCATGATTCGTATGCTTGTGTTGGTGTTGTTTGGTGATCTTTCAATCATGTTCTATTTGTTCATAGATATTTTGACCAGAAAAAGAATGGAAAACAACGGTTCCCAAACCATAGCCAAGGCAAATCAAACCAATGAATAAGAAAGGTTGTATTACTGAGAATTTGAGAAACATTCGAAATCGCATGATTCGTATGCTTGTGTTTGTGTTGTTTGGTGATCTTTCTATCAAGTGTTATTAGTTCAAAGATCTTTTGACCAGAAAAAGAATGGAAAACAACGGTTCCCAAACCATAGCCAAGGCAAATCAAACTAATGAATAAGAAAGGTTGTATTACTGAGAATTTGATAAACATTCGAAATCGCATGATTCGTATGCTTGTGTTTGTGTTGATTGGTGATCTTTCTATCAAGTTCTATTAGTTCAAAGATTTATGGACTAGAAAAAGAATGGAAACCTGCACTTGCCAAACCATAGCCTAGGCAAATCAAACCAATCAATAAGAAAGGTTGTGTTATTAAGAATTTGAGATACATTCGAAATCGCATGATTCGTATGCTTGTGTTTGTGTTGTATGGTGATCTTTCTATCAAGTTGAATTAGTTCAAAGATTTTTGGACGAGAAAAAGAATGGAAACCTACGGTTCCCTAACCATAGCCTAGGCAAATCAAACCAATCAATAAGAAAGGTTGTGTTATTGAGAATTTGAGATACATTCGAAATCGCATGATTCGTATGCTTGTGTTTGTGTTGTTTGGTGATCTTTCTATCAAGTTCAATTAGTTCAAAGATTTTTGGACGAGAAAAAGAATGGAAACCTACGGTTCCCAAACCATAGCCTAGGCAAATCAAACCAATCAATAAGAAAGGTTGTGTTATTGAGAATATGAGAAACATTCGGAATCGCATGATTCGTATGCTTGTGTTGGTGTTGTTTGGTGATCTTTCTATCAAGTTCTATTAGTTCAAAGATTTATGGACTTGAAAAAGAATGGAAACCAACACTTGCCAAACCATAGCCTAGGCAAATCAAACCAATCAATAAGAAACGTTGTATTATTGAGAATTTGAGATACATTCGAAATCGCATGATTCGTATGCTTGTGTTTGTGTTGTTTGGTGATCTTTCTATCATGTTCTATTAGTTCAAAGATTTATAGACTAGAAAAAGAATGGAAACCAACGGTTCCCAAACCATAGCCTAGGCAAATCAAACCAATCAATAAGAAAGGTTGCATTATTGAGAATCTGAGAAATATTCGAAATCGCATGATTCGTATGCTTGTGTTTGTGTTGTTTGGTGATCTTTCTATCAAGTTCAATTAGTTCAAAGAATTTTGGACGAGAAAAAGTTTGGAAACCAACGGTTCCCAAACCATAGCCTAGGCAAATCCAACCAATCAACAAGAAAGGTTGTGTTATTGAGAATTTGAGAAACATTCGGAATCGCATGATTCGTATGCTTGTGTTGGTGTTGTTTGGTGATCTTTCAATCATGTTCTATTTGTTCATAGATATTTTGACCAGAAAAAGAATGGAAAACAACGGTTCCCAAACCATAGCCAAGGCAAATCAAACCAATGAATAAGAAAGGTTGTATTACTGAGAATTTGAGAAACATTCGAAATCGCATGATTCGTATGCTTGTGTTTGTGTTGTTTGGTGATCTTTCTATCAAGTGTTATTAGTTCAAAGATTTTTTGACCAGAAAAAGAATGGAAAACAACGGTTCCCAAACCATAGCCAAGGCAAATCAAACTAATGAATAAGAAAGGTTGTATTACTGAGAATTTGATAAACATTCGAAATCGCATGATTCGTATGCTTGTGTTTGTGTTGATTGGTGATCTTTCTATCAAGTTCTATTAGTTCAAAGATTTATGGACTAGAAAAAGAATGGAAACCTACACTTGCCAAACCATAGCCTAGGCAAATCAAACCAATCAATAAGAAAGGTTGTGTTATTGAGAATTTGAGATACATTCGAAATCGCATGATTCGTATGCTTGTGTTTGTGTTGTATGGTGATCTTTCTATCAAGTTCAATTAGTTCAAAGATTTTTGGACGAGAAAAAGAATGGAAACCTACGGTTCCCTAACCATAGCCTAGGCAAATCAAACCAATCAATAAGAAAGGTTGTGTTATTGAGAATTTGAGAAACATTCGGAATCGCATGATTCGTATGCTTGTGTTGGTGTTGTTTGGTGATCTTTCTATCAAGTTCTATTAGTTCAAAGATTTATGGACTTGAAAAAGAATGGAAACCAACACTTGCCAAACCATAGCCTAGGCAAATCAAACCAATCAATAAGAAAGGTTGTATTATTGAGAATTTGAGATACATTCGAAATCGCATGATTCGTATGCTTGTGTTTGTGTTGTTTGGTGATCTTTCTATCATGTTCTATTAGTTCAAAGATTTATGGACTAGAAAAAGAATGGAAACCAACGGTTCCCAAACCATAGCCTAGGCAAATCAAACCAATCAATAAGAAAGGTTGCATTATTGAGAATTTGAGAAATATTCGAAATCGCATGATTCGTATGCTTGTGTTTGTGTTGTTTGGCGATCTTTCTATCAAGTTCTATTAGTTCAAAGATTTATGGACTAGAAAAAGAATGGAAACCAACACTTGCCAAACCATAGCCTAGGCAAATCAAACCAATCAATAAGAAAGGTTGTGTTATTGAGAATTTGAGAAACATTCGAAATTGCATTATTCGTATGCTTGTGTTTGTGTTGTTTGGTGATCTTTCTATCAAGTTCAATTAGTTCAAAGATTTTTGGACGAGAAAAAGAATGGAAACCTACGGTTCCCAAACCATAGCCCAGGCAAATCAAACCAATCAATAAGAAAGGTTGTGTTATTGTGAATTTGAGAAACATTCGGAATCGCATGATTCGTATGCTTGTGTTGGTGTTGTTTGGTGATCTTTCTATCAAGTTCTATTAGTTCAAAGATTTATGGACTAGAAAAAGAATGGAAACAAACACTTGCCAAACCATAGCCTAGGCAAATCAAACCAATCAATAAGAAAGGTTGTACTATTGAGAATTTGAGAAACATTCGAAATCGCATGATTCGTATGCTTGTGTTTGTGTTGTTTGGTGATCTTTCTATCAAGTTCAATTAGTTCAAAGATTTTTGGATGAGAAAAAGAATGGAAACCAACGGTTCCCAAACCATAGCCTTGGCAAATCAAACCAAACAATAAGAAAGGCTGTGTTATTGAGAATTTGAGAAACATTCGGAATCGCATGATTCGTATGCTTGTGTTGGTGTTGTTTGGTGATCTTTCTATCAAGTTCTATTTGTTCATAGATATTTTGACCAGAAAAAGAATGGAAAACAACGGTTCCCAAACCATAGCCAAGGCAAATCAAACCAATGAATAAGAAAGGTTGTATTACTGAGAATTTGAGAAACATTCGAAATCGCATGATTCGTATGCTTGTGTTTGAGTTGTTTGGTGATCTTTCTATCAAGTGCTATTAGTTCAAAGATTTTTTGACCAGAAAAAGAATGGAAAACAACGGTTCCCAAACCATAGCCTAGGCAAATCAAACCAATGAATAAGAAAGGTTGTATTACTGAGAATTTGATAAACATTCGAAATCGCATGATTCGTATGCTTGTGTTTGTGTTGTTTGGTGATCTTTCTATCAAGTTCTATTAGTTCAAAGATTTTTTGACGAGAAAAAGAATGGATAACAACGGTTCCCAAACCATAGCCAAGGCAAATCAAACCAATGAATACGAAAGGTTGTGTTATTGAGAATTTGAGAAACATTCGGAATCGCATGATTCGTATGCTTGTGTTTGTGTTGTTTGGCGATCTTTCTATCAAGGTCTATTAGTTCAAAGATTTATGGACTAGAAAAAGAATGGAAACCAACACTTGCCAAACCATAGCCTAGGCAAATCAAACCAATCAATAAGAAAGGTTGTGTTATTGAGAATTTGAGATACATTCGAAATCGCATGATTCGTATGCTTGTGTTTGTGTTGTTTAGTGATCTTTCTATCAAGTTCTATTAGTTCAAATATTTTTGGACTAGAAAAAGAATGGACACCAACGGTTCCTAAACCATAGCCTAGGCAAATCAAACCAATCAATAAGAAAGGTTGTGTTATTGAGAATTTGAGAAACATTCGAAATCGCATGATTCGTATGCTTGTGTTTGTGTTGTTTGGTGATCTTTCTATCAAGTGCTATTAGTTCAAAGATTTTTTGACCAGAAAAAGAATGGAATACAACGGTTCCCAAACCATAGCCAAGGCAAATCAAACCATTGAATAAGAAAGGTTGTATTACTGAGAATTTGATAAACATTCGAAATCGCATGATTCGTATGCTTGTGTTTGTGTTGATTGGTGATGTTTCTATCAAGTTCTATTAGTTCAAAGATTTATGGACTAGAAAAAGAATGGAAACCAACACTTTCCAAACCATAGCCTAGGCAAATCAAACCAATCAATAAGAAAGGTTGTGTTATTGAGAATTTGAGATACATTCGAAATCGCATGATTCGTATGCTTGTGTTTGTGTTGTTTGTTGATCTTTCTATCAAGTTCAATTAGTTCAAAGATTTTTGGACGAGAAAAAGAATGGAAACCTACGGTTCCCAAACCATAGCCTAGGCAAATCAAACCAATCAATAAGAAAGGTTGTGTTATTGAGAATTTGAGAAACATTCGGAATCGCATGATTCGTATGCTTGTGTTGGTGTTGTTTGGTGATCTTTCTATCAAGTTCTATTAGTTCAAAGATTTACGGACTTGAAAAAGAATGGAAACCAACACTTGCCAAACCATAGCCTAGGCAAATCAAACCAATCAATAAGAAAGGTTGTATTATTGAGAATTTGAGATACATTCGAAATCGCATGATTCGTATGCTTGTGTTTGTGTTGTTTGGTGATCTTTCTATCATGTTCTATTAGTTCAAAGATTTATGGACTAGAAAAAGAATGGAAACCAACGGTTCCCAAACCATAGCCTAGGCAAATCAAACCAATCAATAAGAAAGGTTGCATTATTGAGAATTTGAGAAATATTCGAAATCGCATGATTCGTATGCTTGTGTTTGTGTTGTTTGGCGATCTTTCTAACAAGTTCTATTAGTTCAAAGATTTATGGACTAGAAAAAGAATGGAAACCAACACTTGCCAAACCATAGCCTAGGCAAATCAAACCGATCAATAAGAAAGGTTGTGTTATTGAGAACTTGAGAAACATTCGAAATTGCATTATTCGTATGCTTGTGTTTGTGTTGTTTGGTGATCTTTCTATCAAGTTCAATTAGTTCAAAGATTTATGGACTTGAAAAAGAATTGAAACCAACACTTGCCAAACCATAGCCTAGGCAAATCAAACCAATCAATAAGAAAGGTTGTATTATTGACAATTTGAGATACATTCGAAATCGCATGATTCGTATGCTTGTGTTTGTGTTGTTTGGTGATCTTTCTATCATGTTCTATTAGTTCAAAGATTTATAGACTAGAAAAAGAATGGAAACCAACGGTTCCCAAACCATAGCCTAGGCAAATCAAACCAATCAATAAGAAAGGTTGCATTATTGAGAATCTGAGAAATATTCGAAATCGCATGATTCGTATGCTTGTGTTTGTGTTGTTTGGTGATCTTTCTATCAAGTTCAATTAGTTCAAAGAATTTTGGACGAAAAAAAAGTATGGAAACCAACGGTTCCCAAACCATAGCCTAGGCAAAGCAAACCAATCAATAAGAAAGGTTGTGTTATTGAGAATTTGAGAATCTTTCGGAATCGCATGATTCGTGTGCTTGTGTTGGTGTTGTTTGGTGATCTTTCTATCAAGTTCTATTAGTTTAAAGATTTTTGGACGAGAAAAAGAATGGAAACCAACACTTGCCATACCATAGCCTAGGCAAATCAAACCAATCAATAAGAAAGGTGGTATTATTGAGAATTTGAGAAACATTCGGAATCGCATGATTCGTATGCTTGTGTTGGTGTTGTTTGGTGATCTTTCTATCAAGTTCTATTAGTTCAAAGATTTATGGACTAGAAAAAGAATGGAAACCAACACTTGCCAAACCATAGCCTAGGCAAATCAAACCATTCAATCAGAAAGGTTGTATTATTGAGAATTTGAGAAACATTCGAAATCGCATGATTCGTATGCTTGTGTTTGTGTTGTTTGGTGATCTTTCTATCAAGTTCAATTAGTTCAAAGATTTTTGGACGAGAAAAAGAATGGAAACCAACGGTTCCCAAACCATAGCCTTGGCAAATCAAACCAATCAATAAGAAAGGTTGTGTTATTGAGAATTTGAGAAACATTCGGAATCGCATGATTCGTATGCTTGTGTTTGTGTTGTTTGGTGATCTTTCTATCAAGTTCAATTAGTTCAAAGAATTTTGGACGAGAAAAAGTATGGAAACCAACGGTTCCCAAAACATAGCCTAGGCAAATCAAACCAATCAATAAGAAAGGTTGTGTTATTGAGAATTTGAGAATCTTTCAGAATCGCATGATTCGTGTGCTTGTGTTGGTGTTGTTTGGTGATCTTTCTATCAAGTTCTATTAGTTCAAAGATTTTTGGACGAGAAAAAGAATGGAAACCAACACTTGCCAAACCATAGCCTAGGCAAATCAAACCAATCAATAAGAAAGGTTGTATTATTGAGAATTTGAGAAACATTCGGAATCGCATGATTCGTATACTTGTGTTGGTGTTGTTTGGTGATCTTTCTATCAAGTTCTATTAGTTCAAAGATTTATGGACTAGAAAAAGAATGGAAACCAACACTTGCCAAACCATAGCCTAGGCAAATCAAACCATTCAATCAGAAAGGTTGTATTATTGAGAATTTGAGAAACATTCGGAATCGCATGATTCGTATGCTTGTGTTTGTGTTGTTTGGTGATCTTTCTATCAAGTTCTATTAGTTCAAAGATTTATGGACTAGAAAAAGAATGGAAACAAACACTTGCCAAACCATAGCCTAGGCAAATCAAACCTATCAATAAGAATGGTTGTACTATTGAGAATTTGAGAAACATTCGAAATCGCATGATTCGTATGCTTGTGTTTGTGTTGTTTGGTGATCTTTCTATCAAGTTCAATTAGTTCAAAGATTTTTGGACGAGAAAAAGAATGGAAACCAACGGTTCCCAAACCCTAGCCTTGGCAAATCAAACCAATCAATAAGAAAGGTTGTGTTATTGAGAATTTGAGAAACATTCGGAATCGCATGATTCGTATGCTTGTGTTGGTGTTGTTTGGCGATCTTTCTATCAAGTTCTATATGTTCATAGATATTTTGACCAGAAAAAGAACGGAAAACAACGGTTCCCAAACCATAGCCAAGGCAAATCAAACCAATGAATAAGAAAGGTTGTATTACTGAGAATTTGAGAAACATTCGAAATCGCATGATTCGTATGCTTGTGTTTGTGTTGTTTGGTGATCTTTCTATCAAGTTCAATTAGTTCAAAGATTTTTGGACGAGAGAAAGAATGGAAACCAACGGTTCCTAAACCATAGCCTTGGCAAATCAAACCAATCAATAAGAAAGGTTGTGTTATTGAGAATTAGAGAAACATTCGGAATCGCATGATTCGTATGCTTGTGTTTGTGTTGTTTGGTGATCTTTCTATCAAGTTCTATTAGTTCAAAGATTTATGGACTAGAAAATGAATGGAAACAAACACTTGCCAAACCATAGCCTAGGCAAATCAAACCTATCAATAAGAATGGTTGTACTATTGAGAATTTGAGAAACATTCAAAATCGCATGATTCGTATGCTTGTGTTTGTGTTGTTTGGTGATCTTTCTATCAAGTTCAATTAGTTCAAAGATTTTTGGACGAGAAAAAGAATGGAAACCAACGGTTCCCAAACCATAGCCTTGGCAAATCAAACCAATCAATAAGAAAGGTTGTGTTATTTAGATTTTGAGAAACATTCGGAATCGCATGATTCGTATGCTTGTGTTGGTGTTGTTTGGTGATCTTTCTATCAAGTTCTATTTGTTCATAGATATTTTGACCAGAAAAAGAACGGAAAACAACGATTCCCAAACCATAGCCAAGGCAAATCAAACCAATGAATAAGAAAGGTTGTATTACTGAGAATTTGAGAAACATTCGAAATCGCATGATTCGTATGCTTGTGTTTGTGTTGTTTGGTGATCCTTCTATCAAGTGCTATGAGTTCAAAGATTTTTTGACCAGAAAAAGAATGGAAAACAACGGTTCCCAAACCATAGCCAAGGCAAATCAAACCAATGAATAAGAAAGGTTGTATTACTGAGAATTTGATAAACATTCGAAATCGCATGATTCGTATGCTTGTGTTTGTGTTGTTTGGTGATCTTTCTATCAAGTTCTGTTAGTTCAAAGATTTATGGACTAGAAAAAGAATGGAAACCTACACTTGCAAAACCAACCTAGGCAAATCAAACCAATCAATAAGAAAGGTTGTATTATTGAGAATTTGAGAAATATTCGAAATCGCATGATTCGTATGCTTGTGTTTGTGTTGTTTAATGATCTTTCTATCAAGTTCTATTAGTTCAAAGATTTTTGGACTAGAAAAAGAATGGAAACCAACGGTTCCTAAACCATAGCCTAGGCAAATCAAACCAATCAATAAGAAAGGTTGCGTTATTGAGAATTTGAGATACATTCAAAATCGCATGATTCGTATGCTTGTGTTTGTATTGTTTGGTGATCTTTCTATCAAGTTCAATTAGTTCAAAGATTTTTGGACGAGAAAAAGTATGGAAACCAACGGTTCCCAAACCATAGCCTAGGCAAATCAAACCAATCAATAAGAAATGTTGTGTTATTGAGAATTTGAGAATCTTTCGGAATCGCATGATTCGTATGCTTGTGTTGGTGTTGTTTGGTGATCTTTCTATCAAGTTCTATTAGTTCAAAGATTTTTGGACGAGAAAAAGAATGGAAACCAACGGTTCCCAAACCATAGACTAGGCAAATGAAACCAATCAATAAGAAAGGTTGTGTTATTTAGAATTTGAGAAACATTCGGAATCGCATGATTCGTATGCTTGTGTTTGTGTTGATTGGTGATCTTTCTATCAAGTTCTATTAGTTCAAAGATTTATGGACTAGAAAAGGAATGGAAAACAACGGTTCCCAAACCATAGCCAAGGCAAATCAAACCAATCAATAAGAAAGGTTGTATTACTGAGAATTTGAGAAACATTCTAAATCGCATGATTCGTATGCTTGTGTTTGTGTTGTTAGGTGATCTTTCTATCAAGTTCAATTAGTTCAAAGATTTTTGGACGGGAAAAAGAATGGAAACCAACGGTTCCCAAACCATAGCCTAGGCAAATCAAACCAATCAATAAGAAAGGTTGTGTTATTGAGAATTTGAGAAACATTCGGAATCGCATGATTTGTATGCTTGTGTTGGTGTTGTTTTCTGATCTCTCTATCAAGTTCTATTAGTTCAAAGATGTTTGGACGAGAAAAGGAATGGAAACCAACGGTTCCGAAACCATAGCCTAGGCGAATCAAACCAATCAATAAGAAAGGTTGTATTACTGAGAATTTGAGAAACATTCGAAATCGCATGATTCGTATGCTTGTGTTTGAGTTGTTTGCTGATCTTTCTATCAAGTGCTATTAGTTCAAAGATTTTTTGACCAGAAAAAGAATGGAAAAAAACGGTTCCCAAACCATAGCCTAGGCAAATCAAACCAATGAATAAGAAAGGTTGTATTACTGAGAATTTGATAAACATGCGAAATCGCATGATTCGTATGCTTGTGTTCGTGTTGTTTGGTGATCTTTATATCAAGTTCTATTTGTTCATAGATATTTTGACCAGAAAAAGAACGGAAAACAACGATTCCCAAACCATAGCCAAGGCAAATCAAACCAATGAATAAGAAAGGTTGTATTACTGAGAATTTGAGAAACATTCGAAATCGCATGATTCGTATGCTTGTGTTTGTGTTGTTTGGTGATCTTTCTATCAAGTTCAATTAGTTCAAAGATTTTTGGACGAGAAAAAGAATGGAAACCAACGGTTCCCAAACCATAGCCTTGGCAAATCAAACCAATCAATAAGAAAGGTTGTGTTATTGAGAATTAGAGAAACATTTGGAATCGCATGATTCGTATGCTTGTGTTGGTGTTGTTTGGTGATCTTTCAATCAAGTTCTATTTGTTCATAGATATTTTGACCAGAAAAAGAATGGAAAACAACGGTTCCCAAACCATAGCCAAGGCAAATCAAACCAATGAATAAGAAAGGTTGTATTACTGAGAATTTGAGAAACATTCGAAATCGCATGATTCGTATGCTTGTGTTTGTGTTGTTTGGTGATCTTTCTATCAAGTTCTGTTAGTTCAAAGATTTATGGACTAGAAAAAGAATGGAAACCTACACTTGCAAAACCAACCTAGGCAAATCAAACCAATCAATAAGAAAGGTTGTATTATTGAGAATTTGAGAAATATTCGAAATCGCATGATTCGTATGCTTGTGTTTGTGTTGTTTAATGATCTTTCTATCAAGTTCTATTAGTTCAAAGATTTTTGGACTAGAAAAAGAATGGAAACCAACGGTTCCTAAACCATAGCCTAGGCAAATCAAACCAATCAATAAGAAAGGTTGTGTTATTGAGAATTTGAGATACATTCGAAATCGCATGATTCGTATGCTTGTGTTTGTATTGTTTGGTGATCTTTCTATCAAGTTCAATTAGTTCAAAGATTTTTGGACGAGAAAAAGTATGGAAACCAACGGTTCCCAAACCATAGCCTAGGCAAATCAAACCAATCAATAAGAAATGTTGTGTTATTGAGAATTTGAGAATCTTTCGGAATCGCATGATTCGTATGCTTGTGTTGGTGTTGTTTGGTGATCTTTCTATCAAGTTCTATTAGTTCAAAGATTTTTGGACGAGAAAAAGAATGGAAACCAACGGTTCCCAAACCATAGACTAGGCAAATGAAACCAATCAATAAGAAAGGTTGTGTTATTTAGAATTTGAGAAACATTCGGAATCGCATGATTCGTATGCTTGTGTTTGTGTTGATTGGTGATCTTTCTATCAAGTTCTATTAGTTCAAAGATTTATGGACTAGAAAAGGAATGGAAAACAACGGTTCCCAAACCATAGCCAAGGCAAATCAAACCAATCAATAAGAAAGGTTGTATTACTGAGAATTTGAGAAACATTCTAAATCGCATGATTCGTATGCTTGTGTTTGTGTTGTTAGGTGATCTTTCTATCAAGTTCAATTAGTTCAAAGATTTTTGGACGGGAAAAAGAATGGAAACCAACGGTTCCCAAACCATAGCCTAGGCAAATCAAACCAATCAATAAGAAAGGTTGTGTTATTGAGAATTTGAGAAACATTCGGAATCGCATGATTTGTATGCTTGTGTTGGTGTTGTTTTCTGATCTCTCTATCAAGTTCTATTAGTTCAAAGATGTTTGGACGAGAAAAGGAATGGAAACCAACGGTTCCGAAACCATAGCCTAGGCGAATCAAACCAATCAATAAGAAAGGTTGTATTACTGAGAATTTGAGAAACATTCGAAATCGCATGATTCGTATGCTTGTGTTTGAGTTATTTGCTGATCTTTCTATCAAGTGCTATTAGTTCAAAGATTTTTTGACCAGAAAAAGAATGGAAAAAAACGGTTCCCAAACCATAGCCTAGGCAAATCAAACCAATGAATAAGAAAGGTTGTATTACTGAGAATTTGATAAACATGCGAAATCGCATGATTCGTATGCTTGTGTTCGTGTTGTTTGGTGATCTTTATATCAAGTTCTATTTGTTCATAGATATTTTGACCAGAAAAAGAACGGAAAACAACGATTCCCAAACCATAGCCAAGGCAAATCAAACCAATGAATAAGAAAGGTTGTATTACTGAGAATTTGAGAAACATTCGAAATCGCATGATTCGTATGCTTGTGTTTGTGTTGTTTGGTGATCTTTCTATCAAGTTCAATTAGTTCAAAGATTTTTGGACGAGAAAAAGAATGGAAACCAACGGTTCCCAAACCATAGCCTTGGCAAATCAAACCAATCAATAAGAAAGGTTGTGTTATTGAGAATTAGAGAAACATTTGGAATCGCATGATTCGTATGCTTGTGTTGGTGTTGTTTGGTGATCTTTCAATCAAGTTCTATTTGTTCATAGATATTTTGACCAGAAAAAGAATGGAAAACAACGGTTCCCAAACCATAGCCAAGGCAAATCAAACCAATGAATAAGAAAGGTTGTATTACTGAGAATTTGAGAAACATTCGAAATCGCATGATTCGTATGCTTGTGTTTGTGTTGTTTGGTGATCTTTCTATCAAGTGCTATTAGTTCAAAGATTTTTTGACCAGAAAAAGAATGGAAAACAACGGTTCCCAAACCATAGCCAAGGCAAATCAAACCAATGAATAAGAAAGGTTGTATTATTGAGAATTTGAGAAACATTCGAAATCGCAATATTCGTATGCTTGTGTTTGTGTTGTTTGGTGATCTTTCTATCAAGTTCTATTAGTTCAAAGATTTATGGACTAGAAAAAGAATGGAAACCTACACTTGCCAAACCATAGCCTAGGCAAATCAAACCAATCAATAAGAAAGGTTGTATTATTGAGAATTTGAGAAACATTCGAAATCGCATGATTCGTATGCTTGTGTTTGTGTTGTTTGGTGATCTTTCTATCAAGTTCTATTAGTTCAAAGATTTATGGACTAGAAAAAGAATGGAAACCTACACTTGCAAAACCATAACCTAGGCAAATCAAACCAATCAATAAGAAAGGTTGTATTATTGAGAATTTGAGAAATATTCGAAATCGCATGATTCGTATGCTTGTGTTTGTGTTGTTTAGTGATCTTTCTATCAAGTTCTATTTGTTCAAAGATTTTTGGACTAGAAAAAGAATGGAAACCAACGGTTCCTAAACCATAGCCTAGGCAAATCAAACCAATCAATAAGAAAGGTTGTGTTATTGAGAATTTGAGATACATTCGAAATCGCATGATTCGTATGCTTGTGTTTGTATTGTTTGGTGATCTTTCTATCAAGTTCAATTAATTCAAAGATTTTTGGACGATAAAAAGTATGGAAACCAACGGTTCCCAAACCATAGCCTAGGCAAATCAAACCAATCAATAAGAAATGTTGCGTTATTGAGAATTTGAGAATCTTTCGGAATCGCATGATTCGTATGCTTGTGTTGGTGTTGTCTGGTGATCTTTCTATCAAGTTCTATTAGTTCAAAGATTTTTGGACGAGAAAAAGAATGGAAACCAACGGTTCCCAAACCATAGCCAAGGCAAATCAAACCAATGAATAAGAAAGGTTGTATTACTGAGAATTTGATAAACATTCGAAATCGCATGATTCGTATGCTTGTGTTTGTGTTGTTTGGTGATCTTTCTATCAAGTTCTATTTGTTCATAGATATTTTGACCAGAAAAAGAATGGAAAACAACGGTTCCCAAACCATAGCCAAGGCAAATCAAACCAATGAATAAGAAAGGTTGTATTACTGAGAATTTGAGAAACATTTGAAATCGCATGATTCGTATGCTTGTGTTTGTGTTGTTTGGTGATCTTTCTATCAAGTGCTATGAGTTCAAAGATTTTTTGACCAGAAAAAGAATGGAAAACAACGGTTCCCAAACCATAGCCAAGGCAAATCAAACCAATGAATAAGAAAGGTTGTATTACTGAGAATTTGATAAACATTCGAAATCGCATGATTCGTATGCTTGTGTTTGTGTTGTTTGGTGATCTTTCTATCAAGTTCTATTAGTTCAAAGATTTTTTGACGAGAAAAAGAATGGATAACAACGGTTCCCAAACCATAGCCAAGGCAAATCAAACCAATGAATACGAAAGGTTGTGTTATTGAGCATTTGAGAAACATTCGGAATCGCATGATTGGTATGCTTGTGTTTGTGTTGTTTTGCGATCTTTCTATCAAGTTCTATTAGTTCAAAGATTTATGGACTAGAAAAAGAATGGAAACCTACACTTGCCAAACCATAGCCTAGGCAAATCAAACCAATCAATAAGAAAGGTTGTATTATTGAGAATTTGAGAAACATTCGAAATCGCATGATTCGTATGCTTGTGTTTGTGTTGTTTGGTGATCTTTCTATCAAGTTCTATTAGTTCAAAGATTTATGGACTAGAAAAAGAATGGAAACCTACACTTGCAAAACCATAACCTAGGCAAATCAAACCAATCAATAAGAAAGGTTGTATTATTGAGAATTTGAGAAATATTCGAAATCGCATGATTCGTATGCTTGTGTTTGTGTTGTTTAGTGATCTTTCTATCAAGTTCTATTTGTTCAAAGATTTTTGGACTAGAAAAAGAATGGAAACCAACGGTTCCTAAACCATAGCCTAGGCAAATCAAACCAATCAATAAGAAAGGTTGTGTTATTGAGAATTTGAGATACATTCGAAATCGCATGATTCGTATGCTTGTGTTTGTATTGTTTGGTGATCTTTCTATCAAGTTCAATTAATTCAAAGATTTTTGGACGATAAAAAGTATGGAAACCAACGGTTCCCAAACCATAGCCTAGGCAAATCAAACCAATCAATAAGAAATGTTGTGTTATTGAGAATTTGAGAATCTTTCGGAATCGCATGATTCGTATGCTTGTGTTGGTGTTGTCTGGTGATCTTTCTATCAAGTTCTATTAGTTCAAAGATTTTTGGACGAGAAAAAGAATGGAAACCAACGGTTCCCAAACCATAGCCTTGGCAAATCAAACCAATCAATAAGAAAGGTTGTGTTATTGAGAATTAGAGAAACATTTGGAATCGCATGATTCGTATGCTTGTGTTGGTGTTGTTTGGTGATCTTTCAATCAAGTTCTATTTGTTCATAGATATTTTGACCAGAAAAAGAATGGAAAACAACGGTTCCCAAACCATAGCCAAGGCAAATCAAACCAATGAATAAGAAAGGTTGTATTACTGAGAATTTGAGAAACATTCGAAATCGCATGATTCGTATGCTTGTGTTTGTGTTGTTTGGTGATCTTTCTATCAAGTGCTATGAGTTCAAAGATTTTTTGACCAGAAAAAGAATGGAAAACAACGGTTCCCAAACCATAGCCAAGGCAAATCAAACCAATCAATAAGAAAGGTTGTATTACTGAGAATTTGATAAACATTCGAAATCGCATGATTCGTATGCTTGTGTTTGTGTTGTTTGGTGATCTTTCTATCAAGTTCTATTAGTTCAAAGATTTTTTGACGAGAAAAAGAATGGATAACAACGGTTCCCAAACCATAGCCAAGGCAAATCAAACCAATGAATACGAAAGGTTGTGTTATTGAGCATTTTAGAAACATTCGGAATCGCATGATTCGTATGCTTGTGTTTGTGTTGTTTTGCGATCTTTCTATCAAGTTCTATTAGTTCAAAGATTTATGGACTAGAAAAAGAATGGAAACCTACACTTGCCAAACCATAGCCTAGGCAAATCAAACCAATCAATAAGAAAGGTTGTATTATTGAGAATTTGAGAAACATTCGAAATCGCATGATTCGTATGCTTGTGTTTGTGTTGTTTGGTGATCTTTCTATCAAGTTCTATTAGTTCAAAGATTTATGGACTAGAAAAAGAATGGAAACCTACACTTGCAAAACCATAACATAGGCAAATCAAACCAATCAATAAGAAAGGTTGTATTATTGAGAATTTGAGAAATATTCGAAATCGCATGATTCGTATGCTTGTGTTTGTGTTGTTTAGTGATCTTTCTATCAAGTTCTATTTGTTCAAAGATTTTTGGACTAGAAAAAGAATGGAAACCAACGGTTCCTAAACCATAGCCTAGGCAAATCAAACCAATCAATAAGAAAGGTTGTGTTATTGAGAATTTGAGATACATTCGAAATCGCATGATTCGTATGCTTGTGTTTGTATTGTTTGGTGATCTTTCTATCAAGTTCAATTAATTCAAAGATTTTTGGACGAGAAAAAGTATGGAAACCAACGGTTCCCAAACCATAGCCTAGGCAAATCAAACCAATCAATAAGAAATGTTGTGTTATTGAGAATTTGAGAATCTTTCGGAATCGCATGATTCGTATGCTTGTGTTGGTGTTGTCTGGTGATCTTTCTATCAAGTTCTATTAGTTCAAAGATTTTTGGACGAGAAAAAGAATGGAAACCAACGGTTCCCAAACCATAGCCTTGGCAAATCAAACCAATCAATAAGAAAGGTTGTGTTATTGAGAATTAGAGAAACATTTAGAATCGCATGATTTGTATGCTTGTGTTGGTGTTGTTTGGTGATCTTTCAATCAAGTTCTATTTGTTCATAGATATTTTGACCAGAAAAAGAATGGAAAACAACGGTTCCCAAACCATAGCCAAGGCAAATCAAACCAATGAATAAGAAAGGTTGTATTACTGAGAATTTGATAAACATTCGAAATCGCATGATTCGTATGCTTGTGGTTGTGTTGTTTGGTGATCTTTCTATCAAGTTCTATTAGTTCAAAGATTTTTTGACGAGAAAAAGAATGGATAACAACGGTTCCCAAACCATAGCCAAGGCAAATCAAACCAATGAATACGAAAGGTTGTGTTATTGAGCATTTGAGAAACATTCGGAATCGCATGATTCGTATGCTTGTGTTTGTGTTGTTTTGCGATCTTTCTATCAAGTTCTATTAGTTCAAAGATTTATGGACTAGAAAAAGAATGGAAACCTACACTTGCCAAACCATAGCCTAGGCAAATCAAACCAATCAATAAGAAAGGTTGTATTATTGAGAATTTGAGAAACATTCGAAATCGCATGATTCGTATGCTTGTGTTTGTGTTGTTTGGTGATCTTTCTATCAAGTTCTATTAGTTCAAAGATTTATGGACTAGAAAAAGAATGGAAACCTACACTTGCAAAACCATAACCTAGGCAAATCAAACCAATCAATAAGAAAGGTTGTATTATTGAGAATTTGAGAAATATTCGAAATCGCATTATTCGTATGCTTGTGTTTGTGTTGTTTAGTGATCTTTCTATCAAGTTCTATTTGTTCAAAGATTTTTGGACTAGAAAAAGAATGGAAACCAACGGTTCCTAAACCATAGCCTAGGCAAATCAAACCAATCAATAAGAAAGGTTGTGTTATTGAGAATTTGAGATACATTCGAAATCGCATGATTCGTATGCTTGTGTTTGTATTGTTTGGTGATCTTTCTATCAAGTTCAATTAATTCAAAGATTTTTGGACGAGAAAAAGTATGGAAACCAACGGTTCCCAAACCATAGCCTAGGCAAATCAAACCAATCAATAAGAAATGTTGTGTTATTGAGAATTTGAGAATCTTTCGGAATCGCATGATTCGTATGCTTGTGTTGGTGTTGTCTGGTGATCTTTCTATCAAGTTCTATTAGTTCAAAGATTTTTGGACGAGAAAAAGAATGGAAACCAACGGTTCCCAAACCATAGCCTTGGCAAATCAAACCAATCAATAAGAAAGGTTGTGTTATTGAGAATTAGAGAAACATTTGGAATCGCATGATTTGTATGCTTGTGTTGGTGTTGTTTGGTGATCTTTCAATCAAGTTCTATTTGTTCATAGATATTTTGACCAGAAAAAGAATGGAAAACAACGGTTCCCAAACCATAGCCAAGGCAAATCAAACCAATGAATAAGAAAGGTTGTATTACTGAGAATTTGAGAAACATTCGAAATCGCATGATTCGTATACTTGTGTTTGTGTTGTTTGGTGATCTTTCCATCAAGTGCTATGAGTTCAAAGATTTTTTGACCAGAAAAAGAATGGAAAACAACGGTTCCCAAACCATAGCCAAGGCAAATCAAACCAATGAATAAGAAAGGTTGTATTACTGAGAATTTGATAAACATTCGAAATCACATGATTCGTATGCTTGTGGTTGTGTTGTTTGGTGATCTTTCTATCAAGTTCTATTAGTTCAAAGATTTTTTGACGAGAAAAAGAATGGATAACAACGGTTCCCAAACCATAGCCAAGGCAAATCAAACCAATGAATACGAAAGGTTGTGTTATTGAGCATTTGAGAAACATTCGGAATCGCATGATTCGTATGCTTGTGTTTGTGTTGTTTTGCGATCTTTCTATCAAGTTCTATTAGTTCAAAGATTTATGGACTAGAAAAAGAATGGAAACCTACACTTGCCAAACCATAGCCTAGGCAAATCAAACCAATCAATAAGAAAGGTTGTATTATTGAGAATTTGAGAAACATTCGAAATCGCATGATTCGTATGCTTGTGTTTGTGTTGTTTGGTGATGTTTCTATCAAGTTCTATTAGTTCAAAGATTTATGGACTAGAAAAAGAATGGAAACCTACACTTGCAAAACCATAACCTAGGCAAATCAAACCAATCAATAAGAAAGGTTGTATTATTGAGAATTTGAGAAATATTCGAAATCGCATGATTCGTATGCTTGTGTTTGTGTTGTTTAGTGATCTTTCTATCAAGTTCTATTTGTTCAAAGATTTTTGGACTAGAAAAAGAATGGAAACCAACGGTTCCTAAACCATAGCCTAGGCAAATCAAACCAATCAATAAGAAAGGTTTTGTTATTGAGAATTTGAGATACATTCGAAATCGCATGATTCGTATGCTTGTGTTTGTATTGTTTGGTGATCTTTCTATCAAGTTCAATTAATTCAAAGATTTTTGGACGAGAAAATGTATGGAAACCAACGGTTCCCAAACCATAGCCTAGGCAAATCAAACCAATCAATAAGAAATGTTGTGTTATTGAGAATTTGAGAATCTTTCGGAATCGCATGATTCGTATGCTTGTGTTGGTGTTGTCTGGTGATCTTTCTATCAAGTTCTATTAGTTCAAAGATTTTTGGACGAGAAAAAGAATGGAAACCAACGGTTCCCAAACCATAGCCTTAGCAAATCAAACCAATCAATAAGAAAGGTTGTGTTATTGAGAATTAGAGAAACATTTGGAATCGCATGATTTGTATGCTTGTGTTGGTGTTGTTTGGTGATCTTTCAATCAAGTTCTATTTGTTCATAGATATTTTGACCAGAAAAAGAATGGAAAACAACGGTTCCCAAACCATAGCCAAGGCAAATCAAACCAAGGAATAAGAAAGGTTGTATTACTGAGAATTTGAGAAACATTCGAAATCGCATGATTCGTATGCTTGTGTTTGTGTTGTTTGGTGATCTTTCCATCAAGTGCTATGAGTTCAAAGATTTTTTGACCAGAAAAAGAATGGAAAACAACGGTTCCCAAACCATAGCCAAGGCAAATCAAACCAATGAATAAGAAAGGTTGTATTACTGAGAATTTGATAAACATTCGAAATCGCATGATTCGTATGCTTGTGGTTGTGTTGTTTGGTGATCTTTCTATCAAGTTCTATTAGTTCAAAGATTTTTTGACGAGAAAAAGAATGGATAACAACGGTTCCCAAACCATAGCCAAGGCAAATCAAACCAATGAATACGAAAGGTTGTGTTATTGAGCATTTGAGAAACATTCGGAATCGCATGATTCGTATGCTTGTGTTTGTGTTGTTTTGCGATCTTTCTATCAAGTTCTATTAGTTCAAAGATTTATGGACAAGAAAAAGAATGGAAACCTACACTTGCCAAACCATAGCCTAGGCAAATCAAACCAATCAATAAGAAAGGTTGTATTATTGAGAATTTGAGAAACATTCGAAATCGCATGATTCGTATGCTTGTGTTTGTGTTGTTTGGTGATCTTTCTATCAAGTTCTATTAGTTCAAAGATTTATGGACTAGAAAAAGAATGGAAACCTACACTTGCAAAACCATAACCTAGGCAAATCAAACCAATCAATAAGAAAGGTTGTATTATTGAGAATTTGAGAAATATTCGAAATCGCATGATTCGTATGCTTGTGTTTGTGTTGTTTAGTGATCTTTCTATCAAGTTCTATTTGTTCAAAGATTTTTGGACTAGAAAAAGAATGGAAACCAACGGTTCCTAAACCATAGCCTAGGCAAATCAAACCAATCAATAAGAAAGGTTGTGTTATTGAGAATTTGAGATACATTCGAAATCGCATGATTCGTATGCTTGTGTTTGTATTGTTTGGTGATCTTTCTATCAAGTTCAATTAATTCAAAGATTTTTGGACGATAAAAAGTATGGAAACCAACGGTTCCCAAACCATAGCCTAGGCAAATCAAACCAATCAATAAGAAATGTTGTGTTATTGAGAATTTGAGAATCTTTCGGAATCGCATGATTCGTATGCTTGTGTTGGTGTTGTCTGGTGATCTTTCTATCAAGTTCTATTAGTTCAAAGATTTTTGGACGAGAAAAAGAATGGAAACCAACGGTTCCCAAACCATAGCCTTGGCAAATCAAACCAATCAATAAGAAAGGTTGTGTTATTGAGAATTAGAGAAACATTTGGAATCGCATGATTCGTATGCTTGTGTTGGTGTTGTTTGGTGATCTTTCAATCAAGTTCTATTTGTTCATAGATATTTTGACCAGAAAAAGAATGGAAAACAACGGTTCCCAAACCATAGCCAAGGCAAATCAAACCAATGAATAAGAAAGGTTGTATTACTGAGAATTTGAGAAACATTCGAAATCGCATGATTCGTATGCTTGTGTTTGTGTTGTTTGGTGATCTTTCTATCAAGTGCTATGAGTTCAAAGATTTTTTGACCAGAAAAAGAATGGAAAACAACGGTTCCCAAACCATAGCCAAGGCAAATCAAACCAATGAATAAGAAAGGTTGTATTACTGAGAATTTGATAAACATTCGAAATCGCATGATTCGTATGCTTGTGTTTGTGTTGTTTGGTGATCTTTCTATCAAGTTCTATTAGTTCAAAGATTTTTTGACGAGAAAAAGAATGGATAACAACGGTTCCCAAACCATAGCCAAGGCAAATCAAACCAATGAATACGAAAGGTTGTGTTATTGAGCATTTGAGAAACATTCGGAATCGCATGATTCGTATGCTTGTGTTTGTGTTGTTTTGCGATCTTTCTATCAAGTTCTATTAGTTCAAAGATTTATGGACTAGAAAAAGAATGGAAACCTACACTTGCCAAACCATAGCCTAGGCAAATCAAACCAATCAATAAGAAAGGTTGTATTATTGAGAATTTGAGAAACATTCGAAATCGCATGATTCGTATGCTTGTGTTTGTGTTGTTTGGTGATCTTTCTATCAAGTTCTATTAGTTCAAAGATTTATGGACTAGAAAAAGAATGGAAACCTACACTTGCAAAACCATAACCTAGGCAAATCAAACCAATCAATAAGAAAGGTTGTATTATTGAGAATTTGAGAAATATTCGAAATCGCATGATTCGTATGCTTGTGTTTGTGTTGTTTAGTGATCTTTCTATCAAGTTCTATTTGTTCAAAGATTTTTGGACTAGAAAAAGAATGGAAACCAACGGTTCCTAAACCATAGCCTAGGCAAATCAAACCAATCAATAAGAAAGGTTGTGTTATTGAGAATTTGAGATACATTCGAAATCGCATGATTCGTATGCTTGTGTTTGTATTGTTTGGTGATCTTTCTATCAAGTTCAATTAATTCAAAGATTTTTGGACGAGAAAAAGTATGGAAACCAACGGTTCCCAAACCATAGCCTAGGCAAATCAAACCAATCAATAAGAAATGTTGTGTTATTGAGAATTTGAGAATCTTTCGGAATCGCATGATTCGTATGCTTGTGTTGGTGTTGTCTGGTGATCTTTCTATCAAGTTCTATTAGTTCAAAGATTTTTGGACGAGAAAAAGAATGGAAACCAACGGTTCCCAAACCATAGCCTTGGCAAATCAAACCAATCAATAAGAAAGGTTGTGTTATTGAGAATTAGAGAAACATTTAGAATCGCATGATTTGTATGCTTGTGTTGGTGTTGTTTGGTGATCTTTCAATCAAGTTCTATTTGTTCATAGATATTTTGACCAGAAAAAGAATGGAAAACAACGGTTCCCAAACCATAGCCAAGGCAAATCAAACCAATGAATAAGAAAGGTTGTATTACTGAGAATTTGATAAACATTCGAAATCGCATGATTCGTATGCTTGTGGTTGTGTTGTTTGGTGATCTTTCTATCAAGTTCTATTAGTTCAAAGATTTTTTGACGAGAAAAAGAATGGATAACAACGGTTCCCAAACCATAGCCAAGGCAAATCAAACCAATGAATACGAAAGGTTGTGTTATTGAGCATTTGAGAAACATTCGGAATCGCATGATTCGTATGCTTGTGTTTGTGTTGTTTTGCGATCTTTCTATCAAGTTCTATTAGTTCAAAGATTTATGGACTAGAAAAAGAATGGAAACCTACACTTGCCAAACCATAGCCTAGGCAAATCAAACCAATCAATAAGAAAGGTTGTATTATTGAGAATTTGAGAAACATTCGAAATCGCATGATTCGTATGCTTGTGTTTGTGTTGTTTGGTGATCTTTCTATCAAGTTCTATTAGTTCAAAGATTTATGGACTAGAAAAAGAATGGAAACCTACACTTGCAAAACCATAACCTAGGCAAATCAAAGCAATCAATAAGAAAGGTTGTATTATTGAGAATTTGAGAAATATTCGAAATCGCATGATTCGTATGCTTGTGTTTGTGTTGTTTAGTGATCTTTCTATCAAGTTCTATTTGTTCAAAGATTTTTGGACTAGAAAAAGAATGGAAACCAACGGTTCCTAAACCATAGCCTAGGCAAATCAAACCAATCAATAAGAAAGGTTGTGTTATTGAGAATTTGAGATACATTCGAAATCGCATGATTCGTATGCTTGTGTTTGTATTGTTTGGTGATCTTTCTATCAAGTTCAATTAATTCAAAGATTTTTGGACGAGAAAAAGTATGGAAACCAACGGTTCCCAAACCATAGCCTAGGCAAATCAAACCAATCAATAAGAAATGTTGTGTTATTGAGAATTTGAGAATCTTTCGGAATCGCATGATTCGTATGCTTGTGTTGGTGTTGTCTGGTGATCTTTCTATCAAGTTCTATTAGTTCAAAGATTTTTGGACGAGAAAAAGAATGGAAACCAACGGTTCCCAAACCATAGCCTTGGCAAATCAAACCAATCAATAAGAAAGGTTGTGTTATTGAGAATTAGAGAAACATTTGGAATCGCATGATTTGTATGCTTGTGTTGGTGTTGTTTGGTGATCTTTCAATCAAGTTCTATTTGTTCATAGATATTTTGACCAGAAAAAGAATGGAAAACAACGGTTCCCAAACCATAGCCAAGGCAAATCAAACCAATGAATAAGAAAGGTTGTATTACTGAGAATTTGAGAAACATTCGAAATCGCATGATTCGTATGCTTGTGTTTGTGTTGTTTGGTGATCTTTCCATCAAGTGCTATGAGTTCAAAGATTTTTTGACCAGAAAAAGAATGGAAAACAACGGTTCCCAAACCATAGCCAAGGCAAATCAAACCAATGAATAAGAAAGGTTGTATTACTGAGAATTTGATAAACATTCGAAATCGCATGATTCGTATGCTTGTGGTTGTGTTGTTTGGTGATCTTTCTATCAAGTTCTATTAGTTCAAAGATTTTTTGACGAGAAAAAGAATGGATAACAACGGTTCCCAAACCATAGCCAAGGCAAATCAAACCAATGAATACGAAAGGTTGTGTTATTGAGCATTTGAGAAACATTCGGAATCGCATGATTCGTATGCTTGTGTTTGTGTTGTTTTGCGATCTTTCTATCAAGTTCTATTAGTTCAAAGATTTATGGACTAGAAAAAGAATGGAAACCTACACTTGCCAAACCATAGCCTAGGCAAATCAAACCAATCAATAAGAAAGGTTGTATTATTGAGAATTTGAGAAACATTCGAAATCGCATGATTCGTATGCTTGTGTTTGTGTTGTTTGGTGATGTTTCTATCAAGTTCTATTAGTTCAAAGATTTATGGACTAGAAAAAGAATGGAAACCTACACTTGCAAAACCATAACCTAGGCAAATCAAACCAATCAATAAGAAAGGTTGTATTATTGAGAATTTGAGAAATATTCGAAATCGCATGATTCGTATGCTTGTGTTTGTGTTGTTTAGTGATCTTTCTATCAAGTTCTATTTGTTCAAAGATTTTTGGACTAGAAAAAGAATGGAAACCAACGGTTCCTAAACCATAGCCTAGGCAAATCAAACCAATCAATAAGAAAGGTTTTGTTATTGAGAATTTGAGATACATTCGAAATCGCATGATTCATATGCTTGTGTTTGTATTGTTTGGTGATCTTTCTATCAAGTTCAATTAATTCAAAGATTTTTGGACGAGAAAATGTATGGAAACCAACGGTTCCCAAACCATAGCCTAGGCAAATCAAACCAATCAATAAGAAATGTTGTGTTATTGAGAATTTGAGAATCTTTCGGAATCGCATGATTCGTATGCTTGTGTTGGTGTTGTCTGGTGATCTTTATATCAAGTTCTATTAGTTCAAAGATTTTTGGACGAGAAAAAGAATGGAAACCAACGGTTCCCAAACCATAGCCTTAGCAAATCAAACCAATCAATAAGAAAGGTTGTGTTATTGAGAATTAGAGAAACATTTGGAATCGCATGATTTGTATGCTTGTGTTGGTGTTGTTTGGTGATCTTTCAATCAAGTTCTATTTGTTCATAGATATTTTGACCAGAAAAAGAATGGAAAACAACGGTTCCCAAACCATAGCCAAGGCAAATCAAACCAAGGAATAAGAAAGGTTGTATTACTGAGAATTTGAGAAACATTCGAAATCGCATGATTCGTATGCTTGTGTTTGTGTTGTTTGGTGATCTTTCCATCAAGTGCTATGAGTTCAAAGATTTTTTGACCAGAAAAAGAATGGAAAACAACGGTTCCCAAACCATAGCCAAGGCAAATCAAACCAATGAATAAGAAAGGTTGTATTACTGAGAATTTGATAAACATTCGAAATCGCATGATTCGTATGCTTGTGGTTGTGTTGTTTGGTGATCTTTCTATCAAGTTCTATTAGTTCAAAGATTTTTTGACGAGAAAAAGAATGGATAACAACGGTTCCCAAACCATAGCCAAGGCAAATCAAACCAATGAATACGAAAGGTTGTGTTATTGAGCATTTGAGAAACATTCGGAATCGCATGATTCGTATGCTTGTGTTTGTGTTGTTTTGCGATCTTTCTATCAAGTTCTATTAGTTCAAAGATTTATGGACTAGAAAAAGAATGGAAACCTACACTTGCCAAACCATAGCCTAGGCAAATCAAACCAATCAATAAGAAAGGTTGTATTATTGAGAATTTGAGAAACATTCGAAATCGCATGATTCGTATGCTTGTGTTTGTGTTGTTTGGTGATCTTTCTATCAAGTTCTATTAGTTCAAAGATTTATGGACTAGAAAAAGAATGGAAACCTACACTTGCAAAACCATAACCTAGGCAAATCAAACCAATCAATAAGAAAGGTTGTATTATTGAGAATTTGAGAAATATTCGAAATCGCATGATTCGTATGCTTGTGTTTGTGTTGTTTAGTGATCTTTCTATCAAGTTCTATTTGTTCAAAGATTTTTGGACTAGAAAAAGAATGGAAACCAACGGTTCCTAAACCATAGCCTAGGCAAATCAAACCAATCAATAAGAAAGGTTTTGTTATTGAGAATTTGAGATAGATTCGAAATCGCATGATTCGTATGCTTGTGTTTGTATTGTTTGGTGATCTTTCTATCAAGTTCAATTAATTCAAAGATTTTTGGACGAGAAAATGTATGGAAACCAACGGTTCCCAAACCATAGCCTAGGCAAATCAAACCAATCAATAAGAAATGTTGTGTTATTGAGAATTTGAGAATCTTTCGGAATCGCATGATTCGTATGCTTGTGTTGGTGTTGTCTGGTGATCTTTCTATCAAGTTCTATTAGTTCAAAGATTTTTGGACGAGAAAAAGAATGGAAACCAACGGTTCCCAAACCATAGCCTTAGCAAATCAAACCAATCAATAAGAAAGGTTGTGTTATTGAGAATTAGAGAAACATTTGGAATCGCATGATTTGTATGCTTGTGTTGGTGTTGTTTGGTGATCTTTCAATCAAGTTCTATTTGTTCATAGATATTTTGACCAGAAAAAGAATGGAAAACAACGGTTCCCAAACCATAGCCAAGGCAAATCAAACCAAGGAATAAGAAAGGTTGTATTACTGAGAATTTGAGAAACATTCGAAATCGCATGATTCGTATGCTTGTGTTTGTGTTGTTTGGTGATCTTTCTATCAAGTGCTATGAGTTCAAAGATTTTTTGACCAGAAAAAGAATGGAAAACAACGGTTCCCAAACCATAGCCAAGGCAAATCAAACCAATTAATAAGAAAGGTTGTATTACTGAGAATTTGATAAACATTCGAAATCGCATGATTCGTATGCTTGTGTTTGTGTTGTTTGGTGATATTTCTATCAAGTTCTATTAGTTCAAAGATTTTTTGACGAGAAAAAGAATGGATAACAACGGTTCCCAAACCATAGCCAAGGCAAATCAAACCAATGAATACGAAAGGTTGTGTTATTGAGCATTTGAGAAACATTCGGAATCGCATGATTCGTATGCTTGTGTTTGTGTTGTTTTGCGATCTTTCTATCAAGTTCTATTAGTTCAAAGATTTATGGACTAGAAAAAGAATGGAAACCTACACTTGCCAAACCATAGCCTAGGCAAATCAAACCAATCAATAAGAAAGGTTGTATTATTGAGAATTTGAGAAACATTCGAAATCGCATGATTCGTATGCTTGTGTTTGTGTTGTTTGGTGATCTTTCTATCAAGTTCTATTAGTTCAAAGATTTATGGACTAGAAAAAGAATGGAAACCTACACTTGCAAAACCATAACCTAGGCAAATCAAACCAATCAATAAGAAAGGTTGTATTATTGAGAATTTGAGAAATATTCGAAATCGCATGATTCGTATGCTTGTGTTTGTGTTGTTTAGTGATCTTTCTATCAAGTTCTATTTGTTCAAAGATTTTTGGACTAGAAAAAGAATGGAAACCAACGGTTCCTAAACCATAGCCTAGGCAAATCAAACCAATCAATAAGAAAGGTTGTGTTATTGCGAATTTGAGATACATTCGAAATCGCATGATTCGTATGCTTGTGTTTGTATTGTTTGGTGATCTTTCTATCAAGTTCAATTAATTCAAAGATTTTTGGACGAGAAAAAGTATGGAAACCAACGGTTCCTAAACCATAGCCCAGGCAAATCAAACCAATCAATAAGAAATGTTGTGTTATTGAGAATTTGAGAATCTTTCGGAATCGCATGATTCGTATGCTTGTGTTGGTGTTGTCTGGTGATCTTTCTATCAAGTTCTATTAGTTCAAAGATTTTTGGACGAGAAAAAGAATGGAAACCAACGGTTCCCAAACCATAGCCTTGGCAAATCAAACCAATCAATAAGAAAGGTTGTGTTATTGAGAATTAGAGAAACATTTGGAATCGCATGATTCGTATGCTTGTGTTGGTGTTGTTTGGTGATCTTTCAATCAAGTTCTATTTGTTCATAGATATTTTGACCAGAAAAAGAATGGAAAACAACGGTTCCCAAACCATAGCCAAGGCAAATCAAACCAATGAATAAGAAAGGTTGTATTACTGAGAATTTGAGAAACATTCGAAATCGCATGATTCGTATGCTTGTGTTTGTGTTGTTTGGTGATCTTTCTATCAAGTGCTATGAGTTCAAAGATTTTTTGACCAGAAAAAGAATGGAAAACAACGGTTCCCAAACCATAGCCAAGGAAAATCAAACCAATGAATAAGAAAGGTTGTATTACTGAGAATTTGATAAACATTGGAAATCGCATGATTCGTATGCTTGTGTTTGTGTTGTTTGGTGATCTTTCTATCAAGTTCTATTAGTTCAAAGATTTTTTGACGAGAAAAAGAATGGATAACAACGGTTCCCAAACCATAGCCAAGGCAAATCAAACCAATGAATACGAAAGGTTGTGTTATTGAGCATTTCAGAAACATTCGGAATCGCATGATTCGTATGCTTGTGTTTGTGTTGTTTGGCGATCTTTCTATCAAGTTCTATTAGTTCAAAGATGTTTGGACGAGAAAAAGAATGGAAACCAACGGTTCCGAAACCATAGCCTAGGCGAATCAAACCAATCAATAAGAAAGGTTGTGTTATTGAGAATTTGAGAAACATTCGGAATCGCATGATTCGTATGCTTGTGTTCGTGTTGTTTGGTGATCTTTATATCACGTTCTATTTGTTCATAGATATTTTGACCAGAAAAAGAACGGAAAACAACGATTCCCAAACCATAGCCTAGGCAAATCAAACCAATGAATAAGAAAGGTTGTATTACTGAGAATTTGAGAAACATTCGAAATCGCATGATTCGTATGCTTGTGTTTGTGTTGTTTGGTGATCTTTCTATCAAGTTCAATTAGTTCAAAGATTTTTGGACGAGAAAAAGAATGGAAACCAACGGTTCCCAAACCATAGCCTTGGCAAATCAAACCAATCAATAAGAAAGGTTGTGTTATTGAGAATTAGAGAAACATTTGGAATCGCATGATTCGTATGCTTGTGTTGGTGTTGTTTGGTGATCTTTCAATCAAGTTCTATTTGTTCATAGATATTTTGACCAGAAAAAGAATGGAAAACAACGGTTCCCAAACCATAGCCAAGGCAAATCAAACCAATGAATAAGAAAGGTTGTATTACTGAGAATTTGAGAAACATTCGAAATCGCATGATTCGTATGCTTGTGTTTGTGTTGTTTGGTGATCTTTCTATCAAGTGCTATGAGTTCAAAGATTTTTTGACCAGAAAAAGAATGGAAAACAACGGTTCCCAAACCATAGCCAAGGCAAATCAAACCAATGAATAAGAAAGGTTGTATTACTGAGAATTTGATGAACATTCGAAATCGCATGATTCGTATGCTTGTGTTTGTGTTGTTTGGTGATCTTTCTATCAAGTTCTATTAGTTCAAAGATTTATGGAATAGAAAAGGAATGGAAAACAACGGTTCCCAAACCATAGCCAAGGCAAATCAAACCAATGAATAAGAAAGGTTGTATTATTGACAATTTGAGAAACATTCTAAATCGCATGATTCGTATGCTTGTGTTTTTGTTGTTTGGTGATCTTTCAATCAAGTTCAATTAGTCAAAGATTTTTGGACGAGAAAAAGAATGGAAACCAACGGTTCCCAAACCATAGCCTAGGCAAATCAAACCAATCAATAAGAAAGGTTGTGTTATTGAGAATTTGAGAAACATTCAGAATCGCATGATTTGTATGCTTGTGTTGGTGTTGTTTTGTGATCTTTCTATCAAGTTCTATTAGTTCAAAGATGTTTGGACGAGAAAAAGAATGGAAACCAACGGTTCCGAAACCATAGCCTAGGCGAATCAAACCAATCAATAAGAAAGGTTGTGTTATTGAGAATTTGAGAAACATTCGGAATCGCATGATTCGTATGCTTGTGTTTATGTTGTTTGGTGATGTTTCTATCAAGTTCTTTTAGTTCAAAGATTTATGGACTAGAAAAAGATTGGAAAACAACGGTTACCTAACCATAGCCAAGGCAAATCAAACCAATGAATAAGAAAGGTTGTATTATTGAGAATTTGAGAAACATTCGAAATCGCATGATTCGTATGCTTGTGTTTGTGTTGTTTGGTGATCTTTCTATCAAGTGCTATTAGTTCAAAGATTTTTTGACCAGAAAAAGAATGGAAAACAACGGTTCCCAAACCATAGCCAAGGCAAATCAAACCAATGAATAAGAAAGGTTGTATTACTGAGAATTTGATAAACATTCAAAAATCGCATGAGTCGTATGCTTGTGTTTGTGTTGATTGGTGATCTTTCTATCAAGTTCTATTAGTTCAAAGATTTATGGACTAGAAAAAGAATGGAAACCAACACTTGCCAAACCATAGCCTAGGCAAATCAAACCAATCAATAAGAAAGGTTGTGTTATTGAGAATTTGAGATACATTCGAAATCGCATGATTCGTGTGCTTGTGTTTGTGTTGTTTGGTGATCTTTCTATCAAGTTCAATTAGTTCAAAGATTCTTGGACGAGAAAAAGAATGGAAACCTACGGTTCCCAAACCATAGCCTAGGCAAATCAAACCAATCAATAAGAAAGCTTGTGTTATTGAGAATATGAGAAACATTCGGATTCGCATGATTCGTATGCTTGTGTTGGTGTTAATTGGTGATCTTTCTATCAAGTTCTATTAGTTCAAAGATTTATGGACTTCAAAAAGAATGGAAACCAACACTTGCCAAACCATAGCCTAGGCAAATCAAACCAATCAATAAGAAAGGTCGTATTATTGAGAATTTGAGATACATTCGAAATCGCATGATTCGTATGCTTGTGTTTGTGTTGTTTGGTGATCTTTCTATCATGTTCTATTAGTTCAAAGATTTTTTGACGAGAAAAAGAATGGAAACCAACGGTTCCCAAACCATAGCCTTGGCAAATCAAACCAAACAATAAGAAAGGCTGTGTTATTGAGAATTTGAGAAACATTCGGAATCGCATGATTCGTATGCTTGTGTTGGTGTTGTTTGGTGATCTTTCTATCAAGTTCTATTTGTTCATAGATATTTTGACCAGAAAAAGAGTGGAAAACAACGATTCTCAAACCATAGCCAAGGCAAATCAAACCAATGAATAAGAAAGGTTGTATTACTGAGAATTTGAGAAACATTCGAAATCGCATGATTCGTATGCTTGTGTTTGAGTTGTTTGGTGATGTTTCTATCAAGTGCTATTAGTTCAAAGATTTTTTGACCTGAAAAAGAATGGAAAACAACGGTTCCCAAACCATAGCGAAGGCAAATCAAACCAATGAATAAGAAAGGTTGTATTACTGAGAATTTGAGAAACATTCGAAATCGCATGATTCATATGCTTGTGTTTGAGTTGTTTGGTGATCTTTCTATCAAGTGCTATTAGTTCAAAGATTTTTTGACCTGAAAAAGAATGGAAAACAACGGTTCCCAAACCATAGCCTAGGCAAATCAAACCAATGAATAAGAAAGGTTGTATTACTGAGAATTTGATAAACATTCGAAATCGCATGATTCGTATGCTTGTGTTTGTGTTGTTTGGTGATCTTTCTATCAAGTTCTATTAGTTATAAGATTTATGGACTAGAAAAAGAATGGAAACCAACACTTGCCAAACCATAGCCTCGGCAAATCAAACCATTCAATCAGAAAGGTTGTATTATTGAGAATTTGAGAAACATTCGGAATCGCATGATTCGTATGCTTGTGTTGGTGTTGTTTGGTGATCTTTCTATCAAGTTCTATTTGTTCATAGATATTTTGACCAGAAAAAGAATGGAAAACAACGGTTCCCAAACCATAGCCAAGGCAAATCAAACCAATGAATAAGAAAGGTTGTATTACTGAGAATTTGAGAAATATTCGAAATCGCATGATTCGTATGCTTGTGTTTGTGTTGTTTGGTGATCTTTCTATCAAGTTCAATTAGTTCAAAGAATTTTGGACGAGAAAAAGTATGGAAACCAACGGTTCCCAAACCATAGCCTAGGCAAATCAAACCAATCAATAAGAAAGGTTGTCTTATTGAGAATTTGAGAATCTTTCGGAATCGCATGGTTCGTGTGCTTGTGTTGGTGTTGTTTGGTGATCTTTCTATCAAGTTCTATTAGTTCAAAGATTTTTGGACGAGAAAAAGAATGGAAACCAACACTTGCCAAACCATAGCCTAGGCAAATCAAACCAATCAATAAGAAAGGTTGTATTATTGAGAATTTGAGAAACATTCGGAATCGCATGATTCGTATGCTTGTGTTGGTGTTGTTTGGTGATCTTTCTATCAAGTTCTATTAGTTCAAAGATTTATGGACTAGAAAAAGAATGGAAACCAACTCTTGCCAAACCATAGCCTAGGCAAATCAAACCATTCAATCAGAAAGGTTGTATTATTGAGAATTTGAGAAACATTCGGAATCGCATGATTCGTATGCTTGTGTTTGTGTTGCTTTGTGATCTTTCTATCAAGTTCTATTAGTTCAAAGATTTATGGACTAGAAAAAGAATGGAAACAAACACTTGCCAACCATAGCCTAGGCAAATCAAACCTATCAATAAGAATGGTTGTACTATTGAGAATTTGAGAAACATTCGAAATCGCATGATTCGTATGCTTGTGTTTGTGTTGTTTGGTGATCTTTCTATCAAGTTCAATTAGTTCAAAGATTTTTGGACGAGAAAAAGAATGGAAACCAACGGTTCCCAAACCATAGCCTTGGCAAATCAAACCAATCAATAAGAAAGGTTGTGTTATTGAGAATTTGAGAAACATTCGGAATCGCATGATTCGTATGCTTGTGTTGGTGTTGTTTGGCGATCTTTCTATCAAGTTCTATTTGTTCATAGATATTTTGACCAGAAAAAGAACGGAAAACAACGGTTCCCAAACCATAGCCAAGGCAAATCAAACCAATGAATAAGAAAGGTTGTATTACTGAGAATTTGAGAAACATTCGAAATCGCATGATTCGTATGCTTGTGTTTGTGTTGTTTGGAGATCTTTCTATCAAGTTCAATTAGTTCAAAGATTTTTGGACGAGAGAAAGAATGGAAACCAACGGTTCCTAAACCATAGCCTTGGCAAATCAAACCAATCAATAAGAAAGGTTGTGTTATTGAGAATTAGAGAAACATTCGGAATCGCATGATTCGTATGCTTGTGTTGGTGTTGTTTGGTGATCTTTCAATCAAGTTCTATTTTGTTCATTGATATTTTGACTAGAAAAAGAATGGAAAACAACGGTTCCCAAACCATAGCCAACGCAAATCAAACCAATGAATAAGAAAGGTTGTATTACTGAGAATTTGAGAAACATTCGAAATCGCATGATTCGTATGCTTGTGTTTGTGTTGTTTGGTGATCTTTCTATCAAGTGCTATTAGTTCAAAGATTTTTTGACCAGAAAAAGAATGGAAAACAACGGTTCCCAAACCATAGCCAAGGCAAATCAAACCAATGAATAAGAAAGGTTGTATTACTGAGAATTTGATAAACATTCGGAATCGCATGATTCGTACGCTTGTGTTTGTGTTGATTGGTGATCTTTCTATCAAGTTCTATTTGTTCATAGATATTTTGACCAGAAAAAGAATGGAAAACAACGGTTCCCAAACCATAGCCAAGGCAAATCAAACCAATGAATAAGAAAGGTTGTATTACTGAGAATTTGAGAAATATTCGAAATCGCATGATTCGTATGCTTGTGTTTGTGTTGTTTGGTGATCGTTCTATCAAGTTCAATTAGTTCAAAGAATTTTGGACGAGAAAAAGTATGGAAACCAACGGTTCCCAAACCATAGCCTAGGCAAATCAAACCAATGAATAAGAAAGGTTGTATTACTGAGAATTTGATAAACATTCGAAATCGCATGATTCGTATGCTTGTGTTTGTGTTGTTTGGTGATCTTTCTATCAAGTTCTATTAGTTATAAGATTTATGGACTAGAAAAAGAATGGAAACCAACACTTGCCAAACCATAGCCCAGGCAAATCAAACCATTCAATCAGAAAGGTTGTATTATTGAGAATTTGAGAAACATTCGTAATCGCATGATTCGTATGCTTGTGTTGGTGTTGTTTGGTGATCTTTCTATCAAGTTCTATTTGTTCATAGATATTTTGACCAGAAAAAGAATGGAAAACAACGGTTCCCAAACCATAGCCAAGGCAAATCAAACCAATGAATAAGAAAGGTTGTATTACTGAGAATTTGAGAAATATTCGAAATCGCATGATTCGTATGCTTGTGTTTGTGTTGTTTGGTGATCTTTCTATCAAGTTCAATTAGTTCAAAGAATTTTGGACTAGAAAAAGTATGGAAACCAACGGTTCCCAAACCATAGCCTAGGCAAATCAAACCAATCAATAAGAAAGGTTGTGTTATTGAGAATTTGAGAATCTTTCGGAATCGCATCATTCGTGTGCTTGTGTTGGTGTTGTTTGGTGATCTTTCTATCAAGTTCTATTAGTTCAAAGATTTTTGGACGAGAAAAAGAATGGAAACCAACACTTGCCAAACCATAGCCTAGGCAAATCAAACCAATCAATAAGAAAGGTTGTATTATTGAGAATTTGAGAAACATTCGGAATCGTATGATTCGTATGCTTATGTTGGTGTTGTTTGGTGATCTTTCTATCAAGTTCTATTAGTTCAAAGATTTATGGACTAGAAAAAGAATGGAAACCAACACTTGCCAAACCATAGCCTAGGCAAATCAAACCATTCAATCAGAAAGGTTGTATTATTGAGAATTTGAGAAACATTCGGAATCGCATGATTCGTATGCTTGTGTTTGTGTTGTTTTGTGATCTTTCTATCAAGTTCTATTAGTTCAAAGATTTATGGACTAGAAAAAGAATGGAAACAAACACTTGCCAAACCATAGCCTAGGCAAATCAAACCTATCAATAAGAATGGTTGTACTATTGAGAATTTGAGAAACATTCGAAATCGCATGATTCGTATGCTTGTGTTTGTGTTGTTTGGTGATCTTTCTATCAAGTTCAATTAGTTCAAAGATTTTTGGACGAGAAAAAGAATGGAAACCAACGGTTCCCAAACCATAGCCTTGGCAAATCAAACCAATCAATAAGAAAGGTTGTGTTATTGAGAATTTGAGAAACATTCGGAATCGCATGATTCGTATGCTTGTGTTGGTGTTGTTTGGCGATCTTTCTATCAAGTTCTATTTGTTCATAGATATTTTGACCAGAAAAAGAACGGAAAACAACGGTTCCCAAACCATAGCCAAGGCAAATCAAACCAATGAATAAGAAAGGTTGTATTACTGAGAATTTGAGAAACATTCGAAATCGCATGATTCGTATGCTTGTGTTTGTGTTGTTTGGTGATCTTTCTATCAAGTTCTATTAGTTCAAAGATTTTTTGACGAGAAAAAGAATGGATAACAACGGTTCCCAAACCATAGCCAAGGCAAATCAAACCAATGAATACGAAAGGTTGTGTTATTGAGCATTTGAGAAACATTCGGAATCGCATGATTCGTATGCTTGTGTTTGTGTTGTTTGGTGATCTTTCTATCAAGTTCTATTAGTTCAAAGATTTTTTGACGAGAAAACGAATGGATAACAACGGTTCCCAAACCATAGCCAAGGCAAATCAAACCAATGAATACGAAAGGTTGTGTTATTGAGCATTTGAGAAACATTCGGAATCGCATGATTCGTATGCTTGTGTTTGTGTTGTTTGGCGATCTTTCTATCAAGTTCTATTAGTTCAAAGATTTATGGACTAGAAAAAGAATGGAAACCTACACTTGCCAAACCATAGCCTAGGCAAATCAAACCAATGAATACGAAAGGTTGTGTTATTGAGCATTTGAGAAACATTCGGAATCGCATGATTCGTATGCTTGTGTTTGTGTTGTTTGGTGATCTTTCTATCAAGTTCTATTAGTTCAAAGATTTTTTGACGAGAAAAAGAATGGATAACAACGGTTCCCAAACCATAGCCAAGGCAAATCAAACCAATGAATACGAAAGGTTGTGTTATTGAGCATTTGAGAAACATTCGGAATCGCATGATTCGTATGCTTGTGTTTGTGTTGTTTGGCGATCTTTCTATCAAGTTCTATTAGTTCAAAGATTTGTGGACTAGAAAAAGAATGGAAACCTACACTTGCCAAACCATAGCCTAGGCAAATCAAACCAATCAATAAGAAAGGTTGTATTATTGAGAATTTGAGAAACATTCGAAATCGCATGATTCGTATGCTTGTGTTTGTGTTGTTTGGTGATCTTTCTATCAAGTTCTATTAGTTCAAAGATTTATGGACTAGAAAAAGAATGGAAACCTACACTTGCAAAACCATAACCTAGGCAAATCAAACCAATCAATAAGAAAGGTTGTATTATTGAGAATTTGAGAAATATTCGAAATCGCATGATTCGTATGCTTGTGTTTGTGTTGTTTAGTGATCTTTCTATCAAGTTCTATTAGTTCAAAGATTTTTGGACTAGAAAAAGAATGGAAACCAACGTTTCCTAAACCATAGCCTAGGCAAATCAAACCAATCAATAAGAAAGGTTGTGTTATTGAGAATTTGAGATACATTCGAAATCGCATGATTCGTATGCTTGTGTTTGTATTGTTTGGTGATCTTTCTATCAAGTTCAATTAATTCAAAGATTTTTGGACGAGAAAAAGTATGGAAACCAACGGTTCCCAAACCATAGCCTAGGCAAATCAAACCAATCAATAAGAAATGTTGTGTTATTGAGAATTTGAGAATCTTACGGAATCGCATGATTCGTATGCTTGTGTTGGTGTTGTTTGGTGATCTTTCTATCAAGTTCTATTAGTTCAAAGATTTTTGGACGAGAAAAAGAATGGAAACCAACGGTTCCCAAACCATAGACTAGGCAAATCAAACCAATCAATAAGAAAGGTTGTGTTATTGAGAATTTGAGAAACATTCGGAATCGCATGATTCGTATGATTGTGTTTGTGTTGATTGGTGATCTTTCTATCAAGTTCTATTAGTTCAAAGATTTATGGAATAGAAAAGGAATGGAAAACAACGGTTCCCAAACCATAGCCAAGGCAAATCAAACCAATGAATAAGAAAGGTTGTATTATTGAGAATTTGAGAAACATTCTAAATCGCATGATTCGTATGCTTGTGTTTGTGTTGTTTGGTGATCTTTCTATCAAGTTCAATTAGTTCAAAGATTTTTGGACGAGAAAAAGAATGGAAACCAACGGTTCCCAAACCATAGCCTAGGCAAATCAAACCATTCAATCAGAAAGGTTTTATTATTGAGAATTTGAGAAACATTCGGAATCGCATGATTCGTATGCTTGTGTTGGTGTTGTTTGGTGATCTTTCTATCAAGTTCTATTTGTTCATAGATATTTTCACCAGAAAAAGAATGGAAAACAACGGTTCCCAAACCATAGCCAAGGCAAATCAAACCAATGAATAAGAAAGGTTGTATTACTGAGAATTTGAGAAATATTCGAAATCGCATGATTCGTATGCTTGTGTTTATGTTGTTTGGTGATGTTTCTATCAAGCTCTTTTAGTTCAAAGATTTATGGACTAGAAAAAGAATGGAAAACAACGGTTACCTAACCATAGCCAAGGCAAATCAAACCAATGAATAAGAAAGGTTGTATTACTGAGAATTTGAGAAACATTCGAAATCGCATGATTCGTATGCTTGTGTTTGTATTGTTTGGTGATCTTTCTATCAAGTGCTATTAGTTCAAAGATTTTTTGACCAGAAAAAGAATGGAAAACAACGGTTCCCAAACCATAGCCAAGGCAAATCAAAGCAATGAATAAGAAAGGTTGTATTACTGAGAATTTGATAAACATTCAAAAATCGCATCAGTCATATGCTTGTGTTTGTGTTGATTGGTGATCTTTCTATCAAGTTCTATTACTTCAAAGATTTATGGACTAGAAAAAGAATGGAAACCAACGCTTGCCAAACCATAGCCTAGGCAAATCAAACCAATCAATAAGAAAGGTTGTGTTATTGAGAATTTGAGAAACATTCGGAATCGCATGATTCGTATGCTTGTGTTGGTGTTGTTTGGCGATCTTTCTATCAAGTTCTATTTGTTCATAGATATTTTGACCAGAAAAAGAACGGAAAACAACGGTTCCCAAACCATAGCCAAGGCAAATCAAACCAATGAATAAGAAAGGTTGTATTACTGAGAATTTGAGAAACATTCGAAATCGCATGATTCGTATGCTTGTGTTTGTGTTGTTTGGTGATCTTTCTATCAAGTTCTATTAGTTCAAAGATTTTTTGACGAGAAAAAGAATGGATAACAACGGTTCCCAAACCATAGCCAAGGCAAATCAAACCAATGAATACGAAAGGTTGTGTTATTGAGCATTTGAGAAACATTCGGAATCGCATGATTCGTATGCTTGTGTTTGTGTTGTTTGGTGATCTTTCTATCAAGTTCTATTAGTTCAAAGATTTTTTGACGAGAAAACGAATGGATAACAACGGTTCCCAAACCATAGCCAAGGCAAATCAAACCAATGAATACGAAAGGTTGTGTTATTGAGCATTTGAGAAACATTCGGAATCGCATGATTCGTATGCTTGTGTTTGTGTTGTTTGGCGATCTTTCTATCAAGTTCTATTAGTTCAAAGATTTATGGACTAGAAAAAGAATGGAAACCTACACTTGCCAAACCATAGCCTAGGCAAATCACACCAATCAATAAGAAAGGTTGTATTATTGAGAATTTGAGAAACATTCGAAATCGCATGATTCGTATGCTTGTGTTTGTGTTGTTTGGTGATGTTTCTATCAAGTTCTATTAGTTCAAAGATTTATGGACTAGAAAAAGAATGGAAACCTACACTTGCAAAACCATAACCTAGGCAAATCAAACCAATCAATAAGAAAGGTTGTATTATTGAGAATTTGAGAAATATTCGAAATCGCATGATTCGTATGCTTGTGTTTGTGTTGTTTAGTGATCTTTCTATCAAGTTCTATTAGTTCAAAGATTTTTGGACTAGAAAAAGAATGGAAACCAACGGTTCCTAAACCATAGCCTATGCAAATCAAACCAATCAATAAGAAAGGTTGTGTTATTGAGAATTTGAGATACATTCAAAATCGCATGATTCGTATGCTTGTGTTTGTATTGTTTGGTGATCTTTCTATCAAGTTCAATTAATTCAAAGATTTTTGGACGAGAAAAAGTATGGAAACCAACGGTTCCCAAACCATAGCCTAGGCAAATCAAACCAATCAATAAGAAATGTTGTGTTATTGAGAATTTGAGGATCTTACGGAATCGCATGATTCGTATGCTTGTGTTGGTGTTGTTTGGTGATCTTTCTATCAAGTTCTATTAGTTCAAAGATTTTTGGACGAGAAAAAGAATGGAAACCAACGGTTCCCAAACCATAGACTAGGCAAATCAAACCAATATATAAGAAAGGTTGTGTTATTGAGAATTTGAGAAACATTCGGAATCGCATGATTCGTATGCTTGTGTTTGTGTTGATTGGTGATCTTTCTATCAAGTTCTATTAGTTCAAAGATTTATGGAATAGAAAAGGAATGGAAAACAACGGTTCCCAAACCATAGCCAAGGCAAATCAAACCAATGAATAAGAAAGGTTGTATTATTGAGAATTTGAGAAACATTCTAAATCGCATGATTCGTATGCTTGTGTTTGTGTTGTTTGGTGATCTTTCTATCAAGTTCAATTAGTTCAAAGATTTTTGGACGAGAAAAAGAATGGAAACCAACGGTTCCCAAACCATAGCCTAGGCAAATCAAACCAATCAATAAGAAAGGTTGTGTTATTGAGGATTTGAGAAACATTCGGAATCGCATGATTTGTATGCTTGTGTTGGTGTTGTTTTGTGATCTTTCTATCAAGTTCTATTAGTTCAAAGATGTTTGGACGAGAAAAAGAATGGAAACCAGCGGTTCCGAAACCATAGCCTAGGCGAATCAAACCAATCAATAAGAAAGGTTGTGTTATTGAGAATTTGAGAAACATTCGGAATCGCATGATTCGTATGCTTGTGTTTATGTTGTTTGGTGATGTTTCTATCAAGTTCTTTTAGTTCAAAGATTTATGGACTAGAAAAAGAATGGAAAACAACGGTTACCTAACCATAACCAAGGCAAATCAAACCAATGAATAAGAAAGGTTGTATTACTGAGAATTTGAGAAACATTCGAAATCGCATGATTCGTATGCTTGTGTTTGTGTTGTTTGGTGATCTTTCTATCAAGTGCTATTAGTTCAAAGATTTTTTGACCAGAAAAAGAATGGAAAACAACGGTTCCCAAACCATAGCCAAGGCAAATCAAACCAATGAATAAGAAAGGTTGTATTACTAAGAATTTGATAAACATTCAAAAATCGCATCAGTCGTATGCTTGTGTTTGTGTTGATTGGTGATCTTTCTATCAAGTTCTATTACTTCAAAGATTTATGGACTAGAAAAAGAATGGAAACCAACGCTTGCCAAACCATAGCCTAGGGAAATCAAACCAATCAATAAGAAAGGTTGTGTTATTGAGAATTTGAGATACATTCGAAATCGCATGATTCGTATGCTTGTGTTTGTGTTGTTTGGTGATCTTTCTATCAAGTGCTATTAGTTCAAAGATTTTTTGACCAGAAAAAGAATGGAAGACAACGGTTCCCAAACCATAGCCAAGGCAAATCAAACCAATGAATAAGAAAGGTTGTATTACTGAGAATTTGATAAACATTCAAAAATCGCATCAGTCGTATGCTTGTGTTTGTGTTGATTGGTGATCTTTCTATCAAGTTCAATTAGTTCAAAGATTTTTGGACGAGAAAAAGAATGGAAACCTACGGTTCCCAAACCATAGCCTAGGCAAATCAAACCAATCAATAAGAAAGCTTGTGTTATTGAGAATATGAGAAACATTCGGAATCGCATGATTCGTATGCTTGTGTTGGTGTTGTTTGGTGATCTTTCTATCAAGTTCTATTAGTTCAAAGATTTATGGACTTGAAAAAGAATGGAAACCAACACTTGCCAAACCATAGCCTAGGCAAATCAAACCAATCAATAAGAAAGGTCGTATTATTGAGAATTTGAGATACATTCGAAATCGCATGATTCGTATGCTTGTGTTTGTGTTGTTTGGTGATCTTTCTATCATGTTCTATTAGTTCAAAGATTTTTTGACGAGAAAAAGAATGGAAACCAACGGTTCCCAAACCATAGCCTTGGCAAATCAAACCAAACAATAAGAAAGGCTGTGTTATTGAGAATTTGAGAAACATTCGGAATCGCATGATTCGTATGCTTGTGTTGGTGTTGTTTGGTGATCTTTCTATCAAGTTCTATTTGTTCATAGATATTTTGACCAGAAAAAGAATGGAAAACAACGGTTCCCAAACCATAGCCAAGGCAAATCAAACCAATGAATAAGAAAGGTTGTATTACTGAGAATTTGAGAAACATTCGAAATCGCATGATTCGTATGCTTGTGTTTGAGTTGTTTGGTGATCTTTCTATCAAGTGCTATTAGTTCAAAGATTTTTTGACCTGAAAAAGAATGGAAAACAACGGTTCCCAAACCATAGCCTAGGCAAATCAAACCAATGAATAAGAAAGGTTGTATTACTGAGAATTTGATAAACATTCGAAATCGCATGTTCGTATGATTGTGTTTGTGTTGTTTGGTGATCTTTCTATCAAGTTCTATTAGTTATAAGATTTATGGACTAGAAAAAGAATGGAAACCAACACTTTCCAAACCATAGCCTAGGCAAATCAAACCATTCAATCAGAAAGGTTGTATTATTGAGAATTTGAGAAACATTCGGAATCGCATGATTCGTATGCTTGTGTTGGTGTTGTTTGGTGATCTTTCTATCAAGTTCTATTTGTTCATAGATATTTTGACCAGAAAAAGAATGGAAAAAAACGGTTCCCAAACCATAGCCAAGGCAAATCAAACCAATGAATAAGAAAGGTTGTATTACTGAGAATTTGAGAAATATTCGAAATCGCATGATTCGTATGCTTGTGTTTGTGTTGTTTGGTGATCTTTCTATCAAGTTCAATTAGTTCAAAGAATTTTGGACGAGAAAAAGTATGGAAACCAACGGTTCCCAAACCATAGCCTAGGCAAATCAAACCAATCAATAAGAAAGGTTGTGTTATTGAGAATTTGAGAATCTTTCGGAATCGCATGATTCGTGTGCTTGTGTTGGTGTTGTTTGGTGATCTTTCTATCAAGTTCTATTAGTTCAAAGATTTTTGGACGAGAAAAAGAATGCAAACCAACACTTGCCAAACCATAGCCTAGGCAAATCAAACCATTCAATCAGAAAGGTTGTATTATTGAGAATTTGAGAAACATTCGGAATCGCATGATTCGTATGCTTGTGTTTGTGTTGTTTTGTGATCTTTCTATCAAGTTCTATTAGTTCAAAGATTTATGGACTAGAAAAAGAATGGAAACAAACACTTGCCAACCATAGCCTAGGCAAATCAAACCTATCAATAAGAATGGTTGTACTATTGAGAATTTGAGAAACATTCGAAATCGCATGATTCGTATGCTTGTGTTTGTGTTGTTTGGTGATCTTTCTATCAAGTTCAATTAGTTCAAAGATTTTTGGACGAGAAAAAGAATGGAAACCAACGGTTCCCAAACCATAGCCTTGGCAAATCAAACCAATCAATAAGAAAGGTTGTGTTATTGAGAATTTGAGAAACATTCGGAATCGCATGATTCGTATGCTTGTGTTGGTGTTGTTTGGCGATCTTTCTATCAAGTTCTATTTGTTCATAGATATTTTGACCAGAAAAAGAACGGAAAACAACGGTTCCCAAACCATAGCCAAGGCAAATCAAACCAATGAATAAGAAAGGTTGTATTACTGAGAATTTGAGAAACATTCGAAATCGCATGATTCGTATGCTTGTGTTTGTGTTGTTTGGTGATCTTTCTATCAAGTTCAATTAGTTCAAAGATTTTTGGACGAGAGAAAGAATGGAAACCAACGGTTCCCAAACCATAGCCTTGGCAAATCAAACCAATCAATAAGAAAGGTTGTGTTATTGAGAATTTGAGAATCTTTCGGAATCGCATGATTCGTGTGCTTGTGTTGGTGTTGTTTGGTGATCTTTCTATCAAGTTCTATTAGTTCAAAGATTTTTGGACGAGAAAAAGAATGGAAACCAACACTTGCCAAACCATAGCCTAGGCAAATCAAACCAATCAATAAGAAAGGTTGTATTATTGAGAATTTGAGAAACATTCGGAATCGCATGATTCGTATGCTTGTGTTGGTGTTGTTTTGTGATCTTTCTATCAAGTTCTATTAGTTCAAAGATTTTTGGACGAGAAAAAGAATGGAAACCAACGGTTCCCAAACCATAGCCTTGGCAAATCAAACCAATCAATAAGAAAGGTTGTGTTATTGAGAATTTGGGAAACATTCGGAATCGCATGATTCGTATGCTTGTGTTGGTGTTGTTTGGCGATCTTTCTATCAAGTTCTATTTGTTCATAGATAGTTTGACCAGAAAAAGAACGGAAAACAACGGTTCCCAAACCATAGCCAAGGCAAATCAAACCAATGAATAAGAAAGGTTGTATTACTGAGAATTTGAGAAACATTCGAAATCGCATGATTCGTATGCTTGTGTTTGTGTTGTTTGGTGATCTTTCTATCAAGTTCAATTAGTTCAAAGATTTTTGGACGAGAGAAAGAATGGAAACCAACGGTTCCCAAACCATAGCCTTGGCAAATCAAACCAATCAATAAGAAAGGTTGTGTTATTGAGAATTAGAGAAACATTCGGAATCGCATGATTCGTATGCTTGTGTTGGTGTTGTTTGGTGATATTTCAATCAAGTTCTATTTGTTCATAGATATTTTGACCAGAAAAAGAATGGAAAACAACGGTTCCCAAACCATAGCCAACGCAAATCAAACCAATGAATAAGAAAGGTTGTATTACTGAGAATTTGAGAAACATTCGAAATCGCATGATTCGTATGCTTGTGTTTGTGTTGTTTGGTGATCTTTCTATCAAGTGCTATTAGTTCAAAGATTTTTTGACCAGAAAAAGAATGGAAACCAACGGTTCCCAAACCATAGCCAAGGCAAATCAAACCAATGAATAAGAAAGGTTGTATTACTGAGAATTTGATAAACATTCGAAATCGCATGATTCGTATGCTTGTGTTTGTGTTGATTGGTGATCTTTCTATCAAGTTCTATTAGTTCAAAGATTTATGGACTAGAAAAAGAATGGAAACCAACACTTGCCAAACCATAGCCTAGGCAAATCAAACCATTCAATCAGAAAGGTTGTATTATTGAGAATTTGAGAAACATTCGGAATCGCATGATTCGTATGCTTGTGTTGGTGTTGTTTGGTGATCTTTCTATCAAGTTCTATTTGTTCATAGATATTTTGACCAGAAAAAGAATGGAAAACAACGGTTCCCAAATCATAGCCAAGGCAAATCAAACCAATGAATAAGAAAGGTTGTATTACTGAGAATTTGAGAAATATTCGAAATCGCATGATTCGTATGCTTGTGTTTGTGTTGTTTAGTGATCTTTCTATCAAGTTCAATTAGTTCAAAGAATTTTGGACGAGAAAAAGTATGGAAACCAACGGTTCCCAAACCATAGCCTAGGCAAATCAAACCAATCAATAAGAAAGGTTGTGTTATTGAGAATTTGAGAATCTTTCGGAATCGCATGATTCGTGTGCTTGTGTTGGTGTAGTTTGGTGATCTTTCTATCAAGTTCTATTAGTTCAAAGATATTTGGACGAGAAAAAGAATGGAAACCAACACTTGCCAAACCATAGCCTAGGCAAATCAAACCAATCAATAAGAAAGGTTGTATTATTGAGAATTTGAGAAACATTCGGAATCGCATGATTCGTATGCTTGTGTTGGTGTTGTTTGGTGATCTTTCTATCAAGTTCTATTAGTTCAAAGATTTATGGACTAGAAAAAGAATGGAAACCAACACTTGCCAAACCATAGCCTAGGCAAATCAAACCATTCAATCAGAAAGGTTGTATTATTGAGAATTTGAGAAACATTCGGAATCGCATGATTCGTATGCTTGTGTTTGTGTTGTTTGGTGATCTTTCTATCAAGTTCTATTAGTTCAAAGATTTATGGACTAGAAAAAGAATGGAAACAAACACTTGCCAAACCATAGCCTAGGCAAATCAAACCTATCAATAAGAATGGTTGTACTATTGAGAATTTGAGAAACATTCGAAATCGCATGATTCGTATGCTTGTGTTTGTGTTGTTTGGTGATCTTTCTATCAAGTTCAATTAGTTCAAATATTTTTGGACGAGAAAAAGAATGGAAACCAACGGTTCCCAAACCATAGCCTTGGCAAATCAAACCAATCAATAAGAAAGGTTGTGTTATTGAGAATTTGAGAAACATTCGGAATCGCATGATTCGTTTGCTTGTGTTGGTGTTGTTTGGTGATATTTCAATCAAGTTCTATTTGTTCATAGATATTTTGAACAGAAAAAGAATGGAAAACAACGGTTCCCAAACCATAGCCAACGCAAATCAAACCAATGAATAAGAAAGGTTGTATTACTGAGAATTTGAGAAACATTCGAGATCGCATGATTCGTATGCTTGTGTTTGTGTTGTTTGGTGATCTTTCTATCAAGTGCTATTAGTTCAAAGATTTTTTGACCAGAAAAAGAATGGAAACCAACGGTTCCCAAACCATAGCCAAGGCAAATCAAACCAATGAATAAGAAAGGTTGTATTACTGAGAATTTGATAAACATTCGAAATCGCATGATTCGTATGCTTGTGTTTGTGTTGATTGGTGATCTTTCTATCAAGTTCTATTAGTTCAAAGATTTATGGACTAGAAAAAGAATGGAAACCAACACTTGCCAAACCATAGCCTAGGCAAATCAAACCATTCAATCAGAAAGGTTGTATTATTGAGAATTTGAGAAACATTCGGAATCGCATGATTCGTATGCTTGTGTTGGTGTTGTTTGGTGATCTTTCTATCAAGTTCTATTTGTTCATAGATATTTTGACCAGAAAAAGAATGGAAAACAACGGTTCCCAAACCATAGCCAAGGCAAATGAAACCAATGAATAAGAAAGGTTGTATTACTGAGAATTTGAGAAAATATTCGAAATCGCATGATTCGTATGCTTGTGTTTGTGTTGTTTGGTGATCTTTCTATCAAGTTCAATTAGTTCAAAGAATTTTGGACGAGAAAAAGTATGGAAACCAACGGTTCCCAAACCATAGCCTAGGCAAATCAAACCAATCAATAAGAAAGGTTGTGTTATTGAGAATTTGAGAATCTTTCGGAATCGCATGATTCGTGTGCTTGTGTTGGTGTAGTTTGGTGATCTTTCTATCAAGTTCTATTAGTTCAAAGATATTTGGACGAGAAAAAGAATGGAAACCAACACTTGCCAAACCATAGCCTAGGCAAATCAAACCAATCAATAAGAAAGGTTGTATTATTGAGAATTTGAGAAACATTCGGAATCGCATGATTCGTATGCTTGTGTTTGTGTTGTTTGGTGATCTTTCTATCAAGTTCTATTAGTTCAAAGATTTATGGACTAGAAAAAGAATGGAAACCAACACTTGCCAAACCATAGCCTAGGCAAATCAAACCATTCAATCAGAAAGGTTGTATTATTGAGAATTTGAGAAACATTCGGAATCGCATGATTCGTATGCTTGTGTTTGTGTTGTTTGGTGATCTTTCTATCAAGTTCTATTAGTTCAAAGATTTATGGACTAGAAAAAGAATGGAAACAAACACTTGCCAAACCATAGCCTAGGCAAATCAAACCTATCAATAAGAATGGTTGTACTATTGAGAATTTGAGAAACATTCGAAATCGCATGATTCGTATGCTTGTGTTTGTGTTGTTTGGTGATCTTTCTATCAAGTTCAATTAGTTCAAATATTTTTGGACGAGAAAAAGAATGGAAACCAACGGTTCCCAAACCATAGCCTTGGCAAATCAAACCAATCAATAAGAAAGGTTGTGTGATTGAGAATTTGAGAAACATTCGGAATCGCATGATTCGTTTGCTTGTGTTGGTGTTGTTTGGTGATATTTCAATCAAGTTCTATTTGTTCATAGATATTTTGAACAGAAAAAGAATGGAAAACAACGGTTCCCAAACCATAGCCAACGCAAATCAAACCAATGAATAAGAAAGGTTGTATTACTGAGAATTTGAGAAACATTCGAAATCGCATGATTCGTATGCTTGTGTTTGTGTTGTTTGGTGATCTTTCTATCAAGTGCTATTAGTTCAAAGATTTTTTGACCAGAAAAAGAATGGAAACCAACGGTTCCCAAACCATAGCCAAGGCAAATCAAACCAATGAATAAGAAAGGTTGTATTACTGAGAATTTGATAAACATTCGAAATCGCATGATTCGTATGCTTGTGTTTGTGTTGATTGGTGATCTTTCTATCAAGTTCTATTAGTTCAAAGATTTATGGACTAGAAAAAGAATGGAAACCAACACTTGCCAAACCATAGCCTAGGCAAATCAAACCATTCAATCAGAAAGGTTGTATTATTGAGAATTTGAGAAACATTCGGAATCGCATGATTCGTATGCTTGTGTTGGTGTTGTTTGGTGATCTTTCTATCAAGTTCTATTTGTTCATAGATATTTTGACCAGAAAAAGAATGGAAAACAACGGTTCCCAAACCATAGCCAAGGCAAATGAAACCAATGAATAAGAAAGGTTGTATTACTGAGAATTTGAGAAAATATTCGAAATCGCATGATTCGTATGCTTGTGTTTGTGTTGTTTGGTGATCTTTCTATCAAGTTCAATTAGTTCAAAGAATTTTGGACGAGAAAAAGTATGGAAACCAACGGTTCCCAAACCATAGCCTAGGCAAATCAAACCAATCAATAAGAAAGGTTGTGTTATTGAGAATTTGAGAATCTTTCGGAATCGCATGATTCTTGTGCTTGTGTTGGTGTAGTTTGGTGATCTTTCTATCAAGTTCTATTAGTTCAAAGATATTTGGACGAGAAAAAGAATGGAAACCAACACTTGCCAAACCATAGCCTAGGCAAATCAAACCAATGAATAAGAAAGGTTTTATTACTGAGAATTTGAGAAACATTCGAAATCGCATGATTCGTATGCTTGTGTTTGTGTTGTTTGGTGATCTTTCTATCAAGTGCTATTAGTTCAAAGATTTTTTGACCAGAAAAAGAATGGAAACCAACGGTTCCCAAACCATAGCCAAGGCAAATCAAACCAATGAATAAGAAAGGTTGTATTACTGAGAATTTGATAAACATTCGAAATCGCATGATTCGTATGCTTGTGTTTGTGTTGATTGGTGATCTTTCTATCAAGTTCTATTAGTTCAAAGATTTATGGACTAGAAAAAGAATGGAAACCAACACTTGCCAAACCATAGCCTAGGCAAATCAAACCATTCAATCAGAAAGGTTGTATTATTGAGAATTTGAGAAACATTCGGAATCGCATGATTCGTATGCTTGTGTTGGTGTTGTTTGGTGATCTTTCTATCAAGTTCTATTTGTTCATAGATATTTTGACCAGAAAAAGAATGGAAAACAACGGTTCCCAAACCATAGCCAAGGCAAATCAAACCAATGAATAAGAAAGGTTGTATTACTGAGAATTTGAGAAATATTCGAAATCGCATGATTCGTATGCTTGTGTTAGTGTTGTTTGGTGATCTTTCTATCAAGTTCAATTAGTTCAAAGAATTTTGGACGAGAAAAAGTATGGAAACCAACGGTTCCCAAACCATAGCCTAAGCAAATCAAACCAATCAATAAGAAAGGTTGTGTTATTGAGAATTTGAGAATCTTTCGGAATCGCATGATTCGTGTGCTTGTGTTGGTGTAGTTTGGTGATCTTTCTATCAAGTTCTATTAGTTCAAAGATATTTGGACGAGAAAAAGAATGGAAACCAACACTTGCCAAACCATAGCCTAGGCAAATCAAACCAATCAATAAGAAAGGTTGTATTATTGAGAATTTGAGAAACATTCGGAATCGCATGATTCGTATGCTTGTGTTGGTGTTGTTTGGTGATCTTTCTATCAAGTTCTATTAGTTCAAAGATTTATGGACTAGAAAAAGAATGGAAACCAACACTTGCCAAACCATAGCCTAGGCAAATCAAACCATTCAATCAGAAAGGTTGTATTATTGAGAATTTGAGAAACATTCGGAATCGCATGATTCGTATGCTTGTGTTTGTGTTGTTTGGTGATCTTTCTATCAAGTTCTATTAGTTCAAAGATTTATGGACTAGAAAAAGAATGGAAACAAACACTTGCCAAACCATAGCCTAGGCAAATCAAACCTATCAATAAGAATGGTTGTACTATTGAGAATTTGAGAAACATTCGAAATCGCATGATTCGTATGCTTGTGTTTGTGTTGTTTGGTGATCTTTCTATCAAGTTCAATTAGTTCAAAGATTTTTGGACGAGAAAAAGAATGGAAACCAACGGTTCCCAAACCATAGCCTTGGCAAATCAAACCAATCAATAAGAAAGGTTGTGTTATTGAGAATTTGAGAAACATTCGGAATCGCATGATTCGTTTGCTTGTGTTGGTGTTGTTTGGTGATATTTCAATCAAGTTCTATTTGTTCATAGATATTTTGAACAGAAAAAGAATGGAAAACAACGGTTCCCAAACCATAGCCAACGCAAATCAAACCAATGAATAAGAAAGGTTGTATTACTGAGAATTTGAGAAACATTCGAAATCGCATGATTCGTATGCTTGTGTTTGTGTTGTTTGGTGATCTTTCTATCAAGTGCTATTAGTTCAAAGATTTTTTGACCAGAAAAAGAATGGAAACCAACGGTTCCCAAACCATAGCCAAGGCAAATCAAACCAATGAATAAGAAAGGTTGTATTACTGAGAATTTGATAAACATTCGAAATCGCATGATTCGTATGCTTGTGTTTGTGTTGATTGGTGATCTTTCTATCAAGTTCTATTAGTTCAAAGATTTATGGACTAGAAAAAGAATGGAAACCAACACTTGCCAAACCATAGCCTAGGCAAATCAAACCATTCAATCAGAAAGGTTGTATTATTGAGAATTTGAGAAACATTCGGAATCGCATGATTCGTATGCTTGTGTTGGTGTTGTTTGGTGATCTTTCTATCAAGTTCTATTTGTTCATAGATATTTTGACCAGAAAAAGAATGGAAAACAACGGTTCCCAAACCATAGCCAAGGCAAATGAAACCAATGAATAAGAAAGGTTGTATTACTGAGAATTTGAGAAAATATTCGAAATCGCATGATTCGTATGCTTGTGTTTGTGTTGTTTGGTGATCTTTCTATCAAGTTCAATTAGTTCAAAGAATTTTGGACGAGAAAAAGTATGGAAACCAACGGTTCCCAAACCATAGCCTAGGCAAATCAAACCAATCAATAAGAAAGGTTGTGTTATTGAGAATTTGAGAATCTTTCGGAATCGCATGATTCTTGTGCTTGTGTTGGTGTAGTTTGGTGATCTTTCTATCAAGTTCTATTAGTTCAAAGATATTTGGACGAGAAAAAGAATGGAAACCAACACTTGCCAAACCATAGCCTAGGCAAATCAAACCAATGAATAAGAAAGGTTGTATTACTGAGAATTTGAGAAACATTCGAAATCGCATGATTCGTATGCTTGTGTTTGTATTGTTTGGTGATCTTTCTATCAAGTGCTATTAGTTCAAAGATTTTTTGACCAGAAAAAGAATGGAAACCAACGGTTCCCAAACCATAGCCAAGGCAAATCAAACCAATGAATAAGAAAGGTTGTATTACTGAGAATTTGATAAACATTCGAAATCGCATGATTCGTATGCTTGTGTTTGTGTTGATTGGTGATCTTTCTATCAAGTTCTATTAGTTCAAAGATTTATGGACTAGAAAAAGAATGGAAACCAACACTTGCCAAACCATAGCCTAGGCAAATCAAACCATTCAATCAGAAAGGTTGTATTATTGAGAATTTGAGAAACATTCGGAATCGCATGATTCGTATGCTTGTGTTGGTGTTGTTTGGTGATCTTTCTATCAAGTTCTATTTGTTCATAGATATTTTGACCAGAAAAAGAATGGAAAACAACGGTTCCCAAACCATAGCCAAGGCAAATCAAACCAATGAATAAGAAAGGTTGTATTACTGAGAATTTGAGAAATATTCGAAATCGCATGATTCGTATGCTTGTGTTTGTGTTGTTTGGTGATCTTTCTATCAAGTTCAATTAGTTCAAAGAATTTTGGACGAGAAAAAGTATGGAAACCAACGGTTCCCAAACCATAGCCTAAGCAAATCAAACCAATCAATAAGAAAGGTTGTGTTATTGAGAATTTGAGAATCTTTCGGAATCGCATGATTCGTGTGCTTGTGTTGGTGTAGTTTGGTGATCTTTCTATCAAGTTCTATTAGTTCAAAGATATTTGGACGAGAAAAAGAATGGAAACCAACACTTGCCAAACCATAGCCTAGGCAAATCAAACCAATCAATAAGAAAGGTTGTATTATTGAGAATTTGAGAAACATTCGGAATCGCATGATTCGTATGCTTGTGTTGGTGTTGTTTGGTGATCTTTCTATCAAGTTCTATTAGTTCAAAGATTTATGGACTAGAAAAAGAATGGAAACCAACACTTGCCAAACCATAGCCTAGGCAAATCAAACCATTCAATCAGAAAGGTTGTATTATTGAGAATTTGAGAAACATTCGGAATCGCATGATTCGTATGCTTGTGTTTGTGTTGTTTGGTGATCTTTCTATCAAGTTCTATTAGTTCAAAGATTTATGGACTAGAAAAAGAATGGAAACAAACACTTGCCAAACCATAGCCTAGGCAAATCAAACCTATCAATAAGAATGGTTGTACTATTGAGAATTTGAGAAACATTCGAAATCGCATGATTCGTATGCTTGTGTTTGTGTTGTTTGGTGATCTTTCTATCAAGTTCAATTAGTTCAAAGATTTTTGGACGAGAAAAAGAATGGAAACCAACGGTTCCCAAACCATAGCCTTGGCAAATCAAACCAATCAATAAGAAAGGTTGTGTTATTGAGAATTTGAGAAACATTCGGAATCGCATGATTCGTTTGCTTGTGTTGGTGTTGTTTGGTGATATTTCAATCAAGTTCTATTTGTTCATAGATATTTTGAACAGAAAAAGAATGGAAAACAACGGTTCCCAAACCATAGCCAACGCAAATCAAACCAATGAATAAGAAAGGTTGTATTACTGAGAATTTGAGAAACATTCGAAATCGCATGATTCGTATGCTTGTGTTTGTGTTGTTTGGTGATCTTTCTATCAAGTGCTATTAGTTCAAAGATTTTTTGACCAGAAAAAGAATGGAAACCAACGGTTCCCAAACCATAGCCAAGGCAAATCAAACCAATGAATAAGAAAGGTTGTATTACTGAGAATTTGATAAACATTCGAAATCGCATGATTCGTATGCTTGTGTTTGTGTTGATGGTGATCTTTCTATCAAGTTCTATTAGTTCAAAGATTTATGGACTAGAAAAAGAATGGAAACCAACACTTGCCAAACCATAGCCTAGGCAAATCAAACCATTCAATCAGAAAGGTTGTATTATTGAGAATTTGAGAAACATTCGGAATCGCATGATTCGTATGCTTGTGTTGGTGTTGTTTGGTGATCTTTCTATCAAGTTCTATTTGTTCATAGATATTTTGACCAGAAAAAGAATGGAAAACAACGGTTCCCAAACCATAGCCAAGGCAAATGAAACCAATGAATAAGAAAGGTTGTATTACTGAGAATTTGAGAAAATATTCGAAATCGCATGATTCGTATGCTTGTGTTTGTGTTGTTTGGTGATCTTTCTATCAAGTTCAATTAGTTCAAAGAATTTTGGACGAGAAAAAGTATGGAAACCAACGGTTCCCAAACCATAGCCTAGGCAAATCAAACCAATCAATAAGAAAGGTTGTGTTATTGAGAATTTGAGAATCTTTCGGAATCGCATGATTCTTGTGCTTGTGTTGGTGTAGTTTGGTGATCTTTCTATCAAGTTCTATTAGTTCAAAGATATTTGGACGAGAAAAAGAATGGAAACCAACACTTGCCAAACCATAGCCTAGGCAAATCAAACCAATGAATAAGAAAGGTTGTATTACTGAGAATTTGAGAAACATTCGAAATCGCATGATTCGTATGCTTGTGTTTGTGTTGTTTGGTGATCTTTCTATCAAGTACTATTAGTTCAAAGATTTTTTGACCAGAAAAAGAATGGAAACCAACGGTTCCCAAACCATAGCCAAGGCAAATCAAACCAATGAATAAGAAAGGTTGTATTACTGAGAATTTGATAAACATTCGAAATCGCATGATTCGTATGCTTGTGTTTGTGTTGATTGGTGATCTTTCTATCAAGTTCTATTAGTTCAAAGATTTATGGACTAGAAAAAGAATGGAAACCAACACTTGCATAACCATAGCCTAGGCAAATCAAACCATTCAATCAGAAAGGTTGTATTATTGAGAATTTGAGAAACATTCGGAATCGCATGATTCGTATGCTTGTGTTGGTGTTGTTTGGTGATCTTTCTATCAAGTTCTATTTGTTCATAGATATTTTGACCAGAAAAAGAATGGAAAACAACGGTTCCCAAACCATAGCCAAGGCAAATCAAACCAATGAATAAGAAAGGTTGTATTACTGAGAATTTGAGAAATATTCGAAATCGCATGATTCGTATGCTTGTGTTTGTGTTGTTTGGTGATCTTTCTATCAAGTTCAATTAGTTCAAAGAATTTTGGACGAGAAAAAGTATGGAAACCAACGGTTCCCAAACCATAGCCTAAGCAAATCAAACCAATCAATAAGAAAGGTTGTGTTATTGAGAATTTGAGAATCTTTCGGAATCGCATGATTCGTGTGCTTGTGTTGGTGTAGTTTGGTGATCTTTCTATCAAGTTCTATTAGTTCAAAGATATTTGGACGAGAAAAAGAATGGAAACCAACACTTGCCAAACCATAGCCTAGGCAAATCAAACCATTCAATCAGAAAGGTTGTATTATTGAGAATTTGAGAAACATTCGGAATCGCATGATTCGTATGCTTGTGTTTGTGTTGTTTGGTGATCTTTCTATCAAGTTCTATTAGTTCAAAGATTTATGGACTAGAAAAAGAATGGAAACAAACACTTGCCAAACCATAGCCTATGCAAATCAAACCTATCAATAAGAATGGTTGTACTATTGAGAATTTGAGAAATATTCGAAATCGCATGATTCGTATGCTTGTGTTTGTGTTGTTTGGTGATCTTTCTATCAAGTTCAATTAGTTCAAAGATTTTTGGACGAGAAAAAGAATGGAAACCTACGGTTCCCAAACCATAGCCTAGGCAAATCAAACCAATCAATAAGAAAGCTTGTGTTATTGAGAATATGAGAAACATTCGGAATCGCATGATTCGTATGCTTGTGTTGGTGTTGTTTGGTGATCTTTCTATCAAGTTCTATTAGTTCAAAGATTTATGGACTTGAAAAAGAATGGAAACCAACACTTGCCAAACCATAGCCTAGGCAAATCAAACCAATCAATAAGAAAGGTCGTATTATTGAGAATTTGAGATACATTCGAAATCGCAAGATTCGTATGCTTGTGTTTGTGTTGTTTGGTGATCTTTCTATCATGTTCTATTAGTTCAAAGATTTTTTGACGAGAAAAAGAATGGAAACCAACGGTTACCAAACCATAGCCTTGGCAAATCAAACCAAACAATAAGAAAGGCTGTATTATTGAGAATTTGAGAAACATTCGGAATCGCATGATTCGTATGCTTGTGTTGGTGTTGTTTGGTGATCTTTCTATCAAGTTCTATTTGTTCATCGATATTTTGACCAGAAAAAGAATGGAAAACAACGGTTCCCAAACCATAGCCAAGGCAAATCAAACCAATGAATAAGAAAGGTTGTATTATTGAGAATTTGAGAAACATTCGAAATCGCATGATTCGTATGCTTGTGTTTGAGTTGTTTGGCGATCTTTCTATCAAGTGCTATTAGTTCAAAGATTTTTTGACCTGAAAAAGAATGGAAAACAACGGTTCCCAAACCATAGCCTAGGCAAATCAAACCAATGAATAAGAAAGGTTGTATTACTGAGAATTTGATAAACATTCGAAATCGTATGATTCGTATGCTTGTGTTTGTGTTGTTTGGTGATCTTTCTATCAAGTTCTATTAGTTATAAGATTTATGGACTAGAAAAAGAATGGAAACCAACACTTGCCAAACCATAGCCTAGGCAAATCAAACCATTCAATCAGAAAGGTTGTATTATTGAGAATTTGAGAAACATTCGGAATCGCATGATTCGTATGCTTGTGTTGGTGTTGTTTGGTGATCTTTCTATCAAGTTCTATTTGTTCATAGATATTTTGACCAGAAAAAGAATGGAAAACAACGGTTCCCAAACCATAGCCAAGGCAAATCAAACCAATGAATAAGAAAGGTTGTATTACTGAGAATTTGAGAAATATTCGAAATCGCATGATTCGTATGCTTGTGTTTGTGTTGTTTGGTGATCTTTCTATCAAGTTCAATGAGTTCAAAGAATTTTGGACGAGAAAAAGTATGGAAACCAACGGTTCCCAAACCATAGCCTAGGCAAATCAAACCAATCAATAAGAAAGGTTGTGTTATTGAGAATTTGAGAATCTTTCGGAATCGCATGATTCGTGTGCTTGTGTTGGTGTTGATTGGTGATCTTTCTATCAAGTTCTATTAGTTCAAAGATTTTTGGACGAGAAAAAGAATGGAAACCAACACTTGCCAAACCATAGCCTAGGCAAATCAAACCAATCAATAAGAAAGGTTGTATTATTGAGAATTTGAGAAACATTCGGAATCGCATGATTCGTATGCTTGTGTTGGTGTTGTTTGGTGATCTTTCTATCAAGTTCTATTAGTTCAAAGATTTATGGACTAGAAAAAGAATGGAAACCAACACTTGCCAAACCATAGCCTAGGCAAATCAAACCATTCAATCAGAAAGGTTGTATTATTGAGAATTTGAGAAACATTCGGAATCGCATGATTCGTATGCTTGTGTTTGTGTTGTTTTGTGATCTTTCTATCAAGTTCTATTAGTTCAAAGATTTATGGACTAGAAAAAGAATGGAAACAAACACTTGCCAACCATAGACTAGGCAAATCAAACCTATCAATAAGAATGGTTGTACTATTGAGAATTTGAGAAACATTCGAAATCGCATGATTCGTATGCTTGTGTTTGTGTTGTTTGGTGATCTTTCTATCAAGTTCAATTAGTTCAAAGATTTTTGGACGAGAAAAAGAATGGAAACCAACGGTTCCCAAACCATAGCCTTGGCAAATCAAACCAATCAATAAGAAAGGTTGTGTTATTGAGAATTTGAGAAACATTCGGAATCGCATGATTCGTATGCTTGTGTTGGTGTTGTTTGGCGATCTTTCTATCAAGTTCTATTTGTTCATAGATATTTTGACCAGAAAAAGAACGGAAAACAACGGTTCCCAAACCATAGCCAAGGCAAATCAAACCAATGAATAAGAAAGGTTGTATTACTGAGAATTTGAGAAACATTCGAAATCGCATGATTCGTATGCTTGTGTTTGTGTTGTTTGGTGATCTTTCTATCAAGTTCAATTAGTTCAAAGATTTTTGGACGAGAGAAAGAATGGAAACCAACGGTTCCCAAACCATAGCCTTGGCAAATCAAACCAATCAATAAGAAAGGTTGTATTATTGAGAATTTGAGAAACATTCGGAATCGCATGATTCGTATGCTTGTGTTGGTGTTGTTTGGTGATCTTTCTATCAAGTTCTATTAGTTCAAAGATTTATGGACTAGAAAAAGAATGGAAACCAACACTTGCCAAACCATAGCCTAGGCAAATCAAACCATTCAATCAGAAAGGTTGTATTATTGAGAATTTGAGAAACATTCGGAATCGCATGATTCGTATGGTTGTGTTTGTGTTGTTTTGTGATCTTTCTATCAAGTTCTATTAGTTCAAAGATTTATGGACTAGAAAAAGAATGGAAACAAACACTTGCCAACCATAGACTAGGCAAATCAAACCTATCAATAAGAATGGTTGTACTATTGAGAATTTGAGAAACATTCGAAATCGCATGATTCGTATGCTTGTGTTTGTGTTGTTTGGTGATCTTTCTATCAAGTTCAATTAGTTCAAAGATTTTTGGACGAGAAAAAGAATGGAAACCAACGGTTCCCAAACCATAGCCTTGGCAAATCAAACCAATCAATAAGAAAGGTTGTGTTATTGAGAATTTGAGAAACATTCGGAATCGCATGATTCGTATGCTTGTGTTGGTGTTGTTTGGCGATCTTTCTATCAAGTTCTATTTGTTCATAGATATTTTGACCAGAAAAAGAACGGAAAACAACGGTTCCCAAACCATAGCCAAGGCAAATCAAACCAATGAATAAGAAAGGTTGTATTACTGAGAATTTGAGAAACATTCGAAATCGCATGATTCGTATGCTTGTGTTTGTGTTGTTTGGTGATCTTTCTATCAAGTTCAATTAGTTCAAAGATTTTTGGACGAGAGAAAGAATGGAAACCAACGGTTCCCAAACCATAGCCTTGGCAAATCAAACCAATCAATAAGAAAGGTTGTGTTATTGAGAATTAGAGAAACATTCGGAATCGCATGATTCGTATGCTTGTGTTGGTGTTGTTTGGTGATCTTTCAATCAATTTCTATTTGTTCATAGATATTTTGACCAGAAAAAGAATGGAGAACAACAGTTCCCAAACCATAGCCAACGCAAATCAAACCAATGAATAAGAAAGGTTGTATTACTGAGAATTTGAGAAACATTCGAAATCGCATGATTCGTATGCTTGTGTTTGTGTTGTTTGGTGATCTTTCTATCAAGTGCTATTAGTTCAAAGATTTTTTGACCAGAAAAAGAATGGAAAACAACGGTTCCCAAACCATAGCCAAGGCAAATCAAACCAATGAATAAGAAAGGTTGTATTACTGAGAATTTGAGAAACATTCGAAATCGCATGATTCGTATGCTTGTGTTTGAGTTGTTTGGTGATCTTTCTATCAAGTGCTATTAGTTCAAAGATTTTTTGACCTGAAAAAGAATGGAAAACAACGGTTCCCAAACCATAGCCTAGGCAAATCAAACCAATGAATAAGAAAGGTTGTATTACTGAGAATTTGATAAACATTCGAAATCGTATGATTCGTATGCTTGTGTTTGTGTTGTTTGGTGATCTTTCTATCAAGTTCTATTAGTTATAAGATTTATGGACTAGAAAAAGAATGGAAACCAACACTTGCCAAACCATAGCCTAGGCAAATCAAACCATTCAATCAGAAAGGTTGTATTATTGAGAATTTGAGAAACATTCGGAATCGCATGATTCGTATGCTTGTGTTGGTGTTGTTTGGTGATCTTTCTATCAAGTTCTATTTGTTCATAGATATTTTGACCAGAAAAAGAATGGAAAACAACGGTTCCCAAACCATAGCCAAGGCAAATCAAACCAATGAATAAGAAAGGTTGTATTACTGAGAATTTGAGAAATATTCGAAATCGCATGATTCGTATGCTTGTGTTTGTGTTGTTTGGTGATCTTTCTATCAAGTTCAATGAGTTCAAAGAATTTTGGACGAGAAAAAGTATGGAAACCAACGGTTCCCAAACCATAGCCTAGGCAAATCAAACCAATCAATAAGAAAGGTTGTGTTATTGAGAATTTGAGAATCTTTCGGAATCGCATGATTCGTGTGCTTGTGTTGGTGTTGATTGGTGATCTTTCTATCAAGTTCTATTAGTTCAAAGATTTTTGGACGAGAAAAAGAATGGAAACCAACACTTGCCAAACCATAGCCTAGGCAAATCAAACCAATCAATAAGAAAGGTTGTATTATTGAGAATTTGAGAAACATTCGGAATCGCATGATTCGTATGCTTGTGTTGGTGTTGTTTGGTGATCTTTCTATCAAGTTCTATTAGTTCAAAGATTTATGGACTAGAAAAAGAATGGAAACCAACACTTGCCAAACCATAGCCTAGGCAAATCAAACCATTCAATCAGAAAGGTTGTATTATTGAGAATTTGAGAAACATTCGGAATCGCATGATTCGTATGCTTGTGTTTGTGTTGTTTTGTGATCTTTCTATCAAGTTCTATTAGTTCAAAGATTTATGGACTAGAAAAAGAATGGAAACAAACACTTGCCAACCATAGACTAGGCAAATCAAACCTATCAATAAGAATGGTTGTACTATTGAGAATTTGAGAAACATTCGAAATCGCATGATTCGTATGCTTGTGTTTGTGTTGTTTGGTGATCTTTCTATCAAGTTCAATTAGTTCAAAGATTTTTGGACGAGAAAAAGAATGGAAACCAACGGTTCCCAAACCATAGCCTTGGCAAATCAAACCAATCAATAAGAAAGGTTGTGTTATTGAGAATTTGAGAAACATTCGGAATCGCATGATTCGTATGCTTGTGTTGGTGTTGTTTGGCGATCTTTCTATCAAGTTCTATTTGTTCATAGATATTTTGACCAGAAAAAGAACGGAAAACAACGGTTCCCAAACCATAGCCAAGGCAAATCAAACCAATGAATAAGAAAGGTTGTATTACTGAGAATTTGAGAAACATTCGAAATCGCATGATTCGTATGCTTGTGTTTGTGTTGTTTGGTGATCTTTCTATCAAGTTCAATTAGTTCAAAGATTTTTGGACGAGAGAAAGAATGGAAACCAACGGTTCCCAAACCATAGCCTTGGCAAATCAAACCAATCAATAAGAAAGGTTGTGTTATTGAGAATTAGAGAAACATTCGGAATCGCATGATTCGTATGCTTGTGTTGGTGTTGTTTGGTGATCTTTCAATCAATTTCTATTTGTTCATAGATATTTTGACCAGAAAAAGAATGGAGAACAACAGTTCCCAAACCATAGCCAACGCAAATCAAACCAATGAATAAGAAACGTTGTATTACTGAGAATTTGAGAAACATTCGAAATCGCATGATTCGTATGCTTGTGTTTGTGTTGTTTGGTGATCTTTCTATCAAGTTCAATTAGTTCAAAGATTTTTGGACGAGAAAAAGAATGGAAACCAACGGTTCCCAAACCATAGCCTTGGCAAATCAAACCAATCAATAAGAAAGGTTGTGTTATTGAGAATTTGAGAAACATTCGGAATCGCATGATTCGTATGCTTGTGTTGGTGTTGTTTGGCGATCTTTCTATCAAGTTCTATTTGTTCATAGATATTTTGACCAGGAAAAGAACGGAAAACAACGGTTCCCAAACCATAGCCAAGGCAAATCAAACCAATGAATAAGAAAGGTTGTATTACTGAGAATTTGAGAAACATTCGAAATCGCATGATTCGTATGCTTGTGTTTGTGTTGTTTGGTGATCTTTCTATCAAGTTCAATTAGTTCAAAGATTTTTGGACGAGAGAAAGAATGGAAACCAACGGTTCCCAAACCATAAACTTGGCAAATCAAACCAATCAATAAGAAAGGTTGTGTTATTGAGAATTAGAGAAACATTCGGAATCGCATGATTCGTATGCTTGTGTTGGTGTTGTTTGGTGATCTTTCAATCAATTTCTATTTGTTCATAGATATTTTGACCAGAAAAAGAATGGAGAACAACAGTTCCCAAACCATAGCCAACGCAAATCAAACCAATGAATAAGAAAGGTTGTATTACTGAGAATTTGAGAAACATTCGAAATCGCATGATTCGTATGCTTGTGTTTGTGTTGTTTGGTGATCTTTCTATCAAGTGCTATTAGTTCAAAGATTTTTTGACCAGAAAAAGAATGGAAAACAACGGTTCCCAAACCATAGCCAAGGCAAATCAAACCAATGAATAAGAAAGGTTGTAATACTGATAATTTGATAAACATTCGAAATCGCATGATTCGTATGCTTGTGTTTGTGTTGATTGGTGATCTTTCTATCAAGTTCTATTAGTTCAAAGAGTTATGGACTAGAAAAAGAATGGAAACCAACACTTGCCAAACCATAGCCTAGGCAAATCAAACCATTCAATCAGAAAGGTTGTATTATTGAGAATTTGAGAAACATTCGGAATCGCATGATTCGTATGCTTGTGTTGGTGTTGTTTGGTGATCTTTCTATCAAGTTCTATTTGTTCATAGATATTTTGACCAGAAAAAGAATGGAAAACAACGGTTCCCAAACCATAGCCAAGGCAAATCAACCCAATGAATAAGAAAGGTTGTATTACTGAGAATTTGAGAAATATTCGAAATCGCATGATTCGTATGCTTGTGTTTGTGTTGTTTGGTGATCTTTCTATCAAGTTCAATTAGTTCAAAGAATTTTGGACGAGAAAAAGTATGGAAACCAACGGTTCCCAAACCATAGCCTAGGCAAATCAAACCAATGAATAAGAAAGGTTGTATTACTGAGAATTTGATAAACATTCGAAATCGCATGATTCGTATGCTTGTGTTTGTGTTGTTTGGTGATCTTTCTATCAAGTTCTATTAGTTATAAGATTTATGGACTAGAAAAAGAATGGAAACCAACACTTGCCAAACCATAGCCTAGGCAAATCAAACCATTCAATCAGAAAGGTTGTATTATTGAGAATTTGAGAAACCTTCGGAATCGCATGATTCGTATGCTTGTGTTGGTGTTGTTTGGTGATCTTTCTATCAAGTTCTATTTGTTCATAGATATTTTGACCAGAAAAAGAATGGAAAACAACGGTTCCCAAACCATAGCCAAGGCAAATCAAACCAATGAATAAGAAAGGTTGTATTACTGAGAATTTGAGAAATATTCGAAATCGCATGATTCGTATGCTTGTGTTTGTGTTGTTTGGTGATCTTTCTATCAAGGTCAATTAGTTCAAAGAATTTTGGACGAGAAAAAGTATGGAAACCAACGGTTCCCAAACCATAGCCTAGGCAAATCAAACCAATCAATAAGAAAGGTTGTGTTATTGAGAATTTGAGAATCTTTCGGAATCGCATGATTCGTGTGCTTGTGTTGGTGTTGTTTGGTGATCTTTCTATCAAGTTCTATTAGTTCAAAGATTTTTTGAGGAGAAAAAGAATGGAAACCTACACTTGCCAAACCATAGCCTAGGCAAATCAAACCAATCAATAAGAAAGGTTGTATTATTGAGAATTTGAGAAACATTCGGAATCGCATGATTCGTATGCTTGTGTTGGTGTTGTTTGGTGATCTTTCTATCAAGTTCTATTAGTTCAAAGATTTATGGACTAGAAAAAGAATGGAAACCAACACTTGCCAAACCATAGCCTAGGCAAATCAAACCATTCAATCAGAAAGGTTGTATTATTGAGCATTTGAGAAACATTCGGAATCGCATGATTCGTATGCTTGTGTTTGTGTTGCTTTGTGATCTTTCTATCAAGTTCTATTAGTTCAAAGATTTATGGACTAGAAAAAGAATGGAAACAAACACTTGCCAAACCATAGCCTAGGCAAATCAAACCTATCAATAAGAATGGTTGTACTATTGAGAATTTGAGAAACATTCGAAATCGCATGATTCGTATGCTTGTGTTTGTGTTGTTTGGTGATCTTTCTATCAAGTTCAATTAGTTCAAAGATTTTTGGACGAGAAAAAGAATGGAAACCAACGGTTCCCAAACCATAGCCTTGGCAAATCAAACCAATCAATAAGAAAGGTTGTGTTATTGAGAATTTGAGAAACATTCGGAATCGCATGATTCGTATGCTTGTGTTGGTGTTGTTTGGCGATCTTTCTATCAAGTTCTATTTGTTCATAGATATTTTGACCAGAAAAAGAACGGAAAACAACGGTTCCCAAACCATAGCCAAGGCAAATCAAACCAATGAATAAGAAAGGTTGTATTACTGAGAATTTGAGAAACATTCGAAATCGCATGATTCGTATGCTTGTGTTTGTGTTGTTTGGTGATCTTTCTATCAAGTTCAATTAGTTCAAAGATTTTTGGACGAGAGAAAGAATGGAAACCAACGGTTCCCAAACCATAGCCTTGGCAAATCAAACCAATCAATAAGAAAGGTTGTGTTATTGAGAATTAGAGAAATATTCGGAATCGCATGATTCGTATGCTTGTGTTGGTGTTGTTTGGTGATATTTCAATCAAGTTCTATTTGTTCATAGATATTTTGACCAGAAAAAGAATGGAAAACAACGGCTCCCAAACCATAGCCAACGCAAATCAAACCAATGAATAAGAAAGGTTGTATTACTGAGAATTTGAGAAACATTCGAAATCGCATGATTCGTATGCTTGTGTTTGTGTTGTTTGGTGATCTTTCTATCAAGTGCTATTAGTTCAAAGATTTTTTGACCAGAAAAAGAATGGAAACCAACGGTTCCCAAACCATAGCCAAGGCAAATCAAACCAATGAATAAGAAAGGTTGTATTACTGAGAATTTGATAAACATTCGAAATCGCATGATTCGTATGCTTGTGTTTGTGTTGATTGGTGATCTTTCTATCAAGTTCTATTAGTTCAAAGATTTATGGACTAGAAAAAGAATGGAAATCAACACTTGCCAAACCATAGCCTAGGCAAATCAAACCATTCAATCAGAAAGGTTGTATTATTGAGAATTTGAGAAACATTCGGAATCGCATGATTCGTATGCTTGTGTTGGTGTTGTTTGGTGATCTTTCTATCAAGTTCTATTTGTTCATAGATATTTTGACCAGAAAAAGAATGGAAAACAACGGTTCCCAAACCATAGCCAAGGCAAATCAAACCAATGAATAAGAAAGGTTGTATTACTGAGAATTTGAGAAATATTCGAAATCGCATGATTCGTATGCTTGTGTTTGTGTTGTTTGGTGATCTTTCTATCAACTTCAATTAGTTCAAAGAATTTTGGACGAGAAAAAGTATGGAAACCAACGGTTCCCAAACCATAGCCTAGGCAAATCAAACCAATCAATAAGAAAGGTTGTGTTATTGAGAATTTGAGAATCTTTCGGAATCGCATGATTCGTGTGCTTGTGTTGGTGTAGTTTGGTGATCTTTCTATCAAGTTCTATTAGTTCAAAGATGTTTGGACGAGAAAAAGAATGGAAACCAACACTTGCCAAACCATAGCCTAGGCAAATCAAACCAATCAATAAGAAAGGTTGTATTATTGAGAATTTGAGAAACATTCGGAATCGCATGATTCGTATGCTTGTGTTGGTGTTGTTTGGTGATCTTTCTATCAAGTTCTATTAGTTCAAAGATTTATGGACTAGAAAAAGAATGGAAACCAACACTTGCCAAACCATAGCCTAGGCAAATCAAACCATTCAATCAGAAAGGTTGTATTATTGAGAATTTGAGAAACATTCGGAATCGCATGATTCGTATGCTTGTGTTTGTGTTGTTTGGTGATCTTTCTATCAAGTTCTATTAGTTCAAAGATTTATGGACTAGAAAAAGAATGGAAACAAACACTTGCCAAACCATAGCCTAGGCAAATCAAACCTATCAATAAGAATGGTTGTACTATTGAGAATTTGAGAAACATTCGAAATCGCATGATTCGTATGCTTGTGTTTGTGTTGTTTGGTGATCTTTCTATCAAGTTCAATTAGTTCAAAGATTTTTGGACGAGAAAAAGAATGGAAACCTACGGTTCCCAAACCATAGCCTAGGCAAATCAAACCAATAAATAAGAAAGCTTGTGTTATTGAGAATATGAGAAACATTCGGAATCGCATGATTCGTATGCTTGTGTTGGTGTTGTTTGGTGATCTTTCTATCAAGTTCTATTAGTTCAAAGATTTATGGACTTGAAAAAGAATGGAAACCAACACTTGCCAAACCATAGCCTAGGAAAATCAAACCAATCAATAAGAAAGGTCGTATTATTGAGAATTTGAGATACATTCGAAATCGCATGATTCGTATGCTTGTGTTTGTGTTGTTTGGTGATCTTTCTATCATGTTCTATTAGTTCAAAGATTTTTTGACGAGAAAAAGAATGGAAACCAACGGTTTCCAAACCATAGCCTTGGCAAATCAAACCAAACAATAAGAAAGGCTGTGTTATTGAGAATTTGAGAAACATTCGGAATCGCATGATTCGTATGCTTGTGTTGGTGTTGTTTGGTGATCTTTCTATCAAGTTCTATTTGTTCATAGATATTTTGACCAGAAAAAGAATGGAAAACAACGGTTCCCAAACCATAGCCAAGGCAAATCAAACCAATGAATAAGAAAGGTTGTATTACTGAGAATTTGAGAAACATTCGAAATCGCATGATTCGTATGCTTGTGTTTGAGTTGTTTGGTGATCTTTCTATCAAGTGCTATTAGTTCAAAGATTATTTGACCTGAAAAAGAATGGAAAACAACGGTTCCCAAACCATAGCCTAGGCAAATCAAACCAATGAATAAGAAAGGTTGTATTACTGAGAATTTGATAAACATTCGAAATCGCATGATTCGTATGCTTGTGTTTGTGTTGTTTGGTGATCTTTCTATCAAGTTCTATTAGTTATAAGATTTATGGACTAGAAAAAGAATGGAAACCAACACTTGCCAAACCATAGCCTAGGCAAATTGAACCATTCAATCAGAAAGTTTGTATTATTGAGAATTTGAGAAACATTCGGAATCGCATGATTCGTATGCTTGTGTTGGTGTTGTTTGGTGATCTTTCTATCAAGTTCTATTTGTTCATAGATATTTTGACCAGAAAAAGAATGGAAAACAACGGTTCCCAAACCATAGCCAAGGCAAATCAAACCAATGAATAAGAAAGGTTGTATTACTGAGAATTTGAGAAATATTCGAAATCGCATGATTCGTATGCTTGTGTTTGTGTTGTTTGGTGATCTTTCTATCAAGTTCAATTAGTTCAAAGAATTTTGGACGAGAAAAAGTATGGAAACCAACGGTTCCCAAACCATAGCCTAGGCAAATCAAACCAATCAATAAGAAAGGTTGTGTTATTGAGAATTTGAGAATCTTTCGGAATCGCATGATTCGTGTGCTTGTGTTGGTGTTGTTTGGTGATCTTTCTATCAAGTTCTATTAGTTCAAAGATTTTTGGACGAGAAAAAGAATGGAAACCAACACTTGCCAAACCATAGCCTAGGCAAATCAAACCAATCAATAAGAAAGGTTGTATTATTGAGAATTTGAGAAACATTCGGAATCGCATGATTCGTATGCTTGTGTTGGTGTTGTTTGGTGATCTTTCTATCAAGTTCTATTAGTTCAAAGATTTATGGACTAGAAAAAGAATGGAAACCAACACTTGCCAAACCATAGCCTAGGCAAATCAAACCATTCAATCAGAAAGGTTGTATTATTGAGAATTTGAGAAACATTCGGAATCGCATGATTCGTATGCTTGTGTTTGTGTTGTTTTGTGATCTTTCTATCAAGTTCTATTAGTTCAAAGATTTATGGACTAGAAAAAGAATGGAAACAAACACTTGCCAACCATAGCCTAGGCAAATCAAACCTATCAATAAGAATGGTTGTACTATTGAGAATTTGAGAAACATTCGAAATCACATGATTCGTATGCTTGTGTTTGTGTTGTTTGGTGATCTTTCTATCAAGTTCAATTAGTTCAAAGATTTTTGGACGAGAAAAAGAATGGAAACCAACGGTTCCCAAACCATAGCCTTGGCAAATCAAACCAATCAATAAGAAAGGTTGTGTTATTGAGAATTAGAGAAACATTCGGAATCGCATGATTCGTATGCTTGTGTTGGTGTTGTTTGGTGATCTTTCAATCAAGTTCTATTTGTTCATAGATATTTTGACCAGAAAAATAATGGAAAACAACGGTTCCCAAACCATAGCCAACGCAAATCAAACCAATGAATAAGAAAGGTTGTATTACTGAGAATTTGAGAAACATTCGAAATCGCATGATTCGTATGCTTGTGTTTGTGTTGTTTGGTGATCTTTCTATCAAGTGCTATTAGTTCAAAGATTTTTTGACCAGAAAAAGAATGGAAAACAACGGTTCCCAAACCATAGCCAAGGCAAATCAAACCAATGAATAAGAAAGGTTGTATTACTGAGAATTTGATAAACATTCGAAATCGCATGATTCGTATGCTTGTGTTTGTGTTGATTGGTGATATTTCTATCAAGTTCTATTAGTTCAAAGAGTTATGGACTAGAAAAAGAATGGAAACCAACACTTGCCAAACCATAGCCTAGGCAAATGAAACCATTCAATCAGAAAGGTTGTATTATTGAGAATTTGAGAAACATTCGGAATCGCATGATTCGTATGCTTGTGTTGGTGTTGTTTGGTGATCTTTCTATCAAGTTCTATTTGTTCATAGATATTTTGACCAGAAAAAGAATGGAAAACAACGGTTCCCAAACCATAGCCAAGGCAAATCAAACCAATGAATAAGAAAGGTTGTATTACTGAGAATTTGAGAAATATTCGAAATCGCATGATTCGTATGCTTGTGTTTGTGTTGTTTGGTGATCTTTCTATCAAGTTCAATTAGTTCAAAGAATTTTGGACGAGAAAAAGTATGGAAACCAACGGTTCCCAAACCATAGCCTAGGCAAATCAAACCAATGAATAAGAAAGGTTGTATTACTGAGAATTTGATAAACATTCGAAATCGCATGATTCGTATGCTTGTGTTTGTGTTGTTTGGTGATCTTTCTATCAAGTTCTATTAGTTATACGATTTATGGACTAGAAAAAGAATGGAAACCAACACTTGCCAAACCATAGCCTAGGCAAATCAAACCATTCAATCAGAAAGGTTGTATTATTGAGAATTTGAGAAACCTTCGGAATCGCATGATTCGTATGCTTGTGTTGGTGTTGTTTGGTGATCTTTCTATCAAGTTCTATTTGTTCATAGATATTTTGACCAGAAAAAGAATGGAAAACAACGGTTCCCAAACCATAGCCAAGGCAAATCAAACCAATGAATAAGAAAGGTTGTATTACTGAGAATTTGAGAAATATTCGAAATCGCATGATTCGTATGCTTGTGTTTGTGTTGTTTGGTGATCTTTCTATCAAGTTCAATTAGTTCAAAGAATTTTGGACGAGAAAAAGTATGGAAACCAACGGTTCCCAAACCATAGCCTAGGCAAATCAAACCAATCAATAAGAAAGGTTGTGTTATTGAGAATTTGAGAATCTTTCGGAATCGCATGATTCGTGTGCTTGTGTTGGTGTTGTTTGGTGATCTTTCTATCAAGTTCTATTAGTTCAAAGATTTATGGAATAAAAAAAGAATGGAAATCAACACTTGCCAAACCATAGCCTAGGCAAATCAAACCATTCAATCAGAAAGGTTGTATTATTGAGAATTTGAGAAACATTCGGAATCACATGATTCGTATGCTTGTGTTGGTGTTGTTTGGTGATCTTTCTATCAAGTTCTATTTGTTCATAGATATTTTGACCAGAAAAAGAATGGAAAACAACGGTTCCCAAACCATAGCCAAGGCAAATCAAACCAATGAATAAGAAAGGTTGTATTACTGAGAATTTGAGAAATATTCGAAATCGCATGATTCGTATGCTTGTGTTTGTGTTGTTTGGTGATCTTTCTATCAACTTCAATTAGTTCAAAGAATTTTGGACGAGAAAAAGTATGGAAACCAACGGTTCCCAAACCATAGCCTAGGCAAATCAAACCAATCAATAAGAAAGGTTGTGTTATTGAGAATTTGAGAATCTTTCGGAATCGCATGATTCGTGTGCTTGTGTTGGTGTAATTTGGTGATCTTTCTATCAAGTTCTATTAGTTCAAAGATATTTGGACGAGAAAAAGAATGGAAACCAACACTTGCCAAACCATAGCCTAGGCAAATCAAACCAATCAATAAGAAAGGTTGTATTATTGAGAATTTGAGAAACATTCGGAATCGCATGATTCGTATGCTTGTGTTGGTGTTGTTTGGTGATCTTTCTATCATGTTCTATTAGTTCAAAGATTTATGGACTAGAAAAAGAATGGAAACCAACACTTGCCAAACCATAGCCTAGGCAAATCAAACCATTCAATCAGAAAGGTTGTATTATTGAGAATTTGAGAAACATTCGGAATCGCATGATGCGTATGCTTGTGTTTGTGTTGTTTGGTGATCTTTCTATCAAGTTCTATTAGTTCAAAGATTTATGGACTAGAAAAAGAATGGAAACAAACACTTGCCAAACCATAGCCTAGGCAAATCAAACCTATCAATAAGAATGGTTGTACTATTGAGAATTTGAGAAACATTCGAAATCGCATGATTCGTATGCTTGTGTTTGTGTTGTTTGGTGATCTTTCTATCAAGTTCAATTAGTTCAAAGATTTTTGGACGAGAAAAAGAATGGAAACCTACGGTTCCCAAACCATAGCCTAGGCAAATCAAACCAATCAATAAGAAAGCTTGTGTTATTGAGAATATGAGAAACATTCGGAATCGCATGATTCGTATGCTTGTGTTGGTGTTGTTTGGTGATCTTTCTATCAAGTTCTATTAGTTCAAAGATTTATGGACTTGAAAAAGAATGGAAACCAACACTTGCCAAACCATAGCCTAGGCAAATCAAACCATTCAATCAGAAAGGTTGTATTATTGAGAATTTGAGAAACATTCGGAATCACATGATTCGTATGCTTGTGTTGGTGTTGTTTGGTGATCTTTCTATCAAGTTCTATTTGTTCATAGATATTTTGACCAGAAAAAGAATGGAAAACAACGGTTCCCAAACCATAGCCAAGGCAAATCAAACCAATGAATAAGAAAGGTTGTATTACTGAGAATTTGAGAAATATTCGAAATCGCATGATTCGTATGCTTGTGTTTGTGTTGTTTGGTGATCTTTCTATCAACTTCAATTAGTTCAAAGAATGTTGGACGAGAAAAAGTATGGAAACCAACGGTTCCCAAACCATAGCCTAGGCAAATCAAACCAATCAATAAGAAAGGTTGTGTTATTGAGAATTTGAGAATCTTTCGGAATCGCATGATTCGTGTGCTTGTGTTGGTGTAGTTTGGTGATCTTTCTATCAAGTTCTATTAGTTCAAAGATATTTGGACGAGAAAAAGAATGGAAACCAACACTTGCCAAACCATAGCCTAGGCAAATCAAACCAATCAATAAGAAAGGTTGTATTATTGAGAATTTGAGAAACATTCGGAATCGCATGATTCGTATGCTTGTGTTGGTGTTGTTTGGTGATCTTTCTATTAAGTTCTATTAGTTCAAAGATTTATGGACTAGAAAAAGAATGGAAACCAACACTTGCCAAACCATAGCCTAGGCAAATCAAACCATTCAATCAGAAAGGTTGTATTATTGAGAATTTGAGAAACATTCGGAATCGCATGATGCGTATGCTTGTGTTTGTGTTGTTTGGTGATCTTTCTATCAAGTTCTATTAGTTCAAAGATTTATGGACTAGAAAAAGAATGGAAACAAACACTTGCCAAACCATAGCCTAGGCAAATCAAACCTATCAATAAGAATGGTTGTACTATTGAGAATTTGAGAAACATTCGAAATCGCATGATTCGTATGCTTGTGTTTGTGTTGTTTGGTGATCTTTCTATCAAGTTCAATTAGTTCAAAGATTTTTGGACGAGAAAAAGAATGGAAACCTACGGTTCCCAAACCATAGCCTAGGCAAATCAAACCAATCAATAAGAAAGCTTGTGTTATTGAGAATATGAGAAACATTCGGAATCGCATGATTCGTATGCTTGTGTTGGTGTTGTTTGGTGATCTTTCTATCAAGTTCTATTAGTTCAAAGATTTATGGACTTGAAAAAGAATGGAAACCAACACTTGCCAAACCATAGCCTAGGCAAATCAAACCAATCTATAAGAAAGGTCGTATTATTGAGAATTTGAGATACATTCGAAATCGCATGATTCGTATGCTTGTGTTTGTGTTGTTTGGTGATCTTTCTATCATGTTCTATTAGTTCAAAGATTTTTGGACGAGAAAAAGAATGGAAACCAACGGTTCCCAAACCATAGCCTTGGCAAATCAAACCAAACAATAAGAAAGGATGTGTTATTGAGAATTTGAGAAACATTCGGAATCGCATGATTCGTATGCTTGTGTTGGTGTTGTTTGGTGATCTTTCTATCAAGTTCTATTTGTTCATAGATATTTTGACCAGAAAAAGAATGGAAAACAACGGTTCCCAAACCATAGCCAAGGCAAATCAAACCAATGAATAAGAAAGGTTGTATTACTGAGAATTTGAGAAACATTCGAAATCGCATGATTCGTATGCTTGTGTTTGAGTTGTTTGGTGATCTTTCTATCAAGTGCTATTAGTTCAAAGATTTTTTGACCTGAAAAAGAATGGAAAACAACGGTTCCCAAACCATAGCCTAGGCAAATCAAACCAATGAATAAGAAAGGTTGTATTACTGAGAATTTGATAAACATTCGAAATCGCATGATTCGTATGCTTGTGTTTGTGTTGTTTGGTGATCTTTCTATCAAGTTCTATTAGTTGTAAGATTTATGGACTAGAAAAAGAATGGAAACCAACACTTGCCAAACCATAGCCTAGGCAAATTAAACCATTCAATCAGAAAGTTTGTATTATTGAGAATTTGAGAAACATTCGGAATCGCATGATTCGTATGCTTGTGTTGGTGTTGTTTGGTGATCTTTCTATCAAGTTCTATTTGTTCATAGATATTTTGACCAGAAAAAGAATGGAAAACAACGGTTCCCAAACCATAGCCAAGGCAAATCAAACCAATGAATAAGAAAGGTTGTATTACTGAGAATTTGAGAAATATTCGAAATCGCATGATTCGTATGCTTGTGTTTGTGTTGTTTGGTGATCTTTCTATCAAGTTCAATTAGTTCAAAGATTTTTGGACGAGAAAAAGAATGGAAACCAACGGTTCCCAAACCATAGCCTTGGCAAATCAAACCAATCAATAAGAAAGGTTGTGTTATTGAGAATTTGAGAAACATTCGGAATCGCATGATTCGTATGCTTGTGTTGGTGTTGTTTGGCGATCTTTCTATCAAGTTCTATTTGTTCATAGATATTTTGACCAGAAAAAGAACGGAAAACAACGGTTCCCAAACCATAGCCAAGGCAAATCAAACCAATGAATAAGAAAGGTTGTATTACTGAGAATTTGAGAAACATTCGAAATCGCATGATTCGTATGCTTGTGTTTGTGTTGTTTGGTGATCTTTCTATCAAGTTCAATTAGTTCAAAGATTTTTGGACGAGAGAAAGAATGGAAACCAACGGTTCCCAAACCATAGCCTTGGCAAATCAAACCAATCAATAAGAAAGGTTGTGTTATTGAGAATTAGAGAAACATTCGGAATCGCATGATTCGTATGCTTGTGTTGGTGTTGTTTGGTGATCTTTCAATCAAGTTCTATTTGTTCATAGATATTTTGACCAGAAAAATAATGGAAAACAACGGTTCCCAAACCATAGCCAAGGCAAATCAAACCAATGAATAAGAAAGGTTGTATTACTGAGAATTTGAGAAATATTCGAAATCGCATGATTCGTATGCTTGTGTTTGTGTTGTTTGGTGATCTTTCTATCAAGTTCAATTAGTTCAAAGAATTTTGGACGAGAAAAAGTATGGAAACCAACGGTTCCCAAACCATAGCCTAGGCAAATCAAACCAATCAATAAGAAAGGTTGTGTTATTGAGAATTTGAGAATCTTTCGGAATCGCATGATTCGTGTGCTTGTGTTGGTGTTGTTTGGTGATCTTTCTATCAAGTTCTATTAGTTCAAAGATTTATGGAATAAAAAAAGAATGGAAATCAACACTTGCCAAACCATAGCCTAGGCAAATCAAACCATTCAATCAGAAAGGTTGTATTACTGAGAATTTGAGAAACATTCGAAATCGCATGATTCGTATGCTTGTGTTTGTGTTGTTTGGTGATCTTTCTATCAAGTGCTATTAGTTCAAAGATTTTTTGACCAGAAAAAGAATGGAAAACAACGGTTCCCAAACCATAGCCAAGGCAAATCAAACCAATGAATAAGAAAGGTTGTATTACTGAGAATTTGATAAACATTCGAAATCGCATGATTCGTATGCTTGTGTTTGTGTTGATTGGTGATATTTCTATCAAGTTCTATTAGTTCAAAGAGTTATGGACTAGAAAAAGAATGGAAACCAACACTTGCCAAACCATAGCCTAGGCAAATGAAACCATTCAATCAGAAAGGTTGTATTATTGAGAATTTGAGAAACATTCGGAATCGCATGATTCGTATGCTTGTGTTGGTGTTGTTTGGTGATCTTTCTATCAAGTTCTATTTGTTCATAGATATTTTGACCAGAAAAAGAATGGAAAACAACGGTTCCCAAACCATAGCCAAGGCAAATCAAACCAATGAATAAGAAAGGTTGTATTACTGAGAATTTGAGAAATATTCGAAATCGCATGATTCGTATGCTTGTGTTTGTGTTGTTTGGTGATCTTTCTATCAAGTTCAATTAGTTCAAAGAATTTTGGACGAGAAAAAGTATGGAAACCAACGGTTCCCAAACCATAGCCTAGGCAAATCAAACCAATGAATAAGAAAGGTTGTATTACTGAGAATTTGATAAACATTCGAAATCGCATGATTCGTATGCTTGTGTTTGTGTTGTTTGGTGATCTTTCTATCAAGTTCTATTAGTTATAAGATTTATGGACTAGAAAAAGAATGGAAACCAACACTTGCCAAACCATAGCCTAGGCAAATCAAACCATTCAATCAGAAAGGTTGTATTATTGAGAATTTGAGAAACCTTCGGAATCGCATGATTCGTATGCTTGTGTTGGTGTTGTTTGGTGATCTTTCTATCAAGTTCTATTTGTTCATAGATATTTTGACCAGAAAAAGAATGGAAAACAACGGTTCCCAAACCATAGCCAAGGCAAATCAAACCAATGAATAAGAAAGGTTGTATTACTGAGAATTTGAGAAATATTCGAAATCGCATGATTCGTATGCTTGTGTTTGTGTTGTTTGGTGATCTTTCTATCAAGTTCAATTAGTTCAAAGAATTTTGGACGAGAAAAAGTATGGAAACCAACGGTTCCCAAACCATAGCCTAGGCAAATCAAACCAATCAATAAGAAAGGTTGTGTTATTGAGAATTTGAGAATCTTTCGGAATCGCATGATTCGTGTGCTTGTGTTGGTGTTGTTTGGTGATCTTTCTATCAAGTTCTATTAGTTCAAAGATTTTTGGACGAGAAAAAGAATGGAAACCAACACTTGCCAAACCATAGCCTAGGCAAATCAAACCAATCAATAAGAAAGGTTGTATTATTGAGAATTTGAGAAACATTCGGAATCGCATGATTCGTATGCTTGTGTTGGTGTTGTTTGGTGATCTTTCTATCAAGTTCTATTAGTTCAAAGATTTATGGACTAGAAAAAGAATGGAAACCAACACTTGCCAAACCATAGCCTAGGCAAATCAAACCATTCAATCAGAAAGGTTGTATTATTGAGCATTTGAGAAACATTCGGAATCGCATGATTCGTATGCTTGTGTTTGTGTTGTTTTGTGATCTTTCTATCAAGTTCAATTAGTTCAAAGAATTTTGGACGAGAAAAAGTATGGAAAACAACGGTTCCCAAACCATAGCCAAGGCAAATCAAACCAATGAATAAGAAAGGTTGTATTACTGAGAATTTGATAAATATTCGAAATCGCATGATTCGTATGCTTGTGTTTGTGTTGTTTGGTGATCTTTCTATCAAGTTCAATTAGTTCAAAGAATTTTGGACGAGAAAAAGTATGGAAACCAACGGTTCCCAAACCATAGCCTAGGCAAATCAAACCAATCAATAAGAAAGGTTGTGTTATTGAGAATTTGAGAATCTTTCGGAATCGCATGATTCGTGTGCTTGTGTTGGTGTTGTTTGGTGATCTTTCTATCAAGTTCTATTAGTTCAAAGATTTTTGGACGAGAAAAAGAATGGAAACCAACACTTGCCAAACCATAGCCTAGGCAAATCAAACCAATCAATAAGAAAGGTTGTATTATTGAGAATTTGAGAAACATTCGGAATCGCATGATTCGTATGCTTGTGTTGGTGATGTTTGGTGATCTTTCTATCAAGTTCTATTAGTTCAAAGATTTATGGACTAGAAAAAAAATGGAAACAAACACTTGCCAACCATAGCCTAGGCAAATCAAACCTATCAATAAGAATGGTTGTACTATTGAGAATTTGAGAAACATTCGAAATCGCATGATTCGTATGCTTGTGTTTGTGTTGTTTGGTGATCTTTCTATCAAGTTCAATTAGTTCAAAGATTTTTGGACGAGAAAAAGAATGGAAACCAACGGTTCCCAAACCATAGCCTTGGCAAATCAAACCAATCAATAAGAAAGGTTGTGTTATTGAGAATTTGAGAAACATTCGGAATCGCATGATTCGTATGCTTGTGTTGGTGTTGTTTGGCGATCTTTCTATCAAGTTCTATTTGTTCATAGATATTTTGACCAGAAAAAGAACGGAAAACAACGGTTCCCAAACCATAGCCAAGGCAAATCAAACCAATGAATAAGAAAGGTTGTATTACTGAGAATTTGAGAAACATTCGAAATCGCATGATTCGTATGCTTGTGTTTGTGTTGTTTGGTGATCTTTCTATCAAGTTCAATTAGTTCAAAGATTTTTGGACGAGAGAAAGAATGGAAACCAACGGTTCCCAAACCATAGCCTTGGAAAATCAAACCAATCAATAAGAAAGGTTGTGTTATTGAGAATTAGAGAAACATTCGGAATCGCATGATTCGTATGCTTGTGTTGGTGTTGTTTGGTGATATTTCAATCAAGTTTTATTTGTTCATAGATATTTTGACCAGAAAAAGAATGGAAAACAACGGTTCCCAAACCATAGCCAACGCAAATCAAACCAATGAATAAGAAAGGTTGTATTACTGAGAATTTGAGAAACATTCGAAATCGCATGATTCGTATGCTTGTGTTTGTGTTGTTTGGTGATCTTTCTATCAAGTGCTATTAGTTCAAAGATTTTTTGACCAGAAAAAGAATGGAAACCAACGGTTCCCTAACCATAGCCAAGGCAAATCAAACCAATGAATAAGAAAGGTTGTATTACTGAGAATTTGATAAACATTCGAAATCGCATGATTCGTATGCTTGTGTTTGTGTTGATTGGTGATCTTTCTATCAAGTTCTATTAGTTCAAAGATTTATGGACTAGAAAAAGAATGGAAACCAACACTTGCCAAACCATAGCCTAGGCAAATCAAACCATTCAATCAGAAAGGTTGTATTATTGAGAATTTGAGAAACATTCGGAATCGCATGATTCGTATGCTTGTGTTGGTGTTGTTTGGTGATCTTTCTATCAAGTTCTATTTGTTCATAGATATTTTGACCAGAAAAAGAATGGAAAACAACGGTTCCCAAACCATAGCCAAGGCAAATCAAACCAATGAATAAGAAAGGTTGTATTACTGAGAATTTGAGAAATATTCGAAATCGCATGATTCGTATGCTTGTGTTTGTGTTGTTTGGTGATCTTTCTATCAAGTTCAATTAGTTCAAAGAATTTTGGACGAGAAAAAGTATGGAAACCAACGGTTCCCAAACCATAGCCTAGGCAAATCAAACCAATCAATAAGAAAGGTTGTGTTATTGAGAATTTGAGAATCTTTCGGAATCGCATGATTCGTGTGCTTGTGTTGGTGTAGTTTGGTGATCTTTCTATCAAGTTCTATTAGTTCAAAGATATTTGGACGAGAAAAAGAATGGAAACCAACACTTGCCAAACCATAGCCTAGGCAAATCAAACCAATCAATAAGAAAGGTTGTATTATTGAGAATTTGAGAAACATTCGGAATCGCATGATTCGTATGCTTGTGTTGGTGTTGTTTGGTGATCTTTCTATCAAATTCTATTAGTTCAAAGATTTATGGACTAGAAAAAGAATGGAAACCAACACTTGCCAAACCATAGCCTAGGCAAATCAAACCATTCAATCAGAAAGGTTGTATTATTGAGAATTTGAGAAACATTCGGAATCGCATGATTCGTATGCCTGTGTTTGTGTTGTTTGGTGATCTTTCTATCAAGTTCTATTAGTTCAAAGATTTATGGACTAGAAAAAGAATGGAAACAAACACTTGCCAAACCATAGCCAACGCAAATCAAACCAATGAATAAGAAAGGTTGTATTACTGAGAATTTGAGAAACATTCGAAATCGCATGATTCGTATGCTTGTGTTTGTGTTGTTTGGTGATCTTTCTATCAAGTGCTATTAGTTCAAAGATTTTTTGACCAGAAAAAGAATGGAAACCAACGGTTCCCTAACCATAGCCAAGGCAAATCAAACCAATGAATAAGAAAGGTTGTATTACTGAGAATTTGATAAACATTCGAAATCGCATGATTCGTATGCTTGTGTTTGTGTTGATTGGTGATCTTTCTATCAAGTTCTATTAGTTCAAAGATTTATGGACTAGAAAAAGAATGGAAACCAACACTTGCCAAACCATAGCCTAGGCAAATCAAACCATTCAATCAGAAAGGTTGTATTATTGAGAATTTGAGAAACATTCGGAATCGCATGATTCGTATGCTTGTGTTGGTGTTGTTTGGTGATCTTTCTATCAAGTTCTATTTGTTCATAGATATTTTGACCAGAAAAAGAATGGAAAACAACGGTTCCCAAACCATAGCCAAGGCAAATCAAACCAATGAATAAGAAAGGTTGTATTACTGAGAATTTGAGAAATATTCGAAATCGCATGATTCGTATGCTTGTGTTTATGTTGTTTGGTGATCTTTCTATCAAGTTCAATTAGTTCAAAGAATTTTGGACGAGAAAAAGTATGGAAACCAACGGTTCCCAAACCATAGCCTAGGCAAATCAAACCAATCAATAAGAAAGGTTGTGTTATTGAGAATTTGAGAATCTTTCGGAATCGCATGATTCGTGTGCTTGTGTTGGTGTAGTTTGGTGATCTTTCTATCAAGTTCTATTAGTTCAAAGATATTTGGACGAGAAAAAGAATGGAAACCAACACTTGCCAAACCATAGCCTAGGCAAATCAAACCAATCAATAAGAAAGGTTGTATTATTGAGAATTTGAGAAACATTCGGAATCGCATGATTCGTATGCTTGTGTTGGTGTTGTTTGGTGATCTTTCTATCAAATTCTATTAGTTCAAAGATTTATGGACTAGAAAAAGAATGGAAACCAACACTTGCCAAACCATAGCCTAGGCAAATCAAACCATTCAATCAGAAAGGTTGTATTATTGAGAATTTGAGAAACATTCGGAATCGCATGATTCGTATGCCTGTGTTTGTGTTGTTTGGTGATCTTTCTATCAAGTTCTATTAGTTCAAAGATTTATGGACTAGAAAAAGAATGGAAACAAACACTTGCCAAACCATAGCCTAGGCAAATCAAACCTATCAATAAGAATGGTTGTACTATTGAGAATTTGAGAAACATTCGAAATCGCATGATTCGTATGCTTGTGTTTGTGTTGTTTGGTGATCTTTCTATCAAGTTCAATTAGTTCAAAGATTTTTGGACGAGAAAAAGAATGGAAACCAACGGTTCCCAAACCATAGCCTTGGCAAATCAAACCAATCAATAAGAAAGGTTGTGTTATTGAGAATTTGAGAAACATTCGGAATCGAATGATTCGTATGCTTGTGTTGGTGTTGTTTGGCGATCTTTCTATCAAGTTCTATTTGTTCATAGATATTTTGACCAGAAAAAGAACGGAAAACAACGGTTCCCAAACCATACCCAAGGCAAATCAAACCAATGAATAAGAAAGGTTGTATTACTAAGAATTTGAGAAACATTCGAAATCGAATGATTCGTATGCTTGTGTTTGTGTTGTTTGGTGATCTTTCTATCAAGTTCAATTAGTTCAAAGATTTTTGGACGAGAGAAAGAATGGAAACCAACGGTTCCCAAACCATAGCCTTGGCAAATCAAACCAATCAATAAGAAAGGTTGTGTTATTGAGAATTAGAGAAACATTCGGAATCGCATGATTCGTATGCTTGTGTTGGTGTTGTTTGGTGATCTTTCAATCAAGTTCTATTTGTTCATAGATATTTTGACCAGAAAAAGAATGGAAAACAACGGTTCCCAAACCATAGCCAACGTAAATCAAACCAATGAATAAGAAAGGTTGTATTACTGAGAATTTGAGAAACATTCGAAATCGCATGATTCGTATGCTTGTGTTTGTGTTGTTTGGTGATCTTTCTATCAAGTGCTATTAGTTCAAAGATTTTTTGACCAGAAAAAGAATGGAAAACAACGGTTCCCAAACCATAGCCAAGGCAAATCAAACCAATGAATAAGAAAGTTTGTATTACTGAGAATTTGATAAACATTCGAAATCGCATGATTCGTATGCTTGTGTTTGTGTTGATTGGTGATCTTTCTATCAAGTTCTATTAGTTCAAAGATTTATGGACTATAAAAAGAATGGAAACCTACACTTGCCAAACCATAGCCTAGGCAAATCAAACCAATCAATAAGAAAGGTTGTGTTATTGAGAATTTGAGATACATTCGAAATCGCATGATTCGTATGCTTGTGTTTGTGTTGTTTGGTGATCTTTCTATCATGTTCTATTAGTTCAAAGATTTATGGACTAGAAAAAGAATGGAAACCAACGGTTCCCAAACCATAGCCTAGGCAAATCAAACCAATCAATAAGAAAGGTTGCATTACTGAGAATTTGATAAACATTCGAAATCGCATGATTCGTATGCTTGTGTTTGTGTTGTATGGTGATCTTTCTATCAAGTTCAATTAGTTCAAAGATTTTTGGACGAGAAAAAGAATGGAAACCTACGGTTCCCTAACCATAGCCTAGGCAAATCAAACCAATCAATAAGAAAGGTTGTGTTATTGAGAATTTGAGAAACATTCGGAATCGCATGATTCGTATGCTTGTGTTGGTGTTGTTTGGTGATCTTTCTATGAAGTTCTATTAGTTCAAAGATTTATGGACTTGAAAAAGAATGGAAACCAACACTTGCCAAACCATAGCCTAGGCAAATCAAACCAATCAATAAGAAAGGTTGTATTATTGAGAATTTGAGATACATTCGAAATCGCATGATTCGTATGCTTGTGTTTGTGTTGTTTGGTGATCTTTCTATCATGTTCTATTAGTTCAAAGATTTATGGACTAGAAAAAGAATGGAAACCAACGGTTCCCAAACCATAGCCTAGGCAAATCAAACCAATCAATAAGAAAGGTTGCATTACTGAGAATTTGAGAAATATTCGAAATCGCATGATTCGTATGCTTGTGTTTGTGTTGTTTGGCGATCTTTCTATCAAGTTCTATTAGTTCAAAGATTTATGGACTAGAAAAAGAATGGAAACCAACACTTGCCAAACCATAGCCTAGGCAAATCAAACCAATCAATAAGAAAGGTTGTGTTATTGAGAATTTGAGAAACATTCGAAATTAAATTATTCGTATGCTTGTGTTTGTGTTGTTTGGTGATCTTTCTATCAAGTTCAATTAGTTCAAAGATTTTTGGACGAGAAAAAGAATGGAAACCTACGGTTCCCAAACCATAGCCTAGGCAAATCAAACCAATCAATAAGAAAGGTTGTGTTATTGTGAATTTGAGAAACATTCGGAATCGCATGATTCGTATGCTTGTGTTGGTGTTGTTTGGTGATTTTTCTATCAAGTTCTATTAGTTCAAAAATTTATGGACTAGAAAAAGAATGGAAACAAACACTTGCCAAACCATAGCCTAGGCAAATCAAACCAATCAATAAGAAAGGTTGTACTATTGAGAATTTGAGAAACATTCGAAATCGCATGATTCGTATGCTTGTGTTTGTGTTGTTTGGTGATCTTTCTATCAAGTTCAATTAGTTCAAAGATTTTTGGATGAGAAAAAGAATGGAAACCAACGGTTCCCAAACCATAGCCTTGGCAAATCAAACCAAACAATAAGAAAGGCTGTGTTATTGAGAATTTGAGAAACATTCGGAATCGCATGATTCGTATGCTTGTGTTGGTGTTGTTTGGTGATCTTTCTATCAAGTTCTATTTGTTCATAGATATTTTGACCAGAAAAAGAATGGAAAACAACGGTTCCCAAACCATAGCCAAGGCAAATCAAACCAATGAATAAGAAAGGTTGTATTACTGAGAATTTGAGAAACATTCGAAATCGCATGATTCGTGTGCTTGTGTTTGAGTTGTTTGGTGATCTTTCTATCAAGTGCTATTAGTTCAAAGATTTTTTGACCAGAAAAAGAATGGAAAACAACGGTTCCCAAAGCATAGCCTAGGCAAATCAAACCAATGAATAAGAAAGGTTGTATTACTGAGAATTTTATAAACATTCGAAATCGCATGATTCGTATGCTTGTGTTTGTGTTGTTTGGTGATCTTTCTATCAAGTTCTATTAGTTCAAAGATTTTTTGACGAGAAAAAGAATGGATAACAACGGTTCCCAAACCATAGCCAAGGCAAATCAAACCAATGAATACGAAAGGTTGTGTTATTGAGAATTTGAGAAACATTCGGAATCGCATGATTCGTATGCTTGTGTTTGTGTTGTTTGGCGATCTTTCTATCAAGGTCTATTAGTTCAAAGATTTATTTACTAGAAAAAGAATGGAAACCAACACTTGCCAAACCATAGCCTAGGCAAATCAAACCAATCAATAAGAAAGGTTGTATTATTGAGAATTTGAGAAATATTCGAAATCGCATGATTCGTATGCTTGTGTTTGTGTTGTTTAGTGATCTTTCTATCAAGTTCTATTAGTTCAAATATTTTTGGACTAGATAAAAAATGGACACCAACGGTTCCTAAACCATAGCCTAGGCAAATCAAACCAATCAATAAGAAAGGTTGTGTTATTGAGAATTTGAGAAACATTCGAAATCGCATGATTCGTACGCTTGTGTTTGTGTTGTTTGGTGATCTTTCTATCAAGTGCTATTAGTTCAAAGATTTTTTGACCAGAAAAAGAATGGAAAACAACGGTTCCCAAACCATAGCCAAGGCAAATCAAACCAATGAATAAGAAAGGTTGTATTACTGAGAATTTGATAAACATTCGAAATCGCATGATTCGTATGCTTGTGTTTGTGTTGATTGGTGATGTTTCTATCAAGTTCTATTAGTTCAAAGATTTATGGACTAGAAAAAGAATGGAAACCAACACTTGCCAAACCATAGCCTAGGCAAATCAAACCAATCAATAAGAAAGGTTGTGTTATTGAGAATTTGAGATACATTCGAAATCGCATGATTCGTATGCTTGTGTTTGTGTTGTTTGTTAATCTTTCTATCAAGTTCAATTAGTTCAAAGATTTTTGGACGAGAAAAAGAATGGAAACCTACGGTTCCCAAACCATAGCCTAGGCAAATCAAACCAATCAATAAGAAAGGTTGTGTTATTGAGAATTTGAGAAACATTCGGAATCGCATGATTCGTATGCTTGTGTTGGTGTTGTTTGGTGATCTTTCTATCAAGTTCTATTAGTTCAAAGATTTATGGACTTGAAAAAGAATGGAAACCAACACTTGCCAAGCCATAGCCTAGGCAAATCAAACCAATCAATAAGAAAGGTTGTATTATTGAGAATTTGAGATACATTCGAAATCGCATGATTCGTATGCTTGTGTTTGTGTTGTTTGGTGATCTTTCTATCATGTTCTATTAGTTCAAAGATTTATGGACTAGAAAAAGAATGGAAACAAACGGTTCCCAAACCATAGCCTAGGCAAATCAAACCAATCAATAAGAAAGGTTGCATTATTGAGAATTTGAGAAATATTCGAAATCGCATGATTCGTATGCTTGTGTTTGTGTTGTTTGGCGATCTTTCTATCAAGTTCTATTAGTTCAAAGATTTATGGACTAGAAAAAGAATGGAAACCAACACTTGCCAAACCATAGCCTAGGCAAATCAAACCGATCAATAAGAAAGGTTGTGTTATTGAGAATTTGAGAAACATTCGAAATTGCATTATTCGTATGCTTGTGTTTGTGTTGTTTGGTGATCTTTCTATCAAGTTCAATTAGTTCAAAGATTTATGGACTTGAAAAAGAATGGAAACCAACACTTGCCAAACCATAGCCTAGGCAAATCAAACCAATCAATAAGAAATGTTGTATTATTGAGAATTTGAGATACATTCGAAATCGCATGATTCGTATGCTTGTGTTTGTGTTGTTTGGTGATCTTTCTATCATGTTCTATTAGTTCAAAGATTTATAGACTAGAAAAAGAATGGAAACCAACGCTTCCCAAACCATAGCCTAGGCAAATCAAACCAATCAATAAGAAAGGTTGCATTATTGAGAATCTGAGAAATATTCGAAATCGCATGATTCGTATGCTTGTGTTTGTGTTGTTTGGTGATCTTTCTATCAAGTTCAATTAGTTCAAAGAATTTTGGACGAGAAAAAGTATGGAAACCAACGGTTCCCAAACCATAGCCTAGGCAAATCAAACCAATCAATAAGAAAGGTTGTGTTATTGAGAATTTGAGAATCTTTCGGAATCGCATGATTCGTGTGCTTGTGTTGGTGTTGTTTGGTGATCTTTCTATCAAGTTCTATTAGTTCAAAGATTTTTGGACGAGAAAAAGAATGGAAACCAACACTTGCCAAACCATAGCCTAGGCAAATCAAACCAATCAATAAGAAAGGTTGTATTATTGAGAATTTGAGAAACATTCGGAATCGCATGATTCGTATGCTTGTGTTGGTGTTGTTTGGTGATCTTTCTATCAAGTTCTATTAGTTCAAAGATTTATGGACTAGAAAAAGAATGGAAACCAACACTTGCCAAACCATAGCCTAGGCAAATCAAACCATTCAATCAGAAAGGTTGTATTATTGAGAATTTGAGAAACATTCGGAATCGCATGATTCGTATGCTTGTGTTTGTGTTGTTTGGTGATCTTTCTATCAAGTTCTATTAGTTCAAAGATTTATGGACTAGAAAAAGAATGGAAACAAACACTTGCCAAACCATAGCCTAGGCAAATCAAACCTATCAATAAGAATGGTTGTACTATTGAGAATTTGAGAAACATTCGAAATCGCATGATTCGTATGCTTGTGTTTGTGTTGTTTGGTGATCTTTCTATCAAGTTCAATTAGTTCAAAGATTTTTGGACGAGAAAAAGAATGGAAACCAACGGTTCCCAAACCATAGCCTTGGCAAATCAAACCAATCAATAAGAAAGGTTGTGTTATTGAGAATTTGAGAAACATTCGGAATCGCATGATTCGTATGCTTGTGTTGGTGTTGTTTGGCGATCTTTCTATCAAGTTCTATTTGTTCATAGATATTTTGACCAGAAAAAGAACGGAAAACAACGGTTCCCAAACCATAGCCAAGGCAAATCAAACCAATGAATAAGAAAGGTTGTATTATTGAGAATTTGAGAAATATTCGAAATCGCATGATTCGTATGCTTGTGTTTGTGTTATTTGGTGATCTTTCTATCAAGTTCAATTAGTTCAAAGAATTTTGGACGAGAAAAAGTATGGAAACCAACGGTTCCCAAACCATAGCCTAGGCAAATCAAACCAATCAATAAGAAAGGTTGTGTTATTGAGAATTTGAGAATCTTTCGGAATCGCATGATTCGTGTGCTTGTGTTGGTGTTGTTTGGTGATCTTTCTATCAAGTTCTATTAGTTCAAAGATTTTTGGACGAGAAAAAGAATGGAAACCAACACTTGCCAAACCATAGCCTAGGCAAATCAAACCAATCAATAAGAAAGGTTGTATTATTGAGAATTTGAGAAACATTCGGAATCGCATGATTCGTATGCTTGTGTTGGTGTTGTTTGGTGATCTTTCTATCAAGTTCAATTAGTTCAAAGAATTTTGGACGAGAAAAAGTATGGAAACCAACGGTTCCCAAACCATAGCCTAGGCAAATCAAACCAATCAATAAGAAAGGTTGTGTTATTGAGAATTTGAGAATCTTTCGGAATCGCATGATTCGTGTGCTTGTGTTGGTGTTGTTTGGTGATCTTTCTATCAAGTTCTATTAGTTCAAAGATTTTTGGACGAGAAAAAGAATGGAAACCAACACTTGCCAAACCATAGCCTAGGCAAATCAAACCAATCAATAAGAAAGGTTGTATTATTGAGAATTTGAGAAACATTCGGAATCGCATGATTCGTATGCTTGTGTTGGTGATGTTTGGTGATCTTTCTATCAAGTTCTATTAGTTCAAAGATTTATGGACTAGAAAAAGAATGGAAACAAACACTTGCCAAACCATAGCCTTGGCAAATCAAACCATTCAATCAGAAAGGTTGTATTATTGAGAATTTGAGAAACATTCGGAATCGCATGATTCGTATGCTTGTGTTTGTGTTGTTTGGTGATCTTTCTATCAAGTTCTATTAGTTCAAAGATTTATGGACTAGAAAAAGAATGGAAACAAACACTTGCCAAACCATAGCCTAGGCAAATCAAACCTATCAATAAGAATGGTTGTACTATTGAGAATTTGAGAAACATTCGAAATCGCATGATTCGTATGCTTGTGTTTGCGTTGTTTGGTGATCTTTCTATCAAGTTCAATTAGTTCAAAGATTTTTGGACGAGAAAAAGAATGGAAACCAACGGTTCCCAAACCATAGCCTTGGCAAATCAAACCAATCAATAAGAAAGGTTGTGTTATTGAGAATTTGAGAAACATTCGGAATCGCATGATTCGTATGCTTGTGTTGGTGTTGTTTGGCGATCTTTCTATCAAGTTCTATTTGTTCATAGATATTTTGACCAGAAAAAGAACGGAAAACAACGGTTCCCAAACCATAGCCAAGGCAAATCAAACCAATCAATAAGAAAGGTTGTATTAATGAGAATTTGAGAAACATTCGAAATCGCATGATTCGTATGCTTGTGTTTGTGTTGTTTGGTGATCTTTCTATCAAGTTCAATTAGTTCAAAGATTTTTAGACGAGAGAAAGAATGGAAACCAACGGTTCCCAAACCATAGCCTTGGCAAATCAAACCAATCAATAAGAAAGGTTGTGTTATTGAGAATTAGAGAAACATTCGGAATCGCATGATTCGTATGCTTGTGTTGGTGTTGTTTGGTGATCTTTCAATCAAGTTCTATTTGTTCATAGATATTTTGACCAGAAAAAGAATGGAAAACAACGGTTCCCAAACCATAGCCAACGTAAATCAAACCAATGAATAAGAAAGGTTGTATTACTGAGAATTTGAGAAACATTCGAAATCGCATGATTCGTATGCTTGTGTTTGTGTTGTTTGGTGATCTTTCTATCAAGTGCTATTAGTTCAAAGATTTTTTGACCAGAAAAAGAATGGAAAACAACGGTTCCCAAACCATAGCCAAGGCAAATCAAACCAATGAATAAGAAAGGTTGTATTACTGAGAATTTGATAAACATTCGAAATCGCATGATTCGTATGCTTGTGTTTGTGTTGATTGGTGATCTTTCTATCAAGTTCTATTAGTTCAAAGATTTATGGACTATAAAAAGAATGGAAACCTACACTTGCCAAACCATAGACTAGGCAAATCAAACCAATCAATAAGAAAGGTTGTGTTATTGAGAATTTGAGATACATTCGAAATCGCATGATTCGTATGCTTGTGTTTATGTTGTATGGTGATCTTTCTATCAAGTTCAATTAGTTCAAAGATTTTTGGACGAGAAAAAGAATGGAAACCTACGGTTCCCTAACCATAGCCTAGGCAAATCAAACCAATCAATAAGAAAGGTTGTGTTATTGAGAATTTGAGAAACATTCGGAATCGCAAGATTCGTATGCTTGTGTTGGTGTTGTTTGGTGATCTTTCTATGAAGTTCTATTAGTTCAAAGATTTATGGACTTGAAAAAGAATGGAAACCAACACTTGCCAAACCATAGCCTAGGCAAATCAAACCAATCAATAAGAAAGGTTGTATTATTGAGAATTTGAGATACATTCGAAATCGCAAGATTCGTATGCTTGTGTTTGTGTTGTTTGGTGATCTTTCTATCATGTTCTATTAGTTCAAAGATTTATGGACTAGAAAAAGAATGGAAACCAACGGTTCCCAAACCATAGCCTAGGCAAATCAAACCAATCAATAAGAAAGGTTGCATTACTGAGAATTTGAGAAATATTCGAAATCGCATGATTCGTATGCTTGTGATTGTGTTGTTTGGCGATCTTTCTATCAAGTTCTATTAGTTCAAAGATTTATGGACTAGAAAAAGAATGGAAACCAACACTTGCCAAACCATAGCCTAGGCAAATCAAACCAATCAATAAGAAAGGTTGTGTTATTGAGAATTTGAGAAACATTCGAAATTAAATTATTCGTATGCTTGTGTTTGTGTTGTTTGGTGATCTTTCTATCAAGTTCAATTAGTTCAAAGATTTTTGGACGAGAAAAAGAATGGAAACCTACGGTTCCCAAACCATAGCCTAGGCAAATCAAACCAATCAATAAGAAAGGTTGTGTTATTGTGAATTTGAGAAACATTCGGAATCGCATGATTCGTATGCTTGTGTTGGTGTTGTTTGGTGATCTTTCTATCAAGTTCTATTAGTTCAAAAATTTATGGACTAGAAAAAGAATGGAAACAAACACTTGCCAAACCATAGCCTAGGCAAATCAAACCAATCAATAAGAAAGGTTGTACTATTGAGAATTTGAGAAACATTCGAAATCGTATGATTCGTATGCTTGTGTTTGTGTTGTTTGGTGATCTTTCTATCAAGTTCAATTAGTTCAAAGATTTTTGGATGAGAAAAAGAATGGAAACCAACGGTTCCCAAACCATAGCCTTGGCAAATCAAACCAAACAATAAGAAAGGCTGTGTTATTGAGAATTTGAGAAACATTCGGAATCGCATGATTCGTATGCTTGTGTTTGTGTTGTATGGTGATCTTTCTATCAAGTTCAATTAGTTCAAAGATTTTTGGACGAGAAAAAGAATGGAAACCTACGGTTCCCTAACCATAGCCTAGGCAAATCAAACCAATCAATAAGAAAGGTTGTGTTATTGAGAATTTGAGAAACATTCGGAATCGCATGATTCGTATGCTTGTGTTGGTGTTGTTTGGTGATCTTTCTATGAAGTTCTATTAGTTCAAAGATTTATGGACTTGAAAAAGAATGGAAACCAACACTTGCCAAACCATAGCCTAGGCAAATCAAACCAATCAATAAGAAAGGTTGTATTATTGAGAATTTGAGATACATTCGAAATCGCATGATTCGTATGCTTGTGTTTGTGTTGTTTGGTGATCTTTCTATCATGTTCTATTAGTTCAAAGATTTATGGACTAGAAAAAGAATGGAAACCAACGGTTCCCAAACCATAGCCTAGGCAAATCAAACCAATCAATAAGAAAGGTTGCATTACTGAGAATTTGAGAAATATTCGAAATCGCATGATTCGTATGCTTGTGTTTGTGTTGTTTGGCGATCTTTCTATCAAGTTCTAATAGTTCAAAGATGTATGGACTAGAAAAAGAATGGAAACCAACACTTGCCAAACCATAGCCTAGGCAAATCAAACCAATCAATAAGAAAGGTTGTGTTATTGAGAATTTGAGAAACATTCGAAATTAAATTATTCGTATGCTTGTGTTTGTGTTGTTTGGTGATCTTTCTATCAAGTTCAATTAGTTCAAAGATTTTTGGACGAGAAAAAGAATGGAAACCTACGGTTCCCAAACCATAGCCTAGGCAAATCAAACCAATCAATAAGAAAGGTTGTGTTATTGTGAATTTGAGAAACATTCGGAATCGCATGATTCGTATGCTTGTGTTGGTGTTGTTTGGTGATCTTTCTATCAAGTTCTATTAGTTCAAAAATTTATGGACTAGAAAAAGAATGGAAACAAACACTTGCCAAACCATAGCCTAGGCAAATCAAACCAATCAATAAGAAAGGTTGTACTATTGAGAATTTGAGAAACATTCGAAATCGCATGATTCGTATGCTTGTGTTTGTGTTGTTTGGTGATCTTTCTATCAAGTTCAATTAGTTCAAAGATTTTTGGATGAGAAAAAGAATGGAAACCAACGGTTCCCAAACCATAGCCTTGGCAAATCAAACCAAACAATAAGAAAGGCTGTGTTATTGAGAATTTGAGAAACATTCGGAATCGCATGATTCGTATGCTTGTGTTGGTGTTGTTTGGTGATCTTTCTATCAAGTTCAATTAGTTCAAAGATTTTTAGACGAGAGAAAGAATGGAAACCAACGGTTCCCAAACCATAGCCTTGGCAAATCAAACCAATCAATAAGAAAGGTTGTGTTATTGAGAATTAGAGAAACATTCGGAATCGCATGATTCGTATGCTTGTGTTGGTGTTGTTTGGTGATCTTTCAATCAAGTTCTATTTGTTCATAGATATTTTGACCAGAAAAAGAATGGAAAACAACGGTTCCCAAACCATAGCCAACGTAAATCAAACCAATGAATAAGAAAGGTTGTATTACTGAGAATTTGAGAAACATTCGAAATCGCATGATTCGTATGCTTGTGTTTGTGTTGTTTGGTGATCTTTCTATCAAGTGCTATTAGTTCAAAGATTTTTTGACCAGAAAAAGAATGGAAAACAACGGTTCCCAAACCATAGCCAAGGCAAATCAAACCAATGAATAAGAAAGGTTGTATTACTGAGAATTTGATAAACATTCGAAATCGCATGATTCGTATGCTTGTGTTTGTGTTGATTGGTGATCTTTCTATCAAGTTCTATTAGTTCAAAGATTTATGGACTATAAAAAGAATGGAAACCTACACTTGCCAAACCATAGACTAGGCAAATCAAACCAATCAATAAGAAAGGTTGTGTTATTGAGAATTTGAGATACATTCGAAATCGCATGATTCGTATGCTTGTGTTTATGTTGTATGGTGATCTTTCTATCAAGTTCAATTAGTTCAAAGATTTTTGGACGAGAAAAAGAATGGAAACCTACGGTTCCCTAACCATAGCCTAGGCAAATCAAACCAATCAATAAGAAAGGTTGTGTTATTGAGAATTTGAGAAACATTCGGAATCGCAAGATTCGTATGCTTGTGTTGGTGTTGTTTGGTGATCTTTCTATGAAGTTCTATTAGTTCAAAGATTTATGGACTTGAAAAAGAATGGAAACCAACACTTGCCAAACCATAGCCTAGGCAAATCAAACCAATCAATAAGAAAGGTTGTATTATTGAGAATTTGAGATACATTCGAAATCGCAAGATTCGTATGCTTGTGTTTGTGTTGTTTGGTGATCTTTCTATCATGTTCTATTAGTTCAAAGATTTATGGACTAGAAAAAGAATGGAAACCAACGGTTCCCAAACCATAGCCTAGGCAAATCAAACCAATCAATAAGAAAGGTTGCATTACTGAGAATTTGAGAAATATTCGAAATCGCATGATTCGTATGCTTGTGATTGTGTTGTTTGGCGATCTTTCTATCAAGTTCTATTAGTTCAAAGATTTATGGACTAGAAAAAGAATGGAAACCAACACTTGCCAAACCATAGCCTAGGCAAATCAAACCAATCAATAAGAAAGGTTGTGTTATTGAGAATTTGAGAAACATTCGAAATTAAATTATTCGTATGCTTGTGTTTGTGTTGTTTGGTGATCTTTCTATCAAGTTCAATTAGTTCAAAGATTTTTGGACGAGAAAAAGAATGGAAACCTACGGTTCCCAAACCATAGCCTAGGCAAATCAAACCAATCAATAAGAAAGGTTGTGTTATTGTGAATTTGAGAAACATTCGGAATCGCATGATTCGTATGCTTGTGTTGGTGTTGTTTGGTGATCTTTCTATCAAGTTCTATTAGTTCAAAAATTTATGGACTAGAAAAAGAATGGAAACAAACACTTGCCAAACCATAGCCTAGGCAAATCAAACCAATCAATAAGAAAGGTTGTACTATTGAGAATTTGAGAAACATTCGAAATCGTATGATTCGTATGCTTGTGTTTGTGTTGTTTGGTGATCTTTCTATCAAGTTCAATTAGTTCAAAGATTTTTGGATGAGAAAAAGAATGGAAACCAACGGTTCCCAAACCATAGCCTTGGCAAATCAAACCAAACAATAAGAAAGGCTGTGTTATTGAGAATTTGAGAAACATTCGGAATCGCATGATTCGTATGCTTGTGTTTGTGTTGTATGGTGATCTTTCTATCAAGTTCAATTAGTTCAAAGATTTTTGGACGAGAAAAAGAATGGAAACCTACGGTTCCCTAACCATAGCCTAGGCAAATCAAACCAATCAATAAGAAAGGTTGTGTTATTGAGAATTTGAGAAACATTCGGAATCGCATGATTCGTATGCTTGTGTTGGTGTTGTTTGGTGATCTTTCTATGAAGTTCTATTAGTTCAAAGATTTATGGACTTGAAAAAGAATGGAAACCAACACTTGCCAAACCATAGCCTAGGCAAATCAAACCAATCAATAAGAAAGGTTGTATTATTGAGAATTTGAGATACATTCGAAATCGCATGATTCGTATGCTTGTGTTTGTGTTGTTTGGTGATCTTTCTATCATGTTCTATTAGTTCAAAGATTTATGGACTAGAAAAAGAATGGAAACCAACGGTTCCCAAACCATAGCCTAGGCAAATCAAACCAATCAATAAGAAAGGTTGCATTACTGAGAATTTGAGAAATATTCGAAATCGCATGATTCGTATGCTTGTGTTTGTGTTGTTTGGCGATCTTTCTATCAAGTTCTAATAGTTCAAAGATGTATGGACTAGAAAAAGAATGGAAACCAACACTTGCCAAACCATAGCCTAGGCAAATCAAACCAATCAATAAGAAAGGTTGTGTTATTGAGAATTTGAGAAACATTCGAAATTAAATTATTCGTATGCTTGTGTTTGTGTTGTTTGGTGATCTTTCTATCAAGTTCAATTAGTTCAAAGATTTTTGGACGAGAAAAAGAATGGAAACCTACGGTTCCCAAACCATAGCCTAGGCAAATCAAACCAATCAATAAGAAAGGTTGTGTTATTGTGAATTTGAGAAACATTCGGAATCGCATGATTCGTATGCTTGTGTTGGTGTTGTTTGGTGATCTTTCTATCAAGTTCTATTAGTTCAAAAATTTATGGACTAGAAAAAGAATGGAAACAAACACTTGCCAAACCATAGCCTAGGCAAATCAAACCAATCAATAAGAAAGGTTGTACTATTGAGAATTTGAGAAACATTCGAAATCGCATGATTCGTATGCTTGTGTTTGTGTTGTTTGGTGATCTTTCTATCAAGTTCAATTAGTTCAAAGATTTTTGGATGAGAAAAAGAATGGAAACCAACGGTTCCCAAACCATAGCCTTGGCAAATCAAACCAAACAATAAGAAAGGCTGTGTTATTGAGAATTTGAGAAACATTCGGAATCGCATGATTCGTATGCTTGTGTTGGTGTTGTTTGGTGATCTTTCTATCAAGTTCTATTTGTTCATAGATATTTTGACCAGAAAAAGAATGGAAAACAACGGTTCCCAAACCATAGCCAAGGCAAATCAAACCAATGAATAAGAAAGGTTGTATTACTGAGAATTTGAGAAACATTCGAAATCGCATGATTCGTGTGCTTGTGTTTGAGTTGTTTGGTGATCTTTCTATCAAGTGCTATTAGTTCAAAGATTTTTTGACCAGAAAAAGAATGGAAAACAACGGTTCCCAAAGCATAGCCTAGGCAAATCAAACCAATGAATAAGAAAGGTTGTATTACTGAGAATTTTATAAACATTCGAAATCGCATGATTCGTATGCTTGTGTTTGTGTTGTTTGGTGATCTTTCTATCAAGTTCTATTAGTTCAAAGATTTTTTGTCGAGAAAAAGAATGGATAACAACGGTTCCCAAACCATAGCCAAGGCAAATCAAACCAATGAATACGAAAGGTTGTGTTATTGAGAATTTGAGAAACATTCGGAATCGCATGATTCGTATGCTTGTGTTTGTGTTGTTTGGCGATCTTTCTATCAAGGTCTATTAGTTCAAAGATTTATTTACTAGAAAAAGAATGGAAACCAACACTTGCCAAACCATAGCCTAGGCAAATCAAACCAATCAATAAGAAAGGTTGTATTATTGAGAATTTGAGAAATATTCGAAATCGCATGATTCGTATGCTTGTGTTTGTGTTGTTTAGTGATCTTTCTATCAAGTTCTATTAGTTCAAATATTTTTGGACTAGATAAAAAATGGACACCAACGGTTCCTAAACCATAGCCTAGGCAAATCAAACCAATCAATAAGAAAGGTTGTGTTATTGAGAATTTGAGAAACATTCGAAATCGCATGATTCGTATGCTTGTGTTTGTGTTGTTTGGTGATCTTTCTATCAAGTGCTATTAGTTCAAAGATTTTTTGACCAGAAAAAGAATGGAAAACAACGGTTCCCAAACCATAGCCAAGGCAAATCAAACCAATGAATAAGAAAGGTTGTATTACTGAGAATTTGATAAACATTCGAAATCGCATGATTCGTATGCTTGTGTTTGTGTTGATTGGTGATGTTTCTATCAAGTTCTATTAGTTCAAAGATTTATGGACTAGAAAAAGAATGGAAACCAACACTTGCCAAACCATAGCCTAGGCAAATCAAACCAATCAATAAGAAAGGTTGTGTTATTGAGAATTTGAGATACATTCGAAATCGCATGATTCGTATGCTTGTGTTTGTGTTGTTTGTTAATCTTTCTATCAAGTTCAATTAGTTCAAAGATTTTTGGACGAGAAAAAGAATGGAAACCTACGGTTCCCAAACCATAGCCTAGGCAAATCAAACCAATCAATAAGAAAGGTTGTGTTATTGAGAATTTGAGAAACATTCGGAATCGCATGATTCGTATGCTTGTGTTGGTGTTGTTTGGTGATCTTTCTATCAAGTTCTATTAGTTCAAAGATTTATGGACTTGAAAAAGAATGGAAACCAACACTTGCCAAGCCATAGCCTAGGCAAATCAAACCAATCAATAAGAAAGGTTGTATTATTGAGAATTTGAGATACATTCGAAATCGCATGATTCGTATGCTTGTGTTTGTGTTGTTTGGTGATCTTTCTATCATGTTCTATTAGTTCAAAGATTTATGGACTAGAAAAAGAATGGAAACAAACGGTTCCCAAACCATAGCCTAGGCAAATCAAACCAATCAATAAGAAAGGTTGCATTATTGAGAATTTGAGAAATATTCGAAATCGCATGATTCGTATGCTTGTGTTTGTGTTGTTTGGCGATCTTTCTATCAAGTTCTATTAGTTCAAAGATTTATGGACTAGAAAAAGAATGGAAACCAACACTTGCCAAACCATAGCCTAGGCAAATCAAACCGATCAATAAGAAAGGTTGTGTTATTGAGAATTTGAGAAACATTCGAAATTGCATTATTCGTATGCTTGTGTTTGTGTTGTTTGGTGATCTTTCTATCAAGTTCAATTAGTTCAAAGATTTATGGACTTGAAAAAGAATGGAAACCAACACTTGCCAAACCATAGCCTAGGCAAATCAAACCAATCAATAAGAAATGTTGTATTATTGAGAATTTGAGATACATTCGAAATCGCATGATTCGTATGCTTTTGTTTGTGTTGTTTGGTGATCTTTCTATCATGTTCTATTAGTTCAAAGATTTATAGACTAGAAAAAGAATGGAAACCAACGCTTCCCAAACCATAGCCTAGGCAAATCAAACCAATCAATAAGAAAGGTTGCATTATTGAGAATCTGAGAAATATTCGAAATCGCATGATTCGTATGCTTGTGTTTGTGTTGTTTGGTGATCTTTCTATCAAGTTCAATTAGTTCAAAGAATTTTGGACGAGAAAAAGTATGGAAACCAACGGTTCCCAAACCATAGCCTAGGCAAATCAAACCAATCAATAAGAAAGGTTGTGTTATTGAGAATTTGAGAATCTTTCGGAATCGCATGATTCGTGTGCTTGTGTTGGTGTTGTTTGGTGATCTTTCTATCAAGTTCTATTAGTTCAAAGATTTTTGGACGAGAAAAAGAATGGAAACCAACACTTGCCAAACCATAGCCTAGGCAAATCAAACCAATCAATAAGAAAGGTTGTATTATTGAGAATTTGAGAAACATTCGGAATCGCATGATTCGTATGCTTGTGTTGGTGTTGTTTGGTGATCTTTCTATCAAGTTCTATTAGTTCAAAGATTTATGGACTAGAAAAAGAATGGAAACCAACACTTGCCAAACCATAGCCTAGGCAAATCAAACCATTCAATCAGAAAGGTTGTATTATTGAGAATTTGAGAAACATTCGGAATCGCATGATTCGTATGCTTGTGTTTGTGTTGTTTGGTGATCTTTCTATCAAGTTCTATTAGTTCAAAGATTTATGGACTAGAAAAAGAATGGAAACAAACACTTGCCAAACCATAGCCTAGGCAAATCAAACCTATCAATAAGAATGGTTGTACTATTGAGAATTTGAGAAACATTCGAAATCGCATGATTCGTATGCTTGTGTTTGTGTTGTTTGGTGATCTTTCTATCAAGTTCAATTAGTTCAAAGATTTTTGGACGAGAAAAAGAATGGAAACCAACGGTTCCCAAACCATAGCCTTGGCAAATCAAACCAATCAATAAGAAAGGTTGTGTTATTGAGAATTTGAGAAACATTCGGAATCGCATGATTCGTATGCTTGTGTTGGTGTTGTTTGGCGATCTTTCTATCAAGTTCTATTTGTTCATAGATATTTTGACCAGAAAAAGAACGGAAAACAACGGTTCCCAAACCATAGCCAAGGCAAATCAAACCAATGAATAAGAAAGGTTGTATTATTGAGAATTTGAGAAATATTCGAAATCGCATGATTCGTATGCTTGTGTTTGTGTTGTTTGGTGATCTTTCTATCAAGTTCAATTAGTTCAAAGAATTTTGGACGAGAAAAAGTATGGAAACCAACGGTTCCCAAACCATAGCCTAGGCAAATCAAACCAATCAATAAGAAAGGTTGTGTTATTGAGAATTTGAGAATCTTTCGGAATCGCATGATTCGTGTGCTTGTGTTGGTGTTGTTTGGTGATCTTTCTATCAAGTTCTATTAGTTCAAAGATTTTTGGACGAGAAAAAGAATGGAAACCAACACTTGCCAAACCATAGCCTAGGCAAATCAAACCAATCAATAAGAAAGGTTGTATTATTGAGAATTTGAGAAACATTCGGAATCGCATGATTCGTATGCTTGTGTTGGTGTTGTTTGGTGATCTTTCTATCAAGTTCAATTAGTTCAAAGAATTTTGGACGAGAAAAAGTATGGAAACCAACGGTTCCCAAACCATAGCCTAGGCAAATCAAACCAATCAATAAGAAAGGTTGTGTTATTGAGAATTTGAGAATCTTTCGGAATCGCATGATTCGTGTGCTTGTGTTGGTGTTGTTTGGTGATCTTTCTATCAAGTTCTATTAGTTCAAAGATTTTTGGACGAGAAAAAGAATGGAAACCAACACTTGCCAAACCATAGCCTAGGCAAATCAAACCAATCAATAAGAAAGGTTGTATTATTGAGAATTTGAGAAACATTCGGAATCGCATGATTCGTATGCTTGTGTTGGTGATGTTTGGTGATCTTTCTATCAAGTTCTATTAGTTCAAAGATTTATGGACTAGAAAAAGAATGGAAACAAACACTTGCCAAACCATAGCCTTGGCAAATCAAACCATTCAATCAGAAAGGTTGTATTATTGAGAATTTGAGAAACATTCGGAATCGCATGATTCGTATGCTTGTGTTTGTGTTGTTTGGTGATCTTTCTATCAAGTTCTATTAGTTCAAAGATTTATGGACTAGAAAAAGAATGGAAACAAACACTTGCCAAACCATAGCCTAGGCAAATCAAACCTATCAATAAGAATGGTTGTACTATTGAGAATTTGAGAAACATTCGAAATCGCATGATTCGTATGCTTGTGTTTGCGTTGTTTGGTGATCTTTCTATCAAGTTCAATTAGTTCAAAGATTTTTGGACGAGAAAAAGAATGGAAACCAACGGTTCCCAAACCATAGCCTTGGCAAATCAAACCAATCAATAAGAAAGGTTGTGTTATTGAGAATTTGAGAAACATTCGGAATCGCATGATTCGTATGCTTGTGTTGGTGTTGTTTGGCGATCTTTCTATCAAGTTCTATTTGTTCATAGATATTTTGACCAGAAAAAGAACGGAAAACAACGGTTCCCAAACCATAGCCAAGGCAAATCAAACCAATCAATAAGAAAGGTTGTATTAATGAGAATTTGAGAAACATTCGAAATCGCATGATTCGTATGCTTGTGTTTGTGTTGTTTGGTGATCTTTCTATCAAGTTCAATTAGTTCAAAGATTTTTAGACGAGAGAAAGAATGGAAACCAACGGTTCCCAAACCATAGCCTTGGCAAATCAAACCAATCAATAAGAAAGGTTGTGTTATTGAGAATTAGAGAAACATTCGGAATCGCATGATTCGTATGCTTGTGTTGGTGTTGTTTGGTGATCTTTCAATCAAGTTCTATTTGTTCATAGATATTTTGACCAGAAAAAGAATGGAAAACAACGGTTCCCAAACCATAGCCAACGTAAATCAAACCAATGAATAAGAAAGGTTGTATTACTGAGAATTTGAGAAACATTCGAAATCGCATGATTCGTATGCTTGTGTTTGTGTTGTTTGGTGATCTTTCTATCAAGTGCTATTAGTTCAAAGATTTTTTGACCAGAAAAAGAATGGAAAACAACGGTTCCCAAACCATAGCCAAGGCAAATCAAACCAATGAATAAGAAAGGTTGTATTACTGAGAATTTGATAAACATTCGAAATCGCATGATTCGTATGCTTGTGTTTGTGTTGATTGGTGATCTTTCTATCAAGTTCTATTAGTTCAAAGATTTATGGACTATAAAAAGAATGGAAACCTACACTTGCCAAACCATAGACTAGGCAAATCAAACCAATCAATAAGAAAGGTTGTGTTATTGAGAATTTGAGATACATTCGAAATCGCATGATTCGTATGCTTGTGTTTATGTTGTATGGTGATCTTTCTATCAAGTTCAATTAGTTCAAAGATTTTTGGACGAGAAAAAGAATGGAAACCTACGGTTCCCTAACCATAGCCTAGGCAAATCAAACCAATCAATAAGAAAGGTTGTGTTATTGAGAATTTGAGAAACATTCGGAATCGCAAGATTCGTATGCTTGTGTTGGTGTTGTTTGGTGATCTTTCTATGAAGTTCTATTAGTTCAAAGATTTATGGACTTGAAAAAGAATGGAAACCAACACTTGCCAAACCATAGCCTAGGCAAATCAAACCAATCAATAAGAAAGGTTGTATTATTGAGAATTTGAGATACATTCGAAATCGCATGATTCGTATGCTTGTGTTTGTGTTGTTTGGTGATCTTTCTATCATGTTCTATTAGTTCAAAGATTTATGGACTAGAAAAAGAATGGAAACCAACGGTTCCCAAACCATAGCCTAGGCAAATCAAACCAATCAATAAGAAAGGTTGCATTACTGAGAATTTGAGAAATATTCGAAATCGCATGATTCGTATGCTTGTGTTTGTGTTGTTTGGCGATCTTTCTATCAAGTTCTATTAGTTCAAAGATTTATGGACTAGAAAAAGAATGGAAACCAACACTTGCCAAACCATAGCCTAGGCAAATCAAACCAATCAATAAGAAAGGTTGTGTTATTGAGAATTTGAGAAACATTCGAAATTAAATTATTCGTATGCTTGTGTTTGTGTTGTTTGGTGATCTTTCTATCAAGTTCAATTAGTTCAAAGATTTTTGGACGAGAAAAAGAATGGAAACCTACGGTTCCCAAACCATAGCCTAGGCAAATCAAACCAATCAATAAGAAAGGTTGTGTTATTGTGAATTTGAGAAACATTCGGAATCGCATGATTCGTATGCTTGTGTTGGTGTTGTTTGGTGATCTTTCTATCAAGTTCTATTAGTTCAAAAATTTATGGACTAGAAAAAGAATGGAAACAAACACTTGCCAAACCATAGCCTAGGCAAATCAAACCAATCAATAAGAAAGGTTGTACTATTGAGAATTTGAGAAACATTCGAAATCGTATGATTCGTATGCTTGTGTTTGTGTTGTTTGGTGATCTTTCTATCAAGTTCAATTAGTTCAAAGATTTTTGGATGAGAAAAAGAATGGAAACCAACGGTTCCCAAACCATAGCCTTGGCAAATCAAACCAAACAATAAGAAAGGCTGTGTTATTGAGAATTTGAGAAACATTCGGAATCGCATGATTCGTATGCTTGTGTTTGTGTTGTATGGTGATCTTTCTATCAAGTTCAATTAGTTCAAAGATTTTTGGACGAGAAAAAGAATGGAAACCTACGGTTCCCTAACCATAGCCTAGGCAAATCAAACCAATCAATAAGAAAGGTTGTGTTATTGAGAATTTGAGAAACATTCGGAATCGCATGATTCGTATGCTTGTGTTGGTGTTGTTTGGTGATCTTTCTATGAAGTTCTATTAGTTCAAAGATTTATGGACTTGAAAAAGAATGGAAACCAACACTTGCCAAACCATAGCCTAGGCAAATCAAACCAATCAATAAGAAAGGTTGTATTATTGAGAATTTGAGATACATTCGAAATCGCATGATTCGTATGCTTGTGTTTGTGTTGTTTGGTGATCTTTCTATCATGTTCTATTAGTTCAAAGATTTATGGACTAGAAAAAGAATGGAAACCAACGGTTCCCAAACCATAGCCTAGGCAAATCAAACCAATCAATAAGAAAGGTTGCATTACTGAGAATTTGAGAAATATTCGAAATCGCATGATTCGTATGCTTGTGTTTGTGTTGTTTGGCGATCTTTCTATCAAGTTCTAATAGTTCAAAGATTTATGGACTAGAAAAAGAATGGAAACCAACACTTGCCAAACCATAGCCTAGGCAAATCAAACCAATCAATAAGAAAGGTTGTGTTATTGAGAATTTGAGAAACATTCGAAATTAAATTATTCGTATGCTTGTGTTTGTGTTGTTTGGTGATCTTTCTATCAAGTTCAATTAGTTCAAAGATTTTTGGACGAGAAAAAGAATGGAAACCTACGGTTCCCAAACCATAGCCTAGGCAAATCAAACCAATCAATAAGAAAGGTTGTGTTATTGTGAATTTGAGAAACATTCGGAATCGCATGATTCGTATGCTTGTGTTGGTGTTGTTTGGTGATCTTTCTATCAAGTTCTATTAGTTCAAAAATTTATGGACTAGAAAAAGAATGGAAACAAACACTTGCCAAACCATAGCCTAGGCAAATCAAACCAATCAATAAGAAAGGTTGTACTATTGAGAATTTGAGAAACATTCGAAATCGCATGATTCGTATGCTTGTGTTTGTGTTGTTTGGTGATCTTTCTATCAAGTTCAATTAGTTCAAAGATTTTTGGATGAGAAAAAGAATGGAAACCAACGGTTCCCAAACCATAGCCTTGGCAAATCAAACCAAACAATAAGAAAGGCTGTGTTATTGAGAATTTGAGAAACATTCGGAATCGCATGATTCGTATGCTTGTGTTGGTGTAGTTTGGTGATCTTTCTATCAAGTTCTATTTGTTCATAGATATTTTGACCAGAAAAAGAATGGAAAACAACGGTTCCCAAACCATAGCCAAGGCAAATCAAACCAATGAATAAGAAAGGTTGTATTACTGAGAATTTGAGAAACATTCGAAATCGCATGATTCGTGTGCTTGTGTTTGAGTTGTTTGGTGATCTTTCTATCAAGTGCTATTAGTTCAAAGATTTTTTGACCAGAAAAAGAATGGAAAACAACGGTTCCCAAAGCATAGCCTAGGCAAATCAAACCAATGAATAAGAAAGGTTGTATTACTGAGAATTTTATAAACATTCGAAATCGCATGATTCGTATGCTTGTGTTTGTGTTGTTTGGTGATCTTTCTATCAAGTTCTATTAGTTCAAAGATTTTTTGACGAGAAAAAGAATGGATAACAACGGTTCCCAAACCATAGCCAAGGCAAATCAAACCAATGAATACGAAAGGTTGTGTTATTGAGAATTTGAGAAACATTCGGAATCGCATGATTCGTATGCTTGTGTTTGTGTTGTTTGGCGATCTTTCTATCAAGGTCTATTTGTTCAAAGATTTATTTACTAGAAAAAGAATGGAAACCAACACTTGCCAAACCATAGCCTAGGCAAATCAAACCAATCAATAAGAAAGGTTGTATTATTGAGAATTTGAGAAATATTCGAAATCGCATGATTCGTATGCTTGTGTTTGTGTTGTTTAGTGATCTTTCTATCAAGTTCTATTAGTTCAAATATTTTTGGACTAGAAAAAAAATGGACACCAACGGTTCCTAAACCATAGCCTAGGCAAATCAAACCAATCAATAAGAAAGGTTGTGTTATTGAGAATTTGAGAAACATTCAAAATCGCATGATTCGTATGCTTGTGTTTGTGTTGTTTGGTGATCTTTCTATCAAGTGCTATTAGTTCAAAGATTTTTTGACCAGAAAAAGAATGGAAAACAACGGTTCCCAAACCATAGCCAAGGCAAACCAAACCAATGAATAAGAAAGGTTGTATTACTGAGAATTTGATAAACATTCGAAATCGCATGATTCGTATGCTTGTGTTTGTGTTGATTGGTGATGTTTCTATCAAGTTCTATTAGTTCAAAGATTTATGGACTAGAAAAAGAATGGAAACCAACACTTGCCAAACCATAGCCTAGGCAAATCAAACCAATCAATAAGAAAGGTTGTGTTATTGAGAATTTGAGATACATTCGAAATCGCATGATTCGTATGCTTGTGTTTGTGTTGTTTGTTAATCTTTCTATCAAGTTCAATTAGTTCAAAGATTTTTGGACGAGAAAAAGAATGGAAACCTACGGTTCCCAAACCATAGCCTAGGCAAATCAAACCAATCAATAAGAAAGGTTGTGTTATTGAGAATTTGAGAAACATTCGGAATCGCATGATTCGTATGCTTGTGTTGGTGTTGTTTGGTGATCTTTCTATCAAGTTCTATTAGTTCAAAGATTTATGGACTTGAAAAAGAATGGAAACCAACACTTGCCAAGCCATAGCCTAGGCAAATCAAACCAATCAATAAGAAAGGTTGTATTATTGAGAATTTGAGATACATTCGAAATCGCATGATTCGTATGCTTGTGTTTGTGTTGTTTGGTGATCTTTCTATCATGTTCTATTAGTTCAAAGATTTATGGACTAGAAAAAGAATGGAAACAAACGGTTCCCAAACCATAGCCTAGGCAAATCAAACCAATCAATAAGAAAGGTTGCATTATTGAGAATTTGAGAAATATTCGAAATCGCATGATTCGTATGCTTGTGTTTGTGTTGTTTGGCGATCTTTCTATCAAGTTCTATTAGTTCAAAGATTTATGGACTAGAAAAAGAATGGAAACCAACACTTGCCAAACCATAGCCTAGGCAAATCAAACCGATCAATAAGAAAGGTTGTGTTATTGAGAATTTGAGAAACATTCGAAATTGCATTATTCGTATGCTTGTGTTTGTGTTGTTTTGTGATCTTTCTATCAAGTTCAATTAGTTCAAAGATTTATGGACTTGAAAAAGAATGGAAACCAACACTTGCCAAACCATAGCCTAGGCAAATCAAACCAATCAATAAGAAATGTTGTATTATTGAGAATTTGAGATACATTCGAAATCGCATGATTCGTATGCTTGTGTTTGTGTTGTTTGGTGATCTTTCTATCATGTTCTATTAGTTCAAAGATTTATAGACTAGAAAAAGAATGGAAACCAACGCTTCCCAAACCATAGCCTAGGCAAATCAAACCAATCAATAAGAAAGGTTGCATTATTGAGAATCTGAGAAATATTCGAAATCGCATGATTCGTATGCTTGTGTTTGTGTTGTTTGGTGATCTTTCTATCAAGTTCAATTAGTTCAAAGAATTTTGGACGAGAAAAAGTATGGAAACCAACGGTTCCCAAACCATAGCCTAGGCAAATCAAACCAATCAATAAGAAAGGTTGTGTTATTGAGAATTTGAGAATCTTTCGGAATCGCATGATTCGTGTGCTTGTGTTGGTGTTGTTTGGTGATCTTTCTATCAAGTTCTATTAGTTCAAAGATTTTTGGACGAGAAAAAGAATGGAAACCAACACTTGCCAAACCATAGCCTAGGCAAATCAAACCAATCAATAAGAAAGGTTGTATTATTGAGAATTTGAGATACATTCGAAATCGCATGATTCGTATGCTTGTGTTTGTGTTGTTTGGTGATCTTTCTATCATGTTCTATTAGTTCAAAGATTTATGGACTAGAAAAAGAATGGAAACAAACGGTTCCCAAACCATAGCCTAGGCAAATCAAACCAATCAATAAGAAAGGTTGCATTATTGAGAATTTGAGAAATATTCGAAATCGCATGATTCGTATGCTTGTGTTTGTGTTGTTTGGCGATCTTTCTATCAAGTTCTATTAGTTCAAAGATTTATGGACTAGAAAAAGAATGGAAACCAACACTTGCCAAACCATAGCCTAGGCAAATCAAACCGATCAATAAGAAAGGTTGTGTTATTGAGAATTTGAGAAACATTCGAAATTGCATTATTCGTATGCTTGTGTTTGTGTTGTTTTGTGATCTTTCTATCAAGTTCAATTAGTTCAAAGATTTATGGACTTGAAAAAGAATGGAAACCAACACTTGCCAAACCATAGCCTAGGCAAATCAAACCAATCAATAAGAAATGTTGTATTATTGAGAATTTGAGATACATTCGAAATCGCATGATTCGTATGCTTGTGTTTGTGTTGTTTGGTGATCTTTCTATCATGTTCTATTAGTTCAAAGATTTGTAGACTAGAAAAAGAATGGAAACCAACGCTTCCCAAACCATAGCCTAGGCAAATCAAACCAATCAATAAGAAAGGTTGCATTATTGAGAATCTGAGAAATATTCGAAATCGCATGATTCGTATGCTTGTGTTTGTGTTGTTTGGTGATCTTTCTATCAAGTTCAATTAGTTCAAAGAATTTTGGACGAGAAAAAGTATGGAAACCAACGGTTCCCAAACCATAGCCTAGGCAAATCAAACCAATCAATAAGAAAGGTTGTGTTATTGAGAATTTGAGAATCTTTCGGAATCGCATGATTCGTGTGCTTGTGTTGGTGTTGTTTGGTGATCTTTCTATCAAGTTCTATTAGTTCAAAGATTTTTGGACGAGAAAAAGAATGGAAACCAACACTTGCCAAACCATAGCCTAGGCAAATCAAACCAATCAATAAGAAAGGTTGTATTATTGAGAATTTGAGAAACATTCGGAATCGCATGATTCGTATGCTTGTGTTGGTGTTGTTTGGTGATCTTTCTATCAAGTTCTATTAGTTCAAAGATTTATGGACTAGAAAAAGAATGGAAACCAACACTTGCCAAACCATAGCCTAGGCAAATCAAACCATTCAATCAGAAAGGTTGTATTATTGAGAATTTGAGAAACATTCGGAATCGCATGATTCGTATGCTTGTGTTTGTGTTGTTTGGTGATCTTTCTATCAAGTTCTATTAGTTCAAAGATTTATGGACTAGAAAAAGAATGGAAACAAACACTTGCCAAACCATAGCCTAGGCAAATCAAACCTATCAATAAGAATGGTTGTACTATTGAGAATTTGAGAAACATTCGAAATCGCATGATTCGTATGCTTGTGTTTGTGTTGTTTGGTGATCTTTCTATCAAGTTCAATTAGTTCAAAGATTTTTGGACGAGAAAAAGAATGGAAACCAACGGTTCCCAAACCATAGCCTTGGCAAATCAAACCAATCAATAAGAAAGGTTGTGTTATTGAGAATTTGAGAAACATTCGGAATCGCATGATTCGTATGCTTGTGTTGGTGTTGTTTGGCGATCTTTCTATCAAGTTCTATTTGTTCATAGATATTTTGACCAGAAAAAGAACGGAAAACAACGGTTCCCAAACCATAGCCAAGGCAAATCAAACCAATGAATAAGAAAGGTTGTATTATTGAGAATTTGAGAAATATCCGAAATCGCATGATTCGTATGCTTGTGTTTGTGTTGTTTGGTGATCTTTCTATCAAGTTCAATTAATTCAAAGAATTTTGGACGAGAAAAAGTATGGAAACCAACGGTTCCTAAACCATAGCCTAGGCAAATCAAACCAATCAATAAGAAAGGTTGTGTTATTGAGAATTTGAGAATCTTTCGGAATCGCATGATTCGTGTGCTTGTGTTGGTGTTGTTTGGTGATCTTTCTATCAAGTTCTATTAGTTCAAAGATTTTTGGACGAGAAAAAGAATGGAAACCAACACTTGCCAAACCATAGCCTAGGCAAATCAAACCAATCAATAAGAAAGGTTGTATTATTGAGAATTTGAGAAACATTCGGAATCGCATGATTCGTATGCTTGTGTTGGTGTTGTTTGGTGATCTTTCTATCAAGTTCAATTAGTTTAAAGAATTTTGGACGAGAAAAAGTATGGAAACCAACGGTTCCCAAACCATAGCCTAGGCAAATCAAACCAATCAATAAGAAAGGTTGTGTTATTGAGAATTTGAGAATCTTTCGGAATCGCATGATTCGTGTGCTTGTGTTGGTGTTGTTTGGTGATCTTTCTATCAAGTTCTATTAGTTCAAAGATTTTTGGACGAGAAAAAGAATGGAAACCAACACTTGCCAAACCATAGCCTAGGCAAATCAAACCAATCAATAAGAAAGGTTGTATTATTGAGAATTTGAGAAACATTCGGAATCGCATGATTCGTATGCTTGTGTTGGTGATGTTTGGTGATCTTTCTATCAAGTTCTATTAGTTCAAAGATTTATGGACTAGAAAAAGAATGGAAACAAACACTTGCCAAACCATAGCCTTGGCAAATCAAACCATTCAATCAGAAAGGTTGTATTATTGAGAATTTGAGAAACATTCGGAATCGCATGATTCGTATGCTTGTGTTTGTGTTGTTTGGTGATCTTTCTATCAAGTTCTATTAGTTCAAAGATTTATGGACTAGAAAAAGAATGGAAACAAACACTTGCCAAACCATAGCCTAGGCAAATCAAACCTATCAATAAGAATGGTTGTACTATTGAGAATTTGAGAAACATTCGAAATCGCATGATTCGTATGCTTGTGTTTGCGTTGTTTGGTGATCTTTCTATCAAGTTCAATTAGTTCAAAGATTTTTGGACGAGAAAAAGAATGGAAACCAACGGTTCCCAAACCATAGCCTTGGCAAATCAAACCAATCAATAAGAAAGGTTGTGTTATTGAGAATTTGAGAAACATTCGGAATCGCATGATTCGTATGGTTGTGTTGGTGTTGTTTGGCGATCTTTCTATCAAGTTCTATTTGTTCATAGATATTTTGACCAGAAAAAGAACGGAAAACAACGGTTCCCAAACCATATCCAAGGCAAATCAAACCAATCAATAAGAAAGGTTGTATTAATGAGAATTTGAGAAACATTCGAAATCGCATGATTCGTATGCTTGTGTTTGTGTTGTTTGGTGATCTTTCTATCAAGTTCAATTAGTTCAAAGATTTTTGGACGAGAGAAAGAATGGAAACCAACGGTTCCCAAACCATAGCCTTGGCAAATCAAACCAATCAATAAGAAAGGTTGTGTTATTGAGAATTAGAGAAACATTCGGAATCGCATGATTCGTATGCTTGTGTTGGTGTTGTTTGGTGATCTTTCAATCAAGTTCTATTTGTTCATAGATATTTTGACCAGAAAAAGAATGGAAAACAACGGTTCCCAAACCATAGCCAAGACAAATCAAACCAATGAATAAGAAAGGTTGTATTACTGAGAATTTGAGAAACATTCGAAATCGCATGATTCGTATGCTTGTGTTTGTGTTGTTTGGTGATCTTTCTATCAAGTGCTATTAGTTCAAAGATTTTTTGACCAGAAAAAGAATGGAAAACAACGGTTCCCAAACCATAGCCAAGGCAAATCAAACCAATGAATAAGAAAGGTTGTATTACTGAGAATTTGATAAACATTCGAAATCGGATGATTCGTATGCTTGTGTTTGTGTTGTTTGGTGATCTTTCTATCAAGTTCAATTAGTTCAAAGAATTTTGGACGAGAAAAAGTATGGAAACCAACGGTTCCCAAACCATAGCCTAGGTAAATCAAACCAATCAATAAGAAAGGTTGTGTTATTGAGAATTTGAGAATCTTTCGGAATCGCATGATTCGTGTGCTTGTGTTGGTGTTGTTTGGTCATCTTTCTATCAAGTTCTATTAGTTCAAAGATTTTTGGACGAGAAAAAGAATGGAAACCAATACTTGCCAAACCATAGCCTAGGCAAATCAAACCAATCAATAAGAAAGGTTGTATTATTGAGAATTTGAGAAACATTCGGAATTGCATGATTCGTATGCTTGTGTTGGTGTTGTTTGGTGATCTTTCTATCAAGTTCTATTAGTTCAAAGATTTATGGACTAGAAAAAGAATGGAAACCAACACTTGCCAAACCATAGCCTAGGCAAATCAAACCATTCAATCAGAAAGGTTGTATTATTGAGAATTTGAGAAACATTCGGAATCGCATGATTCGTATGCTTGTGTTTGTGTTGTTTGGTGATCTTTCTATCAAGTTCTATTAGTTCAAAGATTTATGGACTAGAAAAAGAATGGAAACAAACACTTGCCAAACCATAGCCTAGGCAAATCAAACCTATCAATAAGAATGGTTGTACTATTGAGAATTTGAGAAACATTCGAAATCGCATGATTCGTATGCTTGTTTTTGTGTTGTTTGGTGATCTTTCTATCAAGTTCAATTAGTTCAAAGATTTTTGGACGAGAAAAAGAATGGAAACCAACGGTTCCCAAACCATAGCCTTGGCAAATCAAACCAATCAATAAGAATGGTTGTGTTATTGAGAATTTGAGAAACATTCGGAATCGCATGATTCGTATGCTTGTGTTGGTGTTGTTTGGCGATCTTTCTATCAAGTTCTATTTGTTCATAGATATTTTGACCAGAAAAAGAACGGAAAACAACGGTTCCCAAACCATAGCCAAGGCAAATCAAACCAATGAATAAGAAAGGTTGTATTACTGAGAATTTGAGAAACATTCGAAATCGCATGATTCGTATGCTTGTGTTTGTGTTGTTTGGTGATCTTTCTATCAAGTTCAATTAGTTCAAAGATTTTTGGACGAGAGAAAGAATGGAAACCAACGGTTCCCAAACCATAGCCTTGGCAAATCAAACCAATCAATAAGAAAGGTTGTGTTATTGATAATTAGAGAAACATTCGGAATCGCATGATTCGTATGCTTGTGTTGGTGTTGTTTGGTGATCTTTCAATCAAGTTCTATTTGTTCATAGATATTTTGACCAGAAAAAGAATGGAAAACAACGGTTCCCAAACGATAGCCAAGGCAAATCAAACCAATGAATAAGAAAGGTTGTATTACTGAGAATTTGAGAAACATTCGAAATCGCATGATTCGTATGCTTGTGTTTGTGTTGTTTGGTGATCTTTCTATCAACTGCTATTAGTTCAAAGATTTTTTGACCAGAAAAAGAATGGAAAACAACGGTTCCCAAACCATAGCCAAGGCAAATCAAACCAATGAATAAGAAAGGTTGTATTACTGAGAATTTGATAAACATTCGAAATCACATGATTCGTATGCTTGTGTTTGTGTTGTTTGGTGATCTTTCTATCAAGTTCAATTAGTTCAAAGAATTTTGGACGAGAAAAAGTATGGAAACCAACGGTTCCCAAACCATAGCCTAGGCAAATCAAACCAATCAATAAGAAAGGTTGTGTTATTGAGAATTTGAGAATCTTTCGGAATCGCATGATTCGTGTGCTTGTGTTGGTGTTGTTTGGTGATCTTTCTATCAAGTTCTATTAGTTCAAAGATTTTTGGACGAGAAAAAGAATGGAAACCAACACTTGCCAAACCATAGCCTAGGCAAATCAAACCAATCAATAAGAAAGGTTGTATTATTGAGAATTTGAGAAACATTCGGAATCGCATGATTCGTATGCTTGTGTTGGTGTTGTTTGGTGATCTTTCTATCAAGTTCTATTAGTTCAAAGATTTATGGACTAGAAAAAGAATGGAAACCAACACTTGCCAAACCATAGCCTAGGCAAATCAAACCATTCAATCAGAAAGGTTGTATTATTGAGAATTTGAGAAACATTCGGAATCGCATGATTCGTATGCTTGTGTTTGTGTTGTTTGGTGATCTTTCTATCAAGTTCTATTAGTTCAAAGATTTATGGACTAGAAAAAGAATGGAAACAAACACTTGCCAAACCATAGCCTAGGCAAATCAAACCTATCAATAAGAATGGTTGTACTATTGAGAATTTGAGAAACATTCGAAATCGCATGATTCGTATGCTTGTGTTTGTGTTGTTTGGTGATCTTTCTATCAAGTTCAATTAGTTCAAAGATTTTTGGACGAGAAAAAGAATGGAAACCAACGGTTCCCAAACCATAGCCTTGGCAAATCAAACCAATCAATAAGAAAGGTTGTGTTATTGAGAATTTGAGAAACATTCGGAATCGAATGATTCGTATGCTTGTGTTGGTGTTGTTTGGCGATCTTTCTATCAAGTTCTATTTGTTCATAGATATTTTGACCAGAAAAAGAACGGAAAACAACGGTTCCCAAACCATACCCAAGGCAAATCAAACCAATGAATAAGAAAGGTTGTATTACTGAGAATTTGAGAAACATTCGAAATCGCATGATTCGTATGCTTGTGTTTGTGTTGTTTGGTGATCTTTCTATCAAGTGCTATTAGTTCAAAGATTTTTTGACCAGAAAAAGAATGGAAAACAACGGTTCCCAAACCATAGCCAAGGCAAATCAAACCAATGAATAAGAAAGGTTGTATTACTGAGAATTTGATAAACATTCGAAATCGGATGATTCGTATGCTTGTGTTTGTGTTGTTTGGTGATCTTTCTATCAAGTTCAATTAGTTCAAAGAATTTTGGACGAGAAAAAGTATGGAAACCAACGGTTCCCAAACCATAGCCTAGGCAAATCAAACCAATCAATAAGAAAGGTTGTGTTATTGAGAATTTGAGAATCTTTCGGAATCGCATGATTCGTGTGCTTGTGTTGGTGTTGTTTGGTGATCTTTCTATCAAGTTCTATTAGTTCAAAGATTTTTGGACGAGAAAAAGAATGGAAACCAACACTTGCCAAACCATAGCCTAGGCAAATCAAACCAATCAATAAGAAAGGTTGTATTATTGAGAATTTGAGAAACATTCGGAATCGCATGATTCGTATGCTTGTGTTGGTGTTGTTTGGTGATCTTTCTATCAAGTTCTATTAGTTCAAAGATTTATGGACTAGAAAAAGAATGGAAACCAACACTTGCCAAACCATAGCCTAGGCAAATCAAACCATTCAATCAGAAAGGTTGTATTATTGAGAATTTGAGAAACATTCGGAATCGCATGATTCGTATGCTTGTGTTTGTGTTGTTTGGTGATCTTTCTATCAAGTTCTATTAGTTCAAAGATTTATGGACTAGAAAAAGAATGGAAACAAACACTTGCCAAACCATAGCCTAGGCAAATCAAACCTATCAATAAGAATGGTTGTACTATTGAGAATTTGAGAAACATTCGAAATCGCATGATTCGTATGCTTGTGTTTGTGTTGTTTGGTGATCTTTCTATCAAGTTCAATTAGTTCAAAGATTTTTGGACGAGAAAAAGAATGGAAACCAACGGTTCCCAAACCATAGCCTTGGCAAATCAAACCAATCAATAAGAAAGGTTGTGTTATTGAGAATTTGAGAAACATTCGGAATCGAATGATTCGTATGCTTGTGTTGGTGTTGTTTGGCGATCTTTCTATCAAGTTCTATTTGTTCATAGATATTTTGACCAGAAAAAGAACGGAAAACAACGGTTCCCAAACCATACCCAAGGCAAATCAAACCAATGAATAAGAAAGGTTGTATTACTGAGAATTTGAGAAACATTCGAAATCGCATGATTCGTATGCTTGTGTTTGTGTTGTTTGGTGATCTTTCTATCAAGTGCTATTAGTTCAAAGACTTTTTGACCAGAAAAAGAATGGAAAACAACGGTTCCCAAACCATAGCCAAGGCAAATCAAACCAATGAATAAGAAAGGTTGTATTACTGAGAATTTGATAAACATTCGAAATCGGATGATTCGTATGCTTGTGTTTGTGTTGTTTGGTGATCTTTCTATCAAGTTCAATTAGTTCAAAGAATTTTGGACGAGAAAAAGTATGGAAACCAACGGTTCCCAAACCATAGCCTAGGCAAATCAAACCAATCAATAAGAAAGGTTGTGTTATTGAGAATTTGAGAATCTTTCGGAATCGCATGATTCGTGTGCTTGTGTTGGTGTTGTTTGGTGATCTTTCTATCAAGTTCTATTAGTTCAAAGATTTTTGGACGAGAAAAAGAATGGAAACCAACACTTGCCAAACCATAGCCTAGGCAAATCAAACCAATCAATAAGAAAGGTTGTATTATTGAGAATTTGAGAAACATTCGGAATCGCATGATTCGTATGCTTGTGTTGGTGTTGTTTGGTGATCTTTCTATCAAGTTCTATTAGTTCAAAGATTTATGGACTAGAAAAAGAATGGAAACCAACACTTGCCAAACCATAGCCTAGGCAAATCAAACCATTCAATCAGAAAGGTTGTATTATTGAGAATTTGAGAAACATTCGGAATCGCATGATTCGTATGCTTGTGTTTGTGTTGTTTGGTGATCTTTCTATCAAGTTCTATTAGTTCAAAGATTTATGGACTAGAAAAAGAATGGAAACAAACACTTGCCAAACCATAGCCTAGGCAAATCAAACCTATCAATAAGAATGGTTGTACTATTGAGAATTTGAGAAACATTCGAAATCGCATGATTCGTATGCTTGTTTTTGTGTTGTTTGGTGATCTTTCTATCAAGTTCAATTAGTTCAAAGATTTTTGGACGAGAAAAAGAATGGAAACCAACGGTTCCCAAACCATAGCCTTGGCAAATCAAACCAATCAATAAGAATGGTTGTGTTATTGAGAATTTGAGAAACATTCGGAATCGCATGATTCGTATGCTTGTGTTGGTGTTGTTTGGCGATCTTTCTATCAAGTTCTATTTGTTCATAGATATTTTGACCAGAAAAAGAACGGAAAACAACGGTTCCCAAACCATAGCCAAGGCAAATCAAACCAATGAATAAGAAAGGTTGTATTACTGAGAATTTGAGAAACATTCGAAATCGCATGATTCGTATGCTTGTGTTTGTGTTGTTTGGTGATCTTTCTATCAAGTTCAATTAGTTCAAAGATTTTTGGACGAGAGAAAGAATGGAAACCAACGGTTCCCAAACCATAGCCTTGGCAAATCAAACCAATCAATAAGAAAGGTTGTGTTATTGATAATTAGAGAAACATTCGGAATCGCATGATTCGTATGCTTGTGTTGGTGTTATTTGGTGATCTTTCAATCAAGTTCTATTTGTTCATAGATATTTTGACCAGAAAAAGAATGGAAAACAACGGTTCCCAAACCATAGCCAAGGCAAATCAAACCAATGAATAAGAACGGTTGTATTACTGAGAATTTGAGAAACATTCGAAATCGCATGATTCGTATGCTTGTGTTTGTGTTGTTTGGTGATCTTTCTATCAAGTGCTATTAGTTCAAAGATTTTTTGACCAGAAAAAGAATGGAAAACAGCGGTTCCCAAACCATAGCCAAGGCAAATCAAACCAATGAATAAGAAAGGTTGTATTACTGAGAATTTGATAAACATTCGAAATCGCATGATTCGTATGCTTGTGTTTGTGTTGTTTGGTGATCTTTCTATCAAGTTCAATTAGTTCAAAGAATTTTGGACGAGAAAAAGTATGGAAACCAACGGTTCCCAAACCATAGCCTAGGCAAATCAAACCAATTAATAAGAAAGGTTGTGTTATTGAGAATTTGAGAATCTTTCGGAATCGCATGATTCGTGTGCTTGTGTTGGTGTTGTTTGGTGATCTTTCTATCAAGTTCTATTAGTTCAAAGATTTTTGGACGAGAAAAAGAATGGAAACCAACACTTGCCAAACCATAGCCTAGGCAAATCAAACCAATCAATAAGAAAGGTTGTATTATTGAGAATTTGAGAAACATTCGGAATCGCATGATTCGTATGCTTGTGTTGGTGTTGTTTGGTGATCTTTCTATTAAGTTCTATTAGTTCAAAGATTTATGGACTAGAAAAAGAATGGAAACCAACACTTGCCAAACCATAGCCTAGGCAAATCAAACCATTCAATCAGAAAGGTTGTATTATTGAGAATTTGAGAAACATTCGGAATCGCATGATTCGTATGCTTGTGTTTGTGTTGTTTGGTGATCTTTCTATCAAGTTCGATTAGTTCAAAGATTTATGGACTAGAAAAAGAATGGAAACAAACACTTGCCAAACCATAGCCTAGGCAAATCAAACCTATCAATAAGAATGGTTGTACTATTGAGAATTTGAGAAACATTCGAAATCGCATGATTCGTATGCTTGTGTTTGTGTTGTTTGGTGATCTTTCTATCAAGTTCAATTAGTTCAAAGATTTTTGGACGAGAAAAAGAATGGAAACCAACGGTTCCCAAACCATAGCCTTGGCAAATCAAACCAATCAATAAGAAAGGTTGTGTTATTGAGAATTTGAGAAACATTCGGAATCGAATGATTCGTATGCTTGTGTTGGTGTTGTTTGGCGATCTTTCTATCAAGTTCTATTTGTTCATAGATATTTTGACCAGAAAAAGAACGGAAAACAACGGTTCCCAAACCATACCCAAGGCAAATCAAACCAATGAATAAGAAAGGTTGTATTACTGAGAATTTGAGAAACATTCGAAATCGAATGATTCGTATGCTTGTGTTTGTGTTGTTTGGTGATCTTTCTATCAAGTTCAATTAGTTCAAAGATTTTTGGACGAGAGAAAGAATGGAAACCAACGGTTCCCAAACCATAGCCTTGGCAAATCAAACCAATCAATAAGAAAGGTTGTGTTATTGAGAATTAGAGAAACATTCGGAATCGCATGATTCGTATGCTTGTGTTGGTGTTGTTTGGTGATCTTTCAATCAAGTTCTATTTGTTCATAGATATTTTGACCAGAAAAAGAAAGGAAAACAACGGTTCCCAAACCATAGCCAACGTAAATCAAACCAATGAATAAGAAAGGTTGTATTACTGAGAATTTGAGAAACATTCGAAATCGCATGATTCGTATGCTTGTGTTTGTGTTGTTTGGTGATCTTTCTATCAAGTGCTATTAGTTCAAAGATTTCTTGACCAGAAAAAGAATGGAAAACAACGGTTCCCAAACCATAGCCAAGGCAAATCAAACCAATGAATAAGAAAGGTTGTATTACTGAGAATTTGATAAACATTCGAAATCGCATGATTCGTATGCTTGTGTTTGTGTTGATTGGTGATCTTTCTATCAAGTTCTATTAGTTCAAAGATTTATGGACTATAAAAAGAATGGAAACCTACACTTGCAAAACCATAGCCTAGGCAAATCAAACCAATCAATAAGAAAGGTTGTGTTATTGAGAATTTGAGATACATTCGAAATCGCATGATTCGTATGCTTGTGTTTGGGTTGTATGGTGATCTTTCTATCAAGTTCAATTAGTTCAAAGATTTTTGGACGAGAAAAAGAATGGAAACCTACGGTTCCCTAACCATAGCCTAGGCAAATCAAACCAATCAATAAGAAAGGTTGTGTTATTGAGAATTTGAGAAACATTCGGAATCGCATGATTCGTATGCTTGTGTTGGTGTTGTTTGGTGATCTTTCTATGAAGTTCTATTAGTTCAAAGATTTATGGACTTGAAAAAGAATGGAAACCAACACTTGCCAAACCATAGCCTAGGCAAATCAAACCAATCAATAAGAAAGGTTGTATTATTGAGAATTTGAGATACATTCGAAATCGCATGATTCGTATGCTTGTGTTTCTGTTGTTCGGTGATCTTTCTATCATGTTCTATTAGTTCAAAGATTTATGGACTAGAAAAAGAATGGAAACCAACGGTTCCCAAACCATAGCCTAGGCAAATCAAACCAATCAATAAGAAAGGTTGCATTACTGAGAATTTGAGAAATATTCGAAATCGCATGATTCGTATGCTTGTGTTTGTGTTGTTTGGCGATCTTTCTATCAAGTTCTATTAGTTCAAAGATTTATGGACTAGAAAAAGAATGGAAACCAACACTTGCCAAACCATAGCCTAGGAAAATCAAACCAATCAATAAGAAAGGTTGTGTTATTGAGAATTTGAGAAACATTCGAAATTAAATTATTCGTATGCTTGTGTTTGTGTTGTTTGGTGATCTTTCTATCAAGTTCAATTAGTTCAAAGATTTTTGGACGAGAAAAAGAATGGAAACCTACGGTTCCCAAACCATAGCCTAGGCAAATCAAACCAATCAATAAGAAAGGTTGTGTTATTGTGAATTTGAGAAACATTCGGAATCGCATGATTCGTATGCTTGTGTTGGTGTTGTTTGGTGATCTTTCTATCAAGTTCTATTAGTTCAAAGATTTATGGACTAGAAAAAGAATGGAAACAAACACTTGCCAACCATAGCCTAGGCAAATCAAACCTATCAATAAGAATGGTTGTACTATTTAGAATTTGAGAAACATTCGAAATCGCATGATTCGTATGCTTGTGTTTGTGTTGTTTGGTGATCTTTCTATCAAGTTCAATTAGTTCAAAGATTTTTGGACGAGAAAAAGAATGGAAACCAACGGTTCCCAAACCATAGCCTTGGCAAATCAAACCAATCAATAAGAATGGTTGTGTTATTGAGAATTTGAGAAACATTCGGAATCGAATGATTCGTATACTTGTGTTGGTGTTGTTTGGCGATCTTTCTATCAAGTTCTATTTGTTCATAGATATTTTGACCAGAAAAAGAACGGAAAACAACGGTTCCCAAACCATACCCAAGGCAAATCAAACCAATGAATAAGAAAGGTTGTATTACTGAGAATTTGAGAAACATTCGAAATCGAATGATTCGTATGCTTGTGTTTGTGTTGTTTGGTGATCTTTCTATCAAGTTTAATTAGTTCAAAGATTTTTGGACGAGAGAAAGAATGGAAACCAACGGTTCCCAAACCATAGCCTTGGCAAATCAAACAAATCAATAAGAAAGGTTGTGTTATTGAGAATTAGAGAAACATTCGGAATCGCATGATTCGTATGCTTGTGTTGGTGTTGTTTGGTGATCTTTCAATCAAGTTCTATTTGTTCATAGATATTTTGACCAGAAAAAGAATGGAAAACAACGGTTCCCAAACCATAGCCAACGTAAATCAAACCAATGAATAAGAAAGGTTGTATTACTGAGAATTTGAGAAACATTCGAAATCGCATGATTCGTATGCTTGTGTTTGTGTTGTTTGGTGATCTTTCTATCAAGTGCTATTAGTTCAAAGATTTTTTGACCAGAAAAAGAATGGAAAACAACGGTTCCCAAACCATAGCCAAGGCAAATCAAACCAATGAATAAGAAAGGTTGTATTACTGAGAATTTGATAAACATTCGAAATCGCATGATTCGTATGCTTGTGTTTGTGTTGATTGGTGATCTTTCTATCAAGTTCTATTAGTTCAAAGATTTATGGACTATAAAAAGAATGGAAACCTACACTTGCCAAACCATAGCCTAGGCAAATCAAACCAATCAATAAGAAAGGTTGTGTTATTGAGAATTTGAGATACATTCGAAATCGCATGATTCGTATGCTTGTGTTTGTGTTGTATGGTGATCTTTCTATCAAGTTCAATTAGTTCAAAGATTTTTGGACGAGAAAAAGAATGGAAACCTACGGTTCCCTAACCATAGCCTAGGCAAATCAAACCAATCAATAAGAAAGGTTGTGTTATTGAGAATTTGAGAAACATTCGGAATCGCATGATTCGTATGCTTGTGTTGGTGTTGTTTGGTGATCTTTCTATGAAGTTCTATTAGTTCAAAGATTTATGGACTTGAAAAAGAATGGAAACCAACACTTGCCAAACCATAGCCTAGGCAAATCAAACCAATCAATAAGAAAGGTTGTATTATTGAGAATTTGAGATACATTCGAAATCGCATGATTCGTATGCTTGTGTTTGTGTTCTTTGGTGATCTTTCTATCATGTTCTATTAGTTCAAAGATTTATGGACTAGAAAAAGAATGGAAACCAACGGTTCCCAAACCATAGCCTAGGCAAATCAAACCAATCAATAAGAAAGGTTGCATTACTGAGAATTTGAGAAATATTCGAAATCGCATGATTCGTATGCTTGTGTTTGTGTTGTTTGGCGATCTTTCTATGAAGTTCTATTAGTTCAAAGATTTATGGACTAGAAAAAGAATGGAAACCAACACTTGCCAAACCATAGCCTAGGCAAATCAAACCAATCAATAAAAAGGTTGTGTTATTGAGAATTTGAGAAACATTCGAAATTAAATTATTCGTATGCTTGTGTTTGTGTTGTTTGGTGATCTTTCTATCAAGTTCAATTAGTTCAAAGATTTTTGGACGAGAAAAAGAATGGAAACCTACGGTTCCCAAACCATAGCCCAGGCAAATCAAACCAATCAATAAGAAAGGTTGTGTTATTGTGAATTTGAGAAACATTCGGAATCGCATGATTCGTATGCTTGTGTTGGTGTTGTTTGGTGATCTTTCTATCAAGTTCTATTAGTTCAAAAATTTATGGACTAGAAAAAGAATGGAAACAAACACTTGCCAAACCATAGCCTAGGCAAATCAAACCAATCAATAAGAAAGGTTGTACTATTGAGAATTTGAGAAACATTCGAAATCGCATGATTCGTATGCTTGTGTTTGTGTTGTTTGGTGATCTTTCTATCAAGTTCAATTAGTTCAAAGATTTTTGGATGAGAAAAAGAATGGAAACCAACGGTTCCCAAACCATAGCCTTGGCAAATCAAACCAAACAATAAGAAAGGCTGTGTTATTGAGAATTTGAGAAACATTCGGAATCGCATGATTCGTATGCTTGTGTTGGTGTTGTTTGGTGATCTTTCTATCAAGTTCTATTTGTTCATAGATATTTTGACCAGAAAAAGAATGGAAAACAACGGTTCCCAAACCATAGCCAAGGCAAATCAAACCAATGAATAAGAAAGGTTGTATTACTGAGAATTTGAGAAACATTCGAAATCGCATGATTCGTGTGCTTGTGTTTGAGTTGTTTGGTGATCTTTCTATCAAGTGCTATTAGTTCAAAGATTTTTTGACCAGAAAAAGAATGGAAAACAACGGTTCCCAAAGCATAGCCTAGGCAAATCAAACCAATGAATAAGAAAGGTTGTATTACTGAGAATTTTATAAACATTCGAAATCGCATGATTCGTATGCTTGTGTTTGTGTTGTTTGGTGATCTTTCTATCAAGTTCTATTAGTTCAAAGATTTTTTGACGAGAAAAAGAATGGATAACAACGGTTCCCAAACCATAGCCAAGGCAAATCAAACCAATGAATACGAAAGGTTGTGTTATTGAGAATTTGAGAAACATTCGGAATCGCATGATTCGTATGCTTGTGTTTGTGTTGTTTGGCGATCTTTCTATCAAGGTCTATTAGTTCAAAGATTTATTTACTAGAAAAAGAATGGAAACCAACACTTGCCAAACCATAGCCTAGGCAAATCAAACCAATCAATAAGAAAGGTTGTATTATTGAGAATTTGAGAAATATTCGAAATCACATGATTCGTATGCTTGTGTTTGTGTTGTTTAGTGATCTTTCTATCAAGTTCTATTAGTTCAAATATTTTTGGACTAGAAAAAAAATGGACACCAACGGTTCCTAAACCATAGCCTAGGCAAATCAAACCAATCAATAAGAAAGGTTGTGTTATTGAGAATTTGAGAAACATTCGAAATCGCATGATTCGTATGCTTGTGTTTGTGTTGTTTGGTGATCTTTCTATCAAGTGCTATTAGTTCAAAGATTTTTTGACCAGAAAAAGAATGGAAAACAACGGTTCCCAAACCATAGCCAAGGCAAATCAAACCAATGAATAAGAAAGGTTTTTTACTGAGAATTTGATAAACATTCGAAATCGCATGATTCGTATGCTTGTGTTTGTGTTGATTGGTGATGTTTCTATCAAGTTCTATTAGTTCAAAGATTTATGGACTAGAAAAAGAATGGAAACCAACACTTGCCAAACCATAGCCTAGGCAAATCAAACCAATCAATAAGAAAGGTTGTGTTATTGAGAATTTGAGATACATTCGAAATCGCATGATTCGTATGCTTGTGTTTGTGTTGTTTGTTAATCTTTCTATCAAGTTCAATTAGTTCAAAGATTTTTGGACGAGAAAAAGAATGGAAACCTACGGTTCCCAAACCATAGCCTAGGCAAATCAAACCAATCAATAAGAAAGGTTGTGTTATTGAGAATTTGAGAAACATTCGGAATCGCATGATTCGTATGCTTGTGTTGGTGTTGTTTGGTGACCTTTCTATCAAGTTCTATTAGTTCAAAGATTTATGGACTTGAAAAAGAATGGAAACCAACACTTGCCAAGCCATAGCCTAGGCAAATCAAACCAATCAATAAGAAAGGTTGTATTATTGAGAATTTGAGATACATTCGAAATCGCATGATTCGTATGCTTGTGTTTGTGTTGTTTGGTGATCTTTCTATCAAGTTCAATTAGTTCAAAGATTTTTGGACGAGAAAAAGAATGGAAACCTACGGTTCCCTAACCATAGCCTAGGCAAATCAAACCAATCAATAAGAAAGGTTGTGTTATTGAGAATTTGAGAAACATTCGGAATCGCATGATTCGTATGCTTGTGTTGGTGTTGTTTGGTGATCTTTCTATGAAGTTCTATTAGTTCAAAGATTTATGGACTTGAAAAAGAATGGAAACCAACACTTGCCAAACCATAGCCTAGGCAAATCAAACCAATCAATAAGAAAGGTTGTATTATTGAGAATTTGAGATACATTCGAAATCGCATGATTCGTATGCTTGTGTTTGTGTTCTTTGGTGATCTTTCTATCATGTTCTATTAGTTCAAAGATTTATGGACTAGAAAAAGAATGGAAACCAACACTTGCCAAACCATAGCCTAGGCAAATCAAACCAATCAATAAGAATGGTTGTGTTATTGAGAATTTGAGAAACATTCGGAATCGAATGATTCGTATACTTGTGTTGGTGTTGTTTGGCGATCTTTCTATCAAGTTCTATTTGTTCATAGATATTTTGACCAGAAAAAGAACGGAAAACAACGGTTCCCAAACCATACCCAAGGCAAATCAAACCAATGAATAAGAAAGGTTGTATTACTGAGAATTTGAGAAACATTCGAAATCGAATGATTCGTATGCTTGTGTTTGTGTTGTTTGGTGATCTTTCTATCAAGTTTAATTAGTTCAAAGATTTTTGGACGAGAGAAAGAATGGAAACCAACGGTTCCCAAACCATAGCCTTGGCAAATCAAACCAATCAATAAGAAAGGTTGTGTTATTGAGAATTAGAGAAACATTCGGAATCGCATGATTCGTATGCTTGTGTTGGTGTTGTTTGGTGATCTTTCAATCAAGTTCTATTTGTTCATAGATATTTTGACCAGAAAAAGAATGGAAAACAACGGTTCCCAAACCATAGCCAACGTAAATCAAACCAATGAATAAGAAAGGTTGTATTACTGAGAATTTGAGAAACATTCGAAATCGCATGATTCGTATGCTTGTGTTTGTGTTGTTTGGTGATCTTTCTATCAAGTGCTATTAGTTCAAAGATTTTTTGACCAGAAAAAGAATGGAAAACAACGGTTCCCAAACCATAGCCAAGGCAAATCAAACCAATGAATAAGAAAGGTTGTATTACTGAGAATTTGATAAACATTCGAAATCGCATGATTCGTATGCTTGTGTTTGTGTTGATTGGTGATCTTTCTATCAAGTTCTATTAGTTCAAAGATTTATGGACTATAAAAAGAATGGAAACCTACACTTGCCAAACCATAGCCTAGGCAAATCAAACCAATCAATAAGAAAGGTTGTGTTATTGAGAATTTGAGATACATTCGAAATCGCATGATTCGTATGCTTGTGTTTGTGTTGTATGGTGATCTTTCTATCAAGTTCAATTAGTTCAAAGATTTTTGGACGAGAAAAAGAATGGAAACCTACGGTTCCCTAACCATAGCCTAGGCAAATCAAACCAATCAATAAGAAAGGTTGTGTTATTGAGAATTTGAGAAACATTCGGAATCGCATGATTCGTATGCTTGTGTTGGTGTTGTTTGGTGATCTTTCTATGAAGTTCTATTAGTTCAAAGATTTATGGACTTGAAAAAGAATGGAAACCAACACTTGCCAAACCATAGCCTAGGCAAATCAAACCAATCAATAAGAAAGGTTGTATTATTGAGAATTTGAGATACATTCGAAATCGCATGATTCGTATGCTTGTGTTTGTGTTCTTTGGTGATCTTTCTATCATGTTCTATTAGTTCAAAGATTTATGGACTAGAAAAAGAATGGAAACCAACGGTTCCCAAACCATAGCCTAGGCAAATCAAACCAATCAATAAGAAAGGTTGCATTACTGAGAATTTGAGAAATATTCGAAATCGCATGATTCGTATGCTTGTGTTTGTGTTGTTTGGCGATCTTTCTATGAAGTTCTATTAGTTCAAAGATTTATGGACTAGAAAAAGAATGGAAACCAACACTTGCCAAACCATAGCCTAGGCAAATCAAACCAATCAATAAAAAGGTTGTGTTATTGAGAATTTGAGAAACATTCGAAATTAAATTATTCGTATGCTTGTGTTTGTGTTGTTTGGTGATCTTTCTATCAAGTTCAATTAGTTCAAAGATTTTTGGACGAGAAAAAGAATGGAAACCTACGGTTCCCAAACCATAGCCCAGGCAAATCAAACCAATCAATAAGAAAGGTTGTGTTATTGTGAATTTGAGAAACATTCGGAATCGCATGATTCGTATGCTTGTGTTGGTGTTGTTTGGTGATCTTTCTATCAAGTTCTATTAGTTCAAAAATTTATGGACTAGAAAAAGAATGGAAACAAACACTTGCCAAACCATAGCCTAGGCAAATCAAACCAATCAATAAGAAAGGTTGTACTATTGAGAATTTGAGAAACATTCGAAATCGCATGATTCGTATGCTTGTGTTTGTGTTGTTTGGTGATCTTTCTATCAAGTTCAATTAGTTCAAAGATTTTTGGATGAGAAAAAGAATGGAAACCAACGGTTCCCAAACCATAGCCTTGGCAAATCAAACCAAACAATAAGAAAGGCTGTGTTATTGAGAATTTGAGAAACATTCGGAATCGCATGATTCGTATGCTTGTGTTGGTGTTGTTTGGTGATCTTTCTATCAAGTTCTATTTGTTCATAGATATTTTGACCAGAAAAAGAATGGAAAACAACGGTTCCCAAACCATAGCCAAGGCAAATCAAACCAATGAATAAGAAAGGTTGTATTACTGAGAATTTGAGAAACATTCGAAATCGCATGATTCGTGTGCTTGTGTTTGAGTTGTTTGGTGATCTTTCTATCAAGTGCTATTAGTTCAAAGATTTTTTGACCAGAAAAAGAATGGAAAACAACGGTTCCCAAAGCATAGCCTAGGCAAATCAAACCAATGAATAAGAAAGGTTGTATTACTGAGAATTTTATAAACATTCGAAATCGCATGATTCGTATGCTTGTGTTTGTGTTGTTTGGTGATCTTTCTATCAAGTTCTATTAGTTCAAAGATTTTTTTGACGAGAAAAAGAATGGATAACAACGGTTCCCAAACCATAGCCAAGGCAAATCAAACCAATGAATACGAAAGGTTGTGTTATTGAGAATTTGAGAAACATTCGGAATCGCATGATTCGTATGCTTGTGTTTGTGTTGTTTGGCGATCTTTCTATCAAGGTCTATTAGTTCAAAGATTTATTTACTAGAAAAAGAATGGAAACCAACACTTGCCAAACCATAGCCTAGGCAAATCAAACCAATCAATAAGAAAGGTTGTATTATTGAGAATTTGAGAAATATTCGAAATCACATGATTCGTATGCTTGTGTTTGTGTTGTTTAGTGATCTTTCTATCAAGTTCTATTAGTTCAAATATTTTTGGACTAGAAAAAAAATGGACACCAACGGTTCCTAAACCATAGCCTAGGCAAATCAAACCAATCAATAAGAAAGGTTGTGTTATTGAGAATTTGAGAAACATTCGAAATCGCATGATTCGTATGCTTGTGTTTGTGTTGTTTGGTGATCTTTCTATCAAGTGCTATTAGTTCAAAGATTTTTTGACCAGAAAAAGAATGGAAAACAACGGTTCCCAAACCATAGCCAAGGCAAATCAAACCAATGAATAAGAAAGGTTTTTTACTGAGAATTTGATAAACATTCGAAATCGCATGATTCGTATGCTTGTGTTTGTGTTGATTGGTGATGTTTCTATCAAGTTCTATTAGTTCAAAGATTTATGGACTAGAAAAAGAATGGAAACCAACACTTGCCAAACCATAGCCTAGGCAAATCAAACCAATCAATAAGAAAGGTTGTGTTATTGAGAATTTGAGATACATTCGAAATCGCATGATTCGTATGCTTGTGTTTGTGTTGTTTGTTAATCTTTCTATCAAGTTCAATTAGTTCAAAGATTTTTGGACGAGAAAAAGAATGGAAACCTACGGTTCCCAAACCATAGCCTAGGCAAATCAAACCAATCAATAAGAAAGGTTGTGTTATTGAGAATTTGAGAAACATTCGGAATCGCATGATTCGTATGCTTGTGTTGGTGTTGTTTGGTGACCTTTCTATCAAGTTCTATTAGTTCAAAGATTTATGGACTTGAAAAAGAATGGAAACCAACACTTGCCAAGCCATAGCCTAGGCAAATCAAACCAATCAATAAGAAAGGTTGTATTATTGAGAATTTGAGATACATTCGAAATCGCATGATTCGTATGCTTGTGTTTGTGTTGTTTGGTGATCTTTCTATCATGTTCTATTAGTTCAAAGATTTATGGACTAGAAGAAGAATGGAAACAAACGGTTCCCAAACCATAGCCTAGGCAAATCAAACCAATCAATAAGAAAGGTTGCATTATTGAGAATTTGAGAAATATTCGAAATCGCATGATTCGTATGCTTGTGTTTGTGTTGTTTGGCGATCTTTCTATCAAGTTCTATTAGTTCAAAGATTTATGGACTAGAAAAAGAATGGAAACCAACACTTGCCAAACCATAGCCTAGGCAAATCAAACCGATCAATAAGAAAGGTTGTGTTATTGAGAATTTGAGAAACATTCGAAATTGCATTATTCGTATGCTTGTGTTTGTGTTGTTTGGTGATCTTTCTATCAAGTTCAATTAGTTCAAAGATTTATGGACTTGAAAAAGAATGGAAACCAACACTTGCCAAACCATAGCCTAGGCAAATCAAACCAATCAATAAGAAATGTTGTATTATTGAGAATTTGAGATACATTCGAAATCGCATGATTCGTATGCTTGTGTTTGTGTTGTTTGGTGATCTTTCTATCATGTTCTATTAGTTCAAAGATTTATAGACTAGAAAAAGAATGGAAACCAACGCTTCCCAAACCATAGCCTAGGCAAATCAAACCAATCAATAAGAAAGGTTGCATTATTGAGAATCTGAGAAATATTCGAAATCGCATGATTCGTATGCTTGTGTTTGTGTTGTTTGGTGATCTTTCTATCAAGTTCAATTAGTTCAAAGAATTTTGGACGAGAAAAAGTATGGAAACCAACGGTTCCCAAACCATAGCCTAGGCAAATCAAACCAATCAATAAGAAAGGTTGTGTTATTGAGAATTCGAGAATCTTTCGGAATCGCATGATTCGTGTGCTTGTGTTGGTGTTGTTTGGTGATCTTTCTATCAAGTTCTATTAGTTCAAAGATTTTTGGACGAGAAAAAGAATGGAAACCAACACTTGCCAAACCATAGCCTAGGCAAATCAAACCAATCAATAAGAAAGGTTGTATTATTGAGAATTTGAGAAACATTCGGAATCGCATGATTCGTATGCTTGTGTTGGTGTTGTTTGGTGATCTTTCTATCAAGTTCTATTAGTTCAAAGATTTATGGACTAGAAAAAGAATGGAAACCAACACTTGCCAAACCATAGCCTAGGCAAATCAAACCATTCAATCAGAAAGGTTGTATTATTGAGAATTTGAGAAACATTCGGAATCGCATGATTCGTATGCTTGTGTTTGTGTTGTTTGGTGATCTTTCTATCAAGTTCTATTAGTTCAAAGATTTATGGACTAGAAAAAGAATGGAAACAAACACTTGCCAAACCATAGCCTAGGCAAATCAAACCTATCAATAAGAATGGTTGTACTATTGAGAATTTGAGAAACATTCGAAATCGCATGATTCGTATGCTTGTGTTTGTGTTGTTTGGTGATCTTTCTATCAAGTTCAATTAGTTCAAAGATTTTTGGACGAGAAAAAGAATGGAAACCAACGGTTCCCAAACCATAGCCTTGGCAAATCAAACCAATCAATAAGAAAGGTTGTGTTATTGAGAATTTGAGAAACATTCGGAATCGCATGATTCGTATGCTTGTGTTGGTGTTGTTTGGCGATCTTTCTATCAAGTTCTATTTGTTCATAGATATTTTGACCAGAAAAAGAACGGAAAACAACGGTTCCCAAACCATAGCCAAGGCAAATCAAACCAATGAATAAGAAAGGTTGTATTACTGAGAATTTGAGAAATATTCGAAATCGCATGATTCGTATGCTTGTGTTTGTGTTGTTTGGTGATCTTTCTATCAAGTTCAATTAGTTCAAAGAATTTTGGACGAGAAAAAGTATGGAAACCAACGGTTCCCAAACCATAGCCTAGGCAAATCAAACCAATCAATAAGAAAGGTTGTGTTATTGAGAATTTGAGAATCTTTCGGAATCGCATGATTCGTATGCTTGTGTTGGTGTTGTTTGGTGATCTTTCTATCAAGTTCTATTAGTTCAAAGATTTTTGGACGAGAAAAAGAATGGAAACCAACACTTGCCAAACCATAGCCTAGGCAAATCAAACCAATCAATAAGAAAGGTTGTATTATTGAGAATTTGAGAAACATTCGGAATCGCATGATTCGTATGCTTGTGTTGGTGTTGTTTGGTGATCTTTCTATCAAGTTCTATTAGTTCAAAGATTTATGGACTAGAAAAAGAATGGAAACCAACACTTGCCAAACCATAGCCTAGGCAAATCAAACCATTCAATTTGAAAGGTTGTATTATTGAGAATTTGAGAAACATTCGGAATCGCATGATTCGTATGCTTGTGTTTGTGTTGTTTGGTGATCTTTCTATCAAGTTCTATTAGTTCAAAGATTTATGGACTAGAAAAAGATTGGAAGCAAACACTTGCCAAACCATAGCCTAGGCAAATCAAACCTATCAATAAGAATGGTTGTACTATTGAGAATTTGAGAAACATTCGAAATCGCATGATTCGTATGCTTGTGTTGGTGTTGTTTGGCGATCTTTCTATCAAGTTCTATTTGTTCATAGATATTTTGACCAGAAAAAGAACGGAAAACAACGGTTCCCAAACCATAGCCAAGGCAAATCAAACCAATGAATAAGAAAGGTTGTATTACTGAGAATTTGAGAAATATTCGAAATCGCATGATTCGTATGCTTGTGTTTGTGTTGTTTGGTGATCTTTCTATCAAGTTCAATTAGTTCAAAGAATTTTGGACGAGAAAAAGTATGGAAACCAACGGTTCCCAAACCATAGCCTAGGCAAATCAAACCAATCAATAAGAAAGGTTGTGTTATTGAGAATTTGAGAATCTTTCGGAATCGCATGATTCGTGTGCTTGTGTTGGTGTTGTTTGGTGATCTTTCTATCAAGTTCTATTAGTTCAAAGATTTTTGGACGAGAAAAAGAATGGAAACCAACACTTGCCAAACCATAGCCTAGGCAAATCAAACCAATCAATAAGAAAGGTTGTATTACTGAGAATTTGAGAAATATTCGAAATCGCATGATTCGTATGCTTGTGTTGGTGTTGTTTGGTGATCTTTCTATCAAGTTCAATTAGTTCAAAGAATTTTGGACGAGAAAAAGTATTGAAACCAACGGTTCCCAAACCATAGCCTAGGCAAATCAAACCAATCAATAAGAAAGGTTGTGTTATTGAGAATTTGAGAATCTTTCGGAATCGCATGATTCGTATGCTTGTGTTGGTGTTGTTTGGTGATCTTTCTATCAAGTTCTATTAGTTCAAAGATTTTTGGACGAGAAAAAGAATGGAAACCAACACTTGCCAAACCATAGCCTAGGCAAATCAAACCAATCAATAAGAAAGGTTGTATTATTGAGAATTTGAGAAACATTCGGAATCGCATGATTCGTATGCTTGTGTTGGTGTTGTTTGGTGATCTTTCTATCAAGTTCTATTAGTTCAAAGATTTATGGACTAGAAAAAGAATGGAAACCAACACTTGCCAAACCATAGCCTAGGCAAATCAAACCATTCAATTTGAAAGGTTGTATTATTGAGAATTTGAGAAACATTCGGAATCGCATGATTCGTATGCTTGTGTTTGTGTTGTTTGGTGATCTTTCTATCAAGTTCTATTAGTTCAAAGATTTATGGACTAGAAAAAGATTGGAAACAAACACTTGCCAAACCATAGCCTAGGCAAATCAAACCTATCAATAAGAATGGTTGTACTATTGAGAATTTGAGAAACATTCGAAATCGCATGATTCGTATGCTTGTGTTGGTGTTGTTTGGCGATCTTTCTATCAAGTTCTATTTGTTCATAGATATTTTGACCAGAAAAAGAACAGAAAACAACGGTTCCCAAACCATAGCCAAGGCAAATCAAACCAATGAATAAGAAAGGTTGTATTACTGAGAATTTGAGAAATATTCGAAATCGCATGATTCGTATGCTTGTGTTTGTGTTGTTTGGTGATCTTTCTATCAAGTTCAATTAGTTCAAAGAATTTTGGACGAGAAAAAGTATGGAAACCAACGGTTCCCAAACCATAGCCTAGGCAAATCAAACCAATCAATAAGAAAGGTTGTGTTATTGAGAATTTGAGAATCTTTCGGAATCGCATGATTCGTGTGCTTGTGTTGGTGTTGTTTGGTGATCTTTCTATCAAGTTCTATTAGTTCAAAGATTTTTGGACGAGAAAAAGAATGGAAACCAACACTTGCCAAACCATAGCCTAGGCAAATCAAACCAATCAATAAGAAAGGTTGTATTATTGAGAATTTGAGAAACATTCGGAATCGCATGATTCGTATGCTTGTGTTGGTGTTGTTTGGTGATCTTTCTATCAAGTTCAATTAGTTCAAAGAATTTTGGACGAGAAAAAGTATTGAAACCAACGGTTCCCAAACCATAGCCTAGGCAAATCAAACCAATCAATAAGAAAGGTTGTGTTATTGAGAATTTGAGAATCTTTCGGAATCGCATGATTCGTGTGCTTGTGTTGGTGTTGTTTGGTGATCTTTCTATCAAGTTCTATTAGTTCAAAGATTTTTGGACGAGAAAAAGAATGGAAACCAACACTTGCCAAACCATAGCCTAGGCAAATCAAACCAATCAATAAGAAAGGTTGTATTATTGAGAATTTGAGAAACATTCGGAATCGCATGATTCGTATGCTTGTGTTGGTGTTGTTTGGTGATCTTTCTATCAAGTTCTATTAGTTCAAAGATTTATGGACTAGAAAAAGAATGGAAACCAACACTTGCCAAACCATAGCCTTGGCAAATCAAACCATTCAATCAGAAAGGTTGTATTATTGAGAATTTGAGAAACATTCGGAATCGCATGATTCGTATGCTTGTGTTTGTGTTGTTTGGTGATCTTTCTATCAAGTTCTATTAGTTCAAAGATTTATGGACTAGAAAAAGAATGGAAACAAACACTTGCCAAACCATAGCCTAGGCAAATCAAACCTATCAATAAGAATGGTTGTACTATTGAGAATTTGAGAAACATTCGAAATCGCATGATTCGTATGCTTGTGTTTGCGTTGTTTTGTGATCTTTCTATCAAGTTCAATTAGTTCAAAGATTTTTGGACGAGAAAAAGAATGGAAACCAACGGTTCCCAAACCATAGCCTTGGCAAATCAAACCAATCAATAAGAAAGGTTGTTTTATTGAGAATTTGAGAAACATTCGGAATCGCATGATTCGTATACTTGTGTTGGTGTTGTTTGGCGATCTTTCTATCAAGTTCTATTTGTTCATAGATATTTTGACCAGAAAAAGAACGGAAAACAACGGTTCCCAAACCATAGCCAAGGCAAATCAAACCAATCAATAAGAAAGGTTGTATTAATGAGAATTTGAGAAACATTCGAAATCGCATGATTCGTATGCTTGTGTTTGTGTTGTTTGGTGATCTTTCTATCAAGTTCAATTAGTTCAAAGATTTTTGGACGAGAGAAAGAATGGAAACCAACGGTTCCCAAACCATAGCCTTGGCAAATCAAACCAATCAATAAGAAAGGTTGTGTTATTGAGAATTAGAGAAACATTCGGAATCGCATGATTCGTATGCTTGTGTTGGTGTTGTTTGGTGATCTTTCAATCAAGTTCTATTTGTTCATAGATATTTTGACCAGAAAAAGAATGGAAAACAACGGTTCCCAAACCATAGCCAAGACAAATCAAACCAATGAATAAGAAAGGTTGTATTACTGAGAATTTGAGAAACATTCGAAATCGCATGATTCGTATGCTTGTGTTTGTGTTGTTTGGTGATCTTTCTATCAAGTGCTATTAGTTCAAAGATTTTTTGACCAGAAAAAGAATGGAAAACAACGGTTCCCAAACCATAGCCAAGGCAAATCAAACCAATGAATAAGAAAGGTTGTATTACTGAGAATTTGATAAACATTCGAAATCGGATGATTCGTATTCTTGTGTTTGTGTTGTTTGGTGATCTTTCTATCAAGTTCAATTAGTTCAAAGAATTTTGGACGAGAAAAAGTATGGAAACCAACGGTTCCCAAACCATAGCCTAGGTAAATCAAACCAATCAATAAGAAAGGTTGTGTTATTGAGAATTTGAGAATCTTTCGGAATCGCATGATTCGTGTGCTTGTGTTGGTGTTGTTTGGTCATCTTTCTATCAAGTTCTATTAGTTCAAAGATTTTTGGACGAGAAAAAGAATGGAAACCAACACTTGCCAAACCATAGCCTAGGCAAATCAAACCAATCAATAAGAAAGGTTGTGTTATTGAGAATTTGAGAAACATTCGGAATCGCATGATTCGTATGCTTGTGTTGGTGTTGTTTGGTGATCTTTCTATGAAGTTCTATTAGTTCAAAGATTTATGGACTTGAAAAAGAATGGAAACCAACACTTGCCAAACCATAGCCTAGGCAAATCAAACCAATCAATAAGAAAGGTTGTATTATTGAGAATTTGAGATACATTCGAAATCGCATGATTCGTATGCTTGTGTTTGTGTTGTTCGGTGATCTTTCTATCATGTTCTATTAGTTCAAAGATTTATGGACTAGAAAAAGAATGGAAACCAACGGTTCCCAAACCATAGCCTAGGCAAATCAAACCAATCAATAAGAAAGGTTGTATTATTGAGAATTTGAGAAACATTCGGAATTGCATGATTCGTATGCTTGTGTTGGTGTTGTTTGGTGATCTTTCTATCAAGTTCTATTAGTTCAAAGATTTATGGACTAGAAAAAGAATGGAAACCAACACTTGCCAAACCATAGCCTAGGCAAATCAAACCATTCAATCAGAAAGGTTGTATTATTGAGAATTTGAGAAACATTCGGAATCGCATGATTCGTATGCTTGTGTTTGTGTTGTTTGGTGATCTTTCTATCAAGTTCTATTAGTTCAAAGATTTATGGACTAGAAAAAGAATGGAAACAAACACTTGCCAAACCATAGCCTAGGCAAATCAAACCTATCAATAAAAATGGTTGTACTATTGAGAATTTGAGAAACATTCGAAATCGCATGATTCGTATGCTTGTTTTTGTGTTGTTTGGTGATCTTTCTATCAAGTTCAATTAGTTCAAAGATTTTTGGACGAGAAAAAGAATGGAAACTAACGGTTCCCAAACCATAGCCTTGGCAAATCAAACCAATCAATAAGAATGGTTGTGTTATTGAGAATTTGAGAAACATTCGGAATCGCATGATTCGTATGCTTGTGTTGGTGTTGTTTGGCGATCTTTCTATCAAGTTCTATTTGTTCATAGATATTTTGACCAGAAAAAGAACGGAAAACAACGGTTCCCAAACCATAGCCAAGGCAAATCAAACCAATGAATAAGAAAGGTTGTATTACTGAGAATTTGAGAAACATTCGAAATCGCACGATTCGTATGTTTGTGTTTGTGTTGTTTGGTGATCTTTCTATCAAGTTAAATTAGTTCAAAGATTTTTGGACGAGAGAAAGAATGGAAACCAACGGTTCCCAAACCATAGCCTTGGCAAATCAAACCAATCAATAAGAAAGGTTGTGTTATTGATAATTAGAGAAACATTCGGAATCGCATGATTCGTATGCTTGTGTTGGTGTTGTTTGGTGATCTTTCAATCAAGTTCTATTTGTTCATAGATATTTTGACCAGAAAAGGAATGGAAAACAACGGTTCCCAAACCATAGCCAAGGCAAATCAAACCAATGAATAAGAACGGTTATATTACTGAGAATTGGAGAAACATTCGAAATCGCATGATTCGTATGCTTGTGTTTGTGTTGTTTGGTGATCTTTCTATCAAGTGCTATTAGTTCAAAGATTTTTTGACCAGAAAAAGAATGGAAAACAACGGTTCCCAAACCATAGCCAAGGCAAATCAAACCAATGAATAAGAAAGGTTGTATTACTGAGAATTTGATAAACATTCGAAATCGCATGATTCGTATGCTTGTGTTTGTGTTGTTTGGTGATCTTTCTATCAAGTTCAATTAGTTCAAAGAATTTTGGACGAGAAAAAGTATGGAAACCAACGGTTCTCAAACCATAGCCTAGGCAAATCAAACCAATCAATAAGAAAGGTTGTGTTATTGAGAATTTGAGAATCTTTCGGAATCGCATGATTCGTATGCTTGTGTTGGTGTTGTTTGGTGATCTTTCTATCAAGTTCTATTAGTTCAAAGATTTTTGGACGAGAAAAAGAATGGAAACCAACACTTGCCAAACCATAGCCTAGGCAAATCAAACCAATCAATAAGAAAGGTTGTATTATTGAGAATTTGAGAAACATTCGGAATCGCATGATTCGTATGCTTGTGTTGGTGTTGTTTGGTGATCTTTCTATCAAGTTCTATTAGTTCAAAGATTTATGGACTAGAAAAAGAATGGAAACCAACACTTGCCAAACCATAGCCTAGGCAAATCAAACCATTCAATCAGAAAGGTTGTATTATTGAGAATTTGAGAAACATTCGGAATCGCATGATTCGTATGCTTGTGTTTGTGTTGTTTGGTGATCTTTCTATCAAGTTCTATTAGTTCAAAGATTTATGGACTAGAAAAAGATTGGAAACAAACACTTGCCAAACCATAGCCTAGGCAAATCAAACCTATCAATAAGAATGGTTGTACTATTGAGAATTTGAGAAACATTCGAAATCGCATGATTCGTATGCTTGTGTTTGTGTTGTTTGGTGATCTTTCTATCAAGTTCAATTAGTTCAAAGATTTTTGGACGAGAAAAAGAATGGAAACCAACGGTTCCCAAACCATAGCCTTGGCAAATCAAACCAATCAATAAGAAAGGTTGTGTTATTGAGAATTTGAGAAACATTCGGAATCGCATGATTCGTATGCTTGTGTTGGTGTTGTTTGGCGATCTTTCTATCAAGTTCTATTTGTTCATAGATATTTTGACCAGAAAAAGAACGGAAAACAACGGTTCCCAAACCATAGCCAAGGCAAATCAAACCAATGAATAAGAAAGGTTGTATTACTTAGAATTTGAGAAACATTCGAAATCGCATGATTCGTATGCTTGTGTTTGTGTTGTTTGGTGATCTTTCTATCAAGTTCAATTAGTTCAAAGATTTTAGGACGAGAAAAAGAATGGAAACCTACGGTTCCCTAACCATAGCCTAGGCAAATCAAACCAATCAATAAGAAAGGTTGTGTTATTGAGAATTAGAGAAACATTCGGAATCGCATGATTCGTATGCTTGTGCTGGTGTTGTTTGGTGATCTTTCAATCAAGTGCTATTAGTTCAAAGATTTTTTGACCAGAAAAAAAATGGAAAACAACGGTTCCCAAACCATAGCCAAGGCAAATCAAACCAATGAATAAGAAAGGTTGTATTACTGAGAAATTGAGAAACATTCGGAATCGCATGATTCGTATGCTTGTGTTTGTGTTGATTGGTGATCTTTCTATCAAGTTCTATTAGTTCAAAGATTTATGGACTAGAAAAAGAATGGAAACCTACACTTGCCAAACCATAGCCTAGGCAAATCAAACCAATCAATAAGAAAGGTTGTGTTATTGAGAATTTGAGATACATTCGAAATCGCATGATTCGTATGCTTGTGTTTGTGTTGTTTGGTGATCTTTCTATCAAGTTCAATTAGTTCAAAGATTTTAGGACGAGAAAAAGAATGGAAACCTACGGTTCCCTAACCATAGCCTAGGCAAATCAAACCAATCAATAAGAAAGGTTGTGTTATTGAGAATTTGAGAAACATTCGGAATCGCATGATTCGTATGCTTGTGTTGGTGTTGTTTAGTGATCTTTCTATCAAGTTATATTAGTTCAAAGATTTATGGACTTGAAAAAGAATGGAAACCAACAGTTGCCAAACCATAGCCTAGGCAAATCAAACCAATCAATAAGAAAGGTTGTATTATTGAGAATTTGAGATACATTCGAAATCGCATGATTCGTATGCTTGTGTTTGTGTTGTTTGGTGATCTTTCTATCATGTTCTATTAGTTCAAAGATTTATGGACTAGAAAAAGAATGGAAACCAACGGTTCCCAAACCATAGCCTAGGCAAATCAAACCAATCAATAAGAAAGGTTGTATTACTGAGAATTTGAGAAACATTCGAAATCCCATGATTCGTATGCTTGTCTTTGTGTTGTTTGGTGATCTTTCTATCAAGTGCTATTAGTTCAAAGATTATTTGACTAGAAAAAGAATGGAAAACAACGGTTCCCAAACCATAGCCAAGGCAAATCAAACCAATGAATAAGAAAGGTTGTATTACTGAGAATTTGATAAACATTCGAAATCGCATGATTCGTATGCTTGTGTTTGTGTTGTTTGGTGATCTTTCTATCAAGTTCAATTAGTTCAAAGAATTTTGGACGAGAAAAAGTATGGAAACCAACGGTTCCCAAACCATAGCCTAGGCAAATCAAACCAATCAATAAGAAAGGTTGTGTTATTGAGAATTTGAGAATCTTTCGGAATCGCATGATTCGTGTGCTTGTGTTGGTGTTGTTTGGTGATCTTTCTATCAAGTTCTATTTGTTCAAAGATTTTTGGACGAGAAAAAGAATGGAAACCAACACTTGCCAAACCATAGCCTAGGCAAATCAAACCAATCAATAAGAAAGGTTGTATTATTGAGAATTTGAGAAACATTCGGAATCGCATGATTCGTATGCTTGTGTTGGTGTTGTTTGGTGATCTTTCTATCAAGTTCTATTAGTTTAAAGATTTATGGACTAGAAAAAGAATGGAAACCAACACTTGCCAAACCATAGCCTAGGCAAATCAAACCATTCAATCAGAAAGGTTGTATTATTGAGAATTTAAGAAACATTCGGAATCGCATGATTCGTATGCTTGTGTTTGTGTTGTTTGGTGATCTTTCTATCAAGTTCTATTAGTTCAAAGATTTATGGACTAGAAAAAGAATGGAAACAAACACTTGCCAAACCATAGCCTAGGCAAATCAAACCTATCAATAAGAATGGTTGTACTATTGAGAATTTGAGAAACATTCGAAATCGCATGATTCGTATGCTTGTGTTTGTGTTGTTTGGTGATCTTTCTATCAAGTTCAATTAGTTCAAAGATTTTTGGACGAGAAAAAGAATGGAAACCAACGGTTCCCAAACCATAGCCTTGGCAAATCAAACCAATCAATAAGAAAGGTTGTGTTATTGATAATTAGAGAAACATTCGGAATCGCATGATTCGTATGCTTGTGTTGGTGTTGTTTGGTGATCTTTCAATCAAGTTCTATTTGTTCATAGATATTTTGACCAGAAAAAGAATGGAAAACAACGGTTCCCAAACCATAGCCAAGGCAAATCAAACCAATGAATAAGAACGGTTGTATTACTGAGAATTTGAGAAACATTCGAAATCGCATGATTCGTATGCTTGTGTTTGTGTTGTTTGGTGATCTTTCTATCAAGTGCTATTAGTTCAAAGATTTTTTGACCAGAAAAAGAATGGAAAACAACGGTTCCCAAACCATAGCCAAGGCAAATCAAACCAATGAATAAGAAAGGTTGTATTACTGAGAATTTGATAAACATTCGAAATCGCATGATTCGTATGCTTGTGTTTGTGTTGTTTGGTGATCTTTCTATCAAGTTCAATTAGTTCAAAGAATTTTGGACGGGAAAAAGTATGGAAACCAACGGTTCCCAAACCATAGCCTAGGCAAATCAAACCAATCAATAAGAAAGGTTGTGTTATTGAGAATTTGAGAATCTTTCGGAATCGCATGATAAGTATGCTTGTGTTGGTGTTGTTTGGTGATCTTTCTATCAAGTTCTATTAGTTCAAAGATTTTTGGACGAGAAAAAGAATGGAAACCAACACTTGCCAAACCATAGCCTAGGCAAATCAAACCAATCAATAAGAAAGGTTGTATTATTGAGAATTTGAGAAACATTCGGAATCGCATGATTCGTATGCTTGTGTTGGTGTTGTTTGGTGATCTTTCTATCAAGTTCTATTAGTTCAAAGATTTATGGACTAGAAAAAGAATGGAAACCAACACTTGCAAAACCATAGCCTAGGCAAATCAAACCATTCAATCAGAAAGGTTGTATTATTGAGAATTTGAGAAACATTCGGAATCGCATGATTCGTATGCTTGTGTTTGTGTTGTTTGGTGATCTTTCTATCAAGTTCTATTAGTTCAAAGATTTATGGACTAGAAAAAGATTGGAAACAAACACTTGCCAAACCATAGCCTAGGCAAATCAAACCTATCAATAAGAATGGTTGTACTATTGAGAATTTGAGAAACATTCGAAATCGCATGATTCGTATGCTTGTGTTTGTGTTGTTTGGTGATCTTTCTATCAAGTTCAATTAGTTCAAAGATTTTTGGACGAGAAAAAGAATGGAAACCAACGGTTCCCAAACCATAGCCTTGGCAAATCAAACCAATCAATAAGAAAGGTTGTGTTATTGAGAATTTGAGAATCTTTCGGAATCGCATGATTCGTGTGCTTGTGTTGGTGTTGTTTGGTGATCTTTCTATCAAGTTCTATTAGTTCAAAGATTTTTGGACGAGAAAAAGAATGGAAACCAACACTTGCCAAACCATAGCCTAGGCAAATCAAACCAATCAATAAGAAAGGTTGTGTTATTGAGAATTAGAGAAACATTCGGAATCGCATGATTCGTATGCTTGTGCTGGTGTTGTTTGGTGATCTTTCAATCAAGTGCTATTAGTTCAAAGATTTTTTGACCAGAAAAAAAATGGAAAACAACGGTTCCCAAACCATAGCCAAGGCAAATCAAACCAATGAATAAGAAAGGTTGTATTACTGAGAATTTGAGAAACATTCGGAATCGCATGATTCGTATGCTTGTGTTTGTGTTGATTGGTGATCTTTCTATCAAGTTCTATTAGTTCAAAGATTTATGGACTAGAAAAAGAATGGAAACCTACACTTGCCAAACCATAGCCTAGGCAAATCAAACCAATCAATAAGAAAGGTTGTGTTATTGAGAATTTGAGATACATTCGAAATCGCATGATTCGTATGCTTGTGTTTGTGTTGTTTGGTGATCTTTCTATCAAGTTCAATTAGTTCAAAGATTTTAGGACGAGAAAAAGAATGGAAACCTACGGTTCCCTAACCATAGCCTAGGCAAATCAAACCAATCAATAAGAAAGGTTGTGTTATTGAGAATTTGAGAAACATTCGGAATCGCATGATTCGTATGCTTGTGTTGGTGTTGTTTGGTGATCTTTCTATCAAGTTATATTAGTTCAAAGATTTATGGACTTGAAAAAGAATGGAAACCAACAGTTGCCAAACCATAGCCTAGGCAAATCAAACCAATCAATAAGAAAGGTTGTATTATTGAGAATTTGAGATACATTCGAAATCGCATGATTCGTATGCTTGTGTTTGTGTTGTTTGGTGATCTTTCTATCATGTTCTATTAGTTCAAAGATTTATGGACTAGAAAAAGAATGGAAACCAACGGTTCCCAAACCATAGCCTAGGCAAATCAAACCAATCAATAAGAAAGGTTGTATTACTGAGAATTTGAGAAACATTCGAAATCCCATGATTCGTATGCTTGTCTTTGTGTTGTTTGGTGATCTTTCTATCAAGTGCTATTAGTTCAAAGATTTTTTGACCAGAAAAAGAATGGAAAACAACGGTTCCCAAACCATAGCCAAGGCAAATCAAACCAATGAATAAGAAAGGTTGTATTACTGAGAATTTGATAAACATTCGAAATCGCATGATTCGTATGCTTGTGTTTGTGTTGTTTGGTGATCTTTCTATCAAGTTCAATTAGTTCAAAGAATTTTGGACGAGAAAAAGTATGGAAACCAACGGTTCCCAAACCATAGCCTAGGCAAATCAAACCAATCAATAAGAAAGGTTGTGTTATTGAGAATTTGAGAATCTTTCGGAATCGCATGATTCGTGTGCTTGTGTTGGTGTTGTTTGGTGATCTTTCTATCAAGTTCTATTTGTTCAAAGATTTTTGGACGAGAAAAAGAATGGAAACCAACACTTGCCAAACCATAGCCTAGGCAAATCAAACCAATCAATAAGAAAGGTTGTATTATTGAGAATTTGAGAAACATTCGGAATCGCATGATTCATATGCTTGTGTTGGTGTTGTTTGGTGATCTTTCTATCAAGTTCTATTAGTTTAAAGATTTATGGACTAGAAAAAGAATGGAAACCAACACTTGCCAAACCATAGCCTAGGCAAATCAAACCATTCAATCAGAAAGGTTGTATTATTGAGAATTTAAGAAACATTCGGAATCGCATGATTCGTATGCTTGTGTTTGTGTTGTTTGGTGATCTTTCTATCAAGTTCTATTAGTTCAAAGATTTATGGACTAGAAAAAGAATGGAAACAAACACTTGCCAAACCATAGCCTAGGCAAATCAAACCTATCAATAAGAATGGTTGTACTATTGAGAATTTGAGAAACATTCGAAATCGCATGATTCGTATGCTTGTGTTTGTGTTGTTTGGTGATCTTTCTATCAAGTTCAATTAGTTCAAAGATTTTTGGACGAGAAAAAGAATGGAAACCAACGGTTCCCAAACCATAGCCTTGGCAAATCAAACCAATCAATAAGAAAGGTTGTGTTATTGATAATTAGAGAAACATTCGGAATCGCATGATTCGTATGCTTGTGTTGGTGTTGTTTGGTGATCTTTCAATCAAGTTCTATTTGTTCATAGATATTTTGACCAGAAAAAGAATGGAAAACAACGGTTCCCAAACCATAGCCAAGGCAAATCAAACCAATGAATAAGAACGGTTGTATTACTGAGAATTTGAGAAACATTCGAAATCGCATGATTCGTATGCTTGTGTTTGTGTTGTTTGGTGATCTTTCTATCAAGTGCTATTAGTTCAACGATTTTTTGACCAGAAAAAGAATGGAAAACAACGGTTCCCAAACCATAGCCAAGGCAAATCAAACCAATGAATAAGAAAGGTTGTATTACTGAGAATTTGATAAACATTCGAAATCGCATGATTCGTATGCTTGTGTTTGTGTTGTTTGGTGATCTTTCTATCAAGTTCAATTAGTTCAAAGAATTTTGGACGAGAAAAAGTATGGAAACCAACGGTTCCCAAACCATAGCCTAGGCAAATCAAACCAATCAATAAGAAAGGTTGTATTATTGAGAATTTGAGATACATTCGAAATCGCATGATTCGTATGCTTGTGTTTGTGTTGTTTGGTGATCTTTCTATCATGTTCTATTAGTTCAAAGATTTATGGACTAGAAAAAGAATGGAAACCAACGGTTCCCAAACCATAGCCTAGGCAAATCAAACCAATCAATAAGAAAGGTTGTATTACTGAGAATTTGAGAAACATTCGAAATCCCATGATTCGTATGCTTGTCTTTGTGTTGTTTGGTGATCTTTCTATCAAGTGCTATTAGTTCAAAGATTATTTGACCAGAAAAAGAATGGAAAACAACGGTTCCCAAACCATAGCCAAGGCAAATCAAACCAATGAATAAGAAAGGTTGTATTACTGAGAATTTGATAAACATTCGAAATCGCATGATTCGTATGCTTGTGTTTGTGTTGTTTGGTGATCTTTCTATCAAGTTCAATTAGTTCAAAGAATTTTGGACGAGAAAAAGTATGGAAACCAACGGTTCCCAAACCATAGCCTAGGCAAATCAAACCAATCAATAAGAAAGGTTGTGTTATTGAGAATTTGAGAATCTTTCGGAATCGCATGATTCGTGTGCTTGTGTTGGTGTTGTTTGGTGATCTTTCTATCAAGTTCTATTTGTTCAAAGATTTTTGGACGAGAAAAAGAATGGAAACCAACACTTGCCAAACCATAGCCTAGGCAAATCAAACCAATCAATAAGAAAGGTTGTATTATTGAGAATTTGAGAAACATTCGGAATCGCATGATTCGTATGCTTGTGTTGGTGTTGTTTGGTGATCTTTCTATCAAGTTCTATTAGTTTAAAGATTTATGGACTAGAAAAAGAATGGAAACCAACACTTGCCAAACCATAGCCTAGGCAAATCAAACCATTCAATCAGAAAGGTTGTATTATTGAGAATTTAAGAAACATTCGGAATCGCATGATTCGTATGCTTGTGTTTGTGTTGTTTGGTGATCTTTCTATCAAGTTCTATTAGTTCAAAGATTTATGGACTAGAAAAAGAATGGAAACAAACACTTGCCAAACCATAGCCTAGGCAAATCAAACCTATCAATAAGAATGGTTGTACTATTGAGAATTTGAGAAACATTCGAAATCGCATGATTCGTATGCTTGTGTTTGTGTTGTTTGGTGATCTTTCTATCAAGTTCAATTAGTTCAAAGATTTTTGGACGAGAAAAAGAATGGAAACCAACGGTTCCCAAACCATAGCCTTGGCAAATCAAACCAATCAATAAGAAAGGTTGTGTTATTGATAATTAGAGAAACATTCGGAATCGCATGATTCGTATGCTTGTGTTGGTGTTGTTTGGTGATCTTTCAATCAAGTTCTATTTGTTCATAGATATTTTGACCAGAAAAAGAATGGAAAACAACGGTTCCCAAACCATAGCCAAGGCAAATCAAACCAATGAATAAGAACGGTTGTATTACTGAGAATTTGAGAAACATTCGAAATCGCATGATTCGTATGCTTGTGTTTGTGTTGTTTGGTGATCTTTCTATCAAGTGCTATTAGTTCAAAGATTTTTTGACCAGAAAAAGAATGGAAAACAACGGTTCCCAAACCATAGCCAAGGCAAATCAAACCAATGAATAAGAAAGGTTGTATTACTGAGAATTTGATAAACATTCGAAATCGCATGATTCGTATGCTTGTGTTTGTGTTGTTTGGTGATCTTTCTATCAAGTTCAATTAGTTCAAAGAATTTTGGACGGGAAAAAGTATGGAAACCAACGGTTCCCAAACCATAGCCTAGGCAAATCAAACCAATCAATAAGAAAGGTTGTGTTATTGAGAATTTGAGAATCTTTCGGAATCGCATGATAAGTATGCTTGTGTTGGTGTTGTTTGGTGATCTTTCTATCAAGTTCTATTAGTTCAAAGATTTTTGGACGAGAAAAAGAATGGAAACCAACACTTGCCAAACCATAGCCTAGGCAAATCAAACCAATCAATAAGAAAGGTTGTATTATTGAGAATTTGAGAAACATTCGGAATCGCATGATTCGTATGCTTGTGTTGGTGTTGTTTGGTGATCTTTCTATCAAGTTCTATTAGTTCAAAGATTTATGGACTAGAAAAAGAATGGAAACCAACACTTGCAAAACCATAGCCTAGGCAAATCAAACCATTCAATCAGAAAGGTTGTATTATTGAGAATTTGAGAAACATTCGGAATCGCATGATTCGTATGCTTGTGTTTGTGTTGTTTGGTGATCTTTCTATCAAGTTCTATTAGTTCAAAGATTTATGGACTAGAAAAAGATTGGAAACAAACACTTGCCAAACCATAGCCTAGGCAAATCAAACCTATCAATAAGAATGGTTGTACTATTGAGAATTTGAGAAACATTCGAAATCGCATGATTCGTATGCTTGTGTTTGTGTTGTTTGGTGATCTTTCTATCAAGTTCAATTAGTTCAAAGATTTTTGGACGAGAAAAAGAATGGAAACCAACGGTTCCCAAACCATAGCCTTGGCAAATCAAACCAATCAATAAGAAAGGTTGTGTTATTGAGAATTTGAGAATCTTTCGGAATCGCATGATTCGTGTGCTTGTGTTGGTGTTGTTTGGTGATCTTTCTATCAAGTTCTATTAGTTCAAAGATTTTTGGACGAGAAAAAGAATGGAAACCAACACTTGCCAAACCATAGCCTAGGCAAATCAAACCAATCAATAAGAAAGGTTGTGTTATTGAGAATTAGAGAAACATTCGGAATCGCATGATTCGTATGCTTGTGCTGGTGTTGTTTGGTGATCTTTCAATCAAGTGCTATTAGTTCAAAGATTTTTTGACCAGAAAAAAAATGGAAAACAACGGTTCCCAAACCATAGCCAAGGCAAATCAAACCAATGAATAAGAAAGGTTGTATTACTGAGAATTTGAGAAACATTCGGAATCGCATGATTCGTATGCTTGTGTTTGTGTTGATTGGTGATCTTTCTATCAAGTTCTATTAGTTCAAAGATTTATGGACTAGAAAAAGAATGGAAACCTACACTTGCCAAACCATAGCCTAGGCAAATCAAACCAATCAATAAGAAAGGTTGTGTTATTGAGAATTTGAGATACATTCGAAATCGCATGATTCGTATGCTTGTGTTTGTGTTGTTTGGTGATCTTTCTATCAAGTTCAATTAGTTCAAAGATTTTAGGACGAGAAAAAGAATGGAAACCTACGGTTCCCTAACCATAGCCTAGGCAAATCAAACCAATCAATAAGAAAGGTTGTGTTATTGAGAATTTGAGAAACATTCGGAATCGCATGATTCGTATGCTTGTGTTGGTGTTGTTTGGTGATCTTTCTATCAAGTTATATTAGTTCAAAGATTTATGGACTTGAAAAAGAATGGAAACCAACAGTTGCCAAACCATAGCCTAGGCAAATCAAACCAATCAATAAGAAAGGTTGTATTATTGAGAATTTGAGATACATTCGAAATCGCATGATTCGTATGCTTGTGTTTGTGTTGTTTGGTGATCTTTCTATCATGTTCTATTAGTTCAAAGATTTATGGACTAGAAAAAGAATGGAAACCAACGGTTCCCAAACCATAGCCTAGGCAAATCAAACCAATCAATAAGAAAGGTTGTATTACTGAGAATTTGAGAAACATTCGAAATCCCATGATTCGTATGCTTGTCTTTGTGTTGTTTGGTGATCTTTCTATCAAGTGCTATTAGTTCAAAGATTTTTTGACCAGAAAAAGAATGGAAAACAACGGTTCCCAAACCATAGCCAAGGCAAATCAAACCAATGAATAAGAAAGGTTGTATTACTGAGAATTTGATAAACATTCGAAATCGCATGATTCGTATGCTTGTGTTTGTGTTGTTTGGTGATCTTTCTATCAAGTTCAATTAGTTCAAAGAATTTTGGACGAGAAAAAGTATGGAAACCAACGGTTCCCAAACCATAGCCTAGGCAAATCAAACCAATCAATAAGAAAGGTTGTGTTATTGAGAATTTGAGAATCTTTCGGAATCGCATGATTCGTGTGCTTGTGTTGGTGTTGTTTGGTGATCTTTCTATCAAGTTCTATTTGTTCAAAGATTTTTGGACGAGAAAAAGAATGGAAACCAACACTTGCCAAACCATAGCCTAGGCAAATCAAACCAATCAATAAGAAAGGTTGTATTATTGAGAATTTGAGAAACATTCGGAATCGCATGATTCATATGCTTGTGTTGGTGTTGTTTGGTGATCTTTCTATCAAGTTCTATTAGTTTAAAGATTTATGGACTAGAAAAAGAATGGAAACCAACACTTGCCAAACCATAGCCTAGGCAAATCAAACCATTCAATCAGAAAGGTTGTATTATTGAGAATTTAAGAAACATTCGGAATCGCATGATTCGTATGCTTGTGTTTGTGTTGTTTGGTGATCTTTCTATCAAGTTCTATTAGTTCAAAGATTTATGGACTAGAAAAAGAATGGAAACAAACACTTGCCAAACCATAGCCTAGGCAAATCAAACCTATCAATAAGAATGGTTGTACTATTGAGAATTTGAGAAACATTCGAAATCGCATGATTCGTATGCTTGTGTTTGTGTTGTTTGGTGATCTTTCTATCAAGTTCAATTAGTTCAAAGATTTTTGGACGAGAAAAAGAATGGAAACCAACGGTTCCCAAACCATAGCCTTGGCAAATCAAACCAATCAATAAGAAAGGTTGTGTTATTGATAATTAGAGAAACATTCGGAATCGCATGATTCGTATGCTTGTGTTGGTGTTGTTTGGTGATCTTTCAATCAAGTTCTATTTGTTCATAGATATTTTGACCAGAAAAAGAATGGAAAACAACGGTTCCCAAACCATAGCCAAGGCAAATCAAACCAATGAATAAGAACGGTTGTATTACTGAGAATTTGAGAAACATTCGAAATCGCATGATTCGTATGCTTGTGTTTGTGTTGTTTGGTGATCTTTCTATCAAGTGCTATTAGTTCAACGATTTTTTGACCAGAAAAAGAATGGAAAACAACGGTTCCCAAACCATAGCCAAGGCAAATCAAACCAATGAATAAGAAAGGTTGTATTACTGAGAATTTGATAAACATTCGAAATCGCATGATTCGTATGCTTGTGTTTGTGTTGTTTGGTGATCTTTCTATCAAGTTCAATTAGTTCAAAGAATTTTGGACGAGAAAAAGTATGGAAACCAACGGTTCCCAAACCATAGCCTAGGCAAATCAAACCAATCAATAAGAAATGTTGTGTTATTGAGAATTTGAGAATCTTTCGGAATCGCATGATAAGTATGCTTGTGTTGGAGTTGTTTGGTGATCTTTCTATCAAGTTCTATTAGTTCAAAGATTTTTGGACGAGAAAAAGAATGGAAACCAACACTTGCCAAACCATAGCCTAGGCAAATCAAACCAATCAATAAGAAAGGTTGTATTATTGAGAATTTGAGAAACATTCGGAATCGCATGATTCGTATGCTTGTGTTGGTGTTGTTTGGTGATCTTTCTATCAAGTTCTATTAGTTCAAAGATTTATGGACTAGAAAAAGAATGGAAACCAACACTTGCCAAACCATAGCCTAGGCAAATCAAACCATTCAATCAGAAAGGTTGTATTATTGAGAATTTGAGAAACATTCGGAATCGCATGATTCGTATGCTTGTGTTTGTGTTGTTTGGTGATCTTTCTATCAAGTTCTATTAGTTCAAAGATTTATGGACTAGAAAAAGATTGGAAACAAACACTTGCCAAACCATAGCCTAGGCAAATCAAACCTATCAATAAGAATGGTTGTACTATTGAGAATTTGAGAAACATTCGAAATCGCATGATTCGTATGCTTGTGTTTGTGTTGTTTGGTGATCTTTCTATCAAGTTCAATTAGTTCAAAGATTTTTGGACGAGAAAAAGAATGGAAACCAACGGTTCCCAAACCATAGCCTTGGCAAATCAAACCAATCAATAAGAAAGGTTGTGTTATTGAGAATTTGAGAATCTTTCGGAATCGCATGATTCGTGTGCTTGTGTTGGTGTTGTTTGGTGATCTTTCTATCAAGTTCTATTAGTTCAAAGATTTTTGGACGAGAAAAAGAATGGAAACCAACACTTGCCAAACCATAGCCTAGGCAAATCAAACCAATCAATAAGAAAGGTTGTGTTATTGAGAATTAGAGAAACATTCGGAATCGCATGATTCGTATGCTTGTGCTGGTGTTGTTTGGTGATCTTTCAATCAAGTGCTATTAGTTCAAAGATTTTTTGACCAGAAAAAAAATGGAAAACAACGGTTCCCAAACCATAGCCAAGGCAAATCAAACCAATGAATAAGAAAGGTTGTATTACTGAGAATTTGAGAAACATTCGGAATCGCATGATTCGTATGCTTGTGTTTGTGTTGATTGGTGATCTTTCTATCAAGTTCTATTAGTTCAAAGATTTATGGACTAGAAAAAGAATGGAAACCTACACTTGCCAAACCATAGCCTAGGCAAATCAAACCAATCAATACGAAAGGTTGTGTTATTGAGAATTTGAGATACATTCGAAATCGCATGATTCGTATGCTTGTGTTTGTGTTGTTTGGTGATCTTTCTATCAAGTTCAATTAGTTCAAAGATTTTAGGACGAGAAAAAGAATGGAAACCTACGGTTCCCTAACCATAGCCTAGGCAAATCAAACCAATCAATAAGAAAGGTTGTGTTATTGAGAATTTGAGAAACATTCGGAATCGCATGATTCGTATGCTTGTGTTGGTGTTGTTTGGTGATCTTTCTATCAAGTTATATTAGTTCAAAGATTTATGGACTTGAAAAAGAATGGAAACCAACAGTTGCCAAACCATAGCCTAGGCAAATCAAACCAATCAATAAGAAAGGTTGTATTATTGAGAATTTGAGATACATTCGAAATCGCATGATTCGTATGCTTGTGTTTGTGTTGTTTGGTGATCTTTCTATCATGTTCTATTAGTTCAAAGATTTATGGACTAGAAAAAGAATGGAAACCAACGGTTCCCAAACCATAGCCTAGGCAAATCAAACCAATCAATAAGAAAGGTTGTATTACTGAGAATTTGAGAAACATTCGAAATCCCATGATTCGTATGCTTGTCTTTGTGTTGTTTGGTGATCTTTCTATCAAGTGCTATTAGTTCAAAGATTTTTTGACCAGAAAAAGAATGGAAAACAACGGTTCCCAAACCATAGCCAAGGCAAATCAAACCAATGAATAAGAAAGGTTGTATTACTGAGAATTTGATAAACATTCGAAATCGCATGATTCGTATGCTTGTGTTTGTGTTGTTTGGTGATCTTTCTATCAAGTTCAATTAGTTCAAAGAATTTTGGACGAGAAAAAGTATGGAAACCAACGGTTCCCAAACCATAGCCTAGGTAAATCAAACCAATCAATAAGAAAGGTTGTGTTATTGAGAATTTGAGAATCTTTCGGAATCGCATGATTCGTGTGCTTGTGTTGGTGTTGTTTGGTGATCTTTCTATCAAGTTCTATTTGTTCAAAGATTTTTGGACGAGAAAAAGAATGGAAACCAACACTTGCCAAACCATAGCCTAGGCAAATCAAACCAATCAATAAGAAAGGTTGTGTTATTGAGAATTTGAGAAACATTCGGAATCGCATCATTCGTATGCTTTTGTTGGTGTTGTTTGGTGATCTTTCTATCAAGTTCTATTAGTTTAAAGATTTATGGACTAGAAAAAGAATGGAAACCAACACTTGCCAAACCATAGCCTAGGCAAATCAAACCATTCAATCAGAAACGTTGTATTATTGTGAATTTAAGAAACATTCGGAATCGCATGATTCGTATGCTTGTGTTTGTGTTGTTTGGTGATCTTTCTATCAAGTTCTATTAGTTCAAAGATTTATGGACTAGAAAAAGAATGGAAACAAACACTTGCCAAACCATAGCCTAGGCAAATCAAACCTATCAATAAGAATGGTTGTACTATTGAGAATTTGAGAAACATTCGAAATCGCATGATTCGTATGCTTGTGTTTGTGTTGTTTGGTGATCTTTCTATCAAGTTCAATTAGTTCAAAGATTTTTGGACGAGAAAAAGAATGGAAACCAACGGTTCCCAAACCATAGCCTTGGCAAATCAAACCAATCAATAAGAAAGGTTGTGTTATTGAGAATTTGAGAAACATTCGGAATCGCATGATTCGTATGCTTGTGTTTGTGTTGTTTGGCGATCTTTCTATCAAGTTCTATTTGTTCATAGATATTTTGACCAGAAAAAGAACGGAAAACAACGGTTCCCAAACCATAGCCAAGGCAAATCAAACCAATGAATAAGAAAGGTTGTATTACTGAGAATTTGAGAAACATTCGAAATCGCATGATTCGTATGCTTGTGTTTGTGTTGTTTGGTGATCTTTCTATCAAGTGCTATTAGTTCAAAGATTTTTTGACCAGAAAAAGAATGGAAAACAACGGTTCCCAAACCATAGCCAAGGCAAATCAAACCAATGAATAAGAAAGGTTGTATTACTGAGAATTTGATAAACATTCGAAATCGAATGATTCGTATGCTTGTGTTTGTGTTGTTTGGTGATCTTTCTATCAAGTTCTATTAGTTCAAAGATTTATGGACTAGAAAAAGAATGGAAACAAACACTTGCCAAACCATAGCCTAGGCAAATCAAACCTATCAATAAGAATGGTTGTACTATTGAGAATTTGAGAAACATTCGAAATCGCATGATTCGTATGCTTGTGTTTGTGTTGTTTGGTGATCTTTCTATCAAGTTCAATTAGTTCAAAGATTTTTGGACGAGAAAAAGAATGGAAACCAACGGTTCCCAAACCATAGCCTTGGCAAATCAAACCAATCAATAAGAAAGGTTGTGTTATTGAGAATTTGAGAAACATTCGGAATCGCATGATTCGTATGCTTGTGTTGGTGTTGTTTGGCGATCTTTCTATCAAGTTCTATTTGTTCATAGATATTTTGACCAGAAAAAGAACGGAAAACAACGGTTCCCAAACCATAGCCAAGGCAAATCCAACCAATGAATAAGAAAGGTTGTATTACTGAGAATTTGAGAAACATTCGAATCGCATGATTCGTATGCTTGTGTTTGTGTTGTTTGGTGATCTTTCTATCAAGTTCAATTAGTTCAAAGATTTTTGGACGAGAGAAAGAATGGAAACCAACGGTTCCCAAACCATAGCCTTGGCAAATCAAACCAATCAATAAGAAAGGTTGTGTTATTGAGAATTAGAGAAACATTCGGAATCGCATGATTCGTATGCTTGTGTTGGTGTTGTTTGGTGATCTTTCAATCAAGTTCTATTTGTTCATAGATATTTTGACCAGAAAAAGAATGGAAAACAACGGTTCCCAAACCATAGCCAAGGCAAATCCAACCAATGAATAAGAAAGGTTGTATTACTGAGAATTTGAGAAACATTCGAAATCGCATGATTCGTATGCTTGTGTTTGTGTTGTTTGGTGATCTTTCTATCAAGTTCAATTAGTTCAAAGATTTTTGGACGAGAGAAAGAATGGAAACCAGCGGTTCCCAAACCATAGCCTTGGCAAATCAAACCAATCAATAAGAAAGGTTGTGTTATTGAGAATTAGAGAAACATTCGGAATCGCATGATTCGTATGCTTGTGTTGGTGTTGTTTGGTGATCTTTCAATCAAGTTCTATTTGTTCATAGATATTTTGACCAGAAAAAGAATGGAAAACAACGGTTCCCAAACCATAGCCAAGGCAAATCAAACCAATGAATAAAAAAGGTTGTATTACTGAGAATTTGAGAAACATTCGAAATCGCATGATTCGTATGCTTGTGTTTGTGTTGTTTGGTGATCTTTCTATCAAGTGCTATTAGTTGAAAGATTTTTTGACCAGAAAAAGAATGGAAAACAACGGTTCCCAAACAATAGCCAAGGCAAATCAAACCAATGAATAAGAAAGGTTGTATTACTGAGAATTTGATAAACATTCGAAATCGAATGATTCGTATGCTTGTGTTTGTGTTGTTTGGTGATCTTTCTATCAAGTTCTATTATTTCAAAGATTTATGGACTAGAAAAAGAATGGAAATAAACACTTGCCAAACCATAGCCTAGGCAAATCAAACCTATCAATAAGAATGGTTGTACTATTGAGAATTTGAGAAACATTCGAAATCGCATGATTCGTATGCTTGTGTTTGTGTTGTTTGGTGATCTTTCTATCAAGTTCAATTAGTTCAAAGATTTTTGGACGAGAAAAAGAATGGAAACCAACGGTTCCCAAACCATAGCCTTGGCAAATCAAACCAATCAATAAGAAAGGTTGTGTTATTGAGAATTTGAGAAACATTCGGAATCGCATGATTCGTATGCTTGTGTTGGTGTTGTTTGGCGATCTTTCTATCAAGTTCTATTTGTTCATAGATATTTTGACCAGAAAAAGAACGGAAAACAACGGTTCCCAAACCATAGCCAAGGCAAATCCAACCAATGAATAAGAAAGGTTGTATTACTGAGTATTTGAGAAACATTCGAATCGCATGATTCGTATGCTTGTGTTTGTGTTGTTTGGTGATCTTTCTATCAAGTTCAATTAGTTCAAAGATTTTTGGACGAGAGAAAGAATGGAAACCAACGGTTCCCAAACCATAGCCTTGGCAAATCAAACCAATCAATAAGAAAGGTTGTGTTATTGAGAATTAGAGAAACATTCGGAATCGCATGATTCGTATGCTTGTGTCGGTGTTGTTTGGTGATCTTTCAATCAAGTTCTATTTGTTCATAGATATTTTGACCAGAAAAAGAATGGAAAACAACGGTTCCCAAACCATAGCCAAGGCAAATCAAACCAATGAATAAGAAAGGTTGTATTACTGAGAATTTGAGAAACATTCGAAATCGCATGATTCGTATGCTTTTGTTTGTGTTGTTTGGTGATCTTTCTATCAAGTGCTATTAGTTCAAAGATTTTTTGACCAGAAAAAGAATGGAAAACAACGGTTCCCAAACCATAGCCAAGGCAAATCAAACCAATGAATAAGAAAGGTTGTATTATTGAGAATTTGATAAACATTCGAAATCGCATGATTCGTATGCTTGTGTTTGTGTTGATTGGTGATCTTTCTATCAAGTTCTATTAGTTCAAAGATTTATGGACTAGAAAAAGAATGGAAACCTACACTTGCCAAACCATAGCCTAGGCAAATCAAACCAATCAATAAGAAAGGTTGTGTTATTGCGAATTTGAGATACATTCGAAATCGCATGATTCGTATGCTTGTGTTTGTGTTGTTTGGTGATCTTTCTATCAAGTTCAATTAGTTCAAAGATTTTTGGACGAGAAAAAGAACGGAAACCTACGGTTCCCTAACCATAGCCTAGGCAAATCAAACCAATCAATAAGAAAGGTTGTGTTATTGAGAATTTGAGAAACATTCGGAATCGCATGATTCGTATGCTTGTGTTGGTGTTGTTTGGTGATCTTTCTATCAAGTTTTATTAGTTCAAAGATTTATGGACTTGAAAACGAATGGAAACCAACACTTGCCAAACCATAGGCTAGGCAAATCAAACCAATCAATAAGAAAGGTTGTATTATTGAGAATTTGAGATACATTCGAAATCGCATGATTCGTATGCTTGTGTTTGTGTTGTTTGGTGATCTTTCTATCAAGTTCAATTAGTTCAAAGAATTTTGGACGAGAAAAAGTATGGAAACCAACGGTTCCCAAACCATAGCCTAGGCAAATCAAACCAATCAATAAGAAAGGTTGTGTTATTGAGAATTTGAGAATCTTTCGGAATCGCATGATTCGTGTGCTTGTGTTGGTGTTGTTTGGTGATCTTTCTATCAAGTTCTATTTGTTCAAAGATTTTTGGACGAGAAAAAGAATGGAAACCAACACTTGCCAAACCATAGCCTAGGCAAATCAAACCAATCAATAAGAAAGGTTGTATTATTGAGAATTTGAGAAACATTCGGAATCGCATGATTCGTATGCTTGTGTTGGTGTTGTTTGGTGATCTTTCTATCAAGTTCTATTAGTTTAAAGATTTATGGACTAGAAAAAGAATGGAAACCAACACTTGCCAAACCATAGCCTAGGCAAATCAAACCATTCAATCAGAAAGGTTGTATTATTGAGAATTTAAGAAACATTCGGAATCGCATGATTCGTATGCTTGTGTTTGTGTTGTTTGGTGATCTTTCTATCAAGTTCTATTAGTTCAAAGATTTATGGACTAGAAAAAGAATGGAAACAAACACTTGCCAAACCATAGCCTAGGCAAATCAAACCTATCAATAAGAATGGTTGTACTATTGAGAATTTGAGAAACATTCGAAATCGCATGATTCGTATGCTTGTGTTTGTGTTGTTTGGTGATCTTTCTATCAAGTTCAATTAGTTCAAAGATTTTTGGACGAGAAAAAGAATGGAAACCAACGGTTCCCAAACCATAGCCTTGGCAAATCAAACCAATCAATAAGAAAGGTTGTGTTATTGAGAATTTGAGAAACATTCGGAATCGCATGATTCGTATGCTTGTGTTTGTGTTGTTTGGCGATCTTTCTATCAAGTTCTATTTGTTCATAGATATTTTGACCAGAAAAAGAACGGAAAACAACGGTTCCCAAACCATAGCCAAGGCAAATCAAACCAATGAATAAGAAAGGTTGTATTACTGAGAATTTGAGAAACATTCGAAATCGCATGATTCGTATGCTTGTGTTTGTGTTGTTTGGTGATCTTTCTATCAAGTTCAATTAGTTCAAAGATTTTTGGACGAGAGAAAGAATGGAAACCAACGGTTCCCAAACCATAGCCTTGGCAAATCAAACCAATCAATAAGAAAGGTTGTGTTATTGAGAATTAGAGAAACATTCGGAATCGCATGATTCGTATGCTTGTGTCGGTGTTGTTTGGTGATCTTTCAATCAAGTTCTATTTGTTCATAGATATTTTGACCAGAAAAAGAATGGAAAACAACGGTTCCCAAACCATAGCCAAGGCAAATCAAACCAATGAATAAGAAAGGTTGTATTACTGAGAATTTGAGAAACATTCGAAATCGCATGATTCGTATGCTTTTGTTTGTGTTGTTTGGTGATCTTTCTATCAAGTGCTATTAGTTCAAAGATTTTTTGACCAGAAAAAGAATGGAAAACAACGGTTCCCAAACCATAGCCAAGGCAAATCAAACCAATGAATAAGAAAGGTTGTATTACTGAGAATTTGATAAACATTCGAAATCGCATGATTCGTATGCTTGTGTTTGTGTTGATTGGTGATCTTTCTATCAAGTTCTATTAGTTCAAAGATTTATGGACTAGAAAAAGAATGGAAACCTACACTTGCCAAACCATAGCCTAGGCAAATCAAACCAATCAATAAGAAAGGTTGTGTTATTGCGAATTTGAGATACATTCGAAATCGCATGATTCGTATGCTTGTGTTTGTGTTGTTTGGTGATCTTTCTATCAAGTTCAATTAGTTCAAAGATTTTTGGACGAGAAAAAGAACGGAAACCTACGGTTCCCTAACCATAGCCTAGGCAAATCAAACCAATCAATAAGAAAGGTTGTGTTATTGAGAATTTGAGAAACATTCGGAATCGCATGATTCGTATGCTTGTGTTGGTGTTGTTTGGTGATCTTTCTATCAAGTTTTATTAGTTCAAAGATTTATGGACTTGAAAACGAATGGAAACCAACACTTGCCAAACCATAGGCTAGGCAAATCAAACCAATCAATAAGAAAGGTTGTATTATTGAGAATTTGAGATACATTCGAAATCGCATGATTCGTATGCTTGTGTTTGTGTTGTTTGGTGATCTTTCTATCAAGTTCAATTAGTTCAAAGAATTTTGGACGAGAAAAAGTATGGAAACCAACGGTTCCCAAACCATAGCCTAGGCAAATCAAACCAATCAATAAGAAAGGTTGTGTTATTGAGAATTTGAGAATCTTTCGGAATCGCATGATTCGTGTGCTTGTGTTGGTGTTGTTTGGTGATCTTTCTATCAAGTTCTATTTGTTCAAAGATTTTTGGACGAGAAAAAGAATGGAAACCAACACTTGCCAAACCATAGCCTAGGCAAATCAAACCAATCAATAAGAAAGGTTGTATTATTGAGAATTTGAGAAACATTCGGAATCGCATGATTCGTATGCTTGTGTTGGTGTTGTTTGGTGATCTTTCTATCAAGTTCTATTAGTTTAAAGATTTATGGACTAGAAAAAGAATGGAAACCAACACTTGCCAAACCATAGCCTAGGCAAATCAAACCATTCAATCAGAAAGGTTGTATTATTGAGAATTTAAGAAACATTCGGAATCGCATGATTCGTATGCTTGTGTTTGTGTTGTTTGGTGATCTTTCTATCAAGTTCTATTAGTTCAAAGATTTATGGACTAGAAAAAGAATGGAAACAAACACTTGCCAAACCATAGCCTAGGCAAATCAAACCTATCAATAAGAATGGTTGTACTATTGAGAATTTGAGAAACATTCGAAATCGCATGATTCGTATGCTTGTGTTTGTGTTGTTTGGTGATCTTTCTATCAAGTTCAATTAGTTCAAAGATTTTTGGACGAGAAAAAGAATGGAAACCAACGGTTCCCAAACCATAGCCTTGGCAAATCAAACCAATCAATAAGAAAGGTTGTGTTATTGAGAATTTGAGAAACATTCGGAATCGCATGATTCGTATGCTTGTGTTTGTGTTGTTTGGCGATCTTTCTATCAAGTTCTATTTGTTCATAGATATTTTGACCAGAAAAAGAACGGAAAACAACGGTTCCCAAACCATAGCCAAGGCAAATCAAACCAATGAATAAGAAAGGTTGTATTACTGAGAATTTGAGAAACATTCGAAATCGCATGATTCGTATGCTTGTGTTTGTGTTGTTTGGTGATCTTTCTATCAAGTTCAATTAGTTCAAAGATTTTTGGACGAGAGAAAGAATGGAAACCAACGGTTCCCAAACCATAGCCTTGGCAAATCAAACCAATCAATAAGAAAGGTTGTGTTATTGAGAATTAGAGAAACATTCGGAATCGCATGATTCGTATGCTTGTGTTGGTGTTGTTTGGTGATCTTTCAATCAAGTTCTATTTGTTCATAGATATTTTGACCAGAAAAAGAATGGAAAACAACGGTTCCCAAACCATAGCCAAGGCAAATCAAACCAATGAATAAAAAAGGTTGTATTACTGAGAATTTGAGAAACATTCGAAATCGCATGATTCGTATGCTTGTGTTTGTGTTGTTTGGTGATCTTTCTATCAAGTGCTATTAGTTCAAAGATTTTTTGACCAGAAAAAGAATGGAAAACAACGGTTCCCAAACCATAGCCAAGGCAAATCAAACCAATGAATAAGAAAGGTTGTATTACTGAGAATTTGATAAACATTCGAAATCGAATGATTCGTATGCTTGTGTTTGTGTTGTTTGGTGATCTTTCTATCAAGTTCTATTAGTTCAAAGATTTATGGACTAGAAAAAGATTGGAAACAAACACTTGCCAAACCAGAGCCTAGGCAAATCAAACCTATCAATAAGAATGGTTGTACTATTGAGAATTTTAGAAACATTCGAAATCGCATGATTCGTATGCTTGTGTTTGTGTTGTTTGGTTATCTTTCTATCAAGTTCAATTAGTTCAAAGATTTTTGGACGAGAAAAAGAATGGAAACCAACGGTTCCCAAACCATAGCCTTGGCAAATCAAACCAATCAATAAGAAAGGTTGTGTTATTGAGAATTTGAGAAACATTCGGAATCGCATGATTCGTATGCTTGTGTTGGTGTTGTTTGGGGATCTTTCTATCAAGTTCTATTTGTTCATAGATATTTTGACCAGAAAAAGAACGGAAAACAACGGTTCCCAAACCATAGCCAAGGCAAATCCAACCAATGAATAAGAAAGGTTGTATTACTGAGAATTTGAGAAACATTCGAATCGCATGATTCGTATGCTTGTGTTTGTGTTGTTTGGTGATCTTTCTATCAAGTTCAATTAGTTCAAAGATTTTTGGACGAGAGAAAGAATGGAAACCAACGGTTCCCAAACCATAGCCTTGGCAAATCAAACCAATCAATAAGAAAGGTTGTGTTATTGAGAATTAGAGAAACATTCGGAATCGCATGATTCGTATGCTTGTGTCGGTGTTGTTTGGTGATCTTTCAATCAAGTTCTATTTGTTCATAGATATATTGACCAGAAAAAGAATGGAAAACAACGGTTCCCAAACCATAGCCAAGGCAAATCAAACCAATGAATAAGAAAGGTTGTATTACTGAGAATTTGAGAAACATTCGAAATCGCATGATTCGTATGCTTTTGTTTGTGTTGTTTGGTGATCTTTCTATCAAGTGCTATTAGTTCAAAGATTTTTTGACCAGAAAAAGAATGGAAAACAACGGTTCCCAAACCATAGCCAAGGCAAATCAAACCAATGAATAAGAAAGGTTGTATTACTGAGAATTTGATAAACATTCGAAATCGCATGATTCGTATGCTTGTGTTTGTGTTGATTGGTGATCTTTCTATCAAGTTCTATTAGTTCAAAGATTTATGGACTAGAAAAAGAATGGAAACCTACACTTGCCAAACCATAGCCTAGGCAAATCAAACCAATCAATAAGAAAGGTTGTGTTATTGCGAATTTGAGATACATTCGAAATCGCATGATTCGTATGCTTGTGTTTGTGTTGTTTGGTGATCTTTCTATCAAGTTCAATTAGTTCAAAGATTTTTGGACGAGAAAAAGAACGGAAACCTACGGTTCCCTAACCATAGCCTAGGCAAATCAAACCAATCAATAAGAAAGGTTGTGTTATTGAGAATTTGAGAAACATTCGGAATCGCATGATTCGTATGCTTGTGTTGGTGTTGTTTGGTGATCTTTCTATCAAGTTTTATTAGTTCAAAGATTTATGGACTTGAAAACGAATGGAAACCAACACTTGCCAAACCATAGGCTAGGCAAATCAAACCAATCAATAAGAAAGGTTGTATTATTGAGAATTTGAGATACATTCGAAATCGCATGATTCGTATGCTTGTGTTTGTGTTGTTTGGTGATCTTTCTATCAAGTTCAATTAGTTCAAAGAATTTTGGACGAGAAAAAGTATGGAAACCAACGGTTCCCAAACCATAGCCTAGGCAAATCAAACCAATCAATAAGAAAGGTTGTGTTATTGAGAATTTGAGAATCTTTCGGAATCGCATGATTCGTGTGCTTGTGTTGGTGTTGTTTGGTGATCTTTCTATCAAGTTCTATTTGTTCAAAGATTTTTGGACGAGAAAAAGAATGGAAACCAACACTTGCCAAACCATAGCCTAGGCAAATCAAACCAATCAATAAGAAAGGTTGTATTATTGAGAATTTGAGAAACATTCGGAATCGCATGATTCGTATGCTTGTGTTGGTGTTGTTTGGTGATCTTTCTATCAAGTTCTATTAGTTTAAAGATTTATGGACTAGAAAAAGAATGGAAACCAACACTTGCCAAACCATAGCCTAGGCAAATCAAACCATTCAATCAGAAAGGTTGTATTATTGAGAATTTAAGAAACATTCGGAATCGCATGATTCGTATGCTTGTGTTTGTGTTGTTTGGTGATCTTTCTATCAAGTTCTATTAGTTCAAAGATTTATGGACTAGAAAAAGAATGGAAACAAACACTTGCCAAACCATAGCCTAGGCAAATCAAACCTATCAATAAGAATGGTTGTACTATTGAGAATTTGAGAAACATTCGAAATCGCATGATTCGTATGCTTGTGTTTGTGTTGTTTGGTGATCTTTCTATCAAGTTCAATTAGTTCAAAGATTTTTGGACGAGAAAAAGAATGGAAACCAACGGTTCCCAAACCATAGCCTTGGCAAATCAAACCAATCAATAAGAAAGGTTGTGTTATTGAGAATTTGAGAAACATTCGGAATCGCATGATTCGTATGCTTGTGTTTGTGTTGTTTGGCGATCTTTCTATCAAGTTCTATTTGTTCATAGATATTTTGACCAGAAAAAGAACGGAAAACAACGGTTCCCAAACCATAGCCAAGGCAAATCAAACCAATGAATAAGAAAGGTTGTATTACTGAGAATTTGAGAAACATTCGAAATCGCATGATTCGTATGCTTGTGTTTGTGTTGTTTGGTGATCTTTCTATCAAGTTCAATTAGTTCAAAGATTTTTGGACGAGAGAAAGAATGGAAACCAACGGTTCCCAAACCATAGCCTTGGCAAATCAAACCAATCAATAAGAAAGGTTGTGTTATTGAGAATTAGAGAAACATTCGGAATCGCATGATTCGTATGCTTGTGTTGGTGTTGTTTGGTGATCTTTCAATCAAGTTCTATTTGTTCATAGATATTTTGACCAGAAAAAGAATGGAAAACAACGGTTCCCAAACCATAGCCAAGGCAAATCAAACCAATGAATAAAAAAGGTTGTATTACTGAGAATTTGAGAAACATTCGAAATCGCATGATTCGTATGCTTGTGTTTGTGTTGTTTGGTGATCTTTCTATCAAGTGCTATTAGTTCAAAGATTTTTTGACCAGAAAAAGAATGGAAAACAACGGTTCCCAAACCATAGCCAAGGCAAATCAAACCAATGAATAAGAAAGGTTGTATTATTGAGAATTTGATAAACATTCGAAATCGAATGATTCGTATGCTTGTGTTTGTGTTGTTTGGTGATCTTTCTATCAAGTTCTATTAGTTCAAAGATTTATGGACTAGAAAAAGATTGGAAACAAACACTTGCTAAACCAGAGCCTAGGCAAATCAAACCTATCAATAAGAATGGTTGTACTATTGAGAATTTTAGAAACATTCGAAATCGCATGATTCGTATGCTTGTGTTTGTGTTGTTTGGTTATCTTTCTATCAAGTTCAATTAGTTCAAAGATTTTTGGACGAGAAAAAGAATGGAAACCAACGGTTCCCAAACCATAGCCTTGGCAAATCAAACCAATCAATAAGAAAGGTTGTGTTATTGAGAATTTGAGAAACATTCGGAATCGCATGATTCGTATGCTTGTGTTGGTGTTGTTTGGGGATCTTTCTATCAAGTTCTATTTGTTCATAGATATTTTGACCAGAAAAAGAACGGAAAACAACGGTTCCCAAACCATAGCCAAGGCAAATCCAACCAATGAATAAGAAAGGTTGTATTACTGAGAATTTGAGAAACATTCGAATCGCATGATTCGTATGCTTGTGTTTGTGTTGTTTGGTGATCTTTCTATCAAGTTCAATTAGTTCAAAGATTTTTGGACGAGAGAAAGAATGGAAACCAACGGTTCCCAAACCATAGCCTTGGCAAATCAAACCAATCAATAAGAAAGGTTGTGTTATTGAGAATTAGAGAAACATTCGGAATCGCATGATTCGTATGCTTGTGTCGGTGTTGTTTGGTGATCTTTCAATCAAGTTCTATTTGTTCATAGATATATTGACCAGAAAAAGAATGGAAAACAACGGTTCCCAAACCATAGCCAAGGCAAATCAAACCAATGAATAAGAAAGGTTGTATTATTGAGAATTTGAGAAACATTCGAAATCGCATGATTCGTATGCTTTTGTTTGTGTTGTTTGGTGATCTTTCTATCAAGTGCTATTAGTTCAAAGATTTTTTGACCAGAAAAAGAATGGAAAACAACGGTTCCCAAACCATAGCCAAGGCAAATCAAACCAATGAATAAGAAAGGTTGTATTACTGAGAATTTGATAAACATTCGAAATCGCATGATTCGTATGCTTGTGTTTGTGTTGATTGGTGATCTTTCTATCAAGTTCTATTAGTTCAAAGATTTATGGACTAGAAAAAGAATGGAAACCTACACTTGCCAAACCATAGCCTAGGCAAATCAAACCAATCAATAAGAAAGGTTGTGTTATTGCGAATTTGAGATACATTCGAAATCGCATGATTCGTATGCTTGTGTTTGTGTTGTTTGGTGATCTTTCTATCAAGTTCAATTAGTTCAAAGATTTTTGGACGAGAAAAAGAATGGAAACCTACGGTTCCCTAACCATAGCCTAGGCAAATCAAACCAATCAATAAGAAAGGTTGTGTTATTGAGAATTTGAGAAACATTCGGAATCGCATGATTCGTATGCTTGTGTTGGTGTTGTTTGGTGATCTTTCTATCAAGTTTTATTAGTTCAAAGATTTATGGACTTGAAAACGAATGGAAACCAACACTTGCCAAACCATAGGCTAGGCAAATCAAACCAATCAATAAGAAAGGTTGTATTATTGAGAATTTGAGATACATTCGAAATCGCATGATTCGTATGCTTGTGTTTGTGTTGTTTGGTGATCTTTCTATCATGTTCTATTAGTTCAAAGATTTATGGACTAGAAAAAGAATGGAAACCAACGGTTCCCAAACCATAGCCTAGGCAAATCAAACCAATCAATAAGAAAGGTTGTATTACTGAGAATTTGAGAAACATTCGAAATCGCATGATTCGTATGCTCGTGTTTGTGTTGTTTGGTGATCTTTCTATCAAGTGCTATTAGTTCAAAGATTTTTTGACCAGAAAAAGAATGGAAAACAACGGTTCCCAAACCATAGCCAAGGCAAATCAAACCAATGAATAAGAAAGGTTGTATTACTGAGAATTTGATAAACATTCGAAATCGCATGATTCGTATGCTTGTGTTTGTGTTGTTTGGTGATCTTTCTATCATGTTCTATTAGTTCAAAGATTTATGGACTAGAAAAAGAATGGAAACCAACGGTTCCCAAACCATAGCCTAGGCAAATCAAACCAATCAATAAGAAAGGTTGTATTACTGAGAATTTGAGAAACATTCGAAATCGCATGATTCGTATGCTCGTGTTTGTGTTGTTTGGTGATCTTTCTATCAAGTGCTATTAGTTCAAAGATTTTTTGACCAGAAAAAGAATGGAAAACAACGGTTCCCAAACCATAGCCAAGGCAAATCAAACCAATGAATAAGAAAGGTTGTATTACTGAGAATTTGATAAACATTCGAAATCGCATGATTCGTATGCTTGTGTTTGTGTTGTTTGGTGATCTTTCTATCAAGTTCAATTAGTTCAAAGAATTTTGGACGAGAAAAAGTATGGAAACCAACGGTTCCCAAACCATAGCCTAGGCAAATCAAACCAATCAATAAGAAAGGTTGTGTTATTGAGAATTTGAGAATATTTCGGAATCGCATGATTCGTGTGCTTGTGTTGGTGTTGTTTGGTGATCTTTCTATCAAGTTCTATTAGTTCAAAGATTTTTGGACGAGAAAAAGAATGGAAACCAACACTTGCCAAAGCATAGCCTAGGCAAATCAAACCAATCAATAAGAAAGGTTGTATTATTGAGAATTTGAGAAACATTCGGAATCGCATGATTCGTATGCTTGTGTTGGTGTTGTTTGGTGATCTTTCTATCAGGTTCTATTAGTTCAAAGATTTATGGACTAGAAAAAGAATGGAAACCAACACTTGCCAAACCATAGCCTAGGCAAATCAAACCATTCAATCAGAAAGGTTGTATTATTGAGAATTTGAGAAACATTCGGAATCGCATGATTCGTATGCTTGTGTTTGTGTTGTTTGGTGATCTTTCTATCAAGTTCTATTAGTTCAAAGATTTATGGACTAGAAAAAGAATGGAAACAAACACTTGCCAAACCATAGCTTAGGCAAATCAAACCTATCAATAAGAATGGTTGTACTATTGAGAATTTGAGAAACATTCGAAATCGCATGATTCGTATGCTTGTGTTTGTGTTGTTTGGTGATCTTTCTAACAAGTTCTATTAGTTCAAAGATTTTTTGACGAGAAAAAGAATGGATACCAACGGTTCCCAAACCATAGCCAAGGCAAATCAAACCAATGAATACGAAAGGTTGTGTTATTGAGAATTTGAGAAACATTCGGAATCGCATGATTCGTATGCTTGTGTTTGTGTTGTTTGGCGATCTTTCTATCAAGGTCTATTAGTTCAAATATTTATGGACTAGAAAAAGAATGGAAACCAACACTTGCCAAACCATAGCCTAGGCAAATCAAACCAATCAATAAGAAAGGTTGTATTATTGAGAATTTGAGAAATATTCGAAATCGCATGATTCGTATGCTTGTGTTTGTGTTGTTTAGTGATCTTTCTATCAAGTTCTATTAGTTCAAATATTTTTGGACTAGAAAAAGAATGGACAACAACGGTTCCTAAACCATAGCCTAGGCAAATCAAACCAATCAATAAGAAAGGTTGTGTTATTGAGAATTTGAGAAACATTCGAAATCGCATGATTCGTATGCTTGTGTTTGTGTTGTTTGGTGATCTTTCTATCAAGTGCTATATGTTCAAAGATTTTTTGACCAGAAAAAGAATGGAAAACAACGGTTCCCAAACCATAGCCAAGGCAAATCAAACCAATGAATAAGAAAGGTTTTATTACTGAGAATTTGATAAACATTCGAAATCGCATGATTCGTATGCTTGTGTTTGTGTTGATTGGTGATCTTTCTATCAAGTTCTATTAGTTCAAAGATTTATGGACTAGAAAAAGAATGGAAACCAACACTTGCCAAACCATAGCCTAGGCAAATCAAACCAATCAATAAGAAAGGTTGTGTTATTGAGAATTTGAGATACATTCGAAATCGCATGATTCGTATGCTTGTGTTTGTGTTGTTTGGTGATCTTTCTATCAAGTTCAATTAGTTCAAAGATTTTTGGACGAGAAAAAGAATGGAAACCTACGGTTCCCAAACCATAGCCTAGGCAAATCAAACCAATCAATAAGAAAGGTTGTGTTATTGAGAATTTGAGAAACATTCGGAATCGCATGATTCGTATGCTTGTGTTGGTGTTGTTTGGTGATCTTTCTATCAAGTTCTATTAGTTCAAAGATTTATGGACTTGAAAAAGAATGGAAACCAACACCTGCCAAACCATAGCCTAGGCAAATCAAACCAATCAATAAGAAAGGTTGTATTATTGAGAATTTGAGATACATTCGAAATCGCATGATTCGTATGCTTGTGTTTGTGTTGTTTGGTGATCTTTCTATCATGTTCTATTAGTTCAAAGATTTATGGACTAGAAAAAGAATGGAAACCAACGGTTCCCAAACCATAGCCTAGGCAAATCAAACCAATCAATAAGAAAGGTTGCATTATTGAGAATTTGAGAAATATTCGAAATCGCATGATTCGTATGCTTGTGTTTGTGTTGTTTGGCGATCTTTCTATCAAGTTCTATTAGTTCAAAGATTTATGGACTAGAAAGAGAATGGAAACCAACACTTGCCAAACCATAGCCTAGGCAAATCAAACCGATCAATAAGAAAGGTTGTGTTATTGAGAATTTGAGAAACATTCGAAATCGCATGATTCGTATGCTTGTGTTTGTGTTGTTTGGTAATCTTTCTATCAAGTTCTATTAGTTCAAAGATTTTTTGACGAGAAAAAGAATGGAAACCAACGCTTGCAAAACCATAGCCAAGGCAAATCAAACCAATAAATAAGAAAGGTTATATTACTGAGAATTTGAGAAGCATTCGAAATCGCATGATTCGTATGCTTGTGTTTGTGTTGTTTGGTGATCTTTCTATCAAGTGCTATTAGTTCAAAGATTTTTTGACCAGAAAAAGAATGGAAAACAACGGTTCCCAAACCATAGCCAAGGCAAATCAAACCAATGAATAAGAAAGGTTTTATTACTGAGAATTTGATAAACATTCGAAATCGCATGATTCGTATGCTTGTGTTTGTGTTGATTGGTGATCTTTCTATCAAGTTCTATTAGTTCAAAGATTTATGGACTAGAAAAAGAATGGAAACCAACACTTGCCAAACCATAGCCTAGGCAAATCAAACCAATCAATAAGAAAGGTTGTGTTATTGAGAATTTGAGATACATTCGAAATCGCATGATTCGTATGCTTGTGTTTGTGTTGTTTGGTGATCTTTCTATCAAGTTCAATTAGTTCAAAGATTTTTGGACGAGAAAAAGAATGGAAACCTACGGTTCCCAAACCATAGCCTAGGCAAATCAAACCAATCAATAAGAAAGGTTGTGTTATTGAGAATTTGAGAAACATTCGGAATCGCATGATTCGTATGCTTGTGTTGGTGTTGTTTGGTGATCTTTCTATCAAGTTCTATTAGTTCAAAGATTTATGGACTTGAAAAAGAATGGAAACCAACACTTGCCAAACCATAGCCTTGGCAAATCAAACCAATCAATAAGAAAGGTTGTATTATTGAGAATTTGAGATACATTCGAAATCGCATGATTCGTATGCTTGTGTTTGTGTTGTTTGGTGATCATTCTATCATGTTCTATTAGTTCAAAGATTTATGGACTAGAAAGAGAATGGAAACCAATACTTGCCAAACCATAGCCTAGGCAAATCAAACCGATCAATAAGAAAGGTTGTGTTATTGAGAATTTGAGAAACATTCGAAATTGCATTATTCGTATGCTTGTGTTTGTGTTGTTTGGTGATCTTTCTATCTAGTTCAATTAGTTCAAAGATTTTTGGACGAGAAAAAAAAGCAAACCTACGGTTCCCAAACCATAGCCTAGGCAAATCAAACCAATCAATAAGAAAGGTTGTGTTATTGAGAATATGAGAAACATTCGGAATCGCATGATTCGTATGCTTGTGTTGGTGTTGTTTGGTGATCTTTCTATCAAGTTCTATTAGTTCAAAGATTTTTTGACCAGAAAAAGAATGGAAAACAACGGTTCCCAAACCATAGCCTAGGCAAATCAAACCAATGAATAAGAAAGGTTGTATTATTGAGAATTTGATAAACATTCGAAATCGCATGATTCGTATGCTTGTGTTTGTGTTGTTTGGTGATCTTTCTATCAAGTTCTATTACTTGAAAGATTTTTTGACGAGAAAAAGAATGGATAACAACGGTTCCCAAACCATAGCCAAGGCAAATCAAACCAATGAATACGAAAGGTTGTGTTATTGAGAATTTGAGAAACATTCGGAATCGCATGATTCGTATGCTTGTGTTTGTGTTGTTTGGCGATCTTTCTATCAAGTTCTATTAGTTCAAAGATTTATGGACTAGTAAAAGAATGGAAACCAACACTTGCCAAACCATAGCCTAGGCAAATCAAACCAATCAATAAGAAAGGTTGTATTATTGAGAATTTGAGAAACATTCGAAATCGCATGATTCGTATGCTTGTGTTTGTGTTGTTTGGTGATCTTTCTATCAAGTTCTATTAGTTCAAAGATTGATGGACTAGAAAAAGAATGGAAACCTACACTTGCAAAACCATAACCTAAGCAAATCAAACCAATCAATAAGAAAGGTTGTATTATTGAGAATTTGAGAAATATTCGAAATCGCATGATTCGTATGCTTGTGTTTGTGTTGTTTAGTGATCTTTCTATCAAGTTCTATTAGTTCAAATATTTTTGGACTAGAAAAAGAATGGACACCAACGGTTCCTAAACCATAGCCTAGGCAAATCAAGCCAATCAATAAGAAAGGTTGTGTTATTGAGAATTTGAGATACATTCGAAATCGCATGATTCTTATGCTTGTGTTTGTGTTGTTTGGTGATCTTTCTATCAAGTTCAATTAGTTCAAAGATTTTTGACGAGAAAAAGAATGGAAACCTACGGTTCCCAAACCATAGCCTAGGCAAATCAAACCAATCAATAAGAAAGGTTGTGTTATTGAGAATTTGAGAAACATTCGGAATCGCATGATTCGTATGCTTGTGCTTGTGTTGTTTGGTAATCTTTCTATCAAGTTCTATTAGTTCAAAGATTTTTTGACGAGAAAAAGAATGGAAACCAACACTTGCAAAACCATAGCCAAGGCAAATCAAACCAATAAATAAGAAAGGTTGTATTACTGAGAATTTGAGAAACATTCGAAATCGCATGATTCGTATGCTTGTGTTTGTGTTGTTTGGTGATCTTTCTATCAAGTTCTATTAGTTCAAAATTTTTGGGACTAGAAAAAGAATGGAAACCAACGGTTCCTAAACCATAGCCTAGGCAAATCAAACCAATCAATAAGAAAGGTTGTGTTATTGAGAATTTGAGATACATTCGAAATCGCATTATTCGTATGCTTGTGCTTGTGTTGTTTGGTGATCTTTCTATCAAGTTCAATTAGTTCAAAGATTTTTGGACGAGAAAAAGAATGGAAACCTACGGTTCCCAAACCATAGCCTAGGCAAATCAAACCAATCAATAAGAAAGGTTGTGTTATTGAGAATTTGAGAAACATTCGGAATCGCATGATTCGTATGCTTGTGTTGGTGTTGTTTGGTAATCTTTCTATCAAGTTCAATTAGTTCAAAGATTTTTGGATGAGAAAAAGAATGGAAACCAACGGTTCCCAAACCATAGCCTTGGCAAATCAAACCAATCAATAAGAAAGGCTGTGTTATTGAGAATTTGAGAAGCATTCAGAATCGCATGATTCGTATGCTTGTGTTGGTGTTGTTTGGTGATCTTTCTATCAAGTTCAATTTGTTCATAGATATTTTGACCAGAAAAAGAATGGAAAACAACGGTTCCCAAACCATAGCCAAGGCAAATCAAACCAATGAATAAGAAAGGTTGTATTACTGAGAATTTGAGAAACATTCGAAATCGCATGATTCGTATGCTTGTGTTTGAGTTGTTTGGTGATCTTTCTATCAAGTGCTATTAGTTCAAAGATTTTTTGACCAGAAAAAGAATGGAAAACAACGGTTCCCAAACCATAGCCTAGGCAAATCAAACCAATGAATAAGAAAGGTTGTATTACTGAGAATTTGATAAACATTCGAAATCGCATGATTCGTATGCTTGTGTTTGTGTTGTTTGGTGATCTTTCTACCAAGTTCAATTAGATTAAAGATTTATGGACTAGAAAAAGAATGGAAACCTACACTTGGAAAACCATAACCAAGGCAAATCAAACCAATGAATACGAAAGGTTGTGTTATGGAGAATTTGAGAAACATTCGGAATCGCATGATTCGTATGCTTGTGTTTGTGTTGTTTGGCGATCTTTCTATCAAGTTCTATTAGTTCAAAGATTTATGGACTAGAAAAAGAATGGAAACCAACACTTGCCAAACCATAGCCTAGGCAAATCAAAACAATCAATAAGAAAGGTTGTATTATTGAGAATTTGAGAAACATTCGAAATCGCATGATTCGTATGCTTGTGTTTGTGTTGTTTGGTGATCTTTCTATCAAGTTCTATTAGTTCAAAGATTTATGGACTAGAAAAAGAATGGAAACCTACACTTGGAAAACCATAACCTAGGCAAATCAAACCAATCAATAAGAAAGGTTGTATTATTGAGAATTTGAGAAATATTCGAAATCGCATGATTCGTATGCTTGTGTTTGTGTTGTTTAGTGATCTTTCTATCAAGTTCTATTAGTTCAAAGATTTATGGACTAGAAAAAGAATGGAAACCAACACTTGCCAAACCATAGCCTAGGCAAATCAAACCAATCAATAAGAAAGGTTGTGTTATTGAGAATTTGAGATACATTCGAAATCGCATGATTCGTATGCTTGTGTTTGTGTTGTTTGGTGATCTTTCTATCAAGTTCAATTAGTTCAAAGATTTTTGGACGAGAAAAAGAATGGAAACCTACGGTTCCCAAACCATAGCCTAGGCAAATCAAACCAATCAATAAGAAAGGTTGTGTTATTGAGAATTTGAGAAACATTCGGAATCGCATGATTCGTATGCTTGTGTTGGTGTTGTTTGGTGATCTTTCTATCAAGTTCTATTAGTTCAAAGATTTATGGACTTGAAAAAGAATGGAAACCAACACTTGCCAAACCATAGCCTTGGCAAATCAAACCAATCAATAAGAAAGGTTGTATTATTGAGAATTTGAGATACATTCGAAATCGCATGATTCGTATGCTTGTGTTTGTGTTGTTTGGTGATCTTTCTATCATGTTCTATTAGTTCAAAGATTTATGGACTAGAAAGAGAATGGAAACCAACACTTGCCAAACCATAGCCTAGGCAAATCAAACCGATCAATAAGAAAGGTTGTGTTATTGAGAATTTGAGAAACATTCGAAATTGCATTATTCGTATGCTTGTGTTTGTGTTGTTTGGTGATCTTTCTATCAAGTTCAATTAGTTCAAAGATTTTTGGACGAGAAAAAGAATGGAAACCTACGGTTCCCAAACCATAGCCTAGGCAAATCAAACCAATCAATAAGAAAGGTTGTGTTATTGAGAATATGAGAAACATTCGGAATCGCATGATTCGTATGCTTGTGTTGGTGTTGTTTGGTGATCTTTCTATCAAGTTCTATTAGTTCAAAGATTTTTTGACCAGAAAAAGAATGGAAAACAACGGTTCCCAAACCATAGCCTAGGCAAATCAAACCAATGAATAAGAAAGGTTGTATTATTGAGAATTTGATAAACATTCGAAATCGCATGATTCGTATGCTTGTGTTTGTGTTGTTTGGTGATCTTTCTATCAAGTTCTATTACTTGAAAGATTTTTTGACGAGAAAAAGAATGGATAACAACGGTTCCCAAACCATAGCCAAGGCAAATCAAACCAATGAATACGAAAGGTTGTGTTATTGAGAATTTGAGAAACATTCGGAATCGCATGATTCGTATGCTTGTGTTTGTGTTGTTTGGCGATCTTTCTATCAAGTTCTATTAGTTCAAAGATTTATGGACTAGTAAAAGAATGGAAACCAACACTTGCCAAACCATAGCCTAGGCAAATCAAACCAATCAATAAGAAAGGTTGTATTATTGAGAATTTGAGAAACATTCGAAATCGCATGATTCGTATGCTTGTGTTTGTGTTGTTTGGTGATCTTTCTATCAAGTTCTATTAGTTCAAAGATTGATGGACTAGAAAAAGAATGGAAACCTACACTTGCAAAACCATAACCTAGGCAAATCAAACCAATCAATAAGAAAGGTTGTATTATTGAGAATTTGAGAAATATTCGAAATCGCATGATTCGTATGCTTGTGTTTGTGTTGTTTAGTGATCTTTCTATCAAGTTCTATTAGTTCAAATATTTTTGGACTAGAAAAAGAATGGACACCAACGGTTCCTAAACCATAGCCTAGGCAAATCAAGCCAATCAATAAGAAAGGTTGTGTTATTGAGAATTTGAGATACATTCGAAATCGCATGATTCTTATGCTTGTGTTTGTGTTGTTTGGTGATCTTTCTATCAAGTTCAATTAGTTCAAAGATTTTTGACGAGAAAAAGAATGGAAACCTACGGTTCCCAAACCATAGCCTAGGCAAATCAAACCAATCAATAAGAAAGGTTGTGTTATTGAGAATTTGAGAAACATTCGGAATCGCATGATTCGTATGCTTGTGCTTGTGTTGTTTGGTAATCTTTCTATCAAGTTCTATTAGTTCAAAGATTTTTTGACGAGAAAAAGAATGGAAACCAACACTTGCAAAACCATAGCCAAGGCAAATCAAACCAATAAATAAGAAAGGTTGTATTACTGAGAATTTGAGAAACATTCGAAATCGCATGATTCGTATGCTTGTGTTTGTGTTGTTTGGTGATCTTTCTATCAAGTTCTATTAGTTCAAAATTTTTGGGACTAGAAAAAGAATGGAAACCAACGGTTCCTAAACCATAGCCTAGGCAAATCAAACCAATCAATAAGAAAGGTTGTGTTATTGAGAATTTGAGATACATTCGAAATCGCATTATTCGTATGCTTGTGCTTGTATTGTTTGGTGATCTTTCTATCAAGTTCAATTAGTTCAAAGATTTTTGGACGAGAAAAAGAATGGAAACCTACGGTTCCCAAACCATAGCCTAGGCAAATCAAACCAATCAATAAGAAAGGTTGTGTTATTGAGAATTTGAGAAACATTCGGAATCGCATGATTCGTATGCTTGTGTTGGTGTTGTTTGGTAATCTTTCTATCAAGTTCAATTAGTTCAAAGATTTTTGGATGAGAAAAAGAATGGAAACCAACGGTTCCCAAACCATAGCCTTGGCAAATCAAACCAATCAATAAGAAAGGCTGTGTTATTGAGAATTTGAGAAGCATTCAGAATCGCATGATTCGTATGCTTGTGTTGGTGTTGTTTGGTGATCTTTCTATCAAGTTCAATTTGTTCATAGATATTTTGACCAGAAAAAGAATGGAAAACAACGGTTCCCAAACCATAGCCAAGGCAAATCAAACCAATGAATAAGAAAGGTTGTATTACTGAGAATTTGAGAAACATTCGAAATCGCATGATTCGTATGCTTGTGTTTGAGTTGTTTGGTGATCTTTCTATCAAGTGCTATTAGTTCAAAGATTTTTTGACCAGAAAAAGAATGGAAAACAACGGTTCCCAAACCATAGCCTAGGCAAATCAAACCAATGAATAAGAAAGGTTGTATTACTGAGAATTTGATAAACATTCGAAATCGCATGATTCGTATGCTTGTGTTTGTGTTGTTTGGTGATCTTTCTATCAAGTTCTATTAGTTCAAAGATTTATGGACTAGAAAAAGAATGGAAACCTACACTTGGAAAACCATAACCTAGGCAAATCAAACCAATCAATAAGAAAGGTTGTATTATTGAGAATTTGAGAAATATTCGAAATCGCATGATTCGTATGCTTGTGTTTGTGTTGTTTAGTGATCTTTCTATCAAGTTCTATTAGTTCAAATATTTTTGGACTAGAAAACGAATGGACACCAACGGCTCCTAAACCATAGCCTAGGCAAATCAAACCAATCAATAAGAAAGGTTGTGTTATTGAGAATTTGAGAAACATTCGAAATCGCATGATTCGTATGCTTGTGTTTGTGTTTTTTGGTGATCTTTCTATCAAGTTCTATTAGTTCAAAGATTTTTGGAAGAGAAAAAGAATGCAAACCAACGGTTCTCAAACCATAGCCTAGGCAAATCAAACCAATCAATAAGAAAGGTTGTATTATTGAGAATTTGAGAAACATTCGGAATCGCATGATTCGTATGCTTGTGTTTGTGTTGTTTGGTGATCTTTCTATCAAGTTCTATTAGTTCAAAGATTTATGGACTAGAAAAAGAATGGAAAACAACGGTTCCCAAACCATAGCCAAGGCAAATCAAACCAATGAACAAGAAAGGTTGTATTACTGAGAATTTGAGAAACATTCGAAATCGCATGATTCGTATGCTTGTGTTTGTGTTGTTTGGTGATCTTTCTATCAAGTTCTATTAGTTCAAAGATTTATGGACTAGAAAAAGAATGGAAACCTACACTTGCAAAACCATAACCTAGGCAAATCAAACCAATCAATAAGAAAGGTTGTATTATTGAGAATTTGAGAAATATTCGAAATCGCATGATTCGTATGCTTGTGTTTGTGTTGTTTAGTGATCTTTCTATCAAGTTCTATTAGTTCAAATATTTTTGGACTAGAAAAAGAATGGACACCAACGGATCCTAAACCATAGCCTAGGCAAATCAAACCAATCAATAAGAAAGGTTGTGTTATTGAGAATTTGAGAAACACTCGAAATCAAATGATTCGTATGCTTGTGTTTGTGTTGTTTGGTGATCTTTCTATCAAGTTCTATTAGTTCAAAGATTTTTGGAAGAGAAAAAGAATGGAAACCAACGGTTCTCAAACCATAGCCTAGGCAAATCAAACCAATCAATAAGAAAGGTTGTGTTATTGAGAATTTGAGAAACATTCGGAATCGCATGATTCGTATGCTTGTGTTTGTGTTGTTTGGTGATCTTTCTATCAAGTTCTATTAGTTCAAAGATTTATGGACTAGAAAAAGAATAGAAAACAACGGTTCCCAAACCATAGCCAAGGCAAATCAAACCAATGAATAAGAAAGGTTGTATTACTGAGAATATGAGAAACATTCGAAATCGCATGATTCGTATGCTTGTGTTTGTGTTGTTTGGTGATCTTTCTATCAAGTTCTATTAGTTCAAAGATTTATGGACTAGAAAAAGAATGGAAACCTACACTTGCAAAACCATAACCTAGGCAAATCAAACCAATCAATAAGAAAGGTTGTATTATTGAGAATTTGAGAAATATTCGAAATCGCATGATTCGTATGCTTGTGTTTGTGTTGTTTAGTGATCTTTCTATCAAGTTCTATTAGTTCAAAGATGTTTGGAAGAGAAAAAGAATGGAAACCAACGGTTCTCAAACCATAGCCTTGGCAAATCAAACCAATCAATAAGAAAGGCTGTGTTATTGAGAATTTGAGAAGCATTCGGAATCGCATGATTCGTATGCTTGTGTTGGTGTTGTTTGGTAATCTTTCTATCAAGTTCAATTAGTTCAAAGATTTTTGGATGAGAAAAAGAATGGAAACCAACGGTTCCCAAACCATAGCCTTGGCAAATCAAACCAATCAATAAGAAAGGCTGTGTTATTGAGAATTTGAGAAGCATTCAGAATCGCATGATTCGTATGCTTGTGTTGGTGTTGTTCGGTGATCTTTCTATCAAGTTCTATTTGTTCATAGATATTTTGACCAGAAAAAGAATGGAAAACAACGGTTCCCAAACCATAGCCAAGGCAAATCAAACCAATGAATAAGAAAGGTTGTATTACTGAGAATTTGAGAAACATTCGAAATCGCATGATTCGTATGCTTGTGTTTGAGTTGTTTGGTGATCTTTCTATCAAGTGCTATTAGTTCAAAGATTTTTTGACCAGAAAAAGAATGGAAAACAACGGTTCCCAAACCATAGCCTAGGCAAATCAAACCAATGAATAAGAAAGGTTGTATTACTGAGAATTTGATAAACATTCGAAATCGCATGATTCGTATGCTTGTGTTTGTGTTGTTTGGTGATCTTTCTATCAAGTTCATTAGTTCAAAGATTTTTTGACGAGAAAAAGAATGGATAACAACGGTTCCCAAACCATAGCCAAGGCAAATCAAACCAATGAATACGAAAGGTTGTGTTATTGAGAATTTGAGAAACATTCGGAATCGCATGATTCGTATGCTTGTGTTTGTGTTGTTTGGCGATCTTTCTATCAAGTTCTATTAGTTCAAAGATTTATGGACTAGAAAAAGAATGGAAACCAACACTTGCCAAACCATAGCCTAGGCAAATCAAACCAATCAATAAGAAAGGTTGTATTATTGAGAATTTGAGAAACATTCGAAATCGCATGATTCGTATGCTTGTGTTTGTGTTGTTTGGTGATCTTTCTATCAAGTTCTATTAGTTCAAAGATTTATGGACTAGAAAAAGAATGGAAACCTACACTTGGAAAACCATAACCTAGGCAAATCAAACCAATCAATAAGAAAGGTTGTATTATTGAGAATTTGAGAAATATTCGAAATCGCATGATTCGTATGCTTGTGTTTGTGTTGTTTAGTGATCTTTCTATCAAGTTCTATTAGTTCAAATATTTTTGGACTAGAAAAAGAATGGACACCAACGGTTCCTAAACCATAGCCTAGGCAAATCAAGCCAATCAATAAGAAAGGTTGTGTTATTGAGAATTTGAGATACATTCGAAATCGCATGATTCGTATGCTTGTGTTTGTGTTGTTCGGTGATCTTTCTATCAAGTTCAATTAGTTCAAAGATTTTTGACGAGAAAAAGAATGGAAACCTACGGTTCACAAACCATAGCCTAGGCAAATCAAACCAATCAATAAGAAAGGTTGTGTTATTGAGAATTTGAGAAACATTCGGAATCGCATGATTCGTATGCTTGTGTTTGTGTTGTTTGGTGATCTTTCTATCAAGTTCTATTAGTTCAAAGATTTATGGACTAGAAAAAGAATAGAAAACAACGGTTCCCAAACCATAGCCAAGGCAAATCAAACCAATGAATAAGAAAGGTTGTATTATTGAGAATTTGAGAAACATTCGAAATCGCATGATTCGTATGCTTGTGTTTGTGTTGTTTGGTGATCTTTCTATCAAGTTCTATTAGTTCAAAGATTTATGGACTAGAAAAAGAATGGAAACCTACACTTGCAAAACCATAACCTAGGCAAATCAAACCAATCAATAAGAAAGGTTGTATTATTGAGAATTTGAGAAATATTCGAAATCGCATGATTCGTATGCTTGTGTTTGTGTTGTTTAGTGATCTTTCTATCAAGTTCTATTAGTTCAAATATTTTTGGACTAGAAAAAGAATGGACACCAACGGCTCCTAAACCATAGCCTAGGCAAATCAAACCAATCAATAAGAAAGGTTGTGTTATTGAGAATTTGAGAAACATTCGAAATCGCATGATCCGTACGCTTGTGTTTGTGTTTTTTGGTGATCTTTCTATCAAGTTCTATTTTTCAAAGATTTTTGGAAGAGAAAAAGAATGGAAACCAACGGTTCTCAAACCATAGCCTAGGCAAATCAAACCAATCAATAAGAAAGGTTGTGTTATTGAGAATTTGAGAAACATTCGGAATCGCATGATTCGTATGCTTGTGTTTGTGTTGTTTGGTGATCTTTCTATCAAGTTCTATTAGTTCAAAGATTTATGGACTAGAAAAAGGATGGAAAACAACGGTTCCCAAACCATAGCCAAGGCAAATCAAACCAATGAATAAGAAAGGTTGTATTACTGAGAATTTGAGAAACATTCGAAATCGCATGATTCGTATGCTTGTGTTTGTGTTGTTTGGTGATCTTTCTATCAAGTTCTATTAGTTCAAAGATTTATGGACTAGAAAAAGAATGGAAACCTACACTTGCAAAACCATAACCTAGGCAAATCAAACCAATCAATAAGAAAGGTTGTATTATTGAGAATTTGAGAAATATTCGAAATCGCATGATTCGTATGCTTGTGTTTGTGTTGTTTAGTGATCTTTCTATCAAGTTCTATTAGTTCAAATATTTTTGGACTAGAAAAAGAATGGATACCAACGGCTCCTAAACCATAGCCTAGGCAAATCAAACCAATCAATAAGAAAGGTTGTGTTATTTAGAATTTGAGAAACACTCGAAATCGCATGATTCGTATGCTTGTGTTTGTGTTGTTTGGTGATCTTTCTATCAAGTTCTATTAGTTCAAAGATGTTTGGAAGAGAAAAAGAATGGAAACCAACGGTTCTCAAACCATAGCCTAGGCAAATCAAACCAATCAATAAGAAAGGTTGTGTTATTGAGAATTTGAGAAACATTCGGAATCGCATGATTCGTATGCTTGTGTTGGTGTTGTTTGGTAATCTTTCTATCAAGTTCAATTAGTTCAAAGATTTTTGGATGAGAAAAAGAATGGAAACCAACGGTTCCCAAACCATAGCCTTGGCAAATCAAACCAATCAATAAGAAAGGCTGTGTTATTGAGAATTTGAGAAGCATTCAGAATCGCATGATTCGTATGCTTGTGTTGGTGTTGTTTGGTGATCTTTCTATCAAGTTCTATTTGTTCATAGATATTTTGACCAGAAAAAGAATGGAAAACAACGGTTCCCAAACCATAGCCAAGGCAAATCAAACCAATGAATAAGAAAGGTTGTATTACTGAGAATTTGAGAAACATTCGAAATCGCATGATTCGTATGCTTGTGTTTGAGTTGTTTGGTGATCTTTCTATCAAGTGCTATTAGTTCAAAGATTTTTTGACCAGAAAAAGAATGGAAAACAACGGTTCCCAAACCATAGCCTAGGCAAATCAAACCAATGAATAAGAAAGGTTGTATTACTGAGAATTTGATAAACATTCGAAATCGCATGATTCGTATGCTTGTGTTTGTGTTGTTTGGTGATCTTTCTATCAAGTTCATTAGTTCAAAGATTTTTTGACGAGAAAAAGAATGGATAACAACGGTTCCCAAACCATAGCCAAGGCAAATCAAACCAATGAATACGAAAGGTTGTGTTATTGAGAATTTGAGAAACATTCGGAATCGCATGATTCGTATGCTTGTGTTTGTGTTGTTTGGCGATCTTTCTATCAAGTTCTATTAGTTCAAAGATTTATGGACTAGAAAAAGAATGGAAACCAACACTTGCCAAACCATAGCCTAGGCAAATCAAACCAATCAATAAGAAAGGTTGTATTATTGAGAATTTGAGAAACATTCGAAATCGCATGATTCGTATGCTTGTGTTTGTGTTGTTTGGTGATCTTTCTATCAAGTTCTATTAGTTCAAAGATTTATGGACTAGAAAAAGAATGGAAACCTACACTTGGAAAACCATAACCTAGGCAAATCAAACCAATCAATAAGAAAGGTTGTATTATTGAGAATTTGAGAAATATTCGAAATCGCATGATTCGTATGCTTGTGTTTGTGTTGTTTAGTGATCTTTCTATCAAGTTCTATTAGTTCAAATATTTTTGGACTAGAAAAAGAATGGACACGAACGGTTCCTAAACCATAGCCTAGGCAAATCAAGCCAATCAATAAGAAAGGTTGTGTTATTGAGAATTTGAGATACATTCGAAATCGCATGATTCGTATGCTTGTGTTTGTGTTGTTTGGACACCAACGGCTCCTAAACCATAGCCTAGGCAAATCAAACCAATCAATAAGAAAGGTTGTGTTATTGAGAATTTGAGAAACATTCGAAATCGCATGATCCGTACGCTTGTGTTTGTGTTTTTTGGTGATATTTCTATCAAGTTCTATTATTTCAAAGATTTTTGGAAGAGAAAAAGAATGGAAACCAACGGTTCTCAAACCATAGCCTAGGCAAATCAAACCAATCAATAAGAAAGGTTGTGTTATTGAGAATTTGAGAAACATTCGGAATCGCATGATTCGTATGCTTGTGTTTGTGTTGTTTGGTGATCTTTCTATCAAGTTCTATTAGTTCAAAGATTTATGGACTAGAAAAAGGATGGAAAACAACGGTTCCCAAACCATAGCCAAGGCAAATCAAACCAATCAATAAGAAAGGTTGTGTTATTGAGAATTTGAGAAACATTCGGAATCGCATGATTCGTATGCTTGTGTTTGTGTTGTTCGGTGATCTTTCTATCAAGTTCTATTAGTTCAAAGATTTATGGACTAGAAAAAGAATAGAAAACAACGGTTCCCAAACCATAGCCAAGGCAAATCAAACCAATGAATAAGAAAGGTTGTATTACTGAGAATTTGAGAAACATTCGGAATCGCATGATTCGTATGCTTGTGTTGGTGTTGTTTGGTGATCTTTCTATCAAGTTCTATTAGTTCAAAGATTTATGGACTTGAAAAAGAATGGAAACCAACACTTGCCAAACCATAGCCTAGGCAAATCAAACCAATCAATAAGAAAGGTTGTATTATTGAGAATTTGAGATACATCCGAAATCGCATGATTCATATGCTTGTGTTTGTGTTGTTTGGTGATCTTTCTATCATGTTCTATTAGTTCAAAGATTTATAGACTAGAAAAAGAATGGAAACCAACGGTTCCCAAACCATAGCCTAGGCAAATCAAACCAATCAATAAGAAAGGTTGCATTACTGAGAATCTGAGAAATATTCGAAATCGCATGATTCGTATGCTTGTGTTTGTGTTGTTTGGTGATCTTTCTATCAAGTTCAATTAGTTCAAAGATTTTTGGACGAGAGAAAGAATGGAAACCAACGGTTCCCAAACCATAGCCTTGGCAAATCAAACCAATCAATAAGAAAGGTTGTGTTATTGAGAATTAGAGAAACATTCGGAATCGCATGATTCGTATGCTTGTGTTGGTGTTGTTTGGTGATCTTTCAATCAAGTTCTATTTGTTCATAGATATTTTGACCAGAAAAAGAATGGAAAACAACGGTTCCCAAACCACAGCCAAGGCAAATCAAACCAATGAATAAGAAAGGTTGTATTACTGAGAATTTGAGAAACATTCGAAATCGCATGATTCGTATGCTTGTGTTTGTGTTGTTTGGTGATCTTTCTATCAAGTGCTATTAGTTCAAAGATTTTTTGACCAGAAAAAGAATGGAAAACAACGGTTCCCAAACCATAGCCAAGGCAAATCAAACCAATGAATAAGAAAGGTTGTATTACTGAGAATTTGATAAACATTCGAAATCGCATGATTCGTATGCTTGTGTTTGTGTTGATTGGTGATCTTTCTATCAAGTTCTATTAGTTCAAAAATTTATGGACTAGAAAAAGAATGGAAACCTACACTTGCCAAAGCATAGCCTAGGCAAATCAAACCAATCAATAAGAAAGGTTGTGTTATTGAGAATTTGAGATACATTCGAAATCGCATGATTCGTATGCTTGTGTTTGTGTTGTTTGGTGATCTTTATATCAAGTTCAATTAGTTCAAAGATTTTTGGACGAGAAAAAGAATGGAAACCTACGGTTCCCTAACCATAGCCTAGGCAAATCAAACCAATCAATAAGAAAGGTTGTGTTATTCAGAATTTGAGAAACATTCGGAATCGCATGATTCGTATGCTTGTGTTGGTGTTGTTTGGTGATCTTTCTATCAAGTTCTATTAGTTCAAAGATTTATGGACTTGAGAAAGAATGGAAACCAACACTTGCCAAACCATAGCCTAGGCAAATCAAACCAATCAATAAGAAAGGTTGTATTATTGAGAATTTGAGATACATTCGAAATCGCATGATTCGTATGCTTGTGTTTGTGTTGTTTGGTGATCTATCTATCATGTTCTATTAGTTCAAAGATTTATGGACTAGAAAGAGAATGGAAACCAACGGTTCCCAAACCATAGCCTAGGCAAATCAAACCAATCAATAAGAAAGGTTGCATTGTTGAGAATTTGAGAAATATTCGAAATCGCATGATTCGTATGCTTGTGTTTGTGTTGTTTGGCGATCTTTCTATCAAGTTCTATTAGTTCAAAGATTTATGGACTAGAAAAAGAATGGAAACCAACACTTGCCAAACCATAGCCTAGGCAAATCAAACCAATCTATAAGAAAGGTTGTGTTATTGAGAATTTGAGAAACATTCGAAATTGCATTATTTGTATGCTTGTGTTTGTGTTGTTTGGTGATCTTTCTATCAAGTTCAATTAGTTCAAAGATTTTTGGACGAGAAAAAGAATGGAAACCTACGGTTCCCAAATCATAGCCTAGGCAAATCAAACCAATCAATAAGAAAGGTTGTGTTATTGAGAATTTGAGAAACATTCGGAATCGCATGATTCGTATGCTTGTGTTGGTGTTGTTTGGTGATCTTTCTATCAAGTTCAATTAGTTCAAAGATTTTTGGATGAGAAAAAGACTTGTAACCAACGGTTCCCAAACCATAGCCTTGGCAAATCAAACCAATCAATAAGAAAGGCTGTGTTATTGAGAATTTGAGAAGCATTCGGAATCGCATGATTCGTATGCTTGTGTTGGTGTTGTTTGGTGATCTTTCTATCAAGTTCTATTTGTTCATAGATATTTTGACCAGAAAAAGAATGGAAAACAACGGTTCCCAAACCATAGCCAAGGCAAATCAAACCAATGAATAAGAAAGGTTGTATTACTGAGAATTTGAGAAACATTCGAAATCGCATGATTCGTATGCTTGTGTTTGAGTTGTTTGGTGATCTTTCTATCAAGTGCTATTAGTTCAAAGATTTTTTGACCAGAAAAAGAATGGAAAACAACGGTTCCCAAACCATAGCCTAGGCAAATCAAACCAATGAATAAGAAAGGTTGTATTAGTGAGAATTTGATAAACATTCGAAATCGCATGATTCGTATGCTTGTGTTTGTGTTGTTTGGTGATCTTTCTATCAAGTTCTATTAGTTGAAAGATTTTTTGACGAGAAAAAGAATGGATAACAACGGTTCCCAAACCATAGCCAAGGCAAATCAAACCAATGAATACGAAAGGTTGTGTTATTGAGAATTTGAGAAACATTCGGAATCGCATGATTCGTATGCTTGTGTTTGTGTTGTTTGGCGATCTTTCTATCAAGTTCTATTAGTTCAAAGATTTATGGACTAGAAAAAGAATGGAAACCAACACTTGCCAAACCATAGCCTAGGCAAATCAAACCAATCAATAAGAAAGGTTGTATTATTGAGAATTTGAGAAACATTCGAAATCGCATGATTCGTATGCTTGTGTTTGTGTTGTTTGGTGATCTTTCTATCAAGTTCTATTAGTTCAAAGATTTATGGACTAGAAAAAGAATGGAAACCTACACTTGGAAAACCATAACCTAGGCAAATCAAACCAATCAATAAGAAAGGTTGTATTATTGAGAATTTGAGAAATATTCGAAATCGCATGATTCGTATGCTTGTGTTTGTGTTGTTTAGTGATCTTTCTATCAAGTTCTATTAGTTCAAATATTTTTGGACTAGAAAAAGAATGGACACCAACGGTTCCTAAACCATAGCCTAGGCAAATCAAGCCAATCAATAAGAAAGGTTGTGTTATTGAGAATTTGAGATACATTCGAAATCGCATGATTCGTATGCTTGTGTTTGTGTTGTTTGGACACCAACGGCTCCTAAACCATAGCCTAGGCAAATCAAACCAATCAATAAGAAAGGTTGTGTTATTGAGAATTTGAGAAACATTCGAAATCGCATGATCCGTACGCTTGTGTTTGTGTTTTTTGGTGATATTTCTATCAAGTTCTATTATTTCAAAGATTTTTGGAAGAGAAAAAGAATGGAAACCAACGGTTCTCAAACCATAGCCTAGGCAAATCAAACCAATCAATAAGAAAGGTTGTGTTATTGAGAATTTGAGAAACATTCGGAATCGCATGATTCGTATGCTTGTGTTTGTGTTGTTTGGTGATCTTTCTATCAAGTTCTATTAGTTCAAAGATTTATGGACTAGAAAAAGGATGGAAAACAACGGTTCCCAAACCATAGCCAAGGCAAATCAAACCAATCAATAAGAAAGGTTGTGTTATTGAGAATTTGAGAAACATTCGGAATCGCATGATTCGTATGCTTGTGTTTGTGTTGTTTGGTGATCTTTCTATCAAGTTCTATTAGTTCAAAGATTTATGGACTAGAAAAAGAATAGAAAACAACGGTTCCCAAACCATAGCCAAGGCAAATCAAACCAATGAATAAGAAAGGTTGTATTACTGAGAATTTGAGAAACATTCGGAATCGCATGATTCGTATGCTTGTGTTGGTGTTGTTTGGTGATCTTTCTATCAAGTTCTATTAGTTCAAAGATTTATGGACTTGAAAAAGAATGGAAACCAACACTTGCCAAACCATAGCCTAGGCAAATCAAACCAATCAATAAGAAAGGTTGTATTATTGAGAATTTGAGATACATCCGAAATCGCATGATTCATATGCTTGTGTTTGTGTTGTTTGGTGATCTTTCTATCATGTTCTATTAGTTCAAAGATTTATAGACTAGAAAAAGAATGGAAACCAACGGTTCCCAAACCATAGCCTAGGCAAATCAAACCAATCAATAAGAAAGGTTGCATTACTGAGAATCTGAGAAATATTCGAAATCGCATGATTCGTATGCTTGTGTTTGTGTTGTTTGGTGATCTTTCTATCAAGTTCAATTAGTTCAAAGATTTTTGGACGAGAGAAAGAATGGAAACCAACGGTTCCCAAACCATAGCCTTGGCAAATCAAACCAATCAATAAGAAAGGTTGTGTTATTGAGAATTAGAGAAACATTCGGAATCGCATGATTCGTATGCTTGTGTTGGTGTTGTTTGGTGATCTTTCAATCAAGTTCTATTTGTTCATAGATATTTTGACCAGAAAAAGAATGGAAAACAACGGTTCCCAAACCACAGCCAAGGCAAATCAAACCAATGAATAAGAAAGGTTGTATTACTGAGAATTTGAGAAACATTCGAAATCGCATGATTCGTATGCTTGTGTTTGTGTTGTTTGGTGATCTTTCTATCAAGTGCTATTAGTTCAAAGATTTTTTGACCAGAAAAAGAATGGAAAACAACGGTTCCCAAACCATAGCCAAGGCAAATCAAACCAATGAATAAGAAAGGTTGTATTACTGAGAATTTGATAAACATTCGAAATCGCATGATTCGTATGCTTGTGTTTGTGTTGATTGGTGATCTTTCTATCAAGTTCTATTAGTTCAAAAATTTATGGACTAGAAAAAGAATGGAAACCTACACTTGCCAAAGCATAGCCTAGGCAAATCAAACCAATCAATAAGAAAGGTTGTGTTATTGAGAATTTGAGATACATTCGAAATCGCATGATTCGTATGCTTGTGTTTGTGTTGTTTGGTGATCTTTATATCAAGTTCAATTAGTTCAAAGATTTTTGGACGAGAAAAAGAATGGAAACCTACGGTTCCCTAACCATAGCCTAGGCAAATCAAACCAATCAATAAGAAAGGTTGTGTTATTCAGAATTTGAGAAACATTCGGAATCGCATGATTCGTATGCTTGTGTTGGTGTTGTTTGGTGATCTTTCTATCAAGTTCTATTAGTTCAAAGATTTATGGACTTGAGAAAGAATGGAAACCAACACTTGCCAAACCATAGCCTAGGCAAATCAAACCAATCAATAAGAAAGGTTGTATTATTGAGAATTTGAGATACATTCGAAATCGCATGATTCGTATGCTTGTGTTTGTGTTGTTTGGTGATCTATCTATCATGTTCTATTAGTTCAAAGATTTATGGACTAGAAAGAGAATGGAAACCAACGGTTCCCAAACCATAGCCTAGGCAAATCAAACCAATCAATAAGAAAGGTTGCATTATTGAGAATTTGAGAAATATTCGAAATCGCATGATTCGTATGCTTGTGTTTGTGTTGTTTGGCGATCTTTCTATCAAGTTCTATTAGTTCAAAGATTTATGGACTAGAAAAAGAATGGAAACCAACACTTGCCAAACCATAGCCTAGGCAAATCAAACCAATCTATAAGAAAGGTTGTGTTATTGAGAATTTGAGAAACATTCGAAATTGCATTATTTGTATGCTTGTGTTTGTGTTGTTTGGTGATCTTTCTATCAAGTTCAATTAGTTCAAAGATTTTTGGACGAGAAAAAGAATGGAAACCTACGGTTCCCAAATCATAGCCTAGGCAAATCAAACCAATCAATAAGAAAGGTTGTGTTATTGAGAATTTGAGAAACATTCGGAATCGCATGATTCGTATGCTTGTGTTGGTGTTGTTTGGTGATCTTTCTATCAAGTTCAATTAGTTCAAAGATTTTTGGATGAGAAAAAGACTGGAAACCAACGGTTCCCAAACCATAGCCTTGGCAAATCAAACCAATCAATAAGAAAGGCTGTGTTATTGAGAATTTGAGAAGCATTCGGAATCGCATGATTCGTATGCTTGTGTTGGTGTTGTTTGGTGATCTTTCTATCAAGTTCTATTTGTTCATAGATATTTTGACCAGAAAAAGAATGGAAAACAACGGTTCCCAAACCATAGCCAAGGCAAATCAAACCAATGAATAAGAAAGGTTGTATTACTGAGAATTTGAGAAACATTCGAAATCGCATGATTCGTATGCTTGTGTTTGAGTTGTTTGGTGATCTTTCTATCAAGTGCTATTAGTTCAAAGATTTTTTGACCAGAAAAAGAATGGAAAACAACGGTTCCCAAACCATAGCCTAGGCAAATCAAACCAATGAATAAGAAAGGTTGTATTATTGAGAATTTGATAAACATTCGAAATCGCATGATTCGTATGCTTGTGTTTGTGTTGTTTGGTGATCTTTCTATCAAGTTCTATTAGTTGAAAGATTTTTTGACGAGAAAAAGAATGGATAACAACGGTTCCCAAACCATAGCCAAGGCAAATCAAACCAATGAATACGAAAGGTTGTGTTATTGAGAATTTGAGAAACATTCGGAATCGCATGATTCGTATGCTTGTGTTTGTGTTGTTTAGTGATCTTTCTATCAAGTTCTATTAGTTCAAAGATTTATGGACTAGAAAAAGAATGGAAAACAACGGTTCCCAAACCATAGCCAAGGCAAATCAAACCAATGAATAAGAAAGGTTGTATTACTGAGAATTTGAGAAACATTCGAAATCGCATGATTCGTATGCTTGTGTTTGTGTTGTTTGGTGATCTTTCTATCAAGTTCTATTAGTTCAAAGATTTATGGACTAGAAAAAGAATGGAAACCTACACTTGCAAAACCATAACCTAGGCAAATCAAACCAATCAATAAGAAAGGTTGTATTATTGAGAATTTGAGAAATATTCGAAATCGCATGATTCGTATGCTTGTGTTTGTGTTGTTTAGTGATCTTTCTATCAAGCTCTATTAGTTCAAATATTTTTGGACTAGAAAAAGAATGGACACCAACGGATCCTAAACCATAGCCTAGGCAAATCAAACCAATCAATAAGAAAGGTTGTGTTATTGAGAATTTGAGAAACAGTCGAAATCGCATGATTCGTATGCTTGTGTTTGTGTTGTTTGGTGATCTTTCTATCAAGTTCTATTAGTTCAAAGATTTTTGGAAGAGAAAAAGAATGGAAACCAACGGTTCTCAAACCATAGCCTAGGCAAATCAAACCAATCAATAAGAAAGGTTGTGTTATTGAGAATTTGAGAAACATTCGGAATCGCATGATTCGTATGCTTGTGTTTGTGTTGTTTGGTGATCTTTCTATCAAGTTCTATTAGTTCAAAGATTTATGGACTAGAAAAAGAATAGAAAACAACGGTTCCCAAACCATCGCCAAGGCAAATCAAACCAATGAATAAGAAAGGTTGTATTACTGAGAATTTGAGAAACATTCGGAATCGCATGATTCGTATGCTTGTGTTGGTGTTGTTTGGTGATCTTTCTATCAAGTTCTATTAGTTCAAAGATTTATGGACTTGAAAAAGAATGGAAACCAACACTTGCCAAACAATAGCCTAGGCAAATCAAACCAATCAATAAGAAAGGTTGTATTATTGAGAATTTGAGATACATTCGAAATCGCATGATTCATATGCTTGTGTTTGTGTTGTTTGGTGATCTTTCTATCATGTTCTATTAGTTCAAAGATTTATAGACTAGAAAAAGAATGGAAACCAACGGTTCCCAAACCATAGCCTAGGCAAATCAAACCAATCAATAAGAAAGGTTGCATTACTGAGAATCTGAGAAATATTCGGAATCGCATGATTCGTATGCTTGTGTTTGTGTTATTTGGTGATCTTTCTATCAAGTTCAATTAGTTCAAAGATTTTTGGACGAGAGAAAGAATGGAAACCAACGGTTCCCAAACCATAGCCTTGGCAAATCAAACCAATCAATAAGAAAGGTTGTGTTATTGAGAATTAGAGAAACATTCGGAATCGCATGATTCGTATGCTTGTGTTGGTGTTGTTTGGTGATCTTTCAATCAAGTTCTATTTGTTCATAGATATTTTGACCAGAAAAAGAATGGAAAACAACGGTTCCCAAACCATAGCCAAGGCAAATCAAACCAATGAATAAGACAGGTTGTATTACTGAGAATTTGAGAAACATTCGAAATCGCATGATTCTTATGCTTGTGTTTGTGTTGTTTGGTGATCTTTCTATCAAGTGCTATTAGTTCAAAGATTTTTTGACCAGAAAAAGAATGGAAAACAACGGTTCCCAAACCATAGCCAAGGCAAATCAAACCAATGAATAAGAAAGGTTGTATTACTGAGAATTTGATAAACATTCGAAATCGCATGATTCGTATGCTTGTGTTTGTGTTGATTGGTGATCTTTCTATCAAGTTCTATTAGTTCAAAGATTTATGGACTAGAAAAAGAATGGAAACCTACACTTGCCAAAGCATAGCCTAGGCAAATCAAACCAATCAATAAGAAAGGTTGTGTTATTGAGAATTTGAGATACATTCGAAATCGCATGATTCGTATGCTTGTGTTTGTGTTGTTTGGTGATCTTTATATCAAGTTCAATTAGTTCAAAGATTTTTGGACGAGAAAAAGAATGGAAACCTACGGTTCCCTAACCATAGCCTAGGCAAATCAAACCAATCAATAAGAAAGGTTGTGTTATTCAGAATTTTAGAAACATTCGGAATCGCATGATTCGTATGCTTGTGTTGGTGTTGTTTGGTGATCTTTCTATCAAGTTCTATTAGTTCAAAGATATTTTGACCAGAAAAAGAATGGAAAACAACGGTTCCCAAACCACAGCCAAGGCAAATCAAACCAATGAATAAGAAAGGTTGTATTACTGAGAATTTGAGAAACATTCGAAATCGCATGATTCGTATGCTTGTGTTTGTGTTGTTTGGTGATCTTTCTATCAAGTGCTATTAGTTCAAAGATTTTTTGACCAGAAAAAGAATGGAAAACAACGGTTCCCAAACCATAGCCAAGGCAAATCAAACCAATGAATAAGAAAGGTTGTATTACTGAGAATTTGATAAACATTCGAAATCGCATGATTCGTATGCTTGTGTTTGTGTTGATTGGTGATCTTTCTATCAAGTTCTATTAGTTCAAAAATTTATGGACTAGAAAAAGAATGGAAACCTACACTTGCCAAAGCATAGCCTAGGCAAATCAAACCAATCAATAAGAAAGGTTGTGTTATTGAGAATTTGAGATACATTCGAAATCGCATGATTCGTATGCTTGTGTTTGTGTTGTTTGGTGATCTTTATATCAAGTTCAATTAGTTCAAAGATTTTTGGACGAGAAAAAGAATGGAAACCTACGGTTCCCTAACCATAGCCTAGGCAAATCAAACCAATCAATAAGAAAGGTTGTGTTATTCAGAATTTGAGAAACATTCGGAATCGCATGATTCGTATGCTTGTGTTGGTGTTGTTTGGTGATCTTTCTATCAAGTTCTATTAGTTCAAAGATTTATGGACTTGAGAAAGAATGGAAACCAACACTTGCCAAACCATAGCCTAGGCAAATCAAACCAATCAATAAGAAAGGTTGTATTATTGAGAATTTGAGATACATTCGAAATCGCATGATTCGTATGCTTGTGTTTGTGTTGTTTGGTGATCTATCTATCATGTTCTATTAGTTCAAAGATTTATGGACTAGAAAGAGAATGGAAACCAACGGTTCCCAAACCATAGCCTAGGCAAATCAAACCAATCAATAAGAAAGGTTGCATTATTGAGAATTTGAGAAATATTCGAAATCGCATGATTCGTATGCTTGTGTTTGTGTTGTTTGGCGATCTTTCTATCAAGTTCTATTAGTTCAAAGATTTATGGACTAGAAAAAGAATGGAAACCAACACTTGCCAAACCATAGCCTAGGCAAATCAAACCAATCTATAAGAAAGGTTGTGTTATTGAGAATTTGAGAAACATTCGAAATTGCATTATTTGTATGCTTGTGTTTGTGTTGTTTGGTGATCTTTCTATCAAGTTCAATTAGTTCAAAGATTTTTGGACGAGAAAAAGAATGGAAACCTACGGTTCCCAAATCATAGCCTAGGCAAATCAAACCAATCAATAAGAAAGGTTGTGTTATTGAGAATTTGAGAAACATTCGGAATCGCATGATTCGTATGCTTGTGTTGGTGTTGTTTGGTGATCTTTCTATCAAGTTCAATTAGTTCAAAGATTTTTGGATGAGAAAAAGACTGGAAACCAACGGTTCCCAAACCATAGCCTTGGCAAATCAAACCAATCAATAAGAAAGGCTGTGTTATTGAGAATTTGAGAAGCATTCGGAATCGCATGATTCGTATGCTTGTGTTGGTGTTGTTTGGTGATCTTTCTATCAAGTTCTATTTGTTCATAGATATTTTGACCAGAAAAAGAATGGAAAACAACGGTTCCCAAACCATAGCCAAGGCAAATCAAACCAATGAATAAGAAAGGTTGTATTACTGAGAATTTGAGAAACATTCGAAATCGCATGATTCGTATGCTTGTGTTTGAGTTGTTTGGTGATCTTTCTATCAAGTGCTATTAGTTCAAAGATTTTTTGACCAGAAAAAGAATGGAAAACAACGGTTCCCAAACCATAGCCTAGGCAAATCAAACCAATGAATAAGAAAGGTTGTATTATTGAGAATTTGATAAACATTCGAAATCGCATGATTCGTATGCTTGTGTTTGTGTTGTTTGGTGATCTTTCTATCAAGTTCTATTAGTTGAAAGATTTTTTGACGAGAAAAAGAATGGATAACAACGGTTCCCAAACCATAGCCAAGGCAAATCAAACCAATGAATACGAAAGGTTGTGTTATTGAGAATTTGAGAAACATTCGGAATCGCATGATTCGTATGCTTGTGTTTGTGTTGTTTGGTGATCTTTCTATCAAGTTCTATTAGTTCAAAGATTTATGGACTAGAAAAAGAATGGAAAACAACGGTTCCCAAACCATAGCCAAGGCAAATCAAACCAATGAATAAGAAAGGTTGTATTACTGAGAATTTGAGAAACATTCGAAATCGCATGATTCGTATGCTTGTGTTTGTGTTGTTTGGTGATCTTTCTATCAAGTTCTATTAGTTCAAAGATTTATGGACTAGAAAAAGAATGGAAACCTACACTTGCAAAACCATAACCTAGGCAAATCAAACCAATCAATAAGAAAGGTTGTATTATTGAGAATTTGAGAAATATTCGAAATCGCATGATTCGTATGCTTGTGTTTGTGTTGTTTAGTGATCTTTCTATCAAGCTCTATTAGTTCAAATATTTTTGGACTAGAAAAAGAATGGACACCAACGGATCCTAAACCATAGCCTAGGCAAATCAAACCAATCAATAAGAAAGGTTGTGTTATTGAGAATTTGAGAAACAGTCGAAATCGCATGATTCGTATGCTTGTGTTTGTGTTGTTTGGTGATCTTTCTATCAAGTTCTATTAGTTCAAAGATTTTTGGAAGAGAAAAAGAATGGAAACCAACGGTTCTCAAACCATAGCCTAGGCAAATCAAACCAATCAATAAGAAAGGTTGTGTTATTGAGAATTTGAGAAACATTCGGAATCGCATGATTCGTATGCTTGTGTTTGTGTTGTTTGGTGATCTTTCTATCAAGTTCTATTAGTTCAAAGATTTATGGACTAGAAAAAGAATAGAAAACAACGGTTCCCAAACCATCGCCAAGGCAAATCAAACCAATGAATAAGAAAGGTTGTATTACTGAGAATTTGAGAAACATTCGGAATCGCATGATTCGTATGCTTGTGTTGGTGTTGTTTGGTGATCTTTCTATCAAGTTCTATTAGTTCAAAGATTTATGGACTTGAAAAAGAATGGAAACCAACACTTGCCAAACAATAGCCTAGGCAAATCAAACCAATCAATAAGAAAGGTTGTATTATTGAGAATTTGAGATACATTCGAAATCGCATGATTCATATGCTTGTGTTTGTGTTGTTTGGTGATCTTTCTATCATGTTCTATTAGTTCAAAGATTTATAGACTAGAAAAAGAATGGAAACCAACGGTTCCCAAACCATAGCCTAGGCAAATCAAACCAATCAATAAGAAAGGTTGCATTACTGAGAATCTGAGAAATATTCGGAATCGCATGATTCGTATGCTTGTGTTTGTGTTATTTGGTGATCTTTCTATCAAGTTCAATTAGTTCAAAGATTTTTGGACGAGAGAAAGAATGGAAACCAACGGTTCCCAAACCATAGCCTTGGCAAATCAAACCAATCAATAAGAAAGGTTGTGTTATTGAGAATTAGAGAAACATTCGGAATCGCATGATTCGTATGCTTGTGTTGGTGTTGTTTGGTGATCTTTCAATCAAGTTCTATTTGTTCATAGATATTTTGACCAGAAAAAGAATGGAAAACAACGGTTCCCAAACCATAGCCAAGGCAAATCAAACCAATGAATAAGACAGGTTGTATTACTGAGAATTTGAGAAACATTCGAAATCGCATGATTCTTATGCTTGTGTTTGTGTTGTTTGGTGATCTTTCTATCAAGTGCTATTAGTTCAAAGATTTTTTGACCAGAAAAAGAATGGAAAACAACGGTTCCCAAACCATAGCCAAGGCAAATCAAACCAATGAATAAGAAAGGTTGTATTACTGAGAATTTGATAAACATTCGAAATCGCATGATTCGTATGCTTGTGTTTGTGTTGATTGGTGATCTTTCTATCAAGTTCTATTAGTTCAAAGATTTATGGACTAGAAAAAGAATGGAAACCTACACTTGCCAAAGCATAGCCTAGGCAAATCAAACCAATCAATAAGAAAGGTTGTGTTATTGAGAATTTGAGATACATTCGAAATCGCATGATTCGTATGCTTGTGTTTGTGTTGTTTGGTGATCTTTATATCAAGTTCAATTAGTTCAAAGATTTTTGGACGAGAAAAAGAATGGAAACCTACGGTTCCCTAACCATAGCCTAGGCAAATCAAACCAATCAATAAGAAAGGTTGTGTTATTCAGAATTTTAGAAACATTCGGAATCGCATGATTCGTATGCTTGTGTTGGTGTTGTTTGGTGATCTTTCTATCAAGTTCTATTAGTTCAAAGATTTATGGACTTGAGAAAGAATGGAAACCAACACTTGCCAAACCATAGCCTAGGCAAATCAAACCAATCAATAAGAAAGGTTGTATTATTGAGAATTTGAGATACATTCGAAATCGCATGATTCGTATGCTTGTGTTTGTGTTGTTTGGTGATCTATCTATCATGTTCTATTAGTTCAAAGATTTATGGACTAGAAAGAGAATGGAAACCAACGGTTCCCAAACCATAGCCTAGGCAAATCAAACCAATCAATAAGAAAGGTTGCATTATTGAGAATTTGAGAAATATTCGAAATCGCATGATTCGTATGCTTGTGTTTGTGTTGTTTGGCGATCTTTCTATCAAGTTCTATTAGTTCAAAGATTTATGGACTTGAGAAAGAATGGAAACCAACACTTGCCAAACCATAGCCTAGGCAAATCAAACCAATCAATAAGAAAGGTTGTATTATTGAGAATTTGAGATACATTCGAAATCGCATGATTCGTATGCTTGTGTTTGTGTTGTTTGGTGATCTTTCTATCAAGTTCTATTAGTTCAAAGATTTATGGACTAGAAAAAGAATGGAAACCTACACTTGCAAAACCATAACCTAGGCAAATCAAACCAATCAATAAGAAAGGTTGTATTATTGAGAATTTGAGAAATATTCGAAATCGCATGATTCGTATGCTTGTGTTTGTGTTGTTTAGTGATCTTTCTATCAAGCTCTATTAGTTCAAATATTTTTGGACTAGAAAAAGAATGGACACCAACGGATCCTAAACCATAGCCTAGGCAAATCAAACCAATCAATAAGAAAGGTTGTGTTATTGAGAATTTGAGAAACAGTCGAAATCGCATGATTCGTATGCTTGTGTTTGTGTTGTTTGGTGATCTTTCTATCAAGTTCTATTAGTTCAAAGATTTTTGGAAGAGAAAAAGAATGGAAACCAACGGTTCTCAAACCATAGCCTAGGCAAATCAAACCAATCAATAAGAAAGGTTGTGTTATTGAGAATTTGAGAAACATTCGGAATCGCATGATTCGTACGCTTGTGTTTGTGTTGTTTGGTGATCTTTCTATCAAGTTCTATTAGTTCAAAGATTTATGGACTAGAAAAAGAATAGAAAACAACGGTTCCCAAACCATCGCCAAGGCAAATCAAACCAATGAATAAGAAAGGTTGTATTACTGAGAATTTGAGAAACATTCGGAATCGCATGATTCGTATGCTTGTGTTGGTGTTGTTTGGTGATCTTTCTATCAAGTTCTATTAGTTCAAAGATTTATGGACTTGAAAAAGAATGGAAACCAACACTTGCCAAACAATAGCCTAGGCAAATCAAACCAATCAATAAGAAAGGTTGTATTATTGAGAATTTGAGATACATTCGAAATCGCATGATTCATATGCTTGTGTTTGTGTTGTTTGGTGATCTTTCTATCATGTTCTATTAGTTCAAAGATTTATAGACTAGAAAAAGAATGGAAACCAACGGTTCCCAAACCATAGCCTAGGCAAATCAAACCAATCAATAAGAAAGGTTGCATTACTGAGAATCTGAGAAATATTCGGAATCGCATGATTCGTATGCTTGTGTTTGTGTTATTTGGTGATCTTTCTATCAAGTTCAATTAGTTCAAAGATTTTTGGACGAGAGAAAGAATGGAAACCAACGGTTCCCAAACCATAGCCTTGGCAAATCAAACCAATCAATAAGAAAGGTTGTGTTATTGAGAATTAGAGAAACATTCGGAATCGCATGATTCGTATGCTTGTGTTGGTGTTGTTTGGTGATCTTTCAATCAAGTTCTATTTGTTCATAGATATTTTGACCAGAAAAAGAATGGAAAACAACGGTTCCCAAACCATAGCCAAGGCAAATCAAACCAATGAATAAGACAGGTTGTATTACTGAGAATTTGAGAAACATTCGAAATCGCATGATTCTTATGCTTGTGTTTGTGTTGTTTGGTGATCTTTCTATCAAGTGCTATTAGTTCAAAGATTTTTTGACCAGAAAAAGAATGGAAAACAACGGTTCCCAAACCATAGCCAAGGCAAATCAAACCAATGAATAAGAAAGGTTGTATTACTGAGAATTTGATAAACATTCGAAATCGCATGATTCGTATGCTTGTGTTTGTGTTGATTGGTGATCTTTCTATCAAGTTCTATTAGTTCAAAGATTTATGGACTAGAAAAAGAATGGAAACCTACACTTGCCAAAGCATAGCCTAGGCAAATCAAACCAATCAATAAGAAAGGTTGTGTTATTGAGAATTTGAGATACATTCGAAATCGCATGATTCGTATGCTTGTGTTTGTGTTGTTTGGTGATCTTTATATCAAGTTCAATTAGTTCAAAGATTTTTGGACGAGAAAAAGAATGGAAACCTACGGTTCCCTAACCATAGCCTAGGCAAATCAAACCAATCAATAAGAAAGGTTGTGTTATTCAGAATTTTAGAAACATTCGGAATCGCATGATTCGTATGCTTGTGTTGGTGTTGTTTGGTGATCTTTCTATCAAGTTCTATTAGTTCAAAGATATTTTGACCAGAAAAAGAATGGAAAACAACGGTTCCCAAACCACAGCCAAGGCAAATCAAACCAATGAATAAGAAAGGTTGTATTACTGAGAATTTGAGAAACATTCGAAATCGCATGATTCGTATGCTTGTGTTTGTGTTGTTTGGTGATCTTTCTATCAAGTGCTATTAGTTCAAAGATTTTTTGACCAGAAAAAGAATGGAAAACAACGGTTCCCAAACCATAGCCAAGGCAAATCAAACCAATGAATAAGAAAGGTTGTATTACTGAGAATTTGATAAACATTCGAAATCGCATGATTCGTATGCTTGTGTTTGTGTTGATTGGTGATCTTTCTATCAAGTTCTATTAGTTCAAAAATTTATGGACTAGAAAAAGAATGGAAACCTACACTTGCCAAAGCATAGCCTAGGCAAATCAAACCAATCAATAAGAAAGGTTGTGTTATTGAGAATTTGAGATACATTCGAAATCGCATGATTCGTATGCTTGTGTTTGTGTTGTTTGGTGATCTTTATATCAAGTTCAATTAGTTCAAAGATTTTTGGACGAGAAAAAGAATGGAAACCTACGGTTCCCTAACCATAGCCTAGGCAAATCAAACCAATCAATAAGAAAGGTTGTGTTATTCAGAATTTGAGAAACATTCGGAATCGCATGATTCGTATGCTTGTGTTGGTGTTGTTTGGTGATCTTTCTATCAAGTTCTATTAGTTCAAAGATTTATGGACTTGAGAAAGAATGGAAACCAACACTTGCCAAACCATAGCCTAGGCAAATCAAACCAATCAATAAGAAAGGTTGTATTATTGAGAATTTGAGATACATTCGAAATCGCATGATTCGTATGCTTGTGTTTGTGTTGTTTGGTGATCTATCTATCATGTTCTATTAGTTCAAAGATTTATGGACTAGAAAGAGAATGGAAACCAACGGTTCCCAAACCATAGCCTAGGCAAATCAAACCAATCAATAAGAAAGGTTGCATTATTGAGAATTTGAGAAATATTCGAAATCGCATGATTCGTATGCTTGTGTTTGTGTTGTTTGGCGATCTTTCTATCAAGTTCTATTAGTTCAAAGATTTATGGACTAGAAAAAGAATGGAAACCAACACTTGCCAAACCATAGCCTAGGCAAATCAAACCAATCTATAAGAAAGGTTGTGTTATTGAGAATTTGAGAAACATTCGAAATTGCATTATTTGTATGCTTGTGTTTGTGTTGTTTGGTGATCTTTCTATCAAGTTCAATTAGTTCAAAGATTTTTGGACGAGAAAAAGAATGGAAACCTACGGTTCCCAAATCATAGCCTAGGCAAATCAAACCAATCAATAAGAAAGGTTGTGTTATTGAGAATTTGAGAAACATTCGGAATCGCATGATTCGTATGCTTGTGTTGGTGTTGTTTGGTGATCTTTCTATCAAGTTCAATTAGTTCAAAGATTTTTGGATGAGAAAAAGACTGGAAACCAACGGTTCCCAAACCATAGCCTTGGCAAATCAAACCAATCAATAAGAAAGGCTGTGTTATTGAGAATTTGAGAAGCATTCGGAATCGCATGATTCGTATGCTTGTGTTGGTGTTGTTTGGTGATCTTTCTATCAAGTTCTATTTGTTCATAGATATTTTGACCAGAAAAAGAATGGAAAACAACGGTTCCCAAACCATAGCCAAGGCAAATCAAACCAATGAATAAGAAAGGTTGTATTACTGAGAATTTGAGAAACATTCGAAATCGCATGATTCGTATGCTTGTGTTTGAGTTGTTTGGTGATCTTTCTATCAAGTGCTATTAGTTCAAAGATTTTTTGACCAGAAAAAGAATGGAAAACAACGGTTCCCAAACCATAGCCTAGGCAAATCAAACCAATGAATAAGAAAGGTTGTATTATTGAGAATTTGATAAACATTCGAAATCGCATGATTCGTATGCTTGTGTTTGTGTTGTTTGGTGATCTTTCTATCAAGTTCTATTAGTTGAAAGATTTTTTGACGAGAAAAAGAATGGATAACAACGGTTCCCAAACCATAGCCAAGGCAAATCAAACCAATGAATACGAAAGGTTGTGTTATTGAGAATTTGAGAAACATTCGGAATCGCATGATTCGTATGCTTGTGTTTGTGTTGTTTGGTGATCTTTCTATCAAGTTCTATTAGTTCAAAGATTTATGGACTAGAAAAAGAATGGAAAACAACGGTTCCCAAACCATAGCCAAGGCAAATCAAACCAATGAATAAGAAAGGTTGTATTACTGAGAATTTGAGAAACATTCGAAATCGCATGATTCGTATGCTTGTGTTTGTGTTGTTTGGTGATCTTTCTATCAAGTTCTATTAGTTCAAAGATTTATGGACTAGAAAAAGAATGGAAACCTACACTTGCAAAACCATAACCTAGGCAAATCAAACCAATCAATAAGAAAGGTTGTATTATTGAGAATTTGAGAAATATTCGAAATCGCATGATTCGTATGCTTGTGTTTGTGTTGTTTAGTGATCTTTCTATCAAGCTCTATTAGTTCAAATATTTTTGGACTAGAAAAAGAATGGACACCAACGGATCCTAAACCATAGCCTAGGCAAATCAAACCAATCAATAAGAAAGGTTGTGTTATTGAGAATTTGAGAAACAGTCGAAATCGCATGATTCGTATGCTTGTGTTTGTGTTGTTTGGTGATCTTTCTATCAAGTTCTATTAGTTCAAAGATTTTTGGAAGAGAAAAAGAATGGAAACCAACGGTTCTCAAACCATAGCCTAGGCAAATCAAACCAATCAATAAGAAAGGTTGTGTTATTGAGAATTTGAGAAACATTCGGAATCGCATGATTCGTATGCTTGTGTTTGTGTTGTTTGGTGATCTTTCTATCAAGTTCTATTAGTTCAAAGATTTATGGACTAGAAAAAGAATAGAAAACAACGGTTCCCAAACCATCGCCAAGGCAAATCAAACCAATGAATAAGAAAGGTTGTATTACTGAGAATTTGAGAAACATTCGGAATCGCATGATTCGTATGCTTGTGTTGGTGTTGTTTGGTGATCTTTCTATCAAGTTCTATTAGTTCAAAGATTTATGGACTTGAAAAAGAATGGAAACCAACACTTGCCAAACAATAGCCTAGGCAAATCAAACCAATCAATAAGAAAGGTTGTATTATTGAGAATTTGAGATACATTCGAAATCGCATGATTCATATGCTTGTGTTTGTGTTGTTTGGTGATCTTTCTATCATGTTCTATTAGTTCAAAGATTTATAGACTAGAAAAAGAATGGAAACCAACGGTTCCCAAACCATAGCCTAGGCAAATCAAACCAATCAATAAGAAAGGTTGCATTACTGAGAATCTGAGAAATATTCGGAATCGCATGATTCGTATGCTTGTGTTTGTGTTATTTGGTGATCTTTCTATCAAGTTCAATTAGTTCAAAGATTTTTGGACGAGAGAAAGAATGGAAACCAACGGTTCCCAAACCATAGCCTTGGCAAATCAAACCAATCAATAAGAAAGGTTGTGTTATTGAGAATTAGAGAAACATTCGGAATCGCATGATTCGTATGCTTGTGTTGGTGTTGTTTGGTGATCTTTCAATCAAGTTCTATTTGTTCATAGATATTTTGACCAGAAAAAGAATGGAAAACAACGGTTCCCAAACCATAGCCAAGGCAAATTAAACCAATGAATAAGACAGGTTGTATTACTGAGAATTTGAGAAACATTCGAAATCGCATGATTCTTATGCTTGTGTTTGTGTTGTTTGGTGATCTTTCTATCAAGTGCTATTAGTTCAAAGATTTTTTGACCAGAAAAAGAATGGAAAACAACGGTTCCCAAACCATAGCCAAGGCAAATCAAACCAATGAATAAGAAAGGTTGTATTACTGAGAATTTGATAAACATTCGAAATCGCATGATTCGTATGCTTGTGTTTGTGTTGATTGGTGATCTTTCTATCAAGTTCTATTAGTTCAAAGATTTATGGACTAGAAAAAGAATGGAAACCTACACTTGCCAAAGCATAGCCTAGGCAAATCAAACCAATCAATAAGAAAGGTTGTGTTATTGAGAATTTGAGATACATTCGAAATCGCATGATTCGTATGCTTGTGTTTGTGTTGTTTGGTGATCTTTATATCAAGTTCAATTAGTTCAAAGATTTTTGGACGAGAAAAAGAATGGAAACCTACGGTTCCCTAACCATAGCCTAGGCAAATCAAACCAATCAATAAGAAAGGTTGTGTTATTCAGAATTTTAGAAACATTCGGAATCGCATGATTCGTATGCTTGTGTTGGTGTTGTTTGGTGATCTTTCTATCAAGTTCTATTAGTTCAAAGATTTATGGACTTGAGAAAGAATGGAAACCAACACTTGCCAAACCATAGCCTAGGCAAATCAAACCAATCAATAAGAAAGGTTGTATTATTGAGAATTTGAGATACATTCGAAATCGCATGATTCGTATGCTTGTGTTTGTGTTGTTTGGTGATCTATCTATCATGTTCTATTAGTTCAAAGATTTATGGACTAGAAAGAGAATGGAAACCAACGGTTCCCAAACCATAGCCTAGGCAAATCAAACCAATCAATAAGAAAGGTTGCATTATTGAGAATTTGAGAAATATTCGAAATCGCATGATTCGTATGCTTGTGTTTGTGTTGTTTGGCGATCTTTCTATCAAGTTCTATTAGTTCAAAGATTTATGGACTAGAAAAAGAATGGAAACCAACACTTGCCAAACCATAGCCTAGGCAAATCAAACCAATCTATAAGAAAGGTTGTGTTATTGAGAATTTGAGAAACATTCGAAATTGCATTATTTGTATGCTTGTGTTTGTGTTGTTTGGTGATCTTTCTATCAAGTTCAATTAGTTCAAAGATTTTTGGACGAGAAAAAGAATGGAAACCTACGGTTCCCAAATCATAGCCTAGGCAAATCAAACCAATCAATAAGAAAGGTTGTGTTATTGAGAATTTGAGAAACATTCGGAATCGCATGATTCGTATGCTTGTGTTGGTGTTGTTTGGTGATCTTTCTATCAAGTTCAATTAGTTCAAAGATTTTTGGATGAGAAAAAGAAAGGAAACCAACGGTTCCCAAACCATAGCCTTGGCAAATCAAACCAATCAATAAGAAAGGCTGTGTTATTGAGAATTTGAGAAGCATTCGGAATCGCATGATTCGTATGCTTGTGTTGGTGTTGTTTGGTGATCTTTCTATCAAGTTCTATTTGTTCATAGATATTTTGACCAGAAAAAGAATGGAAAACAACGGTTCCCAAACCATAGCCAAGGCAAATCAAACCAATGAATAAGAAAGGTTGTATTACTGAGAATTTGAGAAACATTCGAAATCGCATGATTCGTATGCTTGTGTTTGAGTTGTTTGGTGATCTTTCTATCAAGTGCTATTAGTTCAAAGATTTTTTGACCAGAAAAAGAATGGAAAGCAACGGTTCCCAAACCATAGCCTAGGCAAATCAAACCAATGAATAAGAAAGGTTGTATTATTGAGAATTTGATAAACATTCGAAATCGCATGATTCGTATGCTTGTGTTTGTGTTGTTTGGTGATCTTTCTATCAAGTTCTATTAGTTCAAAGATTGATGGACTAGAAAAAGAATGGAAACCTACACTTGCAAAACCATAACCTAGGCAAATCAAACCAATCAATAAGAAAGGTTGTATTATTGAGAATTTGAGAAGCATTCGGAATCGCATGATTCGTATGCTTGTGTTGGTGTTGTTTGGTGATCTTTCTATCAAGTTCTATTTGTTCATAGATATTTTGACCAGAAAAAGAATGGAAAACAACGGTTCCCAAACCATAGCCAAGGCAAATCAAACAAATGAATAAGAAAGGTTGTATTACTGAGAATTTGAGAAACATTCGAAATCGCATGATTCGTATGCTTGTGTTTGAGTTGTTTGGTGATCTTTCTATCAAGTGCTATTAGTTCAAAGATTTTTTGACCAGAAAAAGAATGGAAAGCAACGGTTCCCAAACCATAGCCTAGGCAAATCAAACCAATGAATAAGAAAGGTTGTATTATTGAGAATTTGATAAACATTCGAAATCGCATGATTCGTATGCTTGTGTTTGTGTTGTTTGGTGATCTTTCTATCAAGTTCTATTAGTTCAAAGATTGATGGACTAGAAAAAGAATGGAAACCAACACTTGCCAAACCATAGCCTAGGCGAATCAAACCAATCAATAAGAAAGGTTGTATTATTGAGAATTTGAGAAACATTCGAAATCGCATGATTCGTATGCTTGTGTTTGTGTTGTTTGGTGATCTTTCTATCAAGTTCTATTAGTTCAAAGATTGATGGACTAGAAAAAGAATGGAAACCTACACTTGCAAAACCATAACCTAGGCAAATCAAACCAATCAATAAGAAAGGTTGTATTATTGAGAATTTGAGAAATATTCGAAATCGCATGATTCGTATGCTTGTGTTTGTGTTGTTTAGTGATCTTTCTATCAAGTTCTATTAGTTTAAATATTTTTGGACTAGAAAAAGAATGGACACCAACGGTTCCTAAACCATAGCCTAGGCAAATCAAGCCAATCAATAAGAAAGGTTGTGTTATTGAGAATTTGAGATACATTCGAAATCGCATGATTCTTATGCTTGTGTTTGTGTTGTTTGGTGATCTTTCTATCAAGTTCAATTAGTTCAAAGATTTTTGACGAGAAAAAGAATGGAAACCTACGGTTCCCAAACCATAGCCTAGGCAAATCAAACCAATCAATAAGAAAGGTTGTGTTATTGAGAATTTGGGAAACATTCGGAATCGCATGATTCGTATGCTTGTGTTTGTGTTGTTTGGTGATCTTTCTATCAAGTTCTATTAGTTCAAAGATTTATGGACTAGAAAAAGAATAGAAAACAATGGTTCCCAAACCATAGCCAAGGCAAATCAAACCAATGAATAAGAAAGGTTGTATTACTGAGAATTTGTGAAACATTCGAAATCGCATGATTCGTATGCTTGTGTTTGTGTTGTTTGGTAATCTTTCTATCAAGTTCTATTAGTTCAAAGATTTTTTGACGAGAAAAAGAATGGAAACCAACACTTGCAAAAACATAGCCAAGGCAAATCAAACCAATAAATAAGAAAGGTTGTATTACTGAGAATTTGAGAAACATTCGAAATCGCATGATTCGTATGCTTGTGTTTGTGTTGTTTGGTGATCTTTCTATCAAGTTCTATTAGTTCAAAATTTTTGGGACTAGAAAAAGAATGGAAACCAACGGTTCCTAAACCATAGCCTAGGCAAATCAAACCAATCAATAAGAAAGGTTGTGTTATTGAGAATTTGAGATACATTCGAAATCGCATTATTCGTATGCTTGTGCTTGTGTTGTTTGGTGATCTTTCTATCAAGTTCAATTAGTTCAAATATTTTTGGACGAGAAAAAGAATGGAAACCTACGGTTCCCAAACCATAGCCTAGGCAAATCAAACCAATCAATAAGAAAGGTTGTGTTATTGAGAATTTGAGAAACATTCGGAATCGCATGATTCGTATGCTTGTGTTGGTGTTGTTTGGTAATCTTTCTATCAAGATCAATTAGTTCAAAGATTTTTGGATGAGAAAAAGAATGGAAACCAACGGTTCCCAAACCATAGCCTTGGCAAATCAAACCAATCAATAAGAAAGGCTGTGTTATTGAGAATTTGAGAAGCATTCAGAATCGCATGATTCGTATGTTTGTGTTTGTGTTGTTTGGTGATCTTTCTATCAAGTTCTATTTGTTCATAGATATTTTGACCAGAAAAATAATGGAAAACAACGGTTCCCAAACCATAGCCAAGGTAAATCAAACCAATGAATAAGAAAGGTTGTATTACTGAGAATTTGAGAAACATTCGAAATCGCATGATTCGTATGCTTGTGTTTGAGTTGTTTGGTGATCTTTCTATCAAGTGCTATTAGTTCAAAGATTTTTTGACCAGAAAAAGAATGGAAAACAACGGTTCCCAAACCATAGCCTAGGCAAATCAAACCAATGAATAAGAAAGGTTGTATTACTGAGAATTTGATAAACATTCGAAATCGCATGATTCGTATGCTTGTGTTTGTGTTGTTTGGTGATCTTTCTATCAAGTTCTATTAGTTCAAAGATGTTTTGACGAGAAAAAGAATGGATAACAACGGTTCCCAAACCATAGCCAAGGCAAATCAAACCAATGAATACGAAAGGTTGTGTTATTGAGAATTTGAGAAACATTCGGAATCGCATGATTCGTATGCTTGTGTTTGTGTTGTTTGGCGATCTTTCTATCAAGTTCTATTAGTTCAAAGATTTATGGACTAGAAAAAGAATGGAAACCAACACTTGCCAAACCTTAGCCTAGGCAAATCAAACCAATCAATAAGAAAGGTTGTATTATTGAGAATTTGAGAAACATTCGAAATCGCATGATTCGTATGCTTGTGTTTGTGTTGTTTGGTGATCTTTCTATCAAGTTCTATTAGTTCAAAGATTGATGGACTAGAAAAAGAATGGAAACCTACACTTGCAAAACCATAACCTAGGCAAATCAAACCAATCAATAAGAAAGGTTGTATTATTGAGAATTTGAGAAATATTCGAAATCGCATGATTCGTATGCTTGTGTTTGTGTTGTTTAGTGATCTTTCTATCAAGTTCTATTAGTTTAAATATTTTTGGACTAGAAATAGAATGGACACCAACGGTTCCTAAACCATAGCCTAGGCAAATCAAGCCAATCAATAAGAAAGGTTGTGTTATTGAGAATTTGAGATACATTCGAAATCGCATGATTCTTATGCTTGTGTTTGTGTTGTTTGGTGATCTTTCTATCAAGTTCAATTAGTTCAAAGATTTTTGACGAGAAAAAGAATGGAAACCTACGGTTCCCAAACCATAGCCTAGGCAAATCAAACCAATCAATAAGAAAGGTTGTGTTATTGAGAATTTGAGAAACATTCGGAATCGCATGATTCGTATGCTTGTGTTTGTGTTGTTTGGTGATCTTTCTATCAAGTTCTATTAGTTCAAAGATTTATGGACTAGAAAAAGAATAGAAAACAATGGTTCCCAAACCATAGCCAAGGCAAATCAAACCAATGAATAAGAAAGGTTGTATTACTGAGAATTTGTGAAACATTCGAAATCGCATGATTCGTATGCTTGTGTTTGTGTTGTTTGGTAATCTTTCTATCAAGTTCTATTAGTTCAAAGATTTTTTGACGAGAAAAAGAATGGAAACCAACACTTGCAAAACCATAGCCAAGGCAAATCAAACCAATAAATAAGAAAGGTTGTATTACTGAGAATTTGAGAAACATTCGAAATCGCATGATTCGTATGCTTGTGTTTGTGTTGTTTGGTGATCTTTCTATCAAGTTCTATTAGTTCAAAATTTTTGGGACTAGAAAAAGAATGGAAACCAACGGTTCCTAAACCATAGCCTAGGCAAATCAAACCAATCAATAAGAAAGGTTGTGTTATTGAGAATTTGAGATACATTCGAAATCGCATTATTCGTATGCTTGTGCTTGTGTTGTTTGGTGATCTTTCTATCAAGTTCAATTAGTTCAAATATTTTTGGACGAGAAAAAGAATGGAAACCTACGGTTCCCAAACCATATCCTAGGCAAATCAAACCAATCAATAAGAAAGGTTGTGTTATTGAGAATTTGAGAAACATTCGGAATCGCATGATTCGTATGCTTGTGTTGGTGTTGTTTGGTAATCTTTCTATCAAGTTCAATTAGTTCAAAGATTTTTGGATGAGAAAAAGAATGGAAACCAACGGTTCCCAAACCATAGCCTTGGCAAATCAAACCAATCAATAAGAAAGGCTGTGTTATTGAGAATTTGAGAAGCATTCAGAATCGCATGATTCGTATGTTTGTGTTAGTGTTGTTTGGTGATCTTTCTATCAAGTTCTATTTGTTCATAGATATTTTGACCAGAAAAAGAATGGAAAACAACGGTTCCCAAACCATAGCTAAGGTAAATCAAACCAATGAATAAGAAAGGTTGTATTACTGAGAATTTGAGAAACATTCGAAATCGCATGATTCGTATGCTTGTGTTTGAGTTGTTTGGTGATCTTTCTATCAAGTGCTATTAGTTCAAAGATTTTTTGACCAGAAAAAGAATAGAAAACAACGGTTCCCAAACCATAGCCTAGGCAAATCAAACCAATGAATAAGAAAGGTTGTATTACTGAGAATTTGATAAACATTCGAAATCGCATGATTCGTATGCTTGTGTTTGTGTTGTTTGGTGATCTTTCTATCAAGTTCTATTAGTTCAAAGATTTTTTGACGAGAAAAAGAATGGATAACAACGGTTCCCAAACCATAGCCAAGGCAAATCAAACCAATGAATACGAAAGGTTGTGTTATTGAGAATTTGAGAAACATTCGGAATCGCATGATTCGTATGCTTGTGTTTGTGTTGTTTGGCGATCTTTCTATCAAGTTCTGTTAGTCCAAAGATTTATGGACTAGAAAAAGAATTGAAACCAACACTTGCCAAACCATAGCCTAGGCAAATCAAACCAATCAATAAGAAAGGTTGTATTATTGAGAATTTGAGAAACATTCGAAATCGCATGATTCGTATGCTTGTGTTTGTGTTGTTTGGTGATCTTTCTATCAAGTTCTATTAGTTCAAAGATTTATGGACTAGAAAAAGAATGGAAACCTACACTTGGAAAACCATAACCTAGGCAAATCAAACCAATCAATAAGAAAGGTTGTATTATTGAGAATTTGAGAAATATTCGAAATCGCATGACTCGTATGCTTGTGTTTGTGTTGTTTAGTGATCTTTCTATCAAGTTCTATTAGTTCAAATATTTTTGGACTAGAAAAAGAATGGACACCAACGGTTCCTAAAGCATAGCCTAGGCAAATCAAGCCAATCAATAAGAAAGGTTGTGTTATTGAGAATTTGAGATACATTCGAAATCGCATGATTCGTATGCTTGTGTTTGTGTTGTTCGGTGATCTTTCTATCAAGTTCAATTAGTTCAAAGATTTTTGATGAGAAAAAGAATGGAAACCTACGGTTCACAAACCATAGCCTAGGCAAATCGAACCAATCAATAAGAAAGGTTGTGTTATTGAGAATTTGAGAAACATTCGGAATCGCATGATTCGTATGCTTGTGTTTGTGTTGTTTGGTGATCTTTCTATCAAGTTCTATTAGTTCAAAGATTTATGGACTAGAAAAAGAATAGAAAACAACGGTTCCCAAACCATAGCCAAGGCAAATCAAACCAATGAATAAGAAAGGTTGTATTATTGAGAATTTGAGAAACATTCGAAATCGCATGATTCGTATGCTTGTGTTTGTGTTGTTCGGTGATCTTTCTATCAAGTTCTATTAGTTCAAAGATTTATGGACTAGAAAAAGAATGGAAACCTACACTTGCAAAACCATAACCTAGGCAAATCAAACCAATCAATAAGAAAGGTTGTATTATTGAGAATTTGAGAAATATTCGAAATCGCATGATTCGTATGCTTGTGTTTGTGTTGTTTAGTGATCTTTCTATCAAGTTCTATTAGTTCAAATATTTTTGGACTAGAAAAAGAATGGAAACCAACACTTGCCAAACCATAGCCTAGGCAAATCAAACCAATCAATAAGAAAGATTGTGTTATTGAGAATTTGAGAAACATTCGAAATTACATGATTCGTATGCTCGTATTTGTGTTGTTTAGTGATCTTTCTATCAAGTTCTATTAGTTCAAATATTTTTGGAATAGAAAAAGAATGGACACCAACGGTTCCTAAACCATAGCCTAGGCAAATCAAGCCAATCAATAAGAAAGGTTGTGTTATTGAGAATTTGAGAAATATTCGAAATCGCATGATTCGTATGCTTGTGTTTGTGTTGTTTAGTGATCTTTCTATCAAGTTCTATTAGTTCAAATATTTTTGGACTAGAAAAAGAATGGACACCAACGGCTCCTAAACCATAGCCTAGGCAAATCAAACCAATCAATAAGAAAGGTTGTGTTATTGAGAATTTGAGAAACATTCGAAATCGCATGATTCGTATGCTTGTGTTTGTGTTGTTTGGTGATCTTTCTATCAAGTGCTATTAGTTCAAAGATTTTTTGACCAGAAAAAGAATGGAAAACAACGGTTCCCAAACCATTGCCAAGGCAAATCAAACCAATGAATAAGAAAGGTTGTATTACTGAGAATTTGATAAACATTCGAAATCGCATGATTCGTATGCTTGTGTTTGTGTTGATTGGTGATCTTTCTATCAAGTTCTATTAGTTCAAAGATTTATGGACTAGAAAAAGAATGGAAACCAACACTTGCCAAACCATAGCCTAGGCAAATCAAACCAATCAATAAGAAAGGTTGTGTTATTGAGAATTTGAGATACATTCGAAATCGCATGATTCGTATGCTTGTGTTTGTGTTGTTTGGTGATCTTTCTATCAAGTTCAATTAGTTCAAAGATTTTTGGACGAGAAAAAGAATGGAAACCTACGGTTCCCAAACCATAGCCTAGGCAAATCAAACCAATCAATAAGAAAGGTTGTGTTATTGAGAATTTGAGAAACATTCAGAATCGCATGATTCGTATGCTTGTGTTGGTGTTGTTTGGTGATCTTTCTATCAAGTTCTATTAGTTCAAAGATTTATGGACTTGAAAAAGAATTGAAACCAACACTTGCCAAACCATAACCTAGGCAAATCAAACCAATCAATAAGAAAGGTTGTATTATTGAGAATTTGAGATACATTCGAAATCGCATGATTCGTATGCTTGTATTTGTGTTGTTTGGTGATCTTTCTATCATGTTCTATTAGTTCAAAGATTTATGGACTAGAAAAAGAATGGAAACCAACGGTTCCCAAACCGTAGCTTAGGCAAATCAAACCAATCAATAAGAAAGGTTGCATTATTGAGAATTTGAGAAATATTCGAAATCGCATGATTCGTATGCTTGTGTTTGTGTTGTTTGGCGATCTTTCTACCAAGTTCTATTAGTTCAAAGATTTATGGACTAGAAAAAGAATGGAAACCAACACTTTCCAAACCATAGCCTAGGCAAATCAAACCAATCAATAAGAAAGGCTGTGTTATTGAGAATTTGAGAAACATTCGAAATCGCATTATTCGTATGCTTGTGTTTGTGTTGTTTGGTGATCTTTCTATCAAGTTCAATTAGTTCAAAGATTTTTGGACGAGAAAAAGAATGGAAACCTACGGTTCCCAAACCATAGCCTAGGCAAATCAAACCAATCAATAAGAAAGGTTGTGTTATTGAGAATTTGAGAAACATTCGGAATCGCATGATTCGTATGCTTGTGTTGGTGTTGTTTGGTGATCTTCCTATCAAGTTGAATTAGTTCAAAGATTTTTGGATGAGAAAAAGAATGGAAACCAACGGTTCCCAAACCATAGCCTTGGCAAATCAAACCAATCAATAAGAAAGGTTGTGTTATTGAGAATTTGAGAAACAATCGGAATCGCATGATTCGTATGCTTGTGTTGGTGTTGTTTGGTGATCTTTCTATCAAGTTCTATTTGTTCATAGATATTTTGACCAGAAAAAGAATGGAAAACAACGGTTCCCAAACCATAGCCAAGGCAAATCAAACCAATGAATAAGAAAGGTTGTATTACTGAGAATTTGAGAAACATTCGAAATCGCATGATTCGTATGCTTGTGTTTGAGTTGTTTGGTGATCTTTCTATCAAGTGCTATTAGTTCAAAGATTTTTTGACCAGAAAAAGAATGGAAATCAACAGTTCCCAAACCATAGCCTAGGCAAATCAAACCAATGAATAAGAAAGGTTGTATTACTGAGAATTTGATAAACATTCGAAATCGCATGATTCGTATGCTTGTGTTTGTGTTGTTTGGTGATCTTTCTATCAAGTTCTATTAGTTCAAAGATTTTTTGACGAGAAAAAGAATGGATAACAACGGTTCCCAAACCATAGCCAAGGCAAATCAAACCAATGAATACGAAAGGTTGTGTTATTGAGAATTTGAGAAACATTCGGAATCGCATGATTCGTATGCTTGTGTTTGTGTTGTTTGGCGATCTTTCTATCAAGTTCTATTAGTTCAAAGATTTATGGACTAGAAAAAGAATGGAAACCAACACTTGCCAAACCATAGTCTAGGCAAATCAAACCAATCAATAAGAAAGGTTGTATTATTGAGAATTTGAGAAACATTCGAAATCGCATGATTCGTATGCTTGTGTTTGTGTTGTTTGGTGATATTTCTATCAAGTTCTATTAGTTCAAAGATTTATGGACTAGAAAAAGAATGGAAACCTACACTTGCAAAACCATAACCTAGGCAAATCAAACTAATCAATTAGAAAGGTTGTATTATTGAGAATTTGAGAAATATTCGAAATCGCATGATTCGTATGCTCGTGTTTGTGTTGTTTAGTGATCTTTCTATCAAGTTCTATCAGTTCAAATATTTTTGTCCTAGAAAAAGAATGGACACCAACGGTTCCTAAACCATAGCCAAGGCAAATCAAGTCAATCAATAAGAAAGGTTGTGTTATTGAGAATTTGAGATACATTCGAAATCGCATGATTCGTATGCTTGTGTTTGTGTTGTTTGGTGATCTTTCTATCAAGTTCAATTAGTTCAAAGATTTTTGACGAGAAAAAGAATGGAAACCTACGGTTCCCAAACCATAGCCTAGGCAAATCAAACCAATCAATAAGAAAGGTTGTGTTATTGAGAATTTGAGATACATTCGAAATCGCATGATTCGTATGCTTGTGTTTGTGTTGTTTGGTGATCTTTCTATCAAGTTCAATTAGTTCAAAGATTTTTGGACGAGAAAAAGAATGGAAACCTACGGTTCCCAAACCATAGCCTAGGCAAATCAAACCAATCAATAAGAAAGGTTGTGTTATTGAGAATTTGAGAAACATTCGGAATCGCATGATTCGTATGCTTGTGTTGGTGTTGTTTGGTGATCTTCCTATCAAGTTGAATTAGTTCAAAGATTTTTGGATGAGAAAAAGAATGGAAACCAACAGTTCCCAAACCATAGCCTTGGCAAATCAAACCAATCAATAAGAAAGGTTGTGTTATTGAGAATTTGAGAAACAATCGGAATCGCATGATTCGTATGCTTGTGTTGGTGTTGTTTGGTGATCTTTCTATCAAGTTCTATTTGTTCATAGATATTTTGACCAGAAAAAGAATGGAAAACAACGGTTCCCAAACCATAGCCAAGGCAAATCAAACCAATGAATAAGAAAGGTTGTATTACTGAGAATTTGAGAAACATTCGAAATCGCATGATTCGTATGCTTGTGTTTGAGTTGTTTGGTGATCTTTCTATCAAGTGCTATTAGTTCAAAGATTTTTTGACCAGAAAAAGAATGGAAATCAACAGTTCCCAAACCATAGCCTAGGCAAATCAAACCAATGAATAAGAAAGGTTGTATTACTGAGAATTTGATAAACATTCGAAATCGCATGATTCGTATGCTTGTGTTTGTGTTGTTTGGTGATCTTTCTATCAAGTTCTATTAGTTCAAAGATTTTTTGACGAGAAAAAGAATGGATAACAACGGTTCCCAAACCATAGCCAAGGCAAATCAAACCAATGAATACGAAAGGTTGTGTTATTGAGAATTTGAGAAACATTCGGAATCGCATGATTCGTATGCTTGTGTTTGTGTTGTTTGGCGATCTTTCTATCAAGTTCTATTAGTTCAAAGATTTATGGACTAGAAAAAGAATGGAAACCAACACTTGCCAAACCATAGCCTAGGCAAATCAAACCAATCAATAAGAAAGGTTGTATTATTGAGAATTTGAGAAACATTCGAAATCGCATGATTCGTATGCTTGTGTTTGTGTTGTTTGGTGATATTTCTATCAAGTTCTATTAGTTCAAAGATTTATGGACTAGAAAAAGAATGGAAACCTACACTTGCAAAACCATAACCTAGGCAAATCAAACTAATCAATTAGAAAGGTTGTATTATTGAGAATTTGAGAAATATTCGAAATCGCATGATTCGTATGCTCGTGTTTGTGTTGTTTAGTGATCTTTCTATCAAGTTCTATCAGTTCAAATATTTTTGTCCTAGAAAAAGAATGGACACCAACGGTTCCTAAACCATAGCCTAGGCAAATCAAGTCAATCAATAAGAAAGGTTGTGTTATTGAGAATTTGAGATACATTCGAAATCGCATGATTCGTATGCTTGTGTTTGTGTTGTTTGGTGATCTTTCTATCAAGTTCAATTAGTTCAAAGATTTTTGACGAGAAAAAGAATGGAAACCTACGGTTCCCAAACCATAGCGTAGGCAAATCAAACCAATCAATAAGAAAGGTTGTGTTATTGAGAATTTGAGATACATTCGAAATCGCATGATTCGTATGCTTGTGTTTGTGTTGTTTGGTGATCTTTCTATCAAGTTCAATTAGTTCAAAGATTTTTGGACGAGAAAAAGAATGGAAACCAACGGTTCCCAAACCATAGCCTTGGAAAATCAAACCAATCAATAAGAAAGGCTGTGTTATTGAGAATTTGAGAATCTTTTGGAATAGCATGATTCGTATGCTTGTGTTGGTGTTGTTTGGTGATCTTTCTATCAAGTTCTATTAGTTCAAAGATTTTTGGAAGAGAAAAAGAATGGAAACCAACGGTTCTCAAACCATATCCTAGGCAACTCAAACCAATCAATAACAAAGGTTGTGTTATTGAGAATTTGAGAAACATTCGGAATCGCATGATTCGTATGCTTGTGTTTGTGTTGTTTGGTGATCTTTCTATCAAGTTCTATTAGTTCAAAGATTTATGGACTAGAAAAAGAATGGAAACCAACACTTGCCAAACCATAGCCTAGGCAAATCAAACCAATCAATAAGAAAGATTGTGTTATTGAGAATTTGAGAAACATTCGAAATTGCATTATTCGTATGCTTGTGTTTGTGTTGTTTGGTGATCTTTCTATCAAGTTCAATTAGTTCAAAGATTTTTTGACGAGAAAAAGAATGGAAACCTACGGTTCCCAAACCATAGCCTAGGCAAATCAAACCAATCAATAAGAAAGGTTGTGTTATTGAGAATTTGAGAAACATTCGGAATCGCATGATTTGTATGCTTGTGTTGGTGTTGTTTGGTGATCTTTCTATCAAGTTCTATTGGTTCAAAGATTTATGGACTAGAAAAAGAATGGAAACAAACACTTGCAAAACCATAGCCTAGGCAAATCAAACCAATCAATAAGAAAGGTTGTACTATTGAGAATTTGAGAAACATTCGAAATCGCATGATTCGTATGCTTGTGTTTGTGTTGTTTGGTGATCTTTCTATCAAGTTCAATTAGTTCAAAGATTTTTGGATGAGATAAAGAATGGAAACCAACGGTTCCCAAACCATAGCCTTGGCAAATCAAACCAAACAATAAGAAAGGCTGTGTTATTGAGAAGTTGAGAAACATTCGGAATCGCATGATTCGTATGCTTGTGTTGGTGTTGTTTGGTGATCTTTCTATCAAGTTCTAATTGTTCATAGATATTTTGACCAGAAAAAGAATGGAAAACAACGGTTCCCAAACCATAGCCAAGGCAAATCAAACCAATGAATAAGAAAGGTTGTATTACTGAGAATTTGAGAAACATTCGAAATCGCATGATTCGTATGCTTGTGTTTGAGTTGTTTGGTGATCTTTCTATCAAGTGCTATTAGTTCAAAGATTTTTTGACCAGAAAAAGAATGGAAAACAACGGTTCCCAAACCATAGCCTAGGCAAATCAAACCAATGAATAAGAAAGGTTGTATTACTGAGAATTTGATAAACATTCGAAATCGCATGATTCGTATGCTTGTGTTTGTGTTGTTTGGTGATCTTTCTATCAAGTTCTATTAGTTCAAAGATTTTTTGACGAGAAAAAGAATGGATAACAACGGTTCCCAAACCATAGCCAAGGCAAATCAAACCAATGAATACGAAAGGTTGTGTTATTGAGAATTTGAGAAACATTCGGAATCGCATGATTCGTATGCTTGTGTTTGTGTTGTTTGGCGATCTTTCTATCAAGGTCTATTAGTTCAAAGATTTATGGACTAGAAAAAGAATGGAAACCAACACTTGCCAAACCATAGCCTAGGCAAATCAAACCAATCAATAAGAAAGGTTGTATTATTGATAATTTGAGAAACATTCGAAATCGCATGATTCGTATGCTTGTGTTTGTGTTGTTTGGTGATCTGTCTATCAAGTTCTATTAGTTCAAAGATTTATGGACTAGAAAAAGAATGGAAACCTACACTTGCAAAACCATAACCTAGGCAAATCAAACCAATCAATAAGAAAGGTTGTATTATTAAGAATTTGAGAAATATTCGAAATCGCATGATTCGTATGCTTGTGTTTGTGTTGTTTAGTGATCTTTCTATCAAGTTCTATTAGTTCAAATATTTTTGGACTAGAAAAAGAATGGACACCAACGGTTCCTAAACCATAGCCTAGGCAAATCAAACCAATCAATAAGAAAGGTTGTGTTATTGAGAATTTGAGAAACATTCGAAATCGCATGATTCGTATGCTTGTGTTTGTGTTGTTTGGTGATCTTTCTATCAAGTGCTATTAGTTCAAATATTTTTTGACCAGAAAAAGAATGGAAAACAACGGTTCCCAAACCATAGCCAAGGCAAATCAAACCAATGAATAAGAAAGGTTGTATTACTGAGAATTTGATAAACATTCCAAAATCGCATGATTCGTATGCTTGTGTTTGTGTTGATTGGTGATCTTTCTATCAAGTTCTAATAGTTCAAAGATTTATGGACTAGAAAAAGAATGGAAACCAACACTTGCCAAACCATAGCCTAGGCAAATCAAACCAATCAATAAGAAAGGTTGTGTTATTGAGAATTTGAGAAACATTCGGAATCTTATGATTCGTATGCTTGTGTTGGTGTTGTTTGGTGATCTTTCTATCGAGTTCTATTAGTTCAAAGATTTATGGACTTGAAAAAGAATGGAAACCAACACTTGCCAAACCATAGCCTAGGCAAATCAAACCAATCAATAAGAAAGGTTGTATTATTGAGAATTTGAGATACATTCGAAATCGCATGATTCGTATGCTTGTATTTGTGTTGTTTGGTGATCTTTCTATCATGTTCTATTAGTTCAAAGATTTATGGACTAGAAAAAGAATGGAAACCAACGGTTCCAAAACCATAGCCTAGGCAAATCAAACCAATCAATAAGAAAGGTTGCATTATTGAGAATTTGAGAAATATTCGAAATCGCATGATTCGTATGCTTGTGTTTGTGTTGTTTGGCGATCTTTCTACCAAGTTCTATTAGTTCAAAGAATTATGGACTAGAAAAATAATGGAAACCAACACTCGCCAAACCATAGCCTAGGCAAATCAAACCAATCAATAAGAAAGGCTGTGTTATTGAGAATTTGAGAAACATTCGAAATCGCATTATTCGTATGCTTGTGTTTGTGTTGTTTGGTGATCTTTCTATCAAGTTCAATTAGTTCAAAGATTTTTGGACGAGAAAAATAATGGAAACCTACGGTTCCCAAACCATAGCCTAGGCAAATCAAACCAATCAATAAGAAAGGTTGTGTTATTGAGAATTTGAGAAACATTCGGAATCGCATGATTCGTATGCTTGTGTTGGTGTTGTTTGGTGATCTTTCTATCAAGTTCAATTAGTTCAAAGATTTTTGGATGAGAAAAAGAATGGAAACCAACGGTTTCCAAACCATGGCCTTGGCAAATCAAACCAATCAATAAGAAAGGCTGTGTTATTGAGAATTTGAGAAACATTCGGAATCGCATGATTCGTATGCTTGTGTTGGTGTTGTTTGGTGATCTTTCTATCAAGTTCTATTTGTTCATAGATATTTTGACCAGAAAAAGAATGGAAAACAACGGTTCCCAAACCATAGCCAAGGCAAATGAAACCAATGAATAAGAAAGGTTGTATTACTGAGAATTTGAGAAACATTCGAAATCGCATGATTCGTATGCTTGTGTTTGTGTTGTTTGGTGATCTTTCTATCAAGTTCTATTAGTTGAAAGATTTTTTGACGAGAAAAAGAATGGATAACAACGGTTCCCAAACCATAGCCAAGGCAAATCAAACCAATGAATACGAAAGGTTGTGTTATTGAGAGTTTGAGAAACATTCGGAATCGCATGATTCGTATGCTTGTGTTTGTGTTGTTTGGCGATCTTTCTATCAAGTTCTATTAGTTCAAAGATTTATGGACTAGAAAAAGAATGGAAACCAACACTTGCCAAACCATAGCCTAGGCAAATCAAACCAATCAATAAAAAAGATTGTGTTATTGAGAATTTGAGAAACAATCGAAATCGCATGATTCGTATACTTGTGTTTGTGTTGTTTGGTGATCTTTCTATCAAGTGCTATTAGTTCAAAGATTTTTTGACCAGAAAAAGAATGGAAAACAACGGTTCCCAAACCATTGCCAAGGCAAATCAAACCAATGAATAAGAAAGGTTGTATTACTGAGAATTTGATAAACATTCGAAATCGCATGATTCGTATGCTTGTGTTTGTGTTGATTGGTGATCTTTCTATCAAGTTCTATTAGTTCAAAGATTTATGGACTAGAAAAAGAATGGAAACCAACACTTGCCAAACCATAGCCTAGGCAAATCAAACCAATCAATAAGAAAGGTTGTGTTATTGAGAATTTGAGATACATTCGAAATCGCATGATTCGTATGCTTGTGTTTGTGTTGTTTGGTGATCTTTCTATCAAGTTCAATTAGTTCAAAGATTTTTGGACGAGAAAAAGAATGGAAACCTACGGTTCCCAAACCATAGCCTAGACAAATCAAACCAATCAATAAGAAAGGTTGTGTTATTGAGAATTTGAGAAATATTCGAAATCGCATGTTTCGTATGCTTGTGTTTGTGTTGTTTGGTGATCTGTCTATCATGTTCTATTACTTCAAAGATTTATGGACTAGAAAAAGAATGGAAACCTACACTTGCAAAACCATAACCTAGGCAAATCAAACCAATCAATAAGAAAGGTTGTATTATTGAGAATTTGAGAAATATTCGAAATCGCATGATTCGTATGCTTGTGTTTGTGTTGTTTAGTGATCTTTCTATCAAGTTCTAGTAGTTCAAATATTTTTGGACTAGAAAAAGAATGGACACCAACGGTTCCTAAACCATAGCCTAGGCAAATCAAACCAATCAATAAGAAAGGTTGTGTTATTGAGAATTTGAGAAACATTCGAAATCGCATGATTCGTATGCTTGTGTTTGTGTTGTTTGGTGATCTTTCTATCAAGTGCTATTAGTTCAAATATTTTTTGACCAGAAAAAGAATGGAAAACAACGGTTCCCAAACCATAGCCAAGGCAAATCAAACCAATGAATAAGAAAGGTTGTATTACTGAGAATTTGATAAACATTCCAAAATCGCATGATTCGTATGCTTGTGTTTGTGTTGATTGGTGATCTTTCTATCATGTTCTAATAGTTCAAAGATTTATGGACTAGAAAAAGAATGGAAACCAACACTTGCCAAACCATAGCCTAGGCAAATCAAACCAATCAATAAGAAAGGTTGTGTTATTGAGAATTTAAGATACATTCGAAATCGCATGATTCGTATGCTTGTGTTTTTGTTGTTTGGTGATCTTTCTATCAAGTTCAATTAGTTCAAAGATTTTTGGACGAGAAAAAGAATGGAAACCTACGGTTCCCAAACCATAGCCTAGACAAATCAAACCAATCAATAAGAAAGGTTGTGTTATTGAGAATTTGAGAAACATTCGGAATCTTATGATTCGTATGCTTGTGTTGGTGTTGTTTGGTGATCTTTCTATCAAGTTCTATTAGTTCAAAGATTTATGGACTTGAAAAAGAATGGAAACCAACACTTGCCAAACCATAGCCTAGGCAAATCAAACCAATCAATAAGAAAGGTTGTATTATTGAGAATTTGAGATACATTCGAAATCGCATGATTCGTATGCTTGTATTTGTGTTGTTTGGTGATCTTTCTATCATGTTCTATTAGTTCAAAGATTTAGGGACTAGAAAAAGAATGGAAACCAACGGTTCCAAAACCATAGCCTAGGCAAATCAAACCAATCAATAAGAAAGGTTGCATTATTGAGAATTTGAGAAATATTCGAAATCGCATGATTCGTATGCTTGTGTTTGTGTTGTTTGGCGATCTTTCTACCAAGTTCTATTAGTTCAAAGAATTATGGACTAGAAAAATAATGGAAACCAACACTCGCCAAACCATAGCCTAGGCAAATCAAACCAATCAATAAGAAAGGCTGTGTTATTGAGAATTTGAGAAACATTCGAAATCGCATTATTCGTATGCTTGTGTTTGTGTTGTTTGGTGATCTTTCTATCAAGTTCAATTACTTCAAAGATTTTTGGACGAGAAAAAGAATGGAAACCTACGGTTCCCAAACCATAGCCTAGGCAAATCAAACCAATCAATAAGAAAGGTTGTGTTATTGAGAATTTGAGAAACATTCGGAATCGCATGATTCGTATGCTTGTGTTGGTGTTGTTTGGTGATCTTTCTATCAAGTTCAATTAGTTCAAAGATTTTTGGATGAGAAAAAGAATGGAAACCAACGGTTCCCAAACCATGGCCTTGGCAAATCAAACCAATCAATAAGAAAGGCTGTGTTATTGAGAATTTGAGAAACATTCGGAATCGCATGATTCGTATGCTTGTGTTGGTGTTGTTTGGTGATCTTTCTATCAAGTTCTATTTGTTCATAGATATTTTGACCAGAAAAAGAATGGAAAACAACGGTTCCCAAACCATAGCCAAGGCAAATGAAACCAATGAATAAGAAAGGTTGTATTACTGAGAATTTGAGAAACATTCGAAATCGCATGATGCGTATGCTTGTGTTTGAGTTGTTTGGTGATCTTTCTATCAAGTGCTATTAGTTCAAAGATTTTTTGACCAGAAAAAGAATGGAAAACAACGGTTCCCAAACCATAGCCTAGGCAAATCAAATCAATGAATAAAAAAGGTTGTATTACTGAGAATTTGATAAACATTCGAAATCGCATGATTCGTATGCTTGTGTTTGTGTTGTTTGGTGATCTTTCTATCAAGTTCTATTAGTTGAAAGATTTTTTGACGAGAAAAAGAATGGATAACAACGGTTCCCAAACCATAGCCAAGGCAAATCAAACCAATGAATACGAAAGGTTGTGTTATTGAGAGTTTGAGAAACATTCGGAATCGCATGATTCGTATGCTTGTGTTTGTGTTGTTTGGCGATCTTTCTATCAAGTTCTATTAGTTCAAAGATTTATGGACTAGAAAAAGAATGGAAACCAACACTTGCCAAACCATAGCCTAGGCAAATCAAACCAATCAATAAGAAAGATTGTGTTATTGAGAATTTGAGAAACAATCGAAATCGCATGATTCGTATACTTGTGTTTGTGTTGTTTGGTGATCTTTCTATCAAGTGCTATTAGTTCAAAGATTTTTTGACCAGAAAAAGAATGGAAAACAACGGTTCCCAAACCATCGCCAAGGCAAATCAAACCAATGAATAAGAAAGGTTGTATTACTGAGAATTTGATAAACATTCGAAATCGCATGATTCGTATGCTTGTGTTGGTGTTGATTGGTGATCTTTCTATCAAGTTCTATTAGTTCAAAGATTTATGGACTAGAAAAAGAATGGAAACCAACACTTGCCAAACCATAGCCTAGGCAAATCAAACCAATCAATAAGAAAGGTTGTGTTATTGAGAATTTGAGATACATTCGAAATCGCATGATTCGTATGCTTGTGTTTGTGTTGTTTGGTGATCTTTCTATCAAGTTCAATTAGTTCAAAGATTTATGGACTTGAAAAAGAATGGAAACCAACACTTGCCAAACCATAGCCTAGGCAAATCAAACCAATCAATAAGAAAGGTTGTATTATTGAGAATTTGAGATACATTCGAAATCGCATGATTCGTATGCTTGTATTTGTGTTGTTTGGTGATCGTTCTATCATGTTCTATTAGTTCAAAGATTTATGGACTTGAAAAAGAATGGAAACCAACACTTGCCAAACCATAGCCTAGGCAAATCAAACCAATCAATAAGAAAGGTTGTATTATTGAGAATTTGAGATACATTCGAAATCACATGATTCGTATGCTTGTATTTGTGTTGTTTGGTGATCTTTCTATCATGTTCTATTAGTTCAAAGATTTATGGACTAGAAAAAGAATGGAAACCAACGGTTCCCAAACCATAGCCTAGGCAAATCAAACCAATGAATAAGAAAGGTTGCATTATTGAGAATTTGAGAAATATTCGAAATCGCATGATTCGTATGCTTGTGTTTGTGTTGTTTGGCGATCTTTCTACCAAGTTCTATTAGTTCAAAGATTTATGGACTAGAAAAAGAATGGAAACCAACACTTGCCAAACCATAGCCTAGGCAAATCAAACCAATCAATAAGAAAGGCTGTGTTATTGAGAATTTGAGAAACATTCGAAATCGCATGTGTTTGTGTTGTTTGGTGATCTTTCTATCAAGTTCAATTAGTTCAAAGATTTTTGGACGAGAAAAAGAATGGAAACCTACGGTTCCCAAACCATAGCCTAGGCAAATCAAACCAATCAATAAGAAAGGTTGTATTATTGAGAATTTGAGAAATATTCGAAATCGCATGATTCGTATGCTTGTGTTTGTGTTGTTTAGTGATCTTTCTATCAAGTTCTATTAGTTCAAATATTTTTGGACTAGAAAAAGAATGGACACCAACGGTTCCTGAACCATAGCCTAGGGAAATCAAACCAATCAATAAGAAAGGTTGTGTTATTGAGAATTTGAGAAACATTCGAAATCGCATGATTCGTATGCTTGTGTTTGTGTTGTTTGGTGATCTTTCTATCAAGTGCTATTAGTTCAAAGATTTTTTGACCAGAAAAAGAATGGAAAACAACGGTTCCCAAACCATAGCCAAGGCAAATCAAACCAATGAATAAGAAAGGTTGTATTACTGAGAATTTGATAAACATTCGAAATCGCATGATTCGTATGCTTGTGTTTGTGTTGATTGGTGATCTTTCTATCAAGTTCTATTAGTTCAAAGATTTATGGACTACAAAAAGAATGGAAACCAACACTTGCCAAACCATATCCTAGGCAAATCAAACCAATCAATAAGAAAGGTTGTGTTATTGAGAATTTGAGATACATTCGAAATCGCATGATTCGTATGCTTGTGTTTGTGTTGTTTGGTGATCTTTCTATCAAGTTCAATTAGTTCAAAGATTTTTGGACGAGAAAAAGAATGGAAACCTACGGTTCCCAAACCATAGCCTAGACAAATCAAACCAATCAATAAGAAAGGTTGTGTTATTGAGAATTTGAGAAACATTCGGAATCGCATGATTCGTATGCTTGTGTTGGTGTTGTTTGTTGATCTTTCTATCAAGTTCTATTAGTTCAAAGATTTATGGACTTGAAAAAGAATGGAAACCAACACTTGCCAAACCATAGCCTAGGCAAATCAAACCAATCAATAAGAAAGGTTGTATTATTGAGAATTTGAGATACATTCGAAATCGCATGATTCGTATGCTTGTATTTGTGTTGTTTGGTGATCTTTCTATCATGTTCTATTAGTTCAAAGATTTATGGACTAGAAAAAGAATGGAAACCAACGGTTCCCAAACCATAGCCTAGGCAAATCAAACCAATCAATAAGAAAGGTTGCATTATTGAGAATTTGAGAAATATTCGAAATCGCATGATTCGTATGCTTGTGTTTGTGTTGTTTGGCGATCTTTCTACCAAGTTCTATTAGTTCAAAGATTTATGGACTAGAAAAAGAATGGAAACCAACACTTGCCAAACCATAGCCTAGGCAAATCAAACTAATCAATAAGAAAGGCTGTGTTATTGAGAATTTGAGAAACATTCGAAATCGCATTATTCGTATGCTTGTGTTTGTGTTGTTTGGTGATCTTTCTATCAAGTTCAATTAGTTCAAAGATTTTTGGACGAGAAAAAGAATGGAAACCTACGGTTCCCAAACCATAGCCTAGGCAAATCAAACCAATCAATAAGAAAGGTTGTGTTATTGAGAATTTGAGAAACATTCGGAATTGCATGATTCGTATGCTTGTGTTGGAGTTGTTTGGTGATCTTTCTATCAAGTTCAATTAGTTCAAAGATTTTTTGATGAGAAAAAGAATGGAAACCAACGGTTCCCAAACCATAGCCTTGGCAAATCAAACCAATCAATAAGAAAGGTTGTATTACTGAGAATTTGAGGAACATTCGGAATCGCATGATTCGTATGGTTGTGTTGGTGTTGTTTGGTGATCTTTCTATCAAGTTCAATTTGTTCATAGATATTTTGACCAGAAAAAGAATGGAAAACAACGGTTCCCAAACCATAGCCAAGGCAAATGAAACCAATGAATAAGAAAGGTTGTATTACTGAGAATTTGAGAAACATTCGAAATCGCATGATTCGTATGCTTGTGTTTGAGTTGTTTGGTGATCTTTCTATCAAGTGCTATTAGTTCAAAGATTTTTTGACCAGAAAAAGAATGGAAAACAACGGTTCCCAAACCATAGCCTAGGCAAATCAAACCAATGAATAAGAAAGGTTGTATTACTGAGAATTTGATAAACATTCGAAATCGCATGATTCGTATGCTTGTGTTTGTGTTGTTTGGTGATCTTTCTGTCAATTTCTATTAGTTGAAAGATTTTTTGACGAGAAAAAGAATGGATAACAACGGTTCCCATACCATAGCCAAGGCAAATCAAACCAATGAATACGAAAGGTTGTGTTATTGAGAATTTGAGAAACATTCGGAATCGCATGATTCGTATGCTTGTGTTTGTGTTGTTTGGCGATCTTTCTATCAAGTTCTATTAGTTCAAAGATTTATGGACTAGAAAAAGAATGGAAACCAACACTTGCCAAACCATAGCCTAGGCAAATCAAACCAATCAATAAGAAAGGTTGTGTTATTGAGAATTTGAGAAACATTCGAAATCGCATGATTCGTATGCTTGTGTTTGTGTTGATTGGTGATCTTTCTATCAAGTTCTATTAGTTCAAAGATTTATGGACGAGAAAAAGAATGGAAACCAACACTTGCCAAACCATAGCCTAGGCAAATCAAACCAATCAATAAGAAAGGTTGTGTTATTGAGAATTTGAGATACATTCGAAATCGCATGATTCGTATGCTTGTGTTTGTGTTGTTTGGTGATCTTTCTATCAAGTTCAATTAGTTCAAAGATTTTTGGACGAGAAAAAGAATGGAAACCTACGGTTCCCAAACAATAGCCTAGACAAATCAAACCAATCAATAAGAAAGGTTGTGTTATTGAGAATTTGAGAAACATTCGGAATCGCATGATTCGTATGCTTGTGTTGGTGTTGTTTGGTGATCTTTCTATCAAGTTCTATTAGTTCAAAGATTTATGGACTTGAAAAAGAATGGAAACCAACACTTGCCAAACCATAGCCTAGGCAAATCAAACCAATCAATAAGAAAGGTTGTATTATTGAGAATTTGAGATACATTCGAAATCGCATGATTCGTATGCTTGTATTTGTGTTGTTTGGTGATCTTTCTATCATGTTCTATTAGTTCAAAGATTTATGGACTAGAAAAAGAATGGAAACCAACGGTTCCCAAACCATAGCCTAGGCAAATCAAACCAATCAATAAGAAAGGTTGCATTATTGAGAATTTGAGAAATATTCGAAATCGCATGATTCGTATGCTTGTGTTTGTGTTGTTTGGCGATCTTTCTACCAAGTTCTATTAGTTCAAAGATTTATGGACTAGAAAAAGAATGGAAACCAACACTTGCCAAACCATAGCCTAGGCAAATCAAACCAATCAATAAGAAAGGCTGTGTTATTGAGAATTTGAGAAACATTCGAAATCGCATTATTCGTATGCTTGTGTTTGTGTTGTTTGGTGATCTTTCTATCAAGTTCAATTAGTTCAAAGATTTTTGGACGAGAAAAAGAATGGAAACCTACGGTTCCCAAACCATAGCCTAGGCAAATCAAACCAATCAATAAGAAAGGTTGTGTTATTGAGAATTTGAGAAACATTCGGAATCGCATGATTCGTATGCTTGTGTTGGAGTTGTTTGGTGATCTTTCTATCAAGTTCAATTAGTTCAAAGATTTTTGGATGAGAAAAAGAATGGAAACCAACGGTTCCCAAACCATAGCCTTGGCAAATCAAACCAATCAATAAGAAAGGCTGTGTTATTGAGAATTTGAGAAACATTCGGAATCGCATGATTCGTATGCTTGTGTTGGTGTTGTTTGGTGATCTTTCTATCAAGTTCTATTTGTTCATAGATATTTTGACCAGAAAAAGAATGGAAAACAACGGTTCCCAAACCATAGCCAAGGCAAATGAAACCAATGAATAAGAAAGGTTGTATTACTGAGAATTTGAGAAACATTCGAAATCGCATGATTCGTATGCTTGTGTTTGAGTTGTTTGGTGATCTTTCTATCTAGTGCTATTAGTTCAAAGATTTTTTGACCAGAAAAAGAATGGAAAACAACGGTTCCCAAACCATAGCCTAGGCAAATCAAACCAATGAATAAGAAAGGTTGTATTACTGAGAATTTGATAAACATTCGAAATCGCATGATTCGTATGCTTGTGTTTGTGTTGTTTGGTGATCTTTTTATCATGTTCTATTAGTTCAAAGATTTATGGACTAGAAAAAGAATGGAAACCAACGGTTCCCAAACCATAGCCTAGGCAAATCAAACCAATGAATAAGAAAGGTTGCATTATTGAGAATTTGAGAAATATTCGAAATCGCATGATTCGTATGCTTGTATTTGTGTTGTTTGGCGATCTTTCTACCAAGTTCTATTAGTTCAAAGATTTATGGACTAGAAAAAGAATGAAAACCAACACTTGCCAAACCATAGCCTAGGCAAAACAAACCAATCAATAAGAAAGGCTGTGTTATTGAGAATTTGAGAAACATTCGAAATCGCATTATTCGTATGCTTGTGTTTGTGTTGTTTGGTGATCTTTCTATCAAGTTCAATTAGTTCAAAGATTTTTGGACGAAAAAAAGAATGGAAACCTACGGTTCCAAAACCATAGCCTAGGCAAATCAAACCAATCAATAAGAAAGGTTGTATTATTGAGAATTTGAGAAATATTCGAAATCGCATGATTCGTATGCTTGTGTTTGTGTTGTTTAGTGATCTTTCTATCAAGTTCTATTAGTTCAAATATTTTTGGACTAGAAAAAGAATGGACACCAACGGTTCCTGAACCATAGCCTAGGGAAATCAAACCAATCAATAAGAAAGGTTGTGTTATTGAGAATTTGAGAAACATTCGAAATCGCATGATTCGTATGCTTGTGTTTGTGTTGTTTGGTGATCTTTCTATCAAGTGCTATTAGTTCAAAGATTTATGGACTTGAAAAAGAATGGAAACCAACACTTGCCAAACCATAGCCTAGGCAAATCAAACCAATCAATAAGAAAGGTTGTATTATTGAGAATTTGAGATACATTCGAAATCGCATGATTCGTATGCTTGTATTTGTGTTGTTTGGTGATCGTTCTATCATGTTCTATTAGTTCAAAGATTTATGGACTTGAAAAAGAATGGAAACCAACACTTGCCAAACCATAGCCTAGGCAAATCAAACCAATCAATAAGAAAGGTTGTATTATTGAGAATTTGAGATACATTCGAAATCACATGATTCGTATGCTTGTATTTGTGTTGTTTGGTGATCTTTCTATCATGTTCTATTAGTTCAAAGATTTATGGACTAGAAAAAGAATGGAAACCAACGGTTCCCAAACCATAGCCTAGGCAAATCAAACCAATGAATAAGAAAGGTTGCATTATTGAGAATTTGAGAAATATTCGAAATCGCATGATTCGTATGCTTGTGTTTGTGTTGTTTGGCGATCTTTCTACCAAGTTCTATTAGTTCAAAGATTTATGGACTAGAAAAAGAATGGAAACCAACACTTGCCAAACCATAGCCTAGGCAAATCAAACCAATCAATAAGAAAGGCTGTGTTATTGAGAATTTGAGAAACATTCGAAATCGCATGTGTTTGTGTTGTTTGGTGATCTTTCTATCAAGTTCAATTAGTTCAAAGATTTTTGGACGAGAAAAAGAATGGAAACCTACGGTTCCCAAACCATAGCCTAGGCAAATCAAACCAATCAATAAGAAAGGTTGTATTATTGAGAATTTGAGAAATATTCGAAATCGCATGATTCGTATGCTTGTGTTTGTGTTGTTTAGTGATCTTTCTATCAAGTTCTATTAGTTCAAATATTTTTGGACTAGAAAAAGAATGGACACCAACGGTTCCTGAACCATAGCCTAGGGAAATCAAACCAATCAATAAGAAAGGTTGTGTTATTGAGAATTTGAGAAACATTCGAAATCGCATGATTCGTATGCTTGTGTTTGTGTTGTTTGGTGATCTTTCTATCAAGTGCTATTAGTTCAAAGATTTTTTGACCAGAAAAAGAATGGAAAACAACGGTTCCCAAACCATAGCCAAGGCAAATCAAACCAATGAATAAGAAAGGTTGTATTACTGAGAATTTGATAAACATTCGAAATCGCATGATTCGTATGCTTGTGTTTGTGTTGATTGGTGATCTTTCTATCAAGTTCTATTAGTTCAAAGATTTATGGACTACAAAAAGAATGGAAACCAACACTTGCCAAACCATATCCTAGGCAAATCAAACCAATCAATAAGAAAGGTTGTGTTATTGAGAATTTGAGATACATTCGAAATCGCATGATTCGTATGCTTGTGTTTGTGTTGTTTGGTGATCTTTCTATCAAGTTCAATTAGTTCAAAGATTTTTGGACGAGAAAAAGAATGGAAACCTACGGTTCCCAAACCATAGCCTAGACAAATCAAACCAATCAATAAGAAAGGTTGTGTTATTGAGAATTTGAGAAACATTCGGAATCGCATGATTCGTATGCTTGTGTTGGTGTTGTTTGTTGATCTTTCTATCAAGTTCTATTAGTTCAAAGATTTATGGACTTGAAAAAGAATGGAAACCAACACTTGCCAAACCATAGCCTAGGCAAATCAAACCAATCAATAAGAAAGGTTGTATTATTGAGAATTTGAGATACATTCGAAATCGCATGATTCGTATGCTTGTATTTGTGTTGTTTGGTGATCTTTCTATCATGTTCTATTAGTTCAAAGATTTATGGACTAGAAAAAGAATGGAAACCAACGGTTCCCAAACCATAGCCTAGGCAAATCAAACCAATCAATAAGAAAGGTTGCATTATTGAGAATTTGAGAAATATTCGAAATCGCATGATTCGTATGCTTGTGTTTGTGTTGTTTGGCGATCTTTCTACCAAGTTCTATTAGTTCAAAGATTTATGGACTAGAAAAAGAATGGAAACCAACACTTGCCAAACCATAGCCTAGGCAAATCAAACTAATCAATAAGAAAGGCTGTGTTATTGAGAATTTGAGAAACATTCGAAATCGCATTATTCGTATGCTTGTGTTTGTGTTGTTTGGTGATCTTTCTATCAAGTTCAATTAGTTCAAAGATTTTTGGACGAGAAAAAGAATGGAAACCTACGGTTCCCAAACCATAGCCTAGGCAAATCAAACCAATCAATAAGAAAGGTTGTGTTATTGAGAATTTGAGAAACATTCGGAATTGCATGATTCGTATGCTTGTGTTGGAGTTGTTTGGTGATCTTTCTATCAAGTTCAATTAGTTCAAAGATTTTTTGATGAGAAAAAGAATGGAAACCAACGGTTCCCAAACCATAGCCTTGGCAAATCAAACCAATCAATAAGAAAGGTTGTATTACTGAGAATTTGAGGAACATTCGGAATCGCATGATTCGTATGCTTGTGTTGGTGTTGTTTGGTGATCTTTCTATCAAGTTCAATTTGTTCATAGATATTTTGACCAGAAAAAGAATGGAAAACAACGGTTCCCAAACCATAGCCAAGGCAAATGAAACCAATGAATAAGAAAGGTTGTATTACTGAGAATTTGAGAAACATTCGAAATCGCATGATTCGTATGCTTGTGTTTGAGTTGTTTGGTGATCTTTCTATCAAGTGCTATTAGTTCAAAGATTTTTTGACCAGAAAAAGAATGGAAAACAACGGTTCCCAAACCATAGCCTAGGCAAATCAAACCAATGAATAAGAAAGGTTGTATTACTGAGAATTTGATAAACATTCGAAATCGCATGATTCGTATGCTTGTGTTTGTGTTGTTTGGTGATCTTTCTGTCAATTTCTATTAGTTGAAAGATTTTTTGACGAGAAAAAGAATGGATAACAACGGTTCCCATACCATAGCCAAGGCAAATCAAACCAATGAATACGAAAGGTTGTGTTATTGAGAATTTGAGAAACATTCGGAATCGCATGATTCGTATGCTTGTGTTTGTGTTGTTTGGCGATCTTTCTATCAAGTTCTATTAGTTCAAAGATTTATGGACTAGAAAAAGAATGGAAACCAACACTTGCCAAACCATAGCCTAGGCAAATCAAACCAATCAATAAGAAAGGTTGTGTTATTGAGAATTTGAGAAACATTCGAAATCGCATGATTCGTATGCTTGTGTTTGTGTTGATTGGTGATCTTTCTATCAAGTTCTATTAGTTCAAAGATTTATGGACGAGAAAAAGAATGGAAACCAACACTTGCCAAACCATAGCCTAGGCAAATCAAACCAATCAATAAGAAAGGTTGTGTTATTGAGAATTTGAGATACATTCGAAATCGCATGATTCGTATGCTTGTGTTTGTGTTGTTTGGTGATCTTTCTATCAAGTTCAATTAGTTCAAAGATTTTTGGACGAGAAAAAGAATGGAAACCTACGGTTCCCAAACAATAGCCTAGACAAATCAAACCAATCAATAAGAAAGGTTGTGTTATTGAGAATTTGAGAAACATTCGGAATCGCATGATTCGTATGCTTGTGTTGGTGTTGTTTGGTGATCTTTCTATCAAGTTCTATTAGTTCAAAGATTTATGGACTTGAAAAAGAATGGAAACCAACACTTGCCAAACCATAGCCTAGGCAAATCAAACCAATCAATAAGAAAGGTTGTATTATTGAGAATTTGAGATACATTCGAAATCGCATGATTCGTATGCTTGTATTTGTGTTGTTTGGTGATCTTTCTATCATGTTCTATTAGTTCAAAGATTTATGGACTAGAAAAAGAATGGAAACCAACGGTTCCCAAACCATAGCCTAGGCAAATCAAACCAATCAATAAGAAAGGTTGCATTATTGAGAATTTGAGAAATATTCGAAATCGCATGATTCGTATGCTTGTGTTTGTGTTGTTTGGCGATCTTTCTACCAAGTTCTATTAGTTCAAAGATTTATGGACTAGAAAAAGAATGGAAACCAACACTTGCCAAACCATAGCCTAGGCAAATCAAACCAATCAATAAGAAAGGCTGTGTTATTGAGAATTTGAGAAACATTCGAAATCGCATTATTCGTATGCTTGTGTTTGTGTTGTTTGGTGATCTTTCTATCAAGTTCAATTAGTTCAAAGATTTTTGGACGAGAAAAAGAATGGAAACCTACGGTTCCCAAACCATAGCCTAGGCAAATCAAACCAATCAATAAGAAAGGTTGTGTTATTGAGAATTTGAGAAACATTCGGAATCGCATGATTCGTATGCTTGTGTTGGAGTTGTTTGGTGATCTTTCTATCAAGTTCAATTAGTTCAAAGATTTTTGGATGAGAAAAAGAATGGAAACCAACGGTTCCCAAACCATAGCCTTGGCAAATCAAACCAATCAATAAGAAAGGCTGTGTTATTGAGAATTTGAGAAACATTCGGAATCGCATGATTCGTATGCTTGTGTTGGTGTTGTTTGGTGATCTTTCTATCAAGTTCTATTTGTTCATAGATATTTTGACCAGAAAAAGAATGGAAAACAACGGTTCCCAAACCATAGCCAAGGCAAATGAAACCAATGAATAAGAAAGGTTGTATTACTGAGAATTTGAGAAACATTCGAAATCGCATGATTCGTATGCTTGTGTTTGAGTTGTTTGGTGATCTTTCTATCTAGTGCTATTAGTTCAAAGATTTTTTGACCAGAAAAAGAATGGAAAACAACGGTTCCCAAACCATAGCCTAGGCAAATCAAACCAATGAATAAGAAAGGTTGTATTACTGAGAATTTGATAAACATTCGAAATCGCATGATTCGTATGCTTGTGTTTGTGTTGTTTGGTGATCTTTCTATCATGTTCTATTAGTTCAAAGATTTATGGACTAGAAAAAGAATGGAAACCAACGGTTCCCAAACCATAGCCTAGGCAAATCAAACCAATGAATAAGAAAGGTTGCATTATTGAGAATTTGAGAAATATTCGAAATCGCATGATTCGTATGCTTGTATTTGTGTTGTTTGGCGATCTTTCTACCAAGTTCTATTAGTTCAAAGATTTATGGACTAGAAAAAGAATGAAAACCAACACTTGCCAAACCATAGCCTAGGCAAAACAAACCAATCAATAAGAAAGGCTGTGTTATTGAGAATTTGAGAAACATTCGAAATCGCATTATTCGTATGCTTGTGTTTGTGTTGTTTGGTGATCTTTCTATCAAGTTCAATTAGTTCAAAGATTTTTGGACGAAAAAAAGAATGGAAACCTACGGTTCCCAAACCATAGCCTAGGCAAATCAAACCAATCAATAAGAAAGGTTGTATTATTGAGAATTTGAGAAATATTCGAAATCGCATGATTCGTATGCTTGTGTTTGTGTTGTTTAGTGATCTTTCTATCAAGTTCTATTAGTTCAAATATTTTTGGACTAGAAAAAGAATGGACACCAACGGTTCCTGAACCATAGCCTAGGGAAATCAAACCAATCAATAAGAAAGGTTGTGTTATTGAGAATTTGAGAAACATTCGAAATCGCATGATTCGTATGCTTGTGTTTGTGTTGTTTGGTGATCTTTCTATCAAGTGCTATTAGTTCAAAGATTTTTTGACCAGAAAAAGAATGGAAAACAACGGTTCCCAAACCATAGCCAAGGCAAATCAAACCAATGAATAAGAAAGGTTGTATTACTGAGAATTTGATAAACATTCGAAATCGCATGATTCGTATGCTTGTGTTTGTGTTGATTGGTGATCTTTCTATCAAGTTCTATTAGTTCAAAGATTTATGGACTACAAAAAGAATGGAAACCAACACTTGCCAAACCATATCCTAGGCAAATCAAACCAATCAATAAGAAAGGTTGTGTTATTGAGAATTTGAGATAAATTCGAAATCGCATGATTCGTATGCTTGTGTTTGTGTTGTTTGGTGATCTTTCTATCAAGTTCAATTAGTTCAAAGATTTTTGGACGAGAAAAAGAATGGAAACCTACGGTTCCCAAACCATAGCCTAGACAAATCAAACCAATCAATAAGAAAGGTTGTGTTATTGAGAATTTGAGAAACATTCGGAATCGCATGATTCGTATGCTTGTGTTGGTGTTGTTTGTTGATCTTTCTATCAAGTTCTATTAGTTCAAAGATTTATGGACTTGAAAAAGAATGGAAACCAACACTTGCCAAACCATAGCCTAGGCAAATCAAACCAATCAATAAGAAAGGTTGTATTATTGAGAATTTGAGATACATTCGAAATCGCATGATTCGTATGCTTGTATTTGTGTTGTTTGGTGATCTTTCTATCATGTTCTATTAGTTCAAAGATTTATGGACTAGAAAAAGAATGGAAACCAACGGTTCCCAAACCATAGCCTAGGCAAATCAAACCAATCAATAAGAAAGGTTGCATTATTGAGAATTTGAGAAATATTCGAAATCGCATGATTCGTATGCTTGTGTTTGTGTTGTTTGGCGATCTTTCTACCAAGTTCTATTAGTTCAAAGATTTATGGACTAGAAAAAGAATGGAAACCAACACTTGCCAAACCATAGCCTAGGCAAATCAAACTAATCAATAAGAAAGGCTGTGTTATTGAGAATTTGAGAAACATTCGAAATCGCATTATTCGTATGCTTGTGTTTGTGTTGTTTGGTGATCTTTCTATCAAGTTCAATTAGTTCAAAGATTTTTGGACGAGAAAAAGAATGGAAACCTACGGTTCCCAAACCATAGCCTAGGCAAATCAAACCAATCAATAAGAAAGGTTGTGTTATTGAGAATTTGAGAAACATTCGGAATTGCATGATTCGTATGCTTGTGTTGGAGTTGTTTGGTGATCTTTCTATCAAGTTCAATTAGTTCAAAGATTTTTTGATGAGAAAAAGAATGGAAACCAACGGTTCCCAAACCATAGCCTTGGCAAATCAAACCAATCAATAAGAAAGGCTGTGTTATTGAGAATTTGAGAAACATTCGGAATCGCATGATTCGTATGCTTGTGTTGGTGTTGTTTGGTGATCTTTCTATCAAGTTCTATTTGTTCATAGATATTTTGACCAGAAAAAGAATGGAAAACAACGGTTCCCAAACCATAGCCAAGGCAAATGAAACCAATGAATAAGAAAGGTTGTATTACTGAGAATTTGAGAAACATTCGAAATCGCATGATTCGTATGCTTGTGTTTGTGTTGTTTGGTGATCTTTCTGTCAATTTCTATTAGTTGAAAGATTTTTTGACGAGAAAAAGAATGGATAACAACGGTTCCCAAACCATAGCCAAGGCAAATCAAACCAATGAATACGAAAGGTTGTGTTATTGAGAATTTGAGAAACATTCGGAATCGCATGATTCGTATGCTTGTGTTTGTGTTGTTTGGCGATCTTTCTATCAAGTTCTATTAGTTCAAAGATTTATGGACTAGAAAAAGAATGGAAACCAACACTTGCCAAACCATAGCCTAGGCAAATCAAACCAATCAATAAGAAAGGTTGTGTTATTGAGAATTTGAGAAACATTCGAAATCGCATGATTCGTATGCTTGTGTTTGTGTTGTTTGGTGATCTTTCTATCAAGTGCTATTAGTTCAAAGATTTTTTGACCAGAAAAAGAATGCAAAACAACGGTTCCCAAACCATAGCCAAGGCAAATCAAACCAATGAATAAGAAAGGTTGTATTACTGAGAATTTGATAAACATTCGAAATCGCATGATTCGTATGCTTGTGTTTGTGTTGATTGGTGATCTTTCTATCAAGTTCTATTAGTTCAAAGATTTATGGACTAGAAAAAGAATGGAAACCAACACTTGCCAAACCATAGCCTAGGCAAATCAAACCAATCAATAAGAAAGGTTGTGTTATTGAGAATTTGAGATACATTCGAAATCGCATGATTCGTATGCTTGTGTTTGTGTTGTTTGGTGATCTTTCTATCAAGTTCAATTAGTTCAAAGATTTTTGGACGAGAAAAAGAATGGAAACCTACGGTTCCCAAACCATAGCCTAGACAAATCAAACCAATGAATAAGAAAGGTTGTGTTATTGAGAATTTGAGAAACATTCGGAATCGCATGATTCGTATGCTTGTGTTGGTGTTGTTTGGTGATCTTTCTATCAAGTTCTATTAGTTCAAAGATTTATGGACTTGAAAAAGAATGGAAACCAACACTTGCCAAACCATAGCCTAGGCAAATCAAACCAATCAATAAGAAAGGTTGTATTATTGAGAATTTGAGATACATTCGAAATCGCATGATTCGTATGCTTGTATTTGTGTTGTTTGGTGATCTTTCTATCATGTTCTATTAGTTCAAAGATTTATGGACTAGAAAAAGAATGGAAACCAACGGTTCCCAAACCATAGCCTAGGCAAATCAAACCAATCAATAAGAAAGGTTGCATTATTGAGAATTTGAGAAATATTCGAAATCGCATGATTCGTATGCTTGTGTTTGTGTTGTTTGGCGATCTTTCTACCAAGTTCTATTAGTTCAAAGATTTATGGACTAGAAAAAGAATGGAAACCAACACTTGCCAAACCATAGCCTAGGCAAATCAAACCAATCAATAAGAAAGGCTGTGTTATTGAGAATTTGAGAAACATTCGAAATCGCATTATTCGTATGCTTGTGTTTGTGTTGTTTGGTGATCTTTCTATCAAGTTCAATTAGTTCAAAGATTTTTGGACGAGAAAAAGAATGGAAACCTACGGTTCCCAAACCATAGCCTAGACAAATCAAACCAATCAATAAGAAAGGTTGTGTTATTGAGAATTTGAGAAACATTCGGAATCGCATGATTCGTATGCTTGTGTTGGAGTTGTTTGGTGATCTTTCTATCAAGTTCAATTAGTTCAAAGATTTTTGGATGAGAAAAAGAATGGAAACCAACGGTTCCCAAACCATAGCCTTGGCAAATCAAACCAATCAATAAGAAAGGCTGTGTTATTGAGAATTTGAGAAACATTCGGAATAGCATGATTCGTATGCTTGTGTTGGTGTTGTTTGGTGATCTTTCTATCAAGTTCTATTTGTTCATAGATATTTTGACCAGAAAAAGAATGGAAAACAACGGTTCCCAAACCATAGCCAAGGCAAATGAAACCAATGAATAAGAAAGGTTGTATTACTGAGAATTTGAGAAACATTCGAAATCGCATGATTCGTATGCTTGTGTTTGAGTTGTTTGGTGATCTTTCTATCAAGTGCTATTAGTTCAAAGATTTTTTGACCAGAAAAAGAATGGAAAACAACGGTTCCCAAACCATAGCCTAGGCAAATCAAACCAATGAATAAGAAAGGTTGTATTACTGAGAATTTGATAAACATTCGAAATCGCATGATTCGTATGCTTGTGTTTGTGTTGTTTGGTGATCTTTCTATCAAGTTCTATTAGTTGAAAGATTTTTTGACGAGAAAAAGAATGGATAACAACGGTTCCCAAACCATAGCCAAGGCAAATCAAACCAATGAATACGAAAGGTTGTGTTATTGAGAATTTGAGAAACATTCGGAATCGCATGATTCGTATGCTTGTGTTTGTGTTGTTTGGCGATCTTTCTATCAAGTGCTATACGTTCAAAGATTTATGGACTAGAAAAAGAATGGAAACGAACACTTGCCAAACCATAGCCAAGGCAAATCAAACCAATCAATAAGAAAGGTTGTATTATTGAGAATTTGAGAAACATTCGAAATCGCATGATTCGTATGCTTGTGTTTGTGTTGTTTGGTGATCTTTCTATCAAGTTCTATTAGTTCAAAGATTTATGGACTAGAAAAAGAATGGAAACCTACACTTGCAAAACCATAACCTAGGCAAATCAAACCAATCAATAAGAAAGGTTGTTTTATTGAGAATTTGAGAAATATTCGAAATCGCATGATTCGTATGCTTGTGTTTGTGTTGTTTAGTGATCTTTCTATCAAGTTCTATTAGTTCAAATATTTTTGGACTAGAAAAAGAATGGACACCAACGGTTCCTAAACCATAGCCTAGGCAAATCAAGCCAATCAATAAGAAAGGTTGTGTTATTGAGAATTTGAGATACATTCGAAATCGCATGATTCGTACGCTTGTGTTTGTGTTGTTTGGTGATCTTTCTATCAAGTTCAATTAGTTCAAAGATTTTTGACGAGAAAAAGAATGGAAACCTACGGTTCCCAAACCATAGCCTAGGCAAATCAAACCAATCAATAAGAAAGGTTGTGTTATTGAGAATTTGAGATACATTCGAAATCGCATGATTCGTATGCTTGTGTTTGTGTTGTTTGGTGACCTTTCTATCAAGTTCAATTAGTTCAAAGATTTTTGGACGAGAAAAAGAATGGAAACCAACGGTTCCCAAACCACAGCCTAGGCAAATCAAACCAATCAATAAGAAAGGTTGTGTTATTGAGAATTTGAGAATCTTTTGGAATAGCATGATTCGTATGCTTGTGTTGGTGTTGTTTGGTGATCTTTCTATCAAGTTCTATTAGTTCAGAGATTTTTGGAAAAGAAAAAGAATGGAAACCAACGGTTCTCAAACCATAGCCTATGCAAATCAAACCAATCAATAAGAAAGGTTGTGTTATTGAGAATTTGAGAAACATTCGGAATCGCATGATTCGTATGCTTGTGTTGGTGTTGTTTGGTGATCTTTCTATCAAGTTCTATTTGTTCATAGATATTTTGACCAGAAAAAGAATGGAAAACAACGGTTCCCAAACCATAGCCAAGGCAAATGAAACCAATGAATAAGAAAGGTTGTATTACTGAGAATTTGAGAAACATTCGAAATCGCATGATTCGTATGCTTGTGTTTGAGTTGTTTGGTGATCTTTCTATCAAGTGCTATTAGTTCAAAGATTTTTTACACCAGAAAAAGAATGGAAAACAACGGTTCCCAAACCATAGCCTAGGCAAATCAAACCAATGAATAAGAAAGGTTGTATTACTAAGAATTGGATAAACATTCGAAATCGCATGATTCGTATGCTTGTGTTTGTGTTGTTTGGTGATCTTTCTATCAAGTTCTATTAGTTCAAAGATTTTTTGACGAGAAAAAGAATGGATAACAACGGTTCCCAAACCATAGCCAAGGCAAATCAAACCAATGAATACGAAAGGTAGTGTTATTGAGAATTTGAGAAACATTCGGAATCGCATGATTCGTATGCTTGTGTTTGTGTTGTTTGGCGATCTTTCTATCAAGTTCTATTAGTTCAAAGATTTTTGGACGAGAAAAAGAATGGAAACCAACGGTTCCCAAACCATAGCCAAGGCAAATCAAACCAATCAATAAGAAAGGTTGTGGTATTGAGAATTTGAGAAACATTCGGAATCGCATGATTCGTATGCTTGTGTTGGTGTTGTTTTGTGATCTTTCTGTCAAGTGTATTAGTTCAAAGATTTTTGGACGAGAAAAAGAATGGAAACCAACGGTTCCCAAACCATAGCCTAGGCGAATTAAACCAATCAATAAGAAAGGTTGTGTTATTGAGAATTTGAGAAACATTCGGAATCGCATGATTCGTATGCTTGTGTTTGTGTTGTTTGGTGATCTTTCTATCAAGTTCTATTAGTTCAAAGATTTATGGACTAGAAAAAGAATGGAAAACAGCGGTTACCAAACCATAGCCAAGGCAAATCAAACCAATGAATAAGAAGGATTGTATTACTGAGAATTTAAGAAACATTCGAAATCGCATGATTCGTATGCTTGTGTTTGTGTTGTTTGGTGATCTTTCTATCAAGTGCTATTAGTTCAAAGATTTTTTGACCAGAAAAAGAATGGAAAACAACGGTTCCCAAACCATAGCCAAGGCAAATCAAACCAATGAATAAGAAAGGTTGTATTACTGAGAATTTGATAACCATTCGAAATCGCATGATTCGTATGCTTGTGTTTGTGTTGTTTGGTGATCTTTCTATCAAGTTCTATTAGTTCAAAGATTTTTTGACGAGAAAAAGAATGGATAACAACGGTTCCCAAACCATAGCCAAGGCAAATCAAACCAAGGAATACAAAAGGTTGTGTTATTGAGAATTTGAGTAGCCTAGGCAAATCAAACCAATCAATAAGAAAGGTTGTATTATTGAGAATTTGAGAACATTCGAAATCGCATGATTCGTATGCTTGTGTTTGTGTTGTTTGGTGATCTTTCTATCATGTTCTATTAGTTCAAAGATTTATTGACTAGAAAAAGAATGGAAACCAACGGTTCCCAAACCATAGCCTAGGCAAATCAAACCAATCAATAAGAAAGGTTGTATTATTGAGAATTTGAGTAATATTCGAAATCGCATGATTCGTATGCTTGTGTTTGTGTTGTTTGGTAATCTTTCTATCAAGTTCTATTAGCTCAAAGATTTTTGGACGAGAAAAAGAATGGAAACGAACGGTTCCCAAACCACAGCCTAGGCAAATCAAACCAATCAATATGAAAGGTTGTGTTATTGAGAATTTGAGAATCTTTCGGAATAGCATGATTCGTACGCTTGTGTTGGTGTTGTTTGGTGATCTTTCTATCAAGTTCTATTAGTTCAAAGATTTTTGGACGAGAAAAAGAATGGAAACCAACGATTCCCAAACCATAGCCTAGGCAAATCAAACCTATTAATATGAAAGGTTGTGTTATTGAGAATTTGAGAAACATTCGGAATCGCATGATTCGTATGCTTGTGTTTCTGTTGTTTGGTGATCTTTCTATCAAGTTCTATTAGTTCAAAGATTTATGGACTAGAAAAAGAATAGAAAACAACGATTCCCAAACCATAGCCAAGGCAAATCAAACCAATGAATAAGAAAGGTTGTATTACTGAGAATTTGAGAAACATTCGAAATCGCATGATTCGTATGCTTGTGTTTGTGTTGTTTGGTGATATTCCTATCAAGTTCTATTAGTTCAAAGATTTTTTGACGAGAAAAAGAATGGAAACCAACACTTGCAAAACCATAGCCAGGGTAAATCAAACCAATGAATAAGAAAGGTTGTATTACTGAGAATTTGAGAAACATTCGAAATCGCATGATTCGTATGCTTGTGTTTGTGTTGTTTGGTGATCTTTCTATCAAGTTCTTTTAGTTCAAAGATTTATGGACTAGAAAAAGAATGGAAACCTACACTTGCAAAACCATAACATAGGCAAATCAAACCAATCTATAAGAAAGGTTGTATTATTGAGAATTTGAGAAATATTCGAAATCGCATGATTCGTATACTTGTGTTTGTGTTGTTTGGTGATCTTTCCATCAAGTTCTATTAGTTCAAAGATTTTTGGACTAGAAAAAGAATGGAAACCAACGGTTCCTAAACCATAGCCTAGGCAAATGAAACCATTCAATAAGAAAGGTTGTGTTATTGAGAATTTGAGAAACATTCGGAATCGCATGATTCGTATGCTTGTGTTGGTGTTGTTTGGTGATCTTTCTCTCAAGTTGTATTAGTTCAAAGATTTTTGGACGAGAAAAAGAATGGAAACCAACGGTTCCCAAACCATAGCCTAGGCAAATCAAACCAATCAATAAGAAAGGTTGTGCTATTGAGAATTTGAGAAACATTCGGAATCGCATGATTCGTATGCTTGTGTTGGTGTTGTTTTGTGATCTTTCTATCAAGTGAATTAGTTCACAGATTTTTGGACGAGAAAAAGAATGGAAACCAACGGTTCCCAAACCATAGCCTAGGCGAATCAAACCAATCAATAAGAAAGGTTGTGTTATTGAGAATTTGAGAAACATTCGGAATCGCATGATTCGTATGCTTGTGTTTGTGTTGTTTGGTGATCTTTCTATCAAGTTCTATTAGTTCAAAGATTTATGGACTAGAAAAAGAATAGAAAACAACGGTTCCCAAACCATAGCCAAGGCAAATCAAACCAATGAATAAGAAAGGTTGTATTACTGAGAATTTGAGAAACATTCGAAATCGCATGATTCGTATGCTTGTGTTTGTGTTGTTTGGTGATCTTTCTATCAAGTTCTATTAGTTCAAAGATTTTTTGACGAGAAAAATAATGGAAACCAACACTTGCAAAACCATAGCCAAGGTAAATCAAACCAATGAATAAGAAAGGTTGTATTACTGAGAATTTGAGAAACATTCGAAATCGCATGATTCGTATGCTTGTGTTTGTGTTGTTTGGTGATCTTTCTATCAAGTTCTTTTAGTTCAAAGATTTATGGACTAGAAAAAGAATGGAAACCTACATTTGCAAAACCATAACATAGGCAAATCAAACCAATCTATAAGAAAGGTTGTATTATTGAGAATTTGAGAAATATTCGAAATCGCATGATTCGTATGCTTGTGTTTGTGTTGTTTGGTGATCTTTCTATCAAGTTCTATTAGTTCAAAGATTTATGGACTAGAAAAAGAATGGAAAACAGCGGTTACCAAACCTTAGCCAAGGCAAATCAAACCAATGAATAAGAAAGGTTGTATTACTGAGAATTTAAGAAACATTCGAAATCGCATGATTCGTATGCTTGTGTTTGTGTTGTTTGGTGATCTTTCTATCAAGTGCTATTAGTTCAAAGATTTTTTGACCAGAAAAAGAATGGAAAACAACGGTTCCCAAACTATAGCCAAGGCAAATCAAACCAATGAATAAGAAAGGTTGTATTACTGAGAATTTGATAACAATTCGAAATCGCATGATTCGTATGCTTGTGTTTGTGTTGTTTGGTGATTTTTCTATCAAGTTCTATTAGTTCAAAGATTTTTTGACGAGAAAAAGAATGGATCACAACGGTTCCCAAACCATAGCCAAGGCAAATCAAACCAATGAATATAAAAGGTTGTGTTATTGAGAATTTGAGTACCCTAGGCAAATCAAACCAATCAATAAGAAAGGTTGTATTATTGAGAATTTGAGAACATTCGAAATCGCATGATTCGTATGCTTGTGTTTGTGTTGTTTGGTGATCTTTCTATCATGTTCTATTAGTTCAAAGATTTATGGACTAGAAAAAGAATGGAAACCAACGGTTCCCAAACCATAGCCTAGGCAAATCAAACCAATCAATAAGAAAGGTTGTATTATTGAGAATTTGAGTAATATTCGAAATCGCATGATTCGTATGCTTGTGTTTGTGTTGTTTGGTAATCTTTCTATCAAGTTCTATTAGTTCAAAGATTTTTGGACGAGAAAAAGAATGGAAACCAACGGTTCCCAAACCACAGCCTAGGCAAATCAAACCAATCAACATGAAAGGTTGTGTTATTGAGAATTTGAGAATCTTTCGGAATCGCATGATTCGTACGCTTGTGTTGGTGTTTTTTGGTGATCTTTCTATCAAGTTCTATTAGTTCAAAGATTTTTGGACGAGAAAAAGAATGGAAACCAACGGTTCCCAAACCATAGCCTAGGCAAATCAAACCAATCAATAAGAAAGGTTGTGTTATTGAGAATTTGAGAAACATTCGGAATCGCATGATTCGTATACTTGTGTTTGTGTTGTTTGCTGATCTTTCTATCAAGTTCTATTAGTTCAAAGATTTATGGACTAGAAAAAGAATAGAAAACAACGGTTCCCAGACCAATGAATAAGAAAGGTTGTATTACTGAGAATTTGAGAAACATTCGAAATCGCATGATTCGTATGCTTGTGTTTGTGTTGTTTGGTGATCTTTCTATCAAGTTCAATTAGTTCAAAGATTTTTTGACGAGAAAAAGAATGGAAACCAACACTTGCAAAACCATAGCCAAGGTAAATCAAACCAATAAATAAGAAAGGTTGTATTATTGAGAATTTGAGAAACATTCGAAATCGCGTGATTCGTATGCTTGTGTTTGTGTTGTTTTGTGATCTTTCTATCAAGTTCTATTAGTTCAAAGATTTATGGACTAGAAAAAGAATGGAAACCTACACTTGCAAAACCATAACCTAGGCAAATCAAACCAATCAATAAGAAAGGTTGTATTATTGAAAATTTGAGAAATATTCGAAATCGCATGATTCGTATGCTTGTGTTTGTGTTGTTTGGTGATCTTTCTATCAAGTTCAATTAGTTCAAAGATTTTTGGACGAGAAAAAGAATGGAAACCTACGGTTCCCAAATCATAGCTTAGGCAAATCAAACCAATCAATAAGAAACGTTGTGTTATTGAGAATTTGAGAAACATTCGGAATCGCATGATTCGTATGCTTGTGTTGGTGTTGTTTGGTGATCTTTCTATCAAGTTCTATTAGTTCAAAGATTTATGGACTAGAAAAAGAACGGAAACCAACACTTGCCAAACCATAGCCTAGGCAAATCAAACCAATCAATAAGAAAGGATGTGTTATTGAGAATTTGAGATACATTCGAAATCGCATGATTCGTATGCTTCTGTTTGTGTTGTTTGGTGATCTTTCTATCAAGTTCAATTAGTTCAAAGATTTTTGGACGAGAAAAAGAATGGAACCCTACGGTTCCCAAATCATAGCTTAGGCAAATCAAACCAATCAAGAAGAAAGGTTGTGTTATTGAGAATTTGAGAAGCATTCGGAATCGCATGATTCGTATGCTTGTGTTGGTGTTGTTTGGTGATCTTTGTATCAAGTTCTATTAGTTCAAAGATTTATGGACTAGAAAAAGAATGGAAACCAACACTTGCCAAACCATAGCCTAGGCAAATCAAACCAATCAATAAGAAAGGTTGTATTATTGAGAATTTGAGATACATTCGAAATCGCATGATTCTTATGCTTGTGTTTGTGTTGTTTGGTGATCTTTCTATCATGTTCTATTAGTTCAAAGATTTATGGACTAGAAAATGAATGGAAACCAACGGTTCCCAAACCATAGCCTAGGCAAATCAAACCAATCAATAAGAAAGGTTGTATTATTGAGAATTTGAGAAATATTCGAAATCGCACGATTCGTATGCTTGTGTTTGTGTTGTTTGGTGATCTTTCTATCAAGTTCTGTTAGTTCAAAGATTTTTGGACTAGAAAAAAAAATGGAAACGAACGGTTCCTAAACCATAGCCTAGGCAAATCAAACCAATCAATAAGAAAGGTTGTGTTATTGAGAATTTGAGATACATTCGAAATCGCATGATTCGTATGCTTGTTTTTGTGTTGTTTGTTGATCTTTCTATCAAGTTCAATTAGTTCAAAGATTTTTAGACGAGAAAAAGAATGGAAACCAACGGTTCCCAAACCATAGCCTAGGCAAATCAAACCAATCAATAAGAAAGGTTGTGTTATTGAGAATTTGAGAATCTTTCGGAATCGCATGATTCGTATGCTTGTGTTGGTGTTATTTGGTGATCTTTCTATCAAGTTCTATTAGTTCAAAGATTTTTGGACGAGAAAAAGAATGGAAACCAACAGTTCCCAAAACATACCCTAGGCAAATCAAACCAATCAATAAGAAAGGTTGTGTTATTGAGAATTTGAGAAACATTCGAAATCGCATGATTCGTATGCTTGTGTTTGTGTTGTTTGGTGATCTTCCTATGAAGTTCTATTAGTTCGAAGATTTATGGACTAGAAAAAGAATGGAAAACAACGGTTCCCAAACCATAGCCTAGGCAAATAAAACCAATCAATAAGAAAGGTTATGTTATTGAGAATTTGAGAAACATTCGGAATCGCATGATTCGTATGCTTGTGTTTGTGTTGTTTGGTGATCTTTCTATCAAGTTCTATTAGTTCAAAGATTTATGGACTAGAAAAAGAATGGAAACAAACACTTGCCAAACCATAGCCTAGGCAAATCAAACCAATCAATAAGAAAGGTTGTACTATTGAGAATTTGAGAAACATTCGAAATCGCATGATTCGTATGCTTGTGTTTGTGTTGTTTGGTGAACTTTCTATCAAGTTCAATTAGTTCAAAGATTTTTGGACGAGAAAAAGAATGGAAACCAACGGTTCCCAAACCATAGCCTAGACAAATCAAACCAATCAATAAGAAAAGTTGTGTTATTGAGAATTTGAGAAACATTCGGAATCGCATGATTCGTATGCTTGTGTTGGTGTTGTTTGGTGATCTTTCTATCAAGTTCTATTACTTCAAAGATTTTTGGACGAGAAAAAGAATGGAAACCAACGGTTCCCAAACCATATCCTAGGCACATCAAACCAATCGATAAGAAAGGTTGTGTTATTGAGAATTTGAGAAACATTCGGAATCGCATGATTCGTATGCTTGTGTTTGTGTTGTTTGGTGATCTTTCTATCAAGTTCTATTAGTTCAAAGATTTAAGGACTAGAAAAAGAATAGAAAACATCGGTTCCCAAACCATAGCCCAGGCAAATCAAACCAATGAATAAGAAAGGTTGTATTACTGAGAATTTGAGAAACATTCGAAATCACATGATTCGTATGCTTGTGTTTGTGTTGTTTGGTGATCTTTCTATCAAGTTCTATTAGTTCAAAGATTTTTTGATGAGAAAAAGAATGGAAACCAACACTTGCAAAACCATAGCCAAGGCAAATCAAACCAATGAATAAGAAAGGTTGTATTATTGACAATTTGAGAAACATTCGAAATCGCATGATTCGTATGCTTGTGTTTGTGTTGTTTGGTGATCTTTCTATGAAGTTCTATTAGTTCAAAGATTTTTGGACGAGAAAAAGAATGGAAACCAACTGTTCCCAAACCATAGCCTAGGCAAATCAAACCAATCAATAAGAAAGGTTGTGTTATTGAGAATTTGAGAAACATTCGGAATCGCATGATTCGTATGCTTGTGTTGGTGTTGTTTGGTGATCTTTCTATCAAGTTCTATTAGTTCAAAGATTTTTGGACGAGAAAAAGAATGGAAACCAACGTTTCCCAAACCATAGCCTAGGCAAATAAAACCAATCAATAAGAAAGGTTGTGTTATTGAGAATTTGAGAAACATTCGGAATCGCAAGATTCGTATGCTTGTGTTGGTGTTGTTTGGTGAACTTTCTATCAAGTTCAATTAGTTCAAAGATTTTTGGACAAGAAAAAGAATGGAAACCAACGGTTCCCAAACCATAGCCCTGGCAAATCAAACCAATCAATAAGAAAGGTTGTGTTATTGAGAATTTGAGAAACATTCGGAATCGCATGATTCGTATGCTTGTATTGGTGTTGTTTGGTGATCTTTCTGTCAAGTTCTATTTTTTCATAGATATTTTGACCAGAAAAAGAATGGAAAACAACGGTTCCCAAACCATAGCCAAGGCAAATCAAACCAATGAATAAGAAAGGTTGTATTACTGAGAATTTGAGAAACATTCAAAATCGCATGATTCGTATGCTTGTGTTGGTGTTGTTTGGTGATCTTTCTATCAAGTTCTATTAGTTCAAAGATTTTTGGACGAGAAAAAGAATGGAAACCAACGGTTCCCAAAACATAGCCTAGGGAAATCAAACCAATCAATCAGAAAGGTTGTGTTATTGAGAATTTGAGAAACATTCGGAATCGCATGATTCGCATGCTTGTGTTTGTGTTGTTTGGTGATCTTTCTATCAAGTTCTATTAGTTCAAAGATTTATGGACTAGAAAAAGAATGGAAAACAACGGTTCCCAAACCATAGCCTAGGCAAATAAAACGAATCAATAAGAAAGGTTATGTTCTTGAGAATTTGAGAAACATTCGGAATCGCATGATTCGTATGCTTTTGTTTGTGTTGTTTGGTGATCTTTCTATCAAGTTCTATTAGTTCAAAGATTTTTTGATGAGAAAAATAATGGATAACAACGGTTCCTAAATCATAGCCAAGGCAAATCAAACCAATAAATACGAAAGGTTGTGTTATTGAGAATTTGAGAAACATTCGGAATCACATGATTCGTATGCTTGTGTTTGTGTTGTTTGGTGATCTTTCTATCAAGTTCTATTAGTTCAAAGATTTATGGACTACAAAAAGAATGAAAACCAACACTTGTCAAACCATAGCCTAGGCAAATCAAACCAATCAATAAGAAAGGTTGTATTATTGAGAATTTGAGATACATTCGAAATCACATGATTCGTATGCTTGTGTTTGTGTTGTTTGGTGATCTTTCTATCAAGTTCAATTAGTTCAAAGATTTTTGGACGAGAAAAAGAATGGATACCTACGGTTCCCAAACCATAGCCTAGGCAAATCAAACCAATCAATAAGAAAGGTTGTGTTATTGAGAATTTAAGAAACATTCGGAATCGCATGATTCGTATGCTTGTGTTGGTGTTGTTTGGTGATCTTTCTATCAAGTTCTATTAGTTCAAAGATTTATGGACTAGAAAAAGAATGGAAACCAACACTTGCCAAACCATAGCCTAGGCAAATCAAACCAATCAATAAGAAAGGATGTGTTATTGAGAATTTGAGATACATTCGAAATCGCATGATTCGTATGCTTGTGTTTGTGTTGTTTGGTGATCTTTCTATCATGTTCTATTAGTTCAAAGATTTATGGACTAGAAAAAGAATGGAAACCAACGGTTCCCAAACCATAGCCTAGGCAAATCAAACCAATCAATAAGAAAGGTTGTATTATTGAGAATTTGAGAAATATTCGAAATCGCATGATTCGTATGCTTGTGTTTGTGTTGTTTGGTGATCTTTCTATCAAGTTCTGTTAGTTCAAAGATTTTTGTACTAGAAAAAAAAATGGAGAACAACGGTTCCCAAACCATAGCCCAGGCAAATCAAACCAATCAATAAGAAAGGTTGTGTTATTGAGAATTTGAGAAACATTCGGAATAGCATGATTCGTATGCTTGTGTTTGTGTTGTTTGGTGATCTTTCTATCAAGTTCTATTAGTTCAAAGATTTATGGACTAGAAAAAGAATGGAAAACAACGGTTCCCAAACCATAGCCTAGGCAAATAAAACCAATCAATAAGAAAGGTTATGTTCTTGAGAATTTGAGAAACATTCGGAATCGCATGATTCGTATGCTTTTGTTTGTGTTGTTTGGTGATCTTTCTATCAAGTTCTATTAGTTCAAAGATTTATGGACTAGAAAAAGTATGGAAACAAAGACTTGCCAAACCATAGCCTAGGCAAATCAAACCAATCAATAAGAAAGGTTGTACTATTGAGAATTTGAGAAACATTCGAAATCGCATGATTCGTATGCTTGTGTTTGTGTTGTTTGGTGAACTTTCTATCAAGTTCAATTAGTTCAAAGATTTTTGGACGAGAAAAAGAATGGAAACCAACGGTTCCCAAACCATAGCCTAGACAAATCAAACCAATCAATAAGAAAGGTTGTGTTATTGAGAATTTGAGAAACATTCGGAATCGCATGATTCGTATGCTTGTGTTGGTGTTGTTTGGTTAGTTCAAAGATTTTTGGACGAGAAAAAGAATGGAAACCAACGGTTCCCAAACCATAGCCTAGGCAAATCAAACCAATCGATAAGAAAGGTTGTGTTATTGAGAATTTGAGAAACATTCGGAATCGCATGATTCGTATGCTTGTGTTTGTGTTGTTTGGTGATCTTTCTATCAAGTTCTATTAGTTCGAAGATTTATGGACTAGAAAAAGAATAGAAAACATCGGTTCCCAAACCATAGCCAAGGCAAATCAAACCAATGAATAAGAAAGGTTGTATTACTGAGAATTTGAGAAACATTCGATATCGCATGATTCGTATGCTTGTGTTTGTGTTGTTTGGTGATCTTTCTATCAAGTTCTATTAGTTCAAAGATTTTTTGACGAGAAAAAGAATGGAAACCAACACTTGCAAAACCATAGCCAAGGCAAATCAAACCAATGAATAAGAAAGGTTGTATTACTGAGAATTTGAGAAACATTCGAAATCGCATGATTCGTACGCTTGTGTTTGTGTTGTATGGTGATCTTTCTATGAAGTTCTATTAGTTCAAAGATTTTTGGACGAGAAAAAGAATGGAAACCTACAGTTCCCAAACCATAGCCTAGGCAAATCAAACCAATCAATAAGAAAGGTTGTGTTATTGAGAATTTGAGAAATATTCGGAATCGCATGATTCGTATGCTTGTGTTGGTGTGTGGTTTGGTGATCTTTCTATCAAGTTCTATTAGTTCAAAGATTTTTGGACGAGAAAAAGAATGGAAACCAACGGTTCCCAAACCATAGCCTAGGCAAATCAAACCAATCAATAAGAAAGGTTGTGCTATTGAGAATTTGAGAAACATTCGGAATCGCATGATTCGTATGCTTGTGTTGGTGTTGTTTTGTGATCTTTCTATCAAGTTCTATTAGTTCAAAGATTTATTAACTAGAAAAAGAATGGAAACCAATACTTGCCAAACCATAGCCTAGGCAAATCAAACCAATCAATAAGAAAGGTTGTGTTATTGAGAATTTGAGAAACATTCGGAATCGCATGATTCGTATGCTTGTGTTGGTGTTGTTTGGTGATCTTTCTATCAAGTTCTATTAGTTCAAAGATTTTTGGACGAGAAAAAGAATGGAAACCAACGGTTCCCAAACCATAGCCTAGGCAAATCAAACCAATCAATAAGAAAGGTTGTGCTATTGAGAATTTGAGAAACATTCGGAATCGCATGATTCGTATGCTTGTGTTGGTGTTGTTTTGTGATCTTTCTATCAAGTGTATTAGTTCAAAGATTTTTGGACGAGAAAAAGAATGGAAACCAACGGTTACCAAACCATAGCCTAGGCGAATCAAACCAATCAATAAGAAAGGTTATGTTATTGAGAATTTGAGAAACATTCGGAACCGCATGATTCGTATGCTTGTGTTTGTGTTGTTTGGTGATCTTTCTATCAAGTGCTATTAGTTCAAAGATTTTTTGACCAGAAAAAGAATGGAAAACAACGGTTCCCAAACCATAGCCAAGGCAAATCAAACCAATGAATAAGAAAGGTTGTATTACTGAGAATTTGATAAACATTCGAAAACGCATGATTCGTATGCTTGTGTTTGTGTTGTTTGGTGATCTTTCTATCAAGTTCTATTAGTTCAAAGATTTTTGGACGAGAAAAAGAATGGAAACCAACGGTTCCCAAACCATAGCCTAGGCAAATCAAACCAATAAATAAGAAAGGTTGTGCTATTGAGAATTTGAGAAACATTCGGAATCGCATGATTCGTATGCTTGTGTTGGTGTTGTTTTGTGATCTTTCTATCAAGTTCTATTAGTTCAAAGATTTATTAACTAGAAAAAGAATGGAAACCAACACTTGCCAAACCATAGCCTAGGCAAATCAAACCAATCAATAAGAAAGGTTGTGTTATTGAGAATTTGAGAAACATTCGGAATCTCATGATTCGTATGCTTGTGTTGGTGTTGTTTGGTGATCTTTCTATCAAGTTCTATTAGTTCAAAGATTTTTGGACGAGAAAAAGAATGGAAACCAACGGTTCCCAAACCATAGCCTAGGCAAATCAAACCAATCAATAAGAAAGGTTGTGCTATTGAGAATTTGAGAAACATTCGGAATCGCATGATTCGTATGCTTGTGTTGGTGTTGTTTTGTGATCTTTCTATCAAGTGTATTAGTTCAAAGATTTTTGGACGAGAAAAAGAATGGAAACCAACGGTTACCAAACCATAGCCTAGGCGAATCAAACCAATCAATAAGAAAGGTTATGTTATTGAGAATTTGAGAAACATTCGGAACCGCATGATTCGTATGCTTGTGTTTGTGTTGTTTGGTGATCTTTCTATCAAGTGCTATTAGTTCAAAGATTTTTTGACCAGAAAAAGAATGGAAAACAACGGTTCCCAAACCATAGCCAAGGCAAATCAAACCAATGAATAAGAAAGGTTGTATTACTGAGAATTTGATAAACATTCGAAAACGCATGATTCGTATGCTTGTGTTTGTGTTGTTTGGTGATCTTTCTATCAAGTTCTATTAGTTCAAAGATTTTTTGACGAGAAAAAGAATGGATAACAACGGTTCCCAAACCATAGGCAAGGCAAATCAAACCAGTGATTACAAAAGGTTGTGTTATTGAGAATTTGAGAAATATTCGGAATCGCATGATTCGTATGCTTGTGTTGGTGTTGCTTGGTGGTCTTTCTATCAAGTTCTATTAGTTCAAAGATTTATTAACTAGAAAAAGAATGGAAACCAACACTTGCCAAACCATAGCCTAGGCAAATCAAACCAATCAATAAGAAAGGTTGTGTTATTTAGAATTTGAGAAACATTCGGAATCGCATGATTCGTATGCTTGTGTTGGTGTTGTTTGGTGAACTTTCTATCAAGTTCAATTAGTTCAAAGATTTTTGAACGAGAAAAAGAATGGAAACCAACGGTTCCCAAACCATAGCCTTGGCAAATCAAACCAATCAATAAGAAAGCTTGTGTTATTGAGAATTTGAGAAACATTCGGAATCGCATGATTCGTATGCTTGTGTTGGTGTTGTTTGGTGATCTTTCTATCAAGTTCTATTTGTTCATAGATATTTTGACCAGAAAAAGAATGGAAAACAACGGTTCCCAAACTATAGCCAAGGCAAATCAAACCAATGAATAAGAAAGGTTGTATTACTGAGAATTTGAGAAACATTCGAAATCGCATGATTCGTATGCTTGTGTTTGTGTTGTTTGGTGATCTTTCAATCAAGTTCAATTAGTTCAAAGATTTTTGGACGAGAAAAAGAATGGAAACCAACAGTTCCTAAACCATAGCCTAGGCAAATCAAACCAATCAATAAGAAAGGTTGTGTTGTTGAGAATTTGAGAATTTTTCGGAATCGCATGATTCGTATGCTTGTGTTTGTGTTGTTTGGTGATCTTTCTATCAAGTGCTATTAGTTCAAAGATTTTTGGACCAGAAAAAGAATGGAAAACAACGGTTCCTAAACTATAGCCAAGGCAAATCAAACCAATGAATAAGAAAGGTTGTGTTACTGAGAATTTGATAAACATTCGGAATCGCATGATTCGTATGCTTGTGTTTGTGTTGTTTGGTGATCTTTCTATCAAGTTCTATTAGTTCAAAGATTTATGGACTACAAAAAGAATGAAAACCAACACTTGTCAAACCATAGCCTAGGCAAATCAAACCAATCAATAAGAAAGGTTGTATTATTGAGAATTTGAGATACATTCGAAATCGCATGATTCGTATGCTTGTGTTTGTGTTGTTTGGTGATCTTTCTATCATGTTCTATTAGTTCAAAGATTTATGGACTAAAAAAAGAATGGAAACCAACGGTTCCCAAACCATAGCCTAGGCAAATCAAACCAATCAATAAGAAAGGTTGTATTATTGAGAATTTGAGATACATTCGAAATCGCATGATTCGTATGCTTGTGTTTGTTTTGTTTGGTGATCTTTCTATCAAGTTCTATTAGTTCAAAGATTTATGGACTAGAAAAAGAATGGAAACCAACACTTGCCAAACCATAGCCTAGGCAAATCAAACCAATCAATAAGAAAGGTTGTATTATTGAGAATTTGAGATACATTCGAAATCGCATGATTCGTATGCTTGTGTTTGTGTTGTTTGGTGATCTTTCTATCATGTTCTATTAGTTCAAAGATTTATGGACTACAAAAAGAATGAAAACCAACACTTGTCAAACCATAGCCTAGGCAAATCAAACTAATCAATAAGAAAGGTTGTATTATTGAGAATTTGAGAAATATTCGAAATCGCATGATTCGTATGCTTGTGTTTGTGTTGTTTGGTGATCTTTCTATCAAGTTCTGTTAGTTCAAAGATTTTTGGACTAGAAAAAAAAACTGGAAACCAACGGTTCCTAAACCATAGCCTAAGCAAATCAAACCAATCAATAAGAAAGGTTGTGTTATTGAGAATTTGAGATACATTCGAAATTGCTTGATTCGTATGCTTGTGTTTGTGTTGTTTGGTGATCTTTCTATCAAGTTCAATTAGTTCAAAGATTTTTGGACGAGAAAAAGAATGGAAACCAACGGTTCCCAAACCATAGCCTAGGCAAATCAAACCAATCAATAAGAAAGGTTGTGTTATTGAGAATTTGAGAATCTTTCGGAATCGCATGATTCGTATGCTTGTGTTGGTGTTGTTTGGTGATCTTTCTATCAAGTTGTATTAGTTCAAAGATTTTTGGACGAGAAAAAGAATGGAAACCAACGGTTCCAAAAACATAGCCTAGGCAAATCAAACCAATCAATAAGAAAGGTTGTGTTATCGAGAATTTGAGAAACATTCGGAATCGCATGATTCGTATGCTTGTATTTGTGTTGTTTGGTGATCTTTCTATCAAGTTCTATTAGTTCAAAGATTTATGGACTAGAAAAAGAATGGAAAACAACGGTTCCCAAACCATAGCCTAGACAAATAAAACCAATCAATAAGAAAGGTTATCTTATTGAGAATTTGAGAAGCATTCAGAATCGCATGATTCGTATGCTTATGTTTGTGTTGTTTGGTGATCTTTCTATCAAGTTCTATTAGTTCAAAGATTTATGGACTAGAAAAATAATGGAAACAAACACTTGCCAAACCATAGCCTAGGCAAATCAAACCAATCAATAAGAAAGGTTGTATTATTGAGAATTTGAGAAACATTCGAAATCGCATGATTCGTATGCTTGTGTTTGTGTTGTTTGGTAATCTTTCTATCAAGTTCTATTAGTCCAAAGATTTTTGGACGAGAAAAAGAATGGAAACCAACGGTTCCCAAAGCATAGCCTAGGCAAATAAAACCAATCTATAAGAAAGGTTGTGTTATTGAAAATTTGAGAAACATTCGGAATCGCATGATTCGTATGCTTGTGTTGGTGTTGTTTGGTGATCTTTCTATCAAGTTCTATTAGTTCAAAGATTTTTTGACGAGAAAAAGAATGGAAAACAACGGTTCCCAAACAATAGCCTAGGCAAATCAAACCAATGAATACGAAAGGTTGTGTTATAGAGAATTTGAGAAACATTCGGAATCGCATGATTCTTATGCTTGTGTTTGTGTTGTTTGGTGATCTTTCTATCAAGTTTTATTAGTTCATAGATTAATGGACTAGAAAAAGAATGGAAACCAACACTTGCCAAACCATAGCCTTGGCAAATCAAACCAATCAATAAGAAAGGTTGTATTATTGAGAATTTGAGAAACATTCGAAATCGCATGATTCGTATGCTTGTGTTTGTGTTGTTTGGTGATCTTTCTATCAAGTTCTATTAGTCCAAAGATTTTTGGACGAGAAAAAGAATGGAAACCAACGGTTCCCAAACCATAGCGTAGGCAAATCAAACCAATAAATACGAAAGGTTGTATTACTGAGAATTTGAGAAACATTCGAAATCGCATGATTCGTATGCTTGTGTTTGTGTTGTTTAGTGATCTTTCTATCAAGTTTTATTAGGTCAAAGATTTATGGACTAGAAAAAGAATGGAAACCAACGGTTCCGAAACGATAGCCTAGGCAAATCAAACCAATCAATAAGAAAGGTTGCGTTATTGAGAATTTGAGAAAGATTCGAAATCGCATGATTCGTATGCTTGTGTTTGTGTTGTTTGGTGATGTTTCTATCAAGTTCTATTAGTTCAAAGATTTTTTGACGAGAAAAAGAATGGAAAACAACGGTTCCCAAACCATAGCCAAGGCAAATCAAACCAATGAATACGAAAGGTTGTAGTACTGAGAATTTGAGAAACATTCGAAATCGCATGATTTGTATGCTTGTGTTGTGTTGTTTGGTGATCTTTCTATCAAGTTCTATTAGTTCAAAGATTTTTTGACGAGAAAAAGAATGGAAAACAACGGTTCCCAAACCATAGCCAAGGGAAATCAAACCAATGAATAAGAAAGGTTGTGTTATAGAGAATTTGAGAAACATTCGGAATCGCATGATTCTTATGCTTGTGTTTGTGTTGTTTGGTGATCTTTCTATCAAGTTTTATTAGTTCATAGATTTATGGACTAGAAAAAGAATGGAAACCAACACTTGCCAAACCATAGCCTAGGCAAATCAAACCAATCAATAAGAAAGGTTGTATTATTGAAAATTTGAGAAACATTCGAAATCGCATGATTCGTATGCTTGTGTTTGTGTTGTTTGGTGATCTTTCTATCAAGTTCTATTAGTTCAAAGATTTTTGGACGAGAAAAAGAATGGAAACCAACGGTTCCCAAATTATAGCGTAGGCAAATCAAACCAATCAATAAGAAAGGTTGTGTTATTGAGAATTTGAGAAACATTCGAAATCGCATGATTCGTATGCTTGTGTTGGTGTTGTTTGGTGATCTTTCTATCAAGTTCTATTAGTTCAAAGATTTTTTGACGAAAAAAGAATGGAAAACAACGGTTCCCAAACCATAGACAAGGCAAATCAAACCAATGAATACGAAAGGTTGTAGTACTGAGAATTTGAGAAACATTCGAAATCGCATTATTTGTATGCTTGTGTTGTGTTGTTTGGTGATCTTTCTATCAAGTTCTATTAGTTCAAAGATTTTTTGACGAGAAAAAGAATGGAAAACAACGGTTCCCAAACCATAGCCAAGGGAAATCAAACCAATGAATAAGAAAGGTTGTGTTATAGAGAATTTGAGAAACATTCGGAATCGCATGATTCTTATGCTTGTGTTTGTGTTGTTTGGTGATCTTTCTATCAAGTTTTATTAGTTCATAGATTTATGGACTAGAAAAAGAATGGAAACCAACACTTGCCAAACCATAGCCTAGGCAAATCAAACCAATCAATAAGAAAGGTTGTATTATTGAGAATTTGAGAAACATTCGAAATCGCATGATTCGTATGCTTGTGTTTGTGTTGTTTGGTGATCTTTCTATCAAGTTCTATTAGTTCAAAGATTTTTGGACGAGAAAAAGAATGGAAACCAACGGTTCCCAAATTATAGCGTAGGCAAATCAAACCAATCAATAAGAAAGGTTGTGTTATTGAGAATTTGAGAAACATTCGAAATCGCATGATTCGTATGCTTGTGTTGGTGTTGTTTGGTGATCTTTCTATCAAGTTCTATTAGTTCAAAGATTTTTTGACGAAAAAAGAATGGAAAACAACGGTTCCCAAACCATAGCCAAGGGAAATCAAACCAATGAATAACAAAGGTTGCGTTATTGAGAATTTGAGAAACATTCGGAATCACATGATTCGTATGCTTGAGTTTGTGTTGTTTGGTGATCTTTCTATCAAGTTCTATTAGTTCAAAGATTTTTGGACGAGAAAAAGAATGGAAACCAACGGTTCCCAAACCATAGACTAGGCAAATAAAACCAATCTATAAGAAAGGTTGTGTTATTGAGAATTTGAGAAACATTCGGAATCGCATGATTCGTATGCTTGTGTTGGTGTTGTTTTGTGATCTTTCTATGAAGTGTATTAGTTCAAAGATTTTTGGACGAGAAAAAGAATGGAAACCAACGGTTCCCAAACCATAGCCTAGGCGAATCAAACCAATCAATAAGAAAGGTTGTGTTATTGAGAATTTGAGAAACATTCGGAATTGCATGATTCGTATGCTCGTGTTTGTGTTGTTTGGTGATGTTTCTATGAAGTTCTATTGGTTCAAAGATTTTTTGACCAGAAAAAGAATGGAAAACAACGGTTCCCAAACCATAGCCAAGGCAAATCAAACCAATGAATAAGAAAGGTTGTATTACTGAGAATTTGATAAACATTCGAAATCGCATGATTCGTATGCTGTGTTTGTCTTGTTTGGTTATCATTCTATCAAGTTCTATTAGTTCAAAGATTTTTTGACGAGAAAAAGAATGGATAACAACGGTTCCCAAACCATAGCCAAGGCAAATCAAACCAATGAATACAAAAGGTTGTGTTATTGAGAATTTGAGTAGCCTAGGCAAATCAAACCAATCAATAAGAAAGGTTGTATTATTGAGAATTTGAGAAATATTCGAAATCGCATGATTCGTATGCTTGTGTTTGTGTTGTTTGGTGATCTTTCTATCAAGTTCTATTAGTTCAAAGATTTTTTGATGAGAAAAATAATGGATAACAACGGTTCCACAACCATAGCCAAGGCAAATCAAACCAATGAATACGAAAGGTTGTGTTATTGAGAATTTGAGAAACATTCGGAATCGCATGATTCGTATGCTTGTGTTTGTGTTGTTTGGTGATCTTTCTATCAAGTTCTATTAGTTCAAAGATTTATGGACTACAAAAAGAATGAAAACCAACACTTGTCAAACCATAGCCTAGGCAAATCAAACAAATCAATAAGAAAGGTTGTATTATTGAGAATTTGAGATACATTCGAAATCGCATGATTCGTATGCTTGTGTTTGTGTTGTTTGGTGATCTTTCTATCAAGTTCAATTAGTTCAAAGATTTTTGGACGAGAAAAAGAATGGAAACCTACGATTCCCAAACCATAGCCTAGGCAAATCAAACCGATCAATAAGAAAGGTTGTGTTATTGAGAATTTGAGAAACATTCGGAATAGCATGATTCGTATGCTTGTGTTTGTGTTGTTTGGTCAACTTTCTATCAAGTTCAATTAGTTCAAACATTCTTGGACGAGAAAAAGAATGGAAACCAACGGTTCCCAAACCATAGCCTAGACAAATCAAACCAATCAATAAGAAAGGTTGTGTTATTGAGAATTTGAGAAAGTTTCGGAATCGCATGATTCGTATGCTTGTGTTGGTGTTGTTTGGTGATCTTTCTATCAAGTTCTATTAGTTCAAAGATTTTTGGACGAGAAAAAGAATGGAAACCAACGGTTCTCAAACCATAGCCTAGGCAAATCAAACCAATCGATAAGACAGGTTGTGTTATGGAGAATTTGAGAAACATTCGAAATCGCATGATCTGTATGCTTGTGTTTGTGTTGTTTGGTAATCTTTCTATCAAGTTCTATTACTTCAAAGATTTATGGACTAGAAAAAGAATGGAAAACAACGGTTCCCAAACCATAGCCTAGGCAAATAAAACCAATCAATAAGAAAGGTTGTGTTATTGAGAATTTGAGAAACATTCGAAATCGCATGATTCGTATGCTTGTGTTTGTGTTATTTGGTGATCTTTCTATCAAGTTCTATTAGTTCAAAGATTTATGGACTAGATAAAGAATGGAAACCAACGGTTCCCAAACCATAGCCTAGGCAAATCAAACCAATCAATAAGAAAGGTTGTGTTATTGAGAATTTGAGAAACATTCGGAATCGCATGATTCGTATGCTTGTGTTGGTGTTGTTTGGTGATCTTTCTATCAAGTTCTATTAGTTCAAAGATTTTTGGACGAGAAAAAGAATGGAAACCAACGGTTCCCAAACCATAGCCTAGGCAAATCAAACCAATCGATAAGAAAGGTTGTGTTATTGAGAATTTGAGAAACATTCGAAATCGCATGATTCGTATGCTTATGTTGGTGTTGTTTTGTGATCTTTCTATCATGTTCTATTAGTTCAAATATTTTTTGACGAGTAAAAGAATGGAAAACAACGGTTCCCAAACCATAGCCAAGGCAAATCAAACCAATAATAAGAAAGGTTGTATTACTGAGAATTTGATAAACATTCGAAATCGCATGATTCGTATGCTTGTGTTTGTGTTCATTGGTGATCTTTCTATCAAGTTCAATGATTTCAACGATTATTGGATGAGAAAAAGAATGGAACCTAACGGTTCCCAAACCATAGCCATGGCAAATCAAACCAATCAATAAGAAAGGTTGTGTTATTGAGAATTTGAGAAACATTCGAAATCGCATGATTCGTATGCTTGTGTTTGTGTTTTTTGGTGATCTTTCAATCAAGTTCTATTAGTTCGATGATTTATGGACTAGAAAAAGAATGGAAACCAACAGTTCCCAAACCATAGCCTAGGCAAATTAAACCAATCAATAAGAAAGGTTATGTTATTAAGAATTTGAGAAACCTTCGGAATCGCATGATTCGTATGCTTATGTTGGTGTTGTTTGGTGATCTTTCTATCATGTTCTATTAGTTCAAAGATTTTTTGACGAGAAAAAAAATGGAAAAATCCGGTTCCCAAACCATAGCCAAGGCAAATTAAACCAATGAATAAGAAAGGTTGTGTTATTGAGCATTTGAGAAACATTCGAAATCGCATGATTCGTATGCTTGTGTTTGTTTTGTTTGGTGATTTTTCAATCAAGTTCTATTAGTTCAATGATTTATGGACTTGAAAAAGAATGGAAACCAACAGTTCCGAAACCATAGCCTAGGCAAATCAAACCAATCAATAAGAAAGGTTGCGTTATGGAGAATTTGAGAAACCTTCGGAATCGCAAGATTCGTATGCTTGTGTTTGTATTGTTTGGTGATCTTTTTATCAAGTTCTATTAGTTCAAAGATTTTTGGACGAGAAAAAGAATGGAAACCAACGGTTCCCAAATCATAGCCAAGGCAAATCAAACGAACGAATAAGAAAGGTTGTCTTATTGAGAATTTGAGAACTTTCGAAATCGCATGATTCGTATGCTTGTGTTTGTGTTGTTTGGTGATTTTTCAATCAAGTTCTATTAGTTCAATGATTTATGGACTAGAAAAAGAATGGAAACCAACAGTTCCGAAACCATAGCCTAGGCAAATCAAACCAATCAATAAGAAAGGTTGTGTTATTGAGAATTTGAGAAACCTTCGGAATCGCATGATTCGTATGCTTGTGTTTGTGTTGTTTGGTGATCTTTTTATCAAGTTCTATTAGTTCAAAGATTTTTGGACGAGAAAAAGAATGGAAACCAACGGTTCCCAAACCATAGCCAAGGCAAATCAAACCAATGAATAAGAAAGGTTGTGTTATTGAGAACTTGAGAAACATTTGAAATCGCATGATTCGTATGCTTGTGTTTGTGTTGTTAAGTGATCTTTCAATCAGGTTCTATTAGTTCAATGATTTATGGACTAGAAAAAGAATGGAAACCAACAGTTCCCAAACCATAGCCTAGGCAAATCAAACCAATCAATAAGAAAGGTTGTGTTATTGAGAATTTGAGAAACCTTCGGAATCGGATGATTCGTATGCTTGTGTTCGTGTTGTTTGGTGATATTTTTATCAAGTTCTATTAGGTGAAAGATTTTTGGACGAGAAAAAGAATGGAAATTAACGGTTCCCAAACCATAGCCAAGGCAAATCAAACCAATGAATATGAAAGGTTGTATTATTGAGAATTTGAGAAACATTCGAAATCGCATGATTCGTATGCTTGTGTTTGTGTTGTTTGGTGATCTTTCCATCAAGTTCTATTAGTTCTAAGATTTTTGGACTAGAAAAAGAATGGAAACCAACGGTTCCCAAACCATAGCCAAGGCAAATTAAACCAATGAATAAGAAAGGTTGTATTACTGAGAATTTGAGAAACATTCGGAATCGCATGATTCGTATGCTTATGTTGGTGTTGTTTTGTGATCTTTCTATCATGTTCTATTAGTTCAAAGATTTTTTGACGAGAAAAAGAATGGAAAACAACGGTTCCCAAACCATAGCCAAGGCAAATCAAACCAATAATAAGAAAGGTTGTATTACAGAGAATTTGATAAACATTCGAAATCGCATGATTCGTATGCTTGTGTTTGTGTTCATTGGTGATCTTTCTATCAAGTTCAATTATTTCAACGATTATTGGATGAGAAAAAGAATGGAACCTAACGGTTCCCAAACCATAGCCTAGGCAAATCAAACCAATGAATAAGAAAGGTTGTGTTATTGAGAATTTGAGAAACAATCGGAATCGCATGATTCGTATGCTTATGTTGGTGTTGTTTGGTGATCTTTCTATCATGTTCTAGTTCAAAGATTTTTTGACGAGAAAAAGAATGGAAATATCCGGTTCCCAAACCATAGCCAAGGCAAATTAAACCAAAGAATAAGAAAGGTTGTGTTATTGAGAATTTGAGAAACATTCGAAATCGCATGATTCGTATGCTTGTGTTTGTGTTGTTTGGTGATCTTTCAATCATGCTCTATTAGTTCAATGATTTATGGACTAGAAAAAGAATGGAGACCAAAAATTGCCAAACCATAGCCTAGGCAAATAAAACCAATCAATAAGAAAGGTTGTATTATTGAGATTTGAGAAACATTCGAAATCGCATGATTCGTATGCTTGTGTTTGTATTGTTTGGTGATCTTTCAATCAAGTTCTATTAGTTCAATGATTTATGGACTAGAAAAAGAATGGAAACCAACAGTTCCCAAACCATAGCCTAGGCAAATCAAACCAATCAATAAGAAAGGTTGTGTTATTAAGAATTTGAGAAACCTTCGGAATCGCATGATTCGTATGCTTATGTTGGTGTTGTTTTGTGATCTTTCTATCATGTTCTATTAGTTCAAAGATTTTTTGACGAGAAAAAGAATGGAAAAATCCGGTTCCTAAACCATAGCCAAGGCAAATTAAAACAATGAATAAGAAAGGTTGTGTTATTGAGAACATTCGAAATCGCATGATTCGTATGCTTGTGTTTGTGTTGTTTGGTGATCTTTCAATCAAGTTCTATTAGTTCAATGATTTATGGACTAGAAAAAGAATGGAAACGAACACTTGCCAAACCATAGCCTAGGCAAATCAAACCAATCAATAAGAAAAGTTGTATTATTGAGATTTGAGAAACATTCGAAATCGCATGATTCGTATGCTTGTGTTTGTGTTGTTTGGTGATCTTTCCATCAAGTTCTATTAGTTCAAAGATTTTTGGACTAGAAAAAGAATGGAAACCAACGGTTCCCAAACCATAGCCAAGGCAAATCAAACCAATGAATAAGAAAGGTTGTATTACTGAGAATTTGAGAAACATTCGGAATCGCATGATTCGTATGCTTATGTTGGTGTTGTTTTGTGATCTTTCTATCATGTTCTATTAGTTCAAAGATTGTTTGACGAGAAAAAGAGTGGAAAACAACGGTTCCCAAACCATAGCCAAGGCAAATCAAACCAATGAATAAGAAAGGTTGTGTTATTGAGAATTTCAGAAACAATCGGAATCGCATGATTTGTATGCTTGTATTTGTGTTGTTTGGTGATCTTTTTATCAAGTTCTATTAGTTGAAAGATTTTTGGACGAGAAAAAGAATGGAAATTAACGGTTCCTAAACCATAGCCTAGGCAAATCAAACCAATGAATAAGAAAGGTTGTATTACTGAGAATTTGAGAAACATTCGAAATCGCATGATTCGTATGCTTGTGTTTGTGTTGTTTGGTGATCTTTCCATCAAGTTCTATTAGTCCAAAGATTTTTGGACTAGAAAAAGAATGGAAACCAAAGGTTCCCAAACCATAGCCAAGGCAAATCAAACCAATGAATAAGAAAGGTTGTATTACTGAGAATTTGAGAAACATTCGGAATCGCATGATTCGTATGCTTATGTTGGTGTTGTTTTGTGATCTTTCTATCAGGTTCTATTAGTTCAAAGATTTTTTGACGAGAAAACGAGTGGAAAACAACGGTTCCCAAACCATAGCCAAGGCAAATCAAACCAATGAATAAGAAAGGTTGTGTTATTGAGAATTTGAGAAACATTCGAAATCGCATGATTCGTATGCTTGTGTTTGTGTTGTTTTGTGATCTTTCAATCAAGTTCTATTAGTTCAATGATTTATGGACTAGAAAAATAATGAAAACCAACAGTTCCCAAACCATAGCCTAGGCAAATCAAACCAATCAATAAGAAAGGTTGTGTTATTAAGAATTTGAGAAACCTTCGGAATCGCATGATTCGTATGCTTATGTTGGTGTTGTTTGGTGATCTTTCTATCATGTTCTATTAGTTCAAAGATTTTTTGACGAGAAAAAAAATGGAAAAATCCGGTTCCCAAACCATAGCCAAGGCAAATTAAACCAATGAATAAGAAAGGTTGTGTTATTGAGCATTTGAGAAACATTCGAAATCGCATGATTCGTATGCTTGTGTTTGTGTTGTTTGGTGATCTTTCAATCAAGTTCTATTAGTTCAATGATTTATGGACTAGAAAAAGAATGGAAAGCAACAGTTCCGAAACCATAGCCTTGGCAAATCAAACCAATCAATAAGAAAGGTTGCGTTATTGAGAATTTGAGAAACCTTCGGAATCTCAAGATTCGTATGCTTGTGTTTGTGTTGTTTGGTGATCTTTTTATCAAGTCCTATTAGTTCAAAGATTTTTGGACGAGAAAAAGAATGGAAACCAACGGTTCCCAAATCATAGCCAAGGCAAATCAAACCAACGAATAAGAAAGGTTGTGTTATTGAGAATTTGAGAAACTTTCGAAATCGCATGATTCGTATGCTTGTGTTTGTGTTGTTTGGTGATTTTTCAATCAAGTTCTATTAGTTCAATGATTTATGGACTAGAAAAAGAATGGAAACCAACAGTTCCGAAACCATAGCCTAGGCAAATCAAACCAATCAATAAGAAAGGTTGTGTTATTGAGAATATGAGAAACCTTCGGAATCGCATGATTCGTATGATTGTGTTTGTGTTGTTCGGTGATCTTTTTATCAGGTTCTATTAGTTCAAAGATTTTTGGACGAGAAAAAGAATGGAAACCAACGGTTCCCAATACATAGCCAAGGCAAATCAAACCAATGAATAAGAAAGGTTGTGTTATTGAGAATTTGAGAAACATTCGAAATCGCATGATTCGTATGCTTGTGTTTGTGTTGTTAAGTGATCTTTCAATCAAGTTCTATTAGTTCAATGATTTATGGACTAGAAAAAGAATGGAAACCAACAGTTCCCAAACCATAGCCTAGGCAAATCAAACCAATCAATAAGAAAGGTTGTGTTATTGAGAATTTGAGAAACCTTCGGAATCGCATGATTCGTATGCTTGTGTTTGTGTTGTTTGGTGATATTTTTATCAAGTTCTATTAGTTGAAAGATTCTTGGACGAGAAAAAGAATGGAAATTAACGGTTCCCAAACCATAGCCAAGGCAAATCAAACCAATGAATAAGAAAGGTTGTATTACTGAGAATTTGAGAAACATTCGAAATCGCATGATTCGTATGCTTGTGTTTGTGTTGTTTGGTGATCTTTCCATCAAGTTCTATTAGTTCTAAGATTTTTGGACTAGAAAAAGAATGGAAACCAACGGTTCCCAAACCATAGCCAAGGCAAATTAAACCAATGAATAAGAAAGGTTGTATTACTGAGAATTTGAGAAACATTCGGAATCGCATGATTCGTATGCTTATGTTGGTGTTGTTTGGTGATCTTTCTATCAAGTTCTATTAGTTAAATGATTGTTTGACGAGAAAAAGAATGGAAAACAACGGTTCCCAAACCATAGCCTAGGCAAATCAAACCAATCAATAAGAAAGGTTGTGTTATTGAGAATTTGAGAAACCTTCGGAATCGCATGATTCGTATGCTTGTATTTGTGTTGTTTGGTGATCTTTCTATCAAGTTCAATTATTTCAATGATTTTTGGACGAGAAAAAGAATGGAAACCAACGGTTCCACAACCATAGCCAAGGCAAATCAAACCAATGAATAAGAAAGGTTGTATTACTGAGAATTTGAGAAACATTCGAAATCGCATGATTCGTATGCTTGTGTTTGTGTTGTTTGGTGATCTTTCCATCAAGTTCTATTAGTTCAAAGATTTTTGGACTAGAAAAAGAATGGAAACCAACGGTTCCCAAACCATAGCCAAGGCAAATCAAACCAATGAATAAGAAAGGTTGTATTACTGAGAATTTGAGAAACATTCGGAATCGCATGATTCTTATCCTTATGTTGCTGTTGTTTGGTGATCTTTCTATCATGTTCTATTAGTTCGCATATTTTTTGACGAGAAAAAGAATGGAAAACAACGGTTACCAAACCATAGCCAAGGCAAATCAAACCAATAATAAGAAAGGTTGTATTACTGAGAATTTGATAAAGATTCGAAATCGCATGATTCGTATGCTTGTGTTTGTGTTGTTTGGTGATCTTTCTATCAAGTTCAATTATTTCAACGATTATTGGATGAGACAAAGAATGGAACCTAACGGTTCCCAAACCATAGCCTAGGCAAATCAAACCAATCAATAAGAAAGGTTGTGTTATTGAGAATTTGAGAAACAATCGAAATAGCATGATTCGTATGCTTGTGTTTGTGTTGTTTGGTGATCTTTCTATCAAGTTCTATTAGTTCTAAGATTTCTGGACTAGAAAAAGAATGGAAACCAACGGTTCCCAAACCATAGCCAAGGCAAATTAAACCAATGAATAAGAAAGGTTGTATTACTGAGAATTTGAGAAACATTCGGAATCGCAAGATTCGTATGCTTATGTTGGTGTTGTTTGGTGATCTTTCTATCAAGTTCTATTGGTTAAATGATTGTTTGACGAGAAAAAGAATGGAAAACAACGGTTCCCAAACCATAGCCTAGGCAAATCAAACCAATCAATAAGAAAGGTTGTGTTATTGAGAATTTGAGAAACCTTCGGAATCGCATGATTCATATGCTTGTGTTTGTGTTGTTTGGTGATCTTTCTATCAAGTTCAATTATTTCAATGATTTTTGGACGAGAAAAAGAATGGAAACCAACGGTTCCACAACCATAGCCAAGGCAAATCAAACCAATGAATAAGAAAGGTTGTATTACTGAGAATTTGAGAAACATTCGAAATCGCATGATTCGTATGCTTGTGTTTGTGTTGTTTGGTGACCTTTCCATCAAGTTCTATTAGTTCTAAGATTTTTGGACTAGAAAAAGAATGGAAACCAACGGTTCCCAAACCATAGCCATGGCAAATTAAACCAATGAATAAGAAAGGTTGTATTACTGAGAATTTGAGAAACATTCGGAATCGCATGATTCGTATGCTTATGTTGGTGTTGTTTGGTGATCTTTCTATCAAGTTCTATTAGTTAAATGATTGTTTGACGAGAAAAAGAATGGAAAACAACGGTTCCCAAACCATAGCCTAGGCAAATCAAACCAATCAATAAGAAAGGTTGTGTTATTGAGAATTTGAGAAACCTTCGGAATCGTATGATTCGTATGCTTGTGTTTGTGTTGTTTGGTGATCTTTCTATCAAGTTCAATTATTTCAATGATTTTTGGACGAGAAAAAGAATGGAAACCAACGGTTCCACAACCATAGCCAAGGCAAATCAAACCAATGAATAAGAAAGGTTGTATTACTGAGAATTTGAGAAACATTCGAAATCGCATGATTCGTATGCTTGTGTTTGTGTTGTTTGGTGATCTTTCCATCAAGTTCTATTAGTTCAAAGATTTTTGGACTAGAAAAAGAATGGAAACCAACGGTTCCCAAACCATAGCCAAGGCAAATCAAACCAATGAATAAGAAAGGTTGTATTACTGAGAATTTGAGAAACATTCGGAATCGCATGATTCTTATCCTTATGTTGCTGTTGTTTGGTGATCTTTCTATCATGTTCTATTAGTTCGCATATTTTTTGACGAGAAATAGAATGGAAAACAACGGTTACCAAACCATAGCCAAGGCAAATCAAACCAATAATAAGAAAGGTTGTATTACTGAGAATTTGATAAAGATTCGAAATCGCATGATTCGTATGCTTGTGTTTGTGTTGTTTGGTGATCTTTCTATCAAGTTGAATTATTTCAACGATTATTGGATGAGACAAAGAATGGAACCTAACGGTTCCCAAACCATAGCCTAGGCAAATCAAACCAATCAATAAGAAAGGTTGTGTTATTGAGAATTTGGAAACAATCGAAATCGCATGATTCGTATGCTTGTGTTTGTGTTGTTTGGTGATCTTTCTATCAAGTTCTATTAGTTCAAAGATTTTTGGACTAGAAAACGAATGGAAACCAACGGTTCCTAAACCATAGCCAAGGCAAATCAAACCAATGAATAAGAAAGGTTGTGTTATTGAGAATTTGAGAAACCTTCGGAATCGCATGATTCGTATGCTTGTGTTTGTGTTGTTTGGTGATCTTTTTATCAAGTTCTATTAGTTCAATGATTTTTGGACGAGAAAAAGAATGGAAACCAACGGTTCCACAACCATAGCCAAGGCAAATCAAACCAATGAATAAGAAAGGTTGTATTACTGAGAATTTGAGAAACATTCGAAATCGCATGATTCGTATGCTTGTGTTTGTGTTGTGTGGTGATCTTTCCATCAAGTTCTATTAGTTCAAAGATTTTTGGACTAGAAAAAGAATGGAAACCAACGGTTCCCAAACCATAGCCAAGGCAAATCAAACCAATGAATAAGAAAGGTTGTATTACTGAGAATTTGAGAAACATTCGGAATCGCATGATTCTTATGCTTATGTTGGTGTTGTTTGGTGATCTTTCTATCATGTTCTATTAGTTCGCATATTTTTTGACGAGAAAAAGAATGGAAAACAACGGTTACCAAACCATAGCCAAGGCAAATCAAACCAATAATAAGAAAGGTTGTATTACTGAGAATTTGATAAAGATTCGAAATCGCATGATTCGTATGCTTGTGTTTGTGTTGTTTGGTGATCTTTCTATCAAGTTCAATTATTTCAACGATTATTGGATGAGACAAAGAATGGAACCTAACGGTTCCCAAACCATAGCCTAGGCAAATCAAACCAATCAATAAGAAAGGTTGTGTTATTGAGAATTTGAGAAACAATCGAAATCGCATGATTCGTATGCTTGTGTTTGTGTTGTTTGGTGATCTTTCTATCAAGTTCTATTAGTTCAAAGATTTATGGACTAGAAAAACAATGGAAACCAACACTTGCCAAACCATAGCCTAGGCAAATCAAACCAATCAATAAGAAAGGTTGTATTTTTGAGAATTTGAGAAACATTCAAAATCATATGATTCGTATGCTTGTGTTTGTGTGGTTTGGTGATCTTTCTATCAAGTTTTATTAGTTCAAAGATTTTTGGACTAGAAAACGAATGGAAACCAACGGTTCCTAAACCATAGCCAAGGCAAATCAAACCAATGAATAAGAAAGGTTGTGTTATTGAGAATTTGAGAAACATTCGGAATCGCATGATTCGTATGCTTGTGTTTGTGTTGTTTGGTGATCTTTCTATCAAGTTGAATTATTTCAACGATTATTGGATGAGACAAAGAATGGAACCTAACGGTTCCCAAACCATAGCCTAGGCAAATCAAACCAATCAATAAGAAAGGTTGTGTTATTGAGAATTTGGAAACAATCGAAATCGCATGATTCGTATGCTTGTGTTTGTGTTGTTTGGTGATCTTTCTATCAAGTTCTATTAGTTCAAAGATTTTTGGACTAGAAAACGAATGGAAACCAACGGTTCCTAAACCATAGCCAAGGCAAATCAAACCAATGAATAAGAAAGGTTGTGTTATTGAGAATTTGAGAAACCTTCGGAATCGCATGATTCGTATGCTTGTGTTTGTGTTGTTTGGTGATCTTTTTATCAAGTTCTATTAGTTCAATGATTTTTGGACGAGAAAAAGAATGGAAACCAACGGTTCCACAACCATAGCCAAGGCAAATCAAACCAATGAATAAGAAAGGTTGTATTACTGAGAATTTGAGAAACATTCGAAATCGCATGATTCGTATGCTTGTGTTTGTGTTGTTTGGTGATCTTTCCATCAAGTTCTATTAGTTCAAAGATTTTTGGACTAGAAAAAGAATGGAAACCAACGGTTCCCAAACCATAGCCAAGGCAAATCAAACCAATGAATAAGAAAGGTTGTATTACTGAGAATTTGAGAAACATTCGGAATCGCATGATTCTTATGCTTATGTTGGTGTTGTTTGGTGATCTTTCTATCATGTTCTATTAGTTCGCATATTTTTCGACGAGAAAAAGAATGGAAAACAACGGTTACCAAACCATAGCCAAGGCAAATCAAACCAATAATAAGAAAGGTTGTATTACTGAGAATTTGATAAAGATTCGAAATCGCATGATTCGTATGCTTGTGTTTGTGTTGTTTGGTGATCTTTCTATCAAGTTCAATTATTTCAACGATTATTGGATGAGACAAAGAATGGAACCTAACGGTTCCCAAACCATAGCCTAGGCAAATCAAACCAATCAATAAGAAAGGTTGTGTTATTGAGAATTTGAGAAACAATCGAAATCGCATGATTCGTATGCTTGTGTTTGTGTTGTTTGGTGATCTTTCTATCAAGTTCTATTAGTTCAAAGATTTATGGACTAGAAAAACAATGGAAACCAACACTTGCCAAACCATAGCCTAGGCAAATCAAACCAATCAATAAGAAAGGTTGTATTTTTGAGAATTTGAGAAACATTCAAAATCATATGATTCGTATGCTTGTGTTTGTGTGGTTTGGTGATCTTTCTATCAAGTTTTATTAGTTCAAAGATTTTTGGACTAGAAAACGAATGGAAACCAACGGTTCCTAAACCATAGCCAAGGCAAATCAAACCAATGAATAAGAAAGGTTGTGTTATTGAGAATTTGAGAAACATTCGGAATCGCATGATTCGTATGCTTGTGTTTGTGTTGTTTGGTGATCTTTCTATCAAGTTCTATTAGTTAAATGATTGTTTGACGAGAAAAAGAATGGAAAACAACGGTTCCCAAACCATAGCCTAGGCAAATCAAACCAATCAATAAGAAAAGTTGTGTTATTGAGAATTTGAGAAACCTTCGGAATCGCATGATTCGTATGCTTGTGTTTGTGTTGTTTGGTGATCTTTCTATCAAGTTCAATTATTTCAATGATTTTTGGACGAGAAAAAGAATGGAAACCAACGGTTCCACAACCATAGCCAAGGCAAATCAAACCAATGAATAAGAAAGGTTGTATTACTGAGAATTTGAGAAACATTCGAAATCGCATGATTCGTATGCTTGTGTTTGTGTTGTTTGGTGATCTTTCCATCAAGTTCTATTAGTTCAAAGATTTTTGGACTAGAAAAAGAATGGAAACCAACGGTTCCCAAACCATAGCCAAGGCAAATCAAACCAATGAATAAGAAAGGTTGTATTACTGAGAATTTGAGAAACATTCGAAATCGCATGATTCGTATGCTTGTGTTTGTGTTGTTTGGTGATCTTTCCATCAAGTTCTATTAGTTCTAAGATTTTTGGACTAGAAAAAGAATGGAAACCAACGGTTCCCAAACCATAGCCAAGGCAAATTAAACCAATGAATAAGAAAGGTTGTATTACTGAGAATTTGAGAAACATTCGGAATCGCATGATTCGTATGCTTATGTTGGTGTTGTTTGGTGATCTTTCTATCAAGTTCTATTAGTTAAATGATTGTTTGACGAGAAAAAGAATGGAAAACAACGGTTCCCAAACCATAGCCTAGGCAAATCAAACCAATCAATAAGAAAGGTTGTGTTATTGAGAATTTGAGAAACCTTCGGAATCGCATGATTCGTATGCTTGTGTTTGTGTTGTTTGGTGATCTTTCTATCAAGTTCAATTATTTCAATGATTTTTGGACGAGAAAAAGAATGGAAACCAACGGTTCCACAACCATAGCCAAGGCAAATCAAACCAATGAATAAGAAAGGTTGTATTACTGAGAATTTGAGAAACATTCGAAATCGCATGATTCGTATGCTTGTGTTTGTGTTGTTTGGTGATCTTTCCATCAAGTTCTATTAGTTCAAAGATTTTTGGACTAGAAAAAGAATGGAAACCAACGGTTCCCAAACCATAGCCAAGGCAAATCAAACCAATGAATAAGAAAGGTTGTATTACTGAGAATTTGAGAAACATTCGAAATCGCATGATTCGTATGCTTGTGTTTGTGTTGTTTGGTGATCTTTCCATCAAGTTCTATTAGTTCTAAGATTTTTGGACTAGAAAAAGAATGGAAACCAACGGTTCCCAAACCATAGCCAAGGCAAATTAAACCAATGAATAAGAAAGGTTGTATTACTGAGAATTTGAGAAACATTCGGAATCGCATGATTCGTATGCTTATGTTGGTGTTGTTTGGTGATCTTTCTATCAAGTTCTATTAGTTAAATGATTGTTTGACGAGAAAAAGAATGGAAAACAACGGTTCCCAAACCATAGCCTAGGCAAATCAAACCAATCAATAAGAAAGGTTGTGTTATTGAGAATTTGAGAAACCTTCGGAATCGCATGATTCGTATGCTTGTGTTTGTGTTGTTTGGTGATCTTTCTATCAAGTTCAATTATTTCAATGATTTTTGGACGAGAAAAAGAATGGAAACCAACGGTTCCACAACCATAGCCAAGGCAAATCAAACCAATGAATAAGAAAGGTTGTATTACTGAGAATTTGAGAAACATTCGAAATCGCATGATTCGTATGCTTGTGTTTGTGTTGTTTGGTGATCTTTCCATCAAGTTCTATTAGTTCAAAGATTTTTGGACTAGAAAAAGAATGGAAACCAACGGTTCCCAAACCATAGCCAAGGCAAATCAAACCAATGAATAAGAAAGGTTGTATTACTGAGAATTTGAGAAACATTCGAAATCGCATGATTCGTATGCTTGTGTTTGTGTTGTTTGGTGATCTTTCCATCAAGTTCTATTAGTTCTAAGATTTTTGGACTAGAAAAATAATGGAAACCAACGGTTCCCAAACCATAGCCAAGGCAAATTAAACCAATGAATAAGAAAGGTTGTATTACTGAGAATTTGAGAAACATTCGGAATCGCATGATTCGTATGCTTATGTTGGTGTTGTTTGGTGATCTTTCTATCAAGTTCTATTAGTTAAATGATTGTTTGACGAGAAAAAGAATGGAAAACAACGGTTCCCAAACCATAGCCTAGGCAAATCAAACCAATCAATAAGAAAGGTTGTGTTATTGAGAATTTGAGAAACCTTCGGAATCGCATGATTCGTATGCTTGTGTTTGTGTTGTTTGGTGATCTTTCTATCAAGTTCAATTATTTCAATGATTTTTGGACGAGAAAAAGAATGGAAACCAACGGTTCCACAACCATAGCCAAGGCAAATCAAACCAATGAATAAGAAAGGTTGTATTACTGAGAATTTGAGAAACATTCGAAATCGCATGATTCGTATGCTTGTGTTTGTGTTGTTTGGTGATCTTTCCATCAAGTTCTATTAGTTCAAAGATTTTTGGACTAGAAAAAGAATGGAAACCAACGGTTCCCAAACCATAGCCAAGGCAAATCAAACCAATGAATAAGAAAGGTTGTATTACTGAGAATTTGAGAAACATTCGGAATCGCATGATTCTTATCCTTATGTTGCTGTTGTTTGGTGATCTTTCTATCATGTTCTATTAGTTCGCATATTTTTTGACGAGAAAAAGAATGGAAAACAACGGTTACCAAACCATAGCCAAGGCAAATCAAACCAATAATAAGAAAGGTTGTATTACTGAGAATTTGATAAAGATTCGAAATCGCATGATTCGTATGCTTGTGTTTGTGTTGTTTGGTGATCTTTCTATCAAGTTCAATTATTTCAACGATTATTGGATGAGACAAAGAATGGAACCTAACGGTTCCCAAACCATAGCCTAGGCAAATCAAACCAATCAATAAGAAAGGTTGTGTTATTGAGAATTTGAGAAACAATCGAAATCGCATGATTCGTATGCTTGTGTTTGTGTTGTTTGGTGATCTTTCTATCAAGTTCTATTAGTTCTAAGATTTTTGGACTAGAAAAAGAATGGAAACCAACGGTTCCCAAACCATAGCCAAGGCAAATTAAACCAATGAATAAGAAAGGTTGTATTACTGAGAATTTGAGAAACATTCGGAATCGCAAGATTCGTATGCTTATGTTGGTGTTGTTTGGTGATCTTTCTATCAAGTTCTATTAGTTAAATGATTGTTTGACGAGAAAAAGAATGGAAAACAACGGTTCTCAAACCATAGCCTAGGCAAATCAAACCAATCAATAAGAAAGGTTGTGTTATTGAGAATTTGAGAAACCTTCGGAATCGCATGATTCGTATGCTTGTGTTTGTGTTGTTTGGTGATCTTTCTATCAAGTTCAATTATTTCAATGATTTTTTGACGAGAAAAAGAATGGAAACCAACGGTTCCACAACCATAGCCAAGGCAAATCAAACCAATGAATAAGAAAGGTTGTATTACCGAGAATTTGAGAAACATTCGAAATCGCATGATTCGTATGCTTGTGTTTGTGTTGTTTGGTGATCTTTCCATCACGTTCTATTAGTTCTAAGATTTTTGGACTAGAAAAAGAATGGAAACCAACGGTTCCCAAACCATAGCCAAGGCAAATTAAACCAATGAATAAGAAAGGTTGTATTACTGAGAATTTGAGAAACATTCGGAATCGCATGATTCGTATGCTTATGTTGGTGTTGTTTGGTGATCTTTCTATCAAGTTCTATTAGTTAAATGATTGTTTGACGAGAAAAAGAATGGAAAACAACGGTTCCCAAACCATAGCCTAGGCAAATCAAACCAATCAATAAGAAAGGTTGTGTTATTGAGAATTTGAGAAACCTTCGGAATCGTATGATTCGTATGCTTGTGTTTGTGTTGTTTGGTGATCTTTCTATCAAGTTCAATTATTTCAATGATTTTTGGACGAGAAAAAGAATGGAAACCAACGGTTCCACAACCATAGCCAAGGCAAATCAAACCAATGAATAAGAAAGGTTGTATTACTGAGAATTTGAGAAACATTCGAAATCGCATGATTCGTATGCTTGTGTTTGTGTTGTTTGGTGATCTTTCCATCAAGTTCTATTAGTTCAAAGATTTTTGGACTAGAAAAAGAATGGAAACCAACGGTTCCCAAACAATAGCCAAGGCAAATCAAACCAATGAATAAGAAAGGTTGTATTACTGAGAATTTGAGAAACATTCGGAATCGCATGATTCTTATCCTTATGTTGCTGTTGTTTGGTGATCTTTCTATCATGTTCTATTGGTTCGCATATTTTTTGACGAGAAAAAGAATGGAAAACAACGGTTACCAAACCATAGCCAAGGCAAATCAAACCAATAATAAGAAAGGTTGTATTACTGAGAATTTGATAAAGATTCGAAATCGCATGATTCGTATGCTTGTGTTTGTGTTGTTTGGTGATCTTTCTATCAAGTTCAATTATTTCAACGATTATTGGATGAGACAAAGAATGGAACCTAACGGTTCCCAAACCATAGCCTAGGCAAATCAAACCAATCAATAAGAAAGGTTGTGTTATTGAGAATTTGAGAAACAATCGAAATCGCATGATTCGTATGCTTGTGTTTGTGTTGTTTGGTGATCTTTCTATCAAGTTCTATTAGTTCAAAGATTTTTGGACTAGAAAACGAATGGAAACCAACGGTTCCTAAACCATAGCCAAGGCAAATCAAACCAATGAATAAGAAAGGTTGTGTTATTGAGAATTTGAGAAACCTTCGGAATCGCATGATTCGTATGCTTGTGTTTGTGTTGTTTGGTGATCTTTTTATCAAGTTCTATTAGTTCAATGATTTTTGGACGAGAAAAAGAATGGAAACCAACGGTTCCACAACGATAGCCAAGGCAAATCAAACCAATGAATAAGAAAGGTTGTATTACTGAGAATTTGAGAAACATTCGAAATCGCATGATTCGTATGCTTGTGTTTGTGTTGTTTGGTGATCTTTCCATCAAGTTCTATTAGTTCAAAGATTTTTGGACTAGAAAAAGAATGGAAACCAAGGGTTCCCAAACCATAGCCAAGGCAAATCAAACCAATGAATAAGAAAGGTTGTATTACTGAGAATTTGAGAAACATTCGGAATCGCATGATTCTTATGCTTATGTTGGTGTTGTTTGGTGATCTTTCTATCATGTTCTATTAGTTCGCATATTTTTTGACGAGAAAAAGAATGGAAAACAACGGTTACCAAACCATAGCCAAGGCAAATCAAACCAATAATAAGAAAGGTTGTATTACTGAGAATTTGATAAAGATTCGAAATCGCATGATTCGTATGCTTGTGTTTGTGTTGTTTGGTGATCTTTCTATCAAGTTCAATTATTTCAACGATTATTGGATGAGACAAAGAATGGAACCTAACGGTTCCCAAACCATAGCCTAGGCAAATCAAACCAATCAATAAGAAAGGTTGTGTTATTGAGAATTTGAGAAACAATCGAAATCGCATGATTCGTATGCTTGTGTTTGTGTTGTTTGGTGATCTTTCTATCAAGTTCTATTAGTTCAAAGATTTATGGACTAGAAAAACAATGGAAACCAACACTTGCCAAACCATAGCCTAGGCAAATCAAACCAATCAATAAGAAAGGTTGTATTTTTGAGAATTTGAGAAACATTCAAAATCATATGATTCGTATGCTTGTGTTTGTGTGGTTTGGTGATCTTTCTATCAAGTTTTATTAGTTCAAAGATTTTTGGACTAGAAAACGAATGGAAACCAATGGTTCCTAAACCATAGCCAAGGCAAATCAAACCAATGAATAAGAAAGGTTGTGTTATTGAGAATTTGAGAAACATTCGGAATCGCATGATTCGTATGCTTGTGTTTGTGTTGTTTGGTGATTTTTCAATCAAGTTCTATTAGTTCAATGATTTATGGACTAGAAAAAGAATGGAAACCAACAGTTCCGAAACCATAGCCTAGGCAAATCAAACCAATCAATAAGAAAGGTTGCGTTATTGAGAATTTGAGAAACCTTCGGAATCTCAAGATTCGTATGCTTGTGTTTGTGTTGTTTGGTGATCTTTCCATCAAGTTCTATTAGTTCTAAGATTTTTGGACTAGAAAAAGAATGGAAACCAACGGTTCCCAAACCATAGCCAAGGCAAATTAAACCAATGAATAAGAAAGGTTGTATTACTGAGAATTTGAGAAACATTCGGAATCGCATGATTCGTATGCTTATGTTGGTGTTGTTTGGTGATCTTTCTATCAAGTTCTATTAGTTAAATGATTGTTTGACGAGAAAAAGAATGGAAAACAACGGTTCCCAAACCATACCCTAGGCAAATCAAACCAATCAATAAGAAAGGTTGTGTTATTGAGAATTTGAGAAACCTTCGGAATCGTATGATTCGTATGCTTGTGTTTGTGTTGTTTGGTGATCTTTCTATCAAGTTCAATTATTTCAATGATTTTTGGACGAGAAAAAGAATGGAAACCAACGGTTCCACAACCATAGCCAAGGCAAATCAAACCAATGAATAAGAAAGGTTGTATTACTGAGAATTTGAGAAACATTCGAAATCGCATGATTCGTATGCTTGTGTTTGTGTTGTTTGGTGATCTTTCCATCAAGTTCTATTAGTTCAAAGATTTTTGGACTAGAAAAAAGAATGGAAACCAACGGTTCCCAAACCATAGCCAAGGCAAATCAAACCAATGAATAAGAAAGGTTGTATTACTGAGAATTTGAGAAACATTCGGAATCGCATGATTCTTATCCTTATGTTGCTGTTGTTTGGTGATCTTTCTATCATGTTCTATTGGTTCGCATATTTTTTGACGAGAAAAAGAATGGAAAACAACGGTTACCAAACCATAGCCAAGGCAAATCAAACCAATAATAAGAAAGGTTGTATTACTGAGAATTTGATAAAGATTCGAAATCGCATGATTCGTATGCTTGTGTTTGTGTTGTTTGGTGATCTTTCTATCAAGTTCAATTATTTCAACGATTATTGGATGAGACAAAGAATGGAACCTAACGGTTCCCAAACCATAGCCTAGGCAAATCAAACCAATCAATAAGAAAGGTTGTGTTATTGAGAATTTGAGAAACAATCGAAATCGCATGATTCGTATGCTTGTGTTTGTGTTGTTTGGTGATCTTTCTATCAAGTTCTATTAGTTCAAAGATTTTTGGACTAGAAAACGAATGGAAACCAACGGTTCCTAAACCATAGCCAAGGCAAATCAAACCAATGAATAAGAAAGGTTGTGTTATTGAGAATATGAGAAACCTTCGGAATCGCATGATTCGTATGCTTGTGTTTGTGTTGTTTGGTGATCTTTTTATCAAGTTCTATTAGTTCAATGATTTTTGGACGAGAAAAAGAATGGAAACCAACGGTTCCACAACCATAGCCAAGGCAAATCAAACCAATGAATAAGAAAGGTTGTATTACTGAGAATTTGAGAAACATTCGAAATCGCATGATTCGTATGCTTGTGTTTGTGTTGTTTGGTGATCTTTCCATCAAGTTCTATTAGTTCAAAGATTTTTGGACTAGAAAAAGAATGGAAACCAACGGTTCCCAAACCATAGCCAAGGCAAATCAAACCAATGAATAAGAAAGGTTGTATTACTGAGAATTTGAGAAACATTCGGAATCGCATGATTCTTATGCTTATGTTGGTGTTGTTTGGTGATCTTTCTATCATGTTCTATTAGTTCGCATATTTTTTGACGCGAAAAAGAATGGAAAACAACGGTTACCAAACCATAGCCAAGGCAAATCAAACCAATAATAAGAAAGGTTGTATTACTGAGAATTTGATAAAGATTCGAAATCGCATGATTCGTATGCTTGTGTTTGTGTTGTTTGGTGATCTTTCTATCAAGTTCAATTATTTCAACGATTATTGGATGAGACAAAGAATGGAACCTAACGGTTCCCAAACCATAGCCTAGGCAAATCAAACCAATCAATAAGAAAGGTTGTGTTATTGAGAATTTGAGAAACAATCGAAATCGCATCATTCGTATGCTTGTGTTTGTGTTGTTTGGTGATCTTTCTATCAAGTTCTATTAGTTCAAAGATTTATGGACTAGAAAAACAATGGAAACCAACACTTGCCAAACCATAGCCTAGGCAAATCAAACCAATCAATAAGAAAGGTTGTATTTTTGAGAATTTGAGAAACATTCAAAATCATATGATTCGTATGCTTGTGTTTGTGTGGTTTGGTGATCTTTCTATCAAGTTTTATTAGTTCAAAGATTTTTGGACTAGAAAACCAATGGAAACCAACGGTTCCTAAACCATAGCCAAGGCAAATCAAACCAATGAATAAGAAAGGTTGTGTTATTGAGAATTTGAGAAACATTCGGAATCGCATGATTCGTATGCTTGTGTTTGTGTTGTTTGGTGATTTTTCAATCAAGTTCTATTAGTTCAATGATTTATGGACTAGAAAAAGAATGGAAACCAACAGTTCCGAAACCATAGCCTAGGCAAATCAAACCAATCAATAAGAAAGGTTGCGTTATTGAGAATTTGAGAAACCTTCGGAATCTCAAGATTCGTATGCTTGTGTTTGTGTTGTTTGGTGATCTTTTTATCAAGTTCTATTAGTTCAAAGATTTTTGGACGAGAAAAAGAATGGAAACCAACGGTTCCCAAATCATAGCCAAGGCAAATCAAACCAACGAATAAGAAAGGTTGTGTTATTGAGAATTTGAGAAACTTTCGAAATCGCATGATTCGTATGCTTGTGTTTGTGTTGTTTGGTGATTTTTCAATCAAGTTCTATTAGTTCAATGATTTATGGACTAGAAAAAGAATGGAAACCAACAGTTCCGAAACCATAGCCTAGGCAAATCAAACCAATCAATAAGAAAGGTTGTGTTATTGAGAATTTGAGAAACCTTCGGAATCGCATGATTCGTATGCTTGTGTTTGTGTTGTTTGGTGATCTTTTTATCAAGTTCTATTAGTTCAAAGATTTTTGGACGAGAAAAATAATGGAAACCAACGGTTCCCAAACCATAGCCAAGGCAAATCAAACCAATGAATAAGAAAGGTTGTGTTATTGAGAATTTGAGAAACATTCGAAATCGCATGATTCGTATGCTTGTGTTTGTGTTGTTAAGTGATATTTTTATCAAGTTCTATTAGTTGAAAGATTTTTGGACGAGAAAAAGAATGGAAATTAACGGTTCCCAAACCATAGCCAAGGCAAATCAAACCAATGAATAAGAAAGGTTGTATTACTGAGAATTTGAGACACATTCGAAATCGCATGATTCGTATGCTTATATTGGTGTTGTTTGGTGATCTTTCTATCATGTTCTATTAGTTCAAAGATTTTTTGACGAGAAAAAGAATGGAAAACAACGGTTCCCAAACCATAGCGAAGGGAAATCAAACCAATGAATAAGAAAGGTTGTGTTATTGAGAATTTGAGTAACATTCGGAATCGCATGATTCGTATGGTTGTGTTTGTGGTTTTTGGTGATCTTTCTATCAAGATCTAATAGTTCAAAGATTTTTGGATGAGAAAAAGAATGGAAAACAGCGGCTCCCAAACTATAGCCAAGGCAAGTCAAACCAATGAATAAGAAAGGTTGTATTACTGAGAATTTGAGAAACATTCGGAATCGCATGATTCGTATGCTTGTGTTGATGTTGTTTGGTGATCTTTCTATCAAGTTCTATTAGTTAAAAGATTGTTTGACGAGAAAAAGAATGGAAAACAACGGTTCCCAAACCATAGCCTAGGCAAATCAAACCAATCGATAAGAAAGGTTGTGTTATTGAGAATTTGAGAAACCTTCGGAATCGCATGATTCGTATGCTTGTGTTTGTGTTGTTTGGTGATCTTTTTATCAAGTTCTATTAGTTCAATGATTTTTGGACGAGAAAAAGAATGGAAACCAACGGTTCCACAACCATAGCCAAGGCAAATCAAACCAATGAATAAGAAAGGTTGTATTACTGAGAATTTGAGAAATATTCGAAATCGCATGATTCGTATGCTTGTGTTTGTGATGTTTGGTGATCTTTCCATCAAGTTCTATTAGTTCAAAGATTTTTGGACTAGAAAAAGAATGGAAACCAACGGTTCCCAAACCATAGCCAAGGCAAATCAAACCAATGAATAAGAAAGGTTGTATTATTGAGAATTTTAGAAACATACGGAATAGCATGATTCGTATGCTTATGTTGGTGTTGTTTGGTGATCTTTCTATCATGTTCTATTAGTTCGCATATTTTTTGACGAGAAAAAGAATGGAAAACAACGGTTACCAAACCATAGCCAAGGCAAATCAAACCAATAATAAGAAAGGTTGTATTACTGACAATTTGATAAAGATTCGAAATCGCATGATTCGAATGCTTGTGTTTGTGTTGTTTGGTGATCTTTCTATCAAGTTCAATTATTTCAACGATTATTGGATGAGACAAAGAATGGAACCTAACGGTTCCCAAACCATAGCCTAGGCAAATCAAACCAATCAATAAGAAAGGTTGTGTTATTGAGAATTTGAGAATCAATCGAAATCGCATGATTCGTATGCTTGTGTTTGTGTTGTTTGGTGATCTTTCCATCAAGTTCTATTAGTTCAAAGATTTTTGGACTAGAAAAAGAATGGAAACCAACGGTTCCCTAACCATAGCCAAGGCAAATCAAACCAATGAATAAGAAAGGTTGTATTATTGAGAATTTGAGAAACATTCGGAATCGCATGATTCTTATGCTTATGTTGGTGTTGTTTGGTGATCTTTCTATCATGTTCTATTAGTTCGCATATTTTTTGACGAGAAAAAGAATGGAAAACAACGGTTACCAAACCATAGCCAAGGCAAATCAAACCAATAATAAGAAAGGTTGTATTACTGAGAATTTGATAAAGATTCGAAATCGCATGATTCGTATGCTTGTGTTTGTGTTGTTTGGTGATCTTTCTATCAAGTTCAATTATTTCAACGATTATTGGATGAGACAAAGAATGGAACCTAACGGTTCCCAAACCATAGCCTAGGCAAATCAAACCAATCAATAAGAAAGGTTGTGTTATTGAGAATTTGAGAAACAATCGAAATCGCATGATTCGTATGCTTGTGTTTGTGTTGTTTGGTGATCTTTCTATCAAGTTCTATTAGTTCAAAGATTTATGGACTAGAAAAACAATGGAAACCAACACTTGCCAAACCATAGCCTAGGCAAATCAAACCAATCAATAAGAAAGGTTGTATTTTTGAGAATTTGAGAAACATTCAAAATCATATGATTCGTATGCTTGTGTTTGTGTGGTTTGGTGATCTTTCTATCAAGTTTTATTAGTTCAAAGATTTTTGGACTAGAAAACGAATGGAAACCAACGGTTCCTAAACCATAGCCAAGGCAAATCAAACCAATGAATAAGAAAGGTTGTGTTATTGAGAATTTGAGAAACATTCGGAATCGCATGATTCGTATGCTTGTGTTTGTGTTGTTTGGTGATTTTTCAATCAAGTTTTATTAGTTCAATGATTTATGGACTAGAAAAAGAATGGAAACCAACAGTTCCGAAACCATAGCCTAGGCAAATCAAACCAATCAATAAGAAAGGTTGCGTTATTGAGAATTTGAGAAACCTTCGGAATCTCAAGATTCGTATGCTTGTGTTTGTGTTGTTTGTTGATCTTTTTATCAAGTTCTATTAGTTCAAAGATTTTTGGACGAGAAAAAGAATGGAAACCAACGGTTCCCAAATCATAGCCAAGGCAAATCAAACCAACGAATAAGAAAGGTTGTGTTATTGAGAATTTGAGAAACTTTCGAAATCGCATGATTCGTATGCTTGTGTTTGTGTTGTTTGGTGATTTTTCAATCAAGTTCTATTAGTTCAATGATTTATGGACTAGAAAAAGAATGGAAACCAACAGTTCCGAAACCATAGCCTAGGCAAATCAAACCAATCAATAAGAAAGGTTGTGTTATTGAGAATTTGAGAAACCTTCGGAATCGCATGATTCGTATGCTTGTGTTTGTGTTGTTTGGTGATCTTTTTATCAAGTTCTATTAGTTCAAAGATTTTTGGACGAGAAAAAGAATGGAAACCAACGGTTCCCAAACCATAGCCAAGGCAAATCAAACCAATGAATAAGAAAGGTTGTGTTATTGAGAATTTGAGAAACATTCGAAATCGCATGATTCGTATGCTTGTGTTTGTGTTGTTAAGTGATATTTTTATCAAGTTCTATTAGTTGAAAGATTTTTGGACGAGAAAAAGAATGGAAATTAACGGTTCCCAAACCATAGCCAAGGCAAATCAAACCAATGAATAAGAAAGGTTGTATTACTGAGAATTTGAGACACATTCGAAATCGCATGATCCGTATGCTTGTGTTTGTGTTGTTTGGTGATCTTTCCATCAAGTTCTATTAGTTATAAGATTTTTGGACTAGAAAAAGAATGGAAACCAACGGTTCCCAAACCATAGCCAAGGCAAATTAAACCAATGAATAAGAAAGGTTGTATTACTGAGAATTTGAGAAACATTCGGAATCGCATGATTCGTATGCTTATGTTGGTGTTGTTTGGTGATCTTTCTATCATGTTCTATTAGTTCAAAGATTTTTTGACGAGAAAAAGAATGGAAAACAACGGTTCCCAAACCATAGCCAAGGCAAATCAAACCAATAATAAGAAAGGTTGTATTACTGAGAATTTGATAAACATTCGAAATCGCATGATTCGTATGCTTGTGTTTGTGTTGTTTGGTGATCTTTCTATCAAGTTCAATTATTTCAACGATTATGGGATGAGAAAAAGAATGGAACCTAACGGTTCCCAAACCATAGCCTAGGCAAATCAAACCAATCAATAAGAAAGGTTGTGTTATTGAGAATTTGAGAAACAATCGGAATCGCATGATTCGTATGCTTATGTTGGTGTTGTTTGGTGATCTTTCTATCATGTTCTATTAGTTCAAAGATTTCTTGACGAGAAAAAGAATGGAAATATCCGGTTCCCAAACCATAGCCAAGGCAAATTAAACGAAAGAATAAGAAAGGTTGTATTATTGAGAATTTGAGAAACATTCGAAATCGCATGATTCATATGCTTGTGTTTGTGTTATTTGGTGATCTTTCTATCAAGTTCTATTAGTTCGAACATTTTTTGACGAGAAAAAGAATGGAAAACAACGGTTCCCAAACCATAGCGAAGGGAAATCAAACCAATGAATAAGAAAGGTTGTGTTATTGAGAATTTGAGTAACATTCGGAATCGCATGATTCGTATGGTTGTGTTTGTGGTTTTTGGTGATCTTTCTATCAAGATCTAATAGTTCAAAGATTTTTGGACGAGAAAAAGAATGGAAAACAGCGGCTCCCAAACTATAGCCAAGGCAAGTCAAACCAATGAATAAGAAAGGTTGTATTAGTGAGAATTTGAGAAACATTCGGAATCGCATGATTCGTATGCTTATGTTGGTGTTGTTTGGTGATCTTTCTATCATGTTCTATTAGTTCAAAGATTTTTTGACGAGAAAAAGAATGGAAAACAACGGTTCCCAAACCATAGCCAAGGCAAATCAAACCAATAATAAGAAAGGTTGTATTACTGAGAATTTGATAAACATTCGAAATCGCATGATTCGTATGCTTGTGTTTGTGTTGTTTGGTGATCTTTCTATCAAGTTCAATTATTTCAACGATTATGGGATGAGAAAAAGAATGGAACCTAACGGTTCCCAAACCATAGCCTAGGCAAATCAAACCAATCAATAAGAAAGGTTGTGTTATTGAGAATTTGAGAAACAATCGGAATCGCATGATTCGTATGCTTATGTTGGTGTTGTTTGGTGATCTTTCTATCATGTTCTATTAGTTCAAAGATTTCTTGACGAGAAAAAGAATGGAAATATCCGGTTCCCAAACCATAGCCAAGGCAAATTAAACGAAAGAATAAGAAAGGTTGTATTATTGAGAATTTGAGAAACATTCGAAATCGCATGATTCATATGCTTGTGTTTGTGTTATTTGGTGATCTTTCTATCAAGTTCTATTAGTTCGAACATTTTTTGACGAGAAAAAGAATGGAAAACAACGGTTCCCAAACCATAGCGTAGGGAAATCAAACCAATGAATAAGAAAGGTTGTGTTATTGAGAATTTGAGTAACATTCGGAATCGCATGATTCGTATGGTTGTGTTTGTGGTTTTTGGTGATCTTTCTATCAAGATCTAATAGTTCAAAGATTTTTGGACGAGAAAAAGAATGGAAAACAGCGGCTCCCAAACTATAGCCAAGGCAAGTCAAACCAATGAATAAGAAAGGTTGTATTAGTGAGAATTTGAGAAACATTCGGAATCGCATGATTCGTATGCTTGTGTTGATGTTGTTTGGTGATCTTTCTATCAAGTTCTATTAGTTAAAAGATTGTTTGACGAGAAAAAGAATGGAAAACAATGGTTCCCAAACCATAGCCTAGGCAAATCAAACCAATCGATAAGAAAGGTTGTGTTATTGAGAATTTGAGAAACCTTCGGAATCGCATGATTCGTATGCTTGTGTTTGTGTTGTTTGGTGATCTTTTTATCAAGTTCTATTAGTTCAATGATTTTTGGACGAGAAAAAGAATGGAAACCAACGGTTCCACAACCATAGCCAAGGCAAATCAAACCAATGAATAAGAAAGGTTGTATTACTGAGAATTTGAGAAATATTCGAAATCGCATGATTCGTATGCTTGTGTTTGTGTTGTTTGGTGATCTTTCCATCAAGTTCTATTAGTTCAAAGATTTTTGGACTAGAAAAAGAATGGAAACCAACGGTTCCCAAACCATAGCCAAGGCAAATCAAACCAATTAATAAGAAAGGTTGTATTATTGAGAATTTTAGAAACATTCGGAATCGCATGATTCGTATGCTTATGTTGGTGTTGTTTGGTGATCTTTCTATCATGTTCTATTACTTCGCATATTTTTTGACGAGAAAAAGAATGGAAAACAACGGTTACCAAACCATAGCCAAGGCAAATCAAACCAATAATAAGAAAGGTTGTATTACTGAGAATTTGATAAAGATTCGAAATCGCATGATTCGAATGCTTGTGTTTGTGTTGTTTGGTGATCTTTCAATCAAGTTCTATTAGTTCAATGATTTATGGACTAGAAAAACAATGGAAACCAACAGTTCCCAAACCATAGCCTAGGCAAATCAAACCAATTAATAAGAAAGGTTGTGTTATTGAGAATTTGAGAAACCTTCGGAATCGCATGATTCGTATGCTTGTGTTTGTGTTGTTTGGTGATCTTTGTATCAAGTTCTATTAGTTGAAAGATTTTTGGACGAGAAAAAGAATGGAAATTAACGCTTCCCAAACCATAGCCAAGGCAAATCAAACAAATGAATAAGAAAGGTTGTATTACTGAGAATTTGCGAAACATTCGAAATCGCATGATTCGTATGCTTGTGTTTGTGTTGTTTGGTGTTCTTTCCATCAAGTTCTATTAGTTCAAAGATTTTTGGACTAGAAAAAGAATGGAAACCAACGGTTCCCAAACAATAGCCAAGGCAAATTAAACCAATGAATAAGAAAGGTTGTATTATTGAGAATTTGAGAAACATTCGGAATCGCATGATTCGTATGCTTATGTTGGTGTTGTTTGGTGATTTTTTTATCATGTTCTATTAGTTCAAAGATTTTTTGACGAGAAAAAGAATGGAAAACTACGGTTCCCAAACCATAGCCAAGGCAAATCAATCCAATAATAAGAAAGGTTGTATTACTGAGAATTTGATAAACATTCGAAATCGCATGATTCGTATGCTTGTGTTTGTGTTGTTTGGTGATCTTTCCATCAAGTTTAATTATTTCAACGATTATTGGATGAGAAAAAGAATGAAACCTAACGGTTCCCAAACCACAGCCTAGTTAAATCAAACCAATCAATAAGAAAGGTTGTGTTATTGAGAATTTGAGAAACAATCGGAATCGCATGATTCGTATGCTTGTGTTTGTGTTGTTTGGTGATCTTTCTATCAAGTTCTATTAGTTCAAATATTTATGGACTAGAAAAAGAATGGAAACCAACGGTTCCCAAACCATAGGCAAGGCAAATCAAACTAATGAATAAGAAAGGTTGAATTACTGAGAATTTGAGAAACATTCGAAATCGCATGATTCGTATGCTTGTGTTTGTGTTGTTTGGTGATCTTTCCATCAAGTTCTATTAGTTCAAAGATTTTTGGACTAGAAACGGAATGGAAACCAATGGTTCCCAACCCATAGCCAAGGCAAATCAAACCAATGAATAAGAAAGGTTGTATTACTGAGAATTTGAGAAACATTCAGAATCGCATGATTCGTATGCTTATGTTGGTGTTGTTTGGTGATCTTTCTATCATGTTCTATTAGTTCAAAGATTTTTTGATGAGAAAAAGAATGGAAAAATCCGGTTCCCAAACCATAGCCAAGGCAAATTAAACCAATGAATAAGAAAGGTTGTGTTATTGAGAATTTGAGAAACATTCGAAATCGCATGATTCGTATGCTTGTGTTTGTGTTGTTTGGTGATCTTTCTATCAAGTTCAATTATTTCAAAGATTATTGGACGAGAAAAAGAATGGAACCTAACGGTTCCCAAACCATAGCCTAGGCAAATCAAACCAATCAATAAGAAAGGTTGTGTTATTGAGAATTTGAGAAACAATCGGAATTGCATGATTCGTATGCTTGTGTTTGTGTTGTTTGGTGATCTTTCTATCAAGTTCTATTAGTTCAAAGATTTATGGACTAGAAAAAGAATGGAAACCAACAGTTCCGAAATTATAGCCTAGGCAAATCAAACCAATCAATAAGAAAGGTTGTATTATTGAGAATTCGAGAAACATTCGAAATCGCATGATTCGTATGCTTGTGTTTGTGTTGTTTGGTGATCTTTCTATCAAGTTCAATTAGTTCAAGATTATTGGACGAGAAAAAGAATGGAAATTAACGGTTCCCAAACCATAGCCAAGGCAAATCAAACCAATGAATAAGAAAGGTTGTATTACTGAGAATTTGAGAAACATTTGGAATCGCATGATTTGTATGCTTATGTTGCTGTTGTTTGCTGATCTTTCTATCATGTTCTGTTAGTTCAAAGATTTTTTGACGAGAAAAAGAATGGAAAAATCCGGTTCCCAAACCATAGCCAAGGCAAATTAAACCAATAAATAAGAAAGGTTGTGTTATTGAGAATTTGAGAAACATTCGAAATCGCATGATTCCTATGCTTGTGTTTGTGTTGTATGGTGATTTTTCAATCAAGTTCTATTAGTTCAATGATTTATGGACTAGAAAAAGAATGGAAACCAACAGTTCCGAAATTATAGCCTAGGCAAATCAAACCAATCAATAAGAAAGGTTGTGTTATTGAGAATTTGAGAAACCTTCAGAATCGCATGATTCGTATGCTTGTGTTTGTGTTGTTTGGTGATCTTTTTATTAAGTTCTATTAGTTCAAAGATTTTTGGACGCGAAAAAGAATGGAAACCAACGGTTCCCAAACCATAGCCAAGGCAAATCAAACCAATGAATAAGAAAGGTTGTGTTATTGAGAATTTGAGAAACATTCGAAATCGCATGATTCGTATGCTTGTGTTTGTGTTGTTTGGTGATCTTTCAATCAAGTTCTATTAGTTCAATGATTTATGGACTAGAAAAAGAATGGAAACCAACAGTTCCCAAACCATAGCCTAGGCAAATCAAACCAATCAATAAGAAAGGTTGTGTTATTGAGAATTTGAGAAACATTCGGAATCGCATGATTCATATGCTTATGTTGGTGTTGTTTGGTGATCTTTCTATCATGTTCTATTAGTTCAAAGATTTTTTGACGAGAAAAAGAATAGAAAACATTGGTTCCCAAACCATAGCCAAGGCAAATCAAACCAATAATAAGAAAGGTTGTATTACTGAGAATTTGATAAACATTCGAAATCGCATGATTCGTATGCTTGTGTTTGTGTTGTTTGGTGATCTTTCTATCAAGTTCAATTATTTCAACGATAATTAGATGAGAAAAAGAATGGAACCTAACGGTTCCCAAACCATAGCCTAGGCAAATCAAACCAATAAATAAGAAAGGTTGTGTTATTGAGAATTTGAGAAACAATCGGAATCGCATGATTCGTATGCTTGTGTTTGTGTTGTTTGGTGATCTTTCTATGAAGTTCTATTAGTTCAAAGATTTTTGGACTAGAAAACGAATGGAAACCAAAGGTTCCTAAACCATAGCCAAGGCAAATCAAACCAATGAATAAGAAAGGTTGTGTTATTGAGAATTTGAGAAACATTCGGAATCGCATGATTCGTATGCTTGTGTTTGTGTTGTTTGGTGATCTTTCTATCAAGTTCTATTAGTTCGAAGATTTGTGGACTACAAGAAGAATGGAAACCAACACTTGCCAAACCATAGCCTAGGCAAATCAAACCAATCAATAAGAAAGGTTGTATTATTGACAATTTGAGAAACATTCGAAATCGCATGATTCGTATGCTTGTGTTTGTGTTGTTTGGTGATCTTTCTATCAAGTTCATCTAGTTCAAAGATTATTGGACGAGAAAAAGAATGGAAACCAACGGTTCCCAAACCATAACCAAGGCAAATCAAACCAATGAATAAGAAAGGTTGTGTTATTGAGAATTTGAGAAACATTCGGAATCGCATGATTCGTATGCTTGTGTTTGTGTTGTTTGGTGATCTTTCTATCAAGTTCATCTAGTTCAAAGATTATTGGACGAGAAAAAGAATGGAAACCAACGGTTCCCAAACCGTAGCGAAGGCAAATCAAACCAATGAACGAGAAAGGTTGTGTTATTGAGAATTTGAGAAACATTCGGAATCGCATGATTCGTATGCTTGTGTTTATGTTGTTTGTTGACCTTTCTATCAAGTTCAATTAGATTAAAGATTATTGGACGAGAAAAAGAATAGAAATCAACGGTTCACAAACCATAGCCAAGGCAAATCAAACCAATGAATAAGAAAGGTTGCATTACTGAGAATATGAGAAACATTCGAAATCGCATGATTCGTATGCTTGTGTTTGTGTTGTTTGGTGATATTTCTATCAAGTTCTATTAGTTCAAAGATTTTTTGACGAGAAAAAGAATTGAAAACAACGTTTCCCAAACCATAGCCAAAGGAAATCAAACCAATGAATAAGAAAGGTTGTGTTATATAGAATTTGAGAAACATTCGGAATCGCATGATTCGTATGCTTGTGTTTGTGTTGTTTGGTGATCTTTCTATCAAGTTATATTAGTTCAAAGATTTTTTGACGAGAAAAAGAATGGAAAACCATAGCCAAGGCAAATGAAACCAATGAATAAGAAAGGTTGTATTACTGAGAATTTGAGAAACATTCGGAATCGCATGATTCGTATGCTTGTGTTGGTGTTGCTTGGTGATCTTGGTATCAAGTTCTATTAGTTCAAAGATTTTTGGACGAGAAAAAGAATGGAAAACAACGGTTGCCAAACCATAGCCAAGGCAAATCAAACCAATGAATAAGAAAGGTTGTATTACTGAGAATTTGAGAAACATTCGAAATCGCATGATTCGTATGCTTGTGTTTGTGTTGTTTGGTGATCTTTCCATCAAGTTCTATTAGTTCAAAGATTTTTGGACGACAAAAAAAATGGAAAACAACGGTTCCCAAACCATAGGCAAGGCAAATCAAACCAATGAATAAGAAAGGTTGTGTTATTGAGAATTTGAGAAACATTCGGAATCGCATGATTCGTATGCTTGTTTTTGTGTTGTTTGGTGATCATTCTATCAAGTTCTATTAGGTCAAGAATTTATGGACTAGAAAAAGAATGGAAACCAACACTCGCCAAACCATAGCCTATGCAAATCAAACCAATAAATAAGAAAGGTTGTATTATTGAGAATTTGAGAAACATTCAAATTTTTTTGACGAGAAAAAGAATGGAAAACAAAGGCTCCCAAACCATAGCCAAGGCAAATCAAACCAATGAATAAGAAAGGTTGTATTACTGAGAATTTGAGAAACATTGAAATCGCATGATTCGTATACTTGTGTTTGTGTTGTTTGGTGATCTTTCTATCAAGTTCTATTATTTCAAAGATTTTTTGACGAGAAAAAGAATGGAAGAAAACGGTTCCCAAACCATAGCCAAGGCAAATCAAACCAATGAATAACAAAGGTTGTATTACTAAGAATTTGAGAAACATTCGAAATCGCATGATTCGTATACTTGTGTTTGTGTTGTTTGGTGATCTTTCCATCAAGTTCTATTAGTTCAAAGATTTTTGGACGAAAAAAAAATGGAAAACAACGGTTCCCAAACCATAGCCAAGGCAAATTAAACCAATGAATTAAAAAGGTTGTGTTATTGAGAATTTGAGAAACATTCGGAATCTCATGATTCGTATGCTTGTGTTTGTGTTGTTTGGTAATCTTTCTATCAAGTACTATTAGCTCAAAGATTTTTTTACGAGAAAAAGAATGGAAAAAACCGGTTCCCAAACCATAGCCAAGGCAAATTAAAACAAATGAATAAGAAAGGTTGTATTACTGAGAATTTGAGAAACATTCGAAATCGCATGATTCGTATGCTTGTGTTTGTGTTGTTTGGTGATCTTTCCATCAAGTTCTATTAGTTCAAAGATTTTTGGACGACAAAAATAATGGAAACCAACAGTTCCGAAACCATAGCCAAGGAAAATCAAACCAATGAATAAGAAAGGTTGTGTTATTGAGAATTTGAGAAACATTCGGAATCGCATTATTCGTATGCTTGTGTTGGTGTTGTTTGGTGCTCTTTCTATCAAGTTCTATTAGTTCAAAGATTTTTGGACGAGAAAAAGAATGGAAAATAACGGTTCCCGAACCATAGCTAAGGCAAATCAAACCAATGAATAAGAAAGGTTGTATTACGGAGAATTTGAGACACATTCGAAATCGCATGATTCGTATGCTTGTGTTTGTGTTGTTTGGTCATCTTTCCATCAAGTTCTATTAGTTCAAAGATTTTTGGACGACAAAAAAAATGGAAAACAACGGTTCCCAAACCATAGCCAAGGCAAATCAAACCAATGAATAAGAAAGGTTGTACTATTGAGAATTTGAGAAACATTCGAAATCGCATGATTCGTATGCTTATGTTGGTGTTGTTTGGTGATCTTTCCATCAAGTTCTATTAGTTCAAAGATTTTTGGCCGACAAAAAAAATGGAAAACAACGGTTCCCAAACCATAGCCAAGGCAAATCAAACCAATGAATTAAAAAGGTTGTGTTATTGAGAATTTGAGAAACATTCAGAATCTCATGATTCGTATGCTTGTGTTTGTGCTGTTTGGTGATCTTTCTATCAAGTTCTATTAGTTCAAAGATTTTTTGACGAGAAAAAGAATGGAAAACAACGGTTCCCAAACCATAGCCAAGGCAAATCAAACCAATGAATAAGAAAGGTTGTATTACTGAGAATTTGAGAAACATTCGAAATCGCATGATTCGTATGCTTGTGTTTGTGTTGTTTGGTGATCTTTCTATCAAGTTCAATTAGTTCAAAGATTATTGGACAAGAAAAAGAATGGAAACCAACGGTTCCCAAACCATAGCCAAGACAAATCAAACCAATGAATAAGAAAGGTTGTATTACTGTGAATTTGAGAAACATTCGAAATCGCATGATTCGTATGCTTGTGTTTGTGTTGTTTGGTGATCTTTCCATCAAGTTCTATTAGTTGAAAGATTTTTGGATGACAAAAAAAATGGAAAACAACGGTTCTCAAACCATAGCCAAGGCAAATCAAACCAATGAATAAGAAAGGTTGTGTTATTGAGAATTTGAGAAACATTCAGAATCGCATTATTCGTACGCTTGTGCTGGTGTTTTTTGGTGATCTTTGTATCAAGTTCTATTAGTTCAAAGATTTTTAGACGAGAAAAAGAATGGAAAACAACGGTTCCCGAACCATAGCCAAGGCAAATCAAACCAATGAATAAGAAAGGTTGTATTACTGAGAATTTGAGAAACATTCGAAATCGCATGATTCGTATGCTTGTGTTTGTGTTGTTTGGTGATCTTTCCATCAAGTTCTATTAGTTCAAGGATTTTTGGACGACAAAAAAAATGGAAAACAACGGTTCCCAAACCATAGCCAAGGCAAATCAAACCAATGTATATGAAAGGTTGTCTTACTGAGAATTTGAGAAACATTCGAAATCGCATGATTCGTATGCTTGTGTTGGTGTTGTTGGGTAATCTTTCTATCAAGTTCTATTAGTTCAAAGATTTTTTGACGAGAAAAAGAATGGAAACCAACGGTTCCCAAACCATAGCCTTGGCAAGTCAAACCAATCAATAAGAAAGGTTGTGTTATTGAGAATTTGAGAAGCATTTGAAATCGCATGGTTCATAAGCATCGTATAGCATACGTAATTGATATTCGAATTGCATTGGACAATCATGAGCATGATACATAAAGGAGAGAAGGTTTAGCCATGCCAAATCAATCTATAGAGATATCTCGTTCTGCACCACATGAACATGCATTGATATATTCTTGATCCACTCATTCATTCATATAATTTACCTAGGCAAGTCAAACCAATCAATATGAAAGGTTGTGTTATTGAGAATTTGAGAAACATTCGAAATCGCATGGTTCGTATGCATGTGTTTGTGTTGTTTGGTGATTTTTATATCAAGTTCTATTAGTTCAAAGATTATTGGACGAGAAAAATAATGGAAATCAATGGTTCCCAAACCATAGCCTAGGCAAATCAAACCAATGAATAAGAAAGGTTGTATTACTGAAAATTTGAGAAACATTCGGAATCGCATGATTCGTATGCTTGCGTTTGCGTTGTTTGGTGATGTTTCTATCAAGTTCTATTAGTTCAAAGATTTTTGGCCGACAAAAAAAATGGAAAACAACGGTTCCCAAACCATAGCCAAGGCAAATCAAACCAATGAATAAGAAAGGTTGTATTATTGAGAATTTGAGAAACATTCGAAATCACATGATTCGTATGCTTGTGTTTGTGTTGTTTGGTGATCTTTCCATCAAGTTCTATTAGTTCAAAGATTTTTAGACGACAAAAAAAATGGAAAACAACGGTTCCCAAACCATAGCCAAGGCAAATCAAACCAATGAATAAGAAAGGTTGTGTTATTGAGAATTTGAGAAACATTCGGAATCGCATTATTCGTATGCTTGTGTTTGTGTTGTTTTGTGATCTTTCTATGACGTTCAATTAGTTCAAAGATTATTGGACGAGAAAAAGAATGGAAACCAACGGTTCCCAAACCATAGCCAAACAAATCAAACCAATGAATAAGAAAGGTTGTATTACAGAGAATTTGAGAAACATTCAAAATTGCATGATTCGTATGCTTGTGTTTGTGTTGTTTGGTGATCTTTCCATCAAGTTCTATTAGTTCAAAGATTTTTGGAAGACAAAAAAAATGGAAAACAACGGTTCTCAAACCATAGCCAAGGCAAATCAAACCAATGAATAAGAAAGGTTGTGTTATTGAGAATTTGAGAAACATTCAGAATCGCATTATTCGTATGCTTGTGTTGGTGTTGTTTGGTGATCTTGGTATCAGGTTCTATTAGTTCAAAGATTTTTGGACGAGAAAAAGAATGGAAAACAACGGTTCCCGAACCATAGCCAAGGCAAATTAAACCAATGAATAAGAAAGGTTGTATTATTGAGAATTTGAGAAACATTCGAAATCGCATGATTCGTATGCTTGTGTTTGTGTTGTTTGGTAATCTTTCCATCAAGTTCTCTTAGTTCAAAGATTTTTGGACGACAAAAAAAATGGAAAACAACGGTTCCCAAACCATAGGCAAGGGAAATCAAACCAATGAATAAGAAAGGTTGTTATATTGAGAATTTGAGAAACATTCGGAATCGCATGATTCGTATGCTTGTGTTTGTGTTGTTTGGTGATCATTCTATCAAGTTCTATTAGTTCAAAGATTTTTTGACGAGAAAAAGAATGGAAACCAACGGTTCCCAAACCATAGCCTAGGCAAGTCAAACTAATCAATAAGAAAGGTTGTGTTATTGAGAATTTGGGAACATTCGAAATCGCATGGTTCGTATGCTTGTGTTTGAGTTGTTTGGTGATCTTTCTATCAAGTTCTATTAGTTCAAAGATTATTGGACGAGAAAAAGAATGGAAATCAATGGTTCCCAAACCATAGCCTAGGCAAATCAAACCAATGAATAAGAAAGGTTGTATTACTGAGAATTTGAGGAACATTCGGAATCGCATGATTCGTATGCTTGGGTTTGCGTTGTTTGTTGATCTCTCTATCAAGTTCTATTGGTTCAAAGATCTATGGACTAGAAAAAGAATGGAAACCAACGGTTCCCAAACCATAGCCTAGGCAAATCAAACAAATCAATAAGAAAGGTTGTGTTATTGCGAATTTGAGAAACATTCGAAATCGCATGATTCGTATGCTTATGTTTGTGTGGTTTGGTGATGTTTCTATCAAGTTCATTCAGTTCAAAGATTTTTGGACGACAAAAAGAATGGAAACCAACGGTTCCCAAACCATAGCCTAGGCATGTCCATAGATCTTTGAACCAATAGAACTTGAGAATTTGAGAAACATTCGAAATCGCATGATTCTTATGCTTATGTTGGTGTTGTTTGGTGATCTTTCCACCAAGTTCTATTAGTTTAAAGATTTTTTTACGAGAAAAAGAATGGAAAACAACGGTTCCCAAACCATAGCAAAGGCAAATCAAACCAATGAATAAGAAAGGTTGTATTACTGAGAATTTGAGAAACATTCGAAATCGCATGATTCGTATGCTTGTGTTTGTGTTGTTTGGTGATCTTTCCATAAAGTTCTATTAGTTCAAAGATTTTTGGACGACAAAAATAATGGAAAACAACGGTTCCCAAACCATAGCCAAGCAAAATCAAACCAATGAATAAGAAAGGTTGTGTTATTGAGAATTTGAGAAACATTAGGAATCGCATTATTCGTATGCTTGTGTTGGTGTTGTTTGGTGATCTTTCTATCAAGTTCTATTAGTTCAAAGATTTTTGGACGAGAAAAAGAATGGTAAATAACGGTTCCCGAACCATAGCCAAGGCAAATCAAACCAATGAATAAGAAAGGTTGTATTACTGAGAATTTGAGAAACATTCGAAATCGCATGATTCGTATGCTTGTGTTTGTGTTGTTTGGTCATCTTTCCATCAAGTTCTATTAGTTCAAAGATTTTTGGACGACAAAAAAAATGGAAAACAACGGTTCCCAAACCATAGCCAAGGCAACTCAAACCAAAGAATAAGAAAGGTTGTATTACTGAGAATTTGAGAAACATTCGAAATCGCATGATTCGTATGCCTGTGTTTGTATTGTTTGGTGATCTTTCCATCAAGTGCTATTAGTTCAAAGATTTTTCGCCGACAAAAAAAATGGAAAACAACGGTTCCCAAACCATAGGCAAGACAAATCAAACCAATGAATAAGAAAGGTTGTGTTATTGAGAATTTGAGAAACATTCGGAATCACATTATTCGTATGCTTGTGTTGGTGTTGTTTGGTGATCTTTCTATTAAGTTCTATTAGTTCAAATATTTTTGGACGACAAAAAAAATCGAAAGCAACGGTTCCAAAACCATAGCCAAGGCAAATCAAACCAATGAATTAAAAAGGTTGTGTTATTGGGAATTTGAGAAACATTCGGAATCTCATGATTCGTATGCTTGTGTTTGTACTGTTTGGTGATCTTTCTATAAAGTCCTATTAGTTCAACGATTTTTTGACGAGAAAAAGAATGGAAAACAACGGTTCCCAAACCATAGCCAAGACAAATCAAACCAATGAATAAGAAAGTTTGTATTACTGCGAATTTGAGAAACATTCGAAATCGCATGATTCGTATGCTTGTGTTTGTGTTGTTTGGTGATCTTTCTATCAAGTTCTATTCGTTCAAAGATTATTGGACCAGAAAAAGAATGGAAACCAACGGTTCCCAAACCATAGCCAAGACAAATCAAACCAATGAATAAGAAAGGTTGTATTACTGTGAATTTGAGAAACATTCGAAATCGCATGATTCGTATGCTTGTGTTTGTGTTGTTTGGTGATCTTTCCATCAAGTTCTATTAGTTCAAAGATTTTTGGATGACAAAAAAAATTGAAAACAACGGTTCTCAAACCATACCAAGGCAAATCAAACTAATGAATAAGAAAGGTTGTGTTATTGAGAATTTGAGAAACATTCAGAATCGCATTATTCGTATGCTTGTGTTGGTGTTGTTTGGTGATCTTTGTATCAAGTTCTATTAGTTCAAAGATTTTTAGATGAGAAAAAGAATGGAAAACAACGGTTCCCGAACCATAGCCAAGGCAAATCAAACCAATGAATAAGAAAGGTTGTATTAATGAGAATTTGAGAAACATTCGAAATCGCATGATTCGTATGCTTGTGTTTGTGTTGTTTGGTGATCTTTCCATCAAGTTCTATTAGTTCAAAGATTTTTGGACGACAAAAAAAATGGAAAACAACGGTTCCCAAACCATAGCCAAGGCAAATCAAACTAATGTATAAGAAAGGTTGTATTATTGAGAATTTGAGAAACATTCGAAATCGCATGATTCGTATGCTTGTGTTGGTGTTGTTTGGTAATCTTTCTATCAAGTTCTATTAGTTCAAAGATTTTTTGACGAGAAAAAGAATGGAAACCAACGGTTCCCAAACCATAGCCTAGGCAAGTCAAACCAATCAATAAGAAAGGTTGTGTTATTGAGAATTTGAGAAACATTCGAAATCGCATGGTTCGTATGCTTGTGTTTGTGTTGTTTGGTGATCTTTCTATCAAGTTCTATTAGTTCAAAGATTATTGGACGAGAAAAAGAATGGAAATCAATGGTTCCCAAACCATATCCTAGGCAAATCAAACCAATGAATAAGAAAGGTTGTATTACTGAGAATTTGAGGAACATTCGGAATCGCATGATTCGTATGCTTGGGTTTGCGTTGTTTGTTGATCTTTCTATCAAGTTCTATTGGTTCAAAGATTTATGGACTAGAAAAAGAATGGAAACCAACGGTTCCCAAACCATAGCCTAGGCAAATCAAACAAATCATTAAGAAAGGTTGTGTTATAGCGAATTTGAGAAACATTCGAAATCGCATGATTCGTATGCTTATGTTTGTGTGGTTTGGTGATGTTTCTATCAAGTTCATTCAGTTCAAAGATTTTTGGACGACAAAAAGAATGGAAACCAACGGTTCCCAAACCATAGCCTAGGCAAGTCAAACCAATCAATAAGAAAGGTTGTGTTATTGAGAATTTGAGAAACATTCGAAATCGCATGATTCTTATGCTTATGTTGGTGTTGTTTGGTGATCTTTCCACCAAGTTCTATTAGTTTAAAGATTTTTTTACGAGAAAAAGAATGGAAAACAACGGTTCCCAAACCATAGCAAAGGCAAATCAAACCAATGAATAAGAAAGGTTGTATTACTGAGAATTTGAGAAACATTCGAAATCGCATGATTCGTATGCTTGTGTTTGTGTTGTTTGGTGATCTTTCCATCAAGTTCTATTAGTTCAAAGATTTTTGGACGACAAAAATAATGGAAAACAACAGTTCCCAAACCATAGCCAAGGAAAATCAAACCAATGAATAAGAAAGGTTGTGTTATTGAGAATTTGAGAAACATTCGGAATCGCATTATTCGTATGCTTGTGTTGGTGTTGTTTGGTGGTCTTTCTATCAAGTTCTATTAGTTCAAAGATTTTTGGACGAGAAAAAGAATGGTAAATAACAGTTCCCGAACCATAGCCAAGGCAAATCAAACCAATGAATAAGAAAGGTTGTATTACTGAGAATTTGAGAAACATTCGAAATCGCATGATTCGTATGCTTGTGTTTGTGTTGTTTGGTCATCTTTCCATCAAGTTCTATTAGTTCAAAGATTTTTGGACGACAAAAAAAATGGAAAACAACGGTTCCCAAACCATAGCCAAGGCAAATCAAACCAAAGAATAAGAAAGGTTGTATTACTGAGAATTTGAGAAACATTCGAAATCGCATGATTCGTATGCTTGTGTTTGTATTGTTTGGTGATCTTTCCATCAAGTGCTATTAGTTCAAAGATTTTTCGCCGACAAAAAAAATGGAAAACAACGGTTCCCAAACCATAGCCAGGACAAATCAAACCAATGAATAAGAAAGTTTGTGTTATTGAGAATTTGAGAAACATTCGGAATCGCATTATTCTTATGCTTGTGTTGGTGTTGTTTGGTGATCTTTCTATTAAGTTCTATTAGTTCAAATTTTTTTGGATGACAAAAAAAATCGAAAGCAACGGTTCCCAAACCATAGTTAAGGCAAATCAAACCAATGAATTAAAAAGGTTGTGTTATTGAGAATTTGAGAAACATTCGGAATCTCATGATTCGTATGCTTGTGTTTGTACTATTTGGTGATCTTTCTATCAAGTTCTATTAGTTCAACGATTTTTTGACGAGAAAAAGAATGGAAAACAACGGTTCCCAAACCATAGCCAAGGAAATCAAACCAATGAATAAGAAAGGTTGTATTACTACGAATTTGAGAAACATTCGAAATCGCATGATTCGTATGCTTGTGTTTGTGTTGGTTGGTGATCTTTCTATCAAGTTCTATTAGTCAAAGATTATTGGACAAGAAAAAGAATGGAAACCAACGGTTCCCAAACCATAGCCAAGACAAATCAAACCAATGAATAAGAAAGGTTGTATTACTGTGAATTTGAGAAACATTCGAAATCGCATGATTCGTATGCTCGTGTTTGTGTTGTTTGGTGATCTTTCCTTCAAGTTCTATTAGTTCAAAGATTTTTGGATGACCAAAAAAATGGAAAACAACGGTTCTCAAACCATACCAAGGCAAATCAAACCAATGAATAAGAAAGGTTGTGTTATTGAGAATTTGAGAAACATTCAGAATCGCATTATTCGTATGCTTGTGTTGGTGTTCTTTGGTGATCTTTGTATCAAGTTCTATTAGTTCAAAGATTTTTAGGTGAGAAAAAGAATGGAAAACAACGGTTCACGAACCATAGCCAAGGCAAATCAAACCAATGAATAAGAAAGGTTGTATTAATGAGAATTTGAGAAACATTCGAAATCGCATGATTCGTATGCTTGTATTTGTGTTGTTTGGTGATCTTTCCATCAAGTTCTATTAGTTCAAAGATTTTTGGACGACAAAAAAAATGGAAAACAACGGTTCCCAAACCATAGCCAAGGCAAATCAAACTAATGTATAAGAAAGGTTGTATTATTGAGAATTTGAGAAACATTCGAAATCGCATGATTCGTATGCTTGTGTTGGTGTTGTTTGGTAATCTTTCTATCAAGTTCTATTAGTTCAAAGATTTTTTGACGAGAAAAAGAATGGAAACCAACGGTTCCCAAACCATAGCCTAGGCAAGTCAAACCAACCAATAAGAAAGGTTGTGTTATTGAGAATTTGAGAAACATTCGAAATCGCATGGTTCGTATGCTTGTGTTTGTGTTGTTTGGTGATCTTTCTATCAAGTTCTATTAGTTCAAAGATTATTGGACGAGAAAAAGAATGGAAATCAATGGTTCCCAAACCATAGCCTAGGCAAATCAAACCAATGAATAAGAAAGGTTGTATTACTGAGAATTTGAGGAACATTCGGAATCGCATGATTCGTATGCTTGGGTTTGCGTTGTTTGTTGATCTTTCTATCAAGTTCTATTGGTTCAAAGATTTATGGACTAGAAAAAGAATGGAAACCAACGGTTCCCAAACCATAGCCTAGGCAAATCAAACAAATCGATAAGAAAGGTTGTGTTATTGCGAATTTGAGAAACATTCGAAATCGCATGATTCGTATGCTTATGTTTGTGTGGTTTGGTGATGTTTCTATCAAGTTCATTCAGTTCAAAGATTTTTGGACGACAAAAAGAATGGAAACCAACGGTTCCCAAACCATAGCCTAGGCAAGTCAAACCAATCAATAAGAAAGGTTGTGTTATTGAGAATTTGAGAAACATTCGAAATCGCATGATTCTTATGCTTATGTTGGTGTTGTTTGGTGATCTTTCCACCAAGTTCTATTAGTTTAAAGATTTTTTTACGAGAAAAAGAATGGAAAACAACGGTTCCCAAACCATAGCAAAGGCAAATCAAACCAATGAATAAGAAAGGTTGTATTACTGAGAATTTGAGAAACATTCGAAATCGCATGATTCGTATGCTTGTGTTTGTGTTGTTTGGTGATCTTTCCATCAAGTTCTATTAGTTCAAAGATTTTTGGACGACAAAAATAATGGAAAACAACGGTTCCCAAACCATAGCCAAGGAAAATCAAACAATTGAATAAGAAAGGTTGTGTTATTGAGAATTTGAGAAACATTCGGAATCGCATTATTCGTATGCTTGTGTTGGTGTTGTTTGGTGATCTTTCTATCAAGTTCTATTAGTTCAAAGATTTTTGGACGAGAAAAAGAATGGTAAATAACGGTTCCCGAACCATAGCCAAGGCAAATCAAACCAATGAATAAGAAAGGTTGTATTACTGAGAATTTGAGAAACATTCGAAATCGCATGATTCGTATGCTTGTGTTTGTGTTGTTTGGTCATCTTTCCATCAAGTTCTATTAGTTCAAAGATTTTTGGACGACAAAAAAAATGGAAAACAACGGTTCCCAAACCATAGCCAAGGCAAATCAAACCAAAGAATAAGAAAGGTTGTATTACTGAGAATTTGAGAAACATTCGAAATCGCATGATTCGTATGCTTGTGTTTGTATTGTTTGGTGATCTTTCCATCAAGTGCTATTAGTTCAAAGATTTTTCGCCGACAAAAAAAATGGAAAACAACGGTTCCCAAACCATAGCCAAGACAAATCAAACCAATGAATAAAAAAGTTTGTGTTATTGAGAATTTGAGAAACATTCGGAATCGCATTATTCTTATGCTTGTGTTGGTGTTGTTTGGTGATCTTTCTATTAAGTTCTATTAGTTCAAATATTTTTGGACGACAAAAAAAATCGAAAGCAACGGTTCCCAAACCATAGCCAAGGCAAATCAAACCAATGAATTAAAAAGGTTGTGTTATTGAGAATTTGAGAAACATTCGGAATCTCATGATTCGTATGCTTGTGTTTGTACTGTTTGGTGATCTTTCTATCAAGTTCTATTAGTTCAACGATTTTTTGACGAGAAAAAGAATGGAAAACAACGGTTCCCAAACCATAGCCAAGGGAAATCAAACCAATGAATAAGAAAGGTTGTATTACTGCGAATTTGAGAAACATTCAAAATTGCATGATTCGTATGCTTGTGTTTGTGTTGTTTGGTGATCTTTCTATCAAGTTCTATTAGTTCAAAGATTATTAGACAAGAAAAAGAATGGAAACCAACGGTTCCCAAACCATAGCCAAGACAAATCAAACCAATGAATAAGAAAGGTTGTATTACTGTGAATTTGAAAAACATTCGAAATCGCATAATTCGTATGCTTGTGTTTGTGTTGTTTGGTGATCTTTCCATCAAGTTCTATTAGTTCAAAGATTTTTGGATGACAAAAAAAATGGAAAACAACGGTTCTCAAACCATAACCAAGGCAAATCAAACCAATGAATAAGAAAGGTTGTGTTATTGAGAATTTGAGAAACATTCAGAAACGCATTATTCGTATGCTTGTGTTGGTGTTCTTTGGTGATCTTTGTATCAAGTTCTATTAGTTCAAAGATTTTTAGACGAGAAAAAGAATGGAAAACAACGGTTCCCAAACCATAGCCAAGGCCAATCAAACCAAAGAATAAGAAAGGTTGTATTATTGAGAATTTGAGAAACATTCGAAATCGCATGATTCGTATGCTTGTGTTTGTATTGTTTGGTGATCTTTCCATCAAGTGCTATTAGTTCAAAGATTTTTCGCCGACAAAAAAAATGGAAAACAACGGTTCCCAAACCATAGCCAAGACAAATCAAACCAATGAATAAGAAAGTTTGTGTTATTGAGAATTTGAGAAACATTCGGAATCGCATTATTCGTATGCTTGTGTTGGTGTTGTTTGGTGATCTTTCTATTAAGCTCTATTAGTTCAAATATTTTTGGACGACAAAAAAAATCGAAAGCAACGGTTCCCAAACCATAGCCAAGGCAAATCAAACCAATGAATTAAAAAGGTTGTGTTATTGAGAATTTGAGAAACATTCGGAATCTCATGATTCGTAAGCATCGTATAGCATACGTAATTGATATTCGAATTGCATTGGACAATCATGAGCATGATCCATAAAGGAGAGAAGGTTTAGCCGTGCCAAATCAATCTATAGAGATATCTCGTTCTGCACCACATGAACATGCATTGATATATTCTTGATCCACTCATTCATTCATATCATTTACCATAGCATTTGAAATTCTCAAAGAACCCGAATCCCCAGATCATAGTGTAAGAGTGCATACTCTATTAGGTGAAGTGGTAAAGGTACACACACAGTATTGGGATTGTGTAATACAGGTGGATACAGTAGAGTTACCAGCTGATCTGATACAGTTTTTCTTGTATGAGTTTGATGTCATATTGGGCATGGATTGGTTGTCAAGGCACCATGCCAAAGTGGATTGTTATACAATAGAAGTAGTGATAGACTCACCTGGGAAAATTAGAGTGATCTGGTGATCGACAATTGGTGCCTACTTGTTTAATATTTGCAACATCAGCTTTTCGCATGATCAAAGAGGGATGTGATGCATATCTGGCCCATGTCATAGATCGTACTGTTACATGTGATGAGGTTGGAGATATTCCAGTTGTTAAGGATTTTTCTGATGTTTGTCCAAAAGATCTTCCAGGATTACCACCTGATAGAGCGATTATGTTTAATGTCGAGTTAGTACCAGGAACTGCACCGATTTCTATTCCTCCATATCGGATGGCTCCACTAGAGTTACAAGAGTTAAAGAAACAGTTGTAAGAGTTGTTAGAGAAAGGGTTCATCAAAGCTAGTGTATCACCATGGGGTGCACCAGTACTTTTTGTGAAAAAGAAAGATGGTACATTTTGATTGTGCATAGATTATCGAAAGTTAGATCAGGTGACAGTGAAGAACAAATATCCGTTGCCAAGGATAGATGATTTGTTTGATCAACTTCAAGGTGCACAAGTATTTTCTAAGATAGATCTTCGATCAGGGTATCATCAGTTAAAGATAGCCAAAGATGACATTCCTAAAACAGCATTTAGAACAAGATATGGGCATTATGAATTTCTAGTGATGCCATTTGGTTTGACGAATGCACTAGCAGCATTTATGGCTCTAATGAATAAGGTATTCCAGTCTTTCCTTGATAGATTTGTGATCGTCTTTATTGATGATATATTGGTGTATGCACGAAGTACAGAGGAGCATGTTGATCATTTGCGTACAGTATTGCAAGTTCTACGAGAGAAACAGTTGTATGCCAAGCTGAGTAAATGTGAATTCTGGTTAGATCATGTGGTATTTTTGGGACATATAGTATCTGGAAGAGGTATAGAAGTTGATCCTAAAAAGATTGAAGCAGTGATAAATTGGAAAGCACCAACTACAGTTACAGAACTTCGCAGTTTTCTGGGTATGGCTGGATATTATAGACGGTTTGTGGAAGGATTCTCTATTGCAGCTGCACCACTCACTAAATTGTTACAGAAGAATGTTTCTTTTCATTGGAATGATGCATGCCAACAAAGCTTTGATGAGTTAAAGCATCGTTTGACCACAGCACCAATATTGACGATTCCTACAGGTACAAGAGGGTTTGTTGCTTATAGTGATGCTTCATATCATGGTCTTGGTTGTGTGTTAATGCTGAATGGAAATGTGATTGCTTATATATCGCGATAGTTACGACCGCATGAGGTTTCTTATCCTGTACATGATTTAGAACTAGCAGCAGTGGTATTTGCCTTGAAGATTTGGCGACACTATCTATATGGAGACACATTTCAGATTTTTACTGATCATAAGAGTTTAAAGTATTTGATGAGTCAGAAAGAGTTAAATATGAGACAAAGACGCTGGATAGAATTGCTTAAAGATTATGATTGCACAATTGAGTATCATCCAGGAAAAGCCAATGTTGTAGCAGATGCTTTAAGCCGAAAGTCTAGTATCACAATGGCAAGTATGCACATGACTCCATTCTCAGATTTGATTTCTCTGAGATGTCTAAATACGAGACTGCAGTTGAACTCAGAGGGAGTACTGATTGCTAGTTTGGAGATCCAAACTGTGTTGAGACAGCGAATTCAAGATGCTCAAGTGAGAGATGGAAGATTGGCAGAAATTGTTGAACAAATACGGCAGGGCACGACAAAGATGTATCATACTTTGAAACAACATTACTGGTGGCCAGGGATGAAGAAAGAGGTTGCAGAATCTATTATATATATTTAAAACAATTAAGGATTAAAGCCTTCTCATTGCGCCACCTCAGCTTTTTCCACATGGCGCTCATACATTACGCCACCTTGGATTTTACCACATGTCGCATTTTCGTTAAGCCATGTCATATCATTTTTGACATGTCATATGCCACGTAATATTATTTCTTTCTTTATCATTTACATGTCAAATTAACTACCATTACAACATAATAAATACTTCAACTCTAAATTGCTTTAAAAAATGCTTACTAATAATTTTGGGTTCTTTAAATATTTGTTCCTGAATTTATTCTTCATCTTCATCTTTCCGAGTTGTTTCTCTTCAAATAGATTTACCGATTCTTCATCGAAATGGCTACCGATTTATATATGGTTGCACTTCAATGATCAATTTGTACTCTTCATTTTCCTCATGGACAAAATCATATATGTACTTATATTCATCCGGGTTATACACGAAGGCCGCATCTTAATCTCCGCCGTCCCACAATCTGTAACAAGGAAGGAGAATGATATGTCAAGAAATAGTCTATCCATTCATGATGTACCTTATAAGCTCTCATCCTATAGGGTTGTCTTCCACCTACCTATTTCTCTTCGATTTATTTTGTATTAATCAATCCTCAATTTGATGAACACTAGCAACTCGTCCTTTCATGTGTAATACTAGCAAATTTATTTTTTTCAAATTAATTGATTTTAGATTAGAGTTTGTTAGTAAATTGTACGGATGAGGATAAATGCTAAATGTTAGGATATTATCCATTAACAAATTTTGTGATTTAGAAAATCTCAACCAATTGGACAAAAATCAGTAAATCGTTAAAGAATCTTTTTCAAAATTAAAATTCTTTAAGGTAACTTGACAAAAATAACCACATACAATCTTTTTTTTTTTTGAAAAATAACCACATACAATCTTAATTGTTACGTAATCTTTGTTAGGAAATATAATAAGCAAAACTTACCCAATTATATTGTTACCAAAAACCCATCCCAATCTAAAATAAGAAAAGATCTTAAAACCAAAATTTCTACCAGAACGAAGATTTGGGAGATTTTAAATATTTTGCCAAGATTTTGTTATCATTATCATTTTTTTTAGTTTGAATTAGATATTTTACAATGCCATTTACAACAGATCACTTTGTATCATGTATAACACGCATTCTTTAATGTAGGAATAAATTAGTCATAAATTTATGACTCATAATTTATGCATAGAATTAATTAATTATATATTTACGAGTAATGGTTTATCCTTGTAAATATTTTTTTTAATTGGGAAATATATGTACAATATATTCTATTTTATTTTCTATCTCTATTTCCATTTTACTTTTTCTTGGATTAGACTTTAGAGACACATTCATTCATTTTTGTTTGCATGCACGTTAAATTCTCTTTGTTCATTTTTTTCATGCATCGTTGAGGACCGAAAATTACCACTAGGTACGGGATGAAACCTTTACAAACTATCGAGCCTCTTAGCACCAGAAACTGACTCTAAAATTGACTCAAAATCCAAGATGAAATTTTATTCTCTTTTGAGAGGCTTATAAGAATTTTTAAGGTCCTTCCCGTAAACAATGTGATCTCCTCTAGATAATCAAACATGTCAAGGCCCGTCTTCGAGAACAAGCCTCGGGACCGAGCCTTTTTCAACTTAAGGACAATCATCTTAAAATAGAAAAAAATGTTACGGAGTACTTTTCTATTTAAGGACTTAAATCTTTTTAGTGACGGGTTTATACATTTTCTTTATGATTTTAGTTACTAAAAACGAGAAACTTTTTTCCTACATCTTTGAAGATTTTTTCCAACATCTTTGAAGATTTTAATTGATTACCCAAATCAATTAGTAAATCTTCTCAACTAACTAGGAAAGTTAGGATTTGTTTCTAACAAAAATAAGGAAAACTATAATTTGAGTATTGTTCCGTATATCAAACAAAAATAATAGTAATTTGTTTCTACCATAAAAAGAGCAATACCGTACCTTCTTGCTCTGGTAAGTTAATTGGTAACTTTTTTTTTTTGTAGAAATGGTAAGTTGGTAACTACTCAAATGCATATCTAAACATCTTAATAATATACTTATTATAATTTAAATTTCACAAATGTGCCATATTTCTTTGAAAAAAATTTAGCTTTCGATTAATATGTTAGTTTTCTTTTCAATTATATGTTATTGTTTTGAGTACTTTTTTTTCCCAATCCATACCAAACCCTAATCTTATCTTAGGTCAATATTAATAGTTATTATCTTGATTGGTTAATTATCTATTGATGATTTGATTTTTAAATTTATTGGTTAAATAACTATATCATATATGGTAAAACATTTGATGGATTAACTCAAGTAACTTTTGAAGTACTTTCTTTCAAGATTTGATAAAATTTTATAACCCGGACCTATCCATAGTTTAAATAAACATAGTATTAGGAAAATATAATTGATTATTTTTGTTACTTGAATTATGGTAGATAATTTGAAATTTCCTCGATAGTCAATTCTGATATATTATATAGAATCAAATAAAATCTTGGACATTGTTACTATTCATAATTTAACTCCTATAATCCTTCTTTTCCTAAAAATAGCCTTTTATATTAAATTACATTTATATATTGGATAAACGTTTTTTTTTTGTCAAAATCAATCAATAAAAGATACTATAGTATCTAAAGTTTCATCCAAAATAAATTTCCATATCTTTTTCTTATTTCCTTTTTTTCGTGATCCATATCCTTTAATTTCTAACCCATATCTTTAGGGTTTTGTTATTCATATCTTTAAAGTTTACAATCAGTATCTAAAGTTTCCTCCAAAAATAATTTAAGGAATAATTAATTATACCCGAGATATCTAAACAGATTAATATATTACTATGCATTTTGAAAATTAAAATAATCCAATTAATGGGTATCCCATTTTAAATTACAAAATATGGAAATCACTAATATATTTTAGTTTAATTTGTTTTTGGTGAAAGATATGTAGAGTTGTATATATATGAGTACACCCCCTAAGCGTTTTTCCATATTCTATATTTTCTATAAATATACATTACCCTGTTTTGTAACGATAATAACTATTACTCTATTTGAATAATTCCCATGACATTATTTTATTGTTGTAAATGTTATTATAATTTTATAATTGTCGACATTCATATATAATGATCAATTTTTTTATTTTTTTTTGCAGTATCAATACACTCCACATGCACGAGATTTATTATTGTCAATAATTTTATTGATATTATTTGACAGATTAATTGATAGGAAGATGGATAATTTGATAATTACATTTTTTGATAGCCTATATATATGAACGCCGATAATGAGAGGTTTTAGGAAAAACTATAAGCAAAATTTTAACAATATCCGCGCATGGCGCGGGAATCTGTACTAGTTTGTTTCTAAACGTCTTACTTGTCAACAAGTTAAAGCAGAGCATCAGGCACCTACAGGTAAGCTGAGACCTTTATCTATTCCGGTTTGGAAATGGGAGCGGATTACAATGGATTTTGTTGTGGGATTACCACGTACACAAAAGGGAAATGATGCCATTTGAGCGATTATTGATAGATTGACTAAATCAGCACATTTCTTACCTATACGATGGGGTTGTTCCTTGGATCAATTGGCAGAGTTATATATGAAAGAAGTTGTTCGACTTCATGGAATACCAGTGTCCGTTGTATCAGATAGAGATCCGAGAATTACTTCCTGGTTTTGGGAGAGTTTTCAAACAGTTATGGGAACCAAATTTCATTTTAGCACAGCTTATCATCCTCAGACAGATGGACAGTCAGAGAAAACCATACAGACACTAGAAGAAATGCTTCGTGCTTGTGTTATTGAATTTCAGGGTTCTTGGGATAGATACATTCCTATAATGGAATTTGCTTATAACAATCAGTTTCACAACAGTATCGGGATGGCACCGTATGAGGCATTATATGGAAGAAAATGTAGAAGTCCGTTGTATTGGGATAAAGAAGGATCAGAAATTCTAGAAGGGCCTGAGATTATACATGATACAGTTGATAAGTGTAACACCCCGTCTTTCTAACAAGGCGTTACTCGGTAGTAGACCTCACGAGGCACTACCAAGCTAGTTTGACAATGGAACATTCGGATCTTGCAACGCGGGCACGGCGAGAAAACATAGAAAATATCCAACTCGTATTATATAAAAATAATAATTCAAGTGAAATATCATGAACCCAGCCCATACAACAAGTTAACAATAACAAAGCTCCCATAACCCAATAATAGTACATCACTAGAACATTATATCATCCGCATTATCACTTAAGAATATGAGATAAAACAAATAAAGAAACAGAGACAACACCTAACTATCTATGACACGCGCATCTCTACTCTGCATCCCGAATTCCTGGACTGAAAAAAATAATTCCCCGAAGGGTCAGATCCTATCCTATCAAGTCAGAATCAACATGGAAGTTACAAGACGTTTCAAAACCGTTTTTCTAAGGTCAGCAAACAAGTCCGCAATCGCACACATATCTCTAGTCCAGTCCTAGGTCCAGTTAGTCACTCAGATATCATCACATACGACTCGCAATCAGAAACTCTACCTATGGTATGGGCACTGCCTCAACACCGCATACCTTACGCTACCTATGCTGCAGCCCTGCCTCAACACTGCATGCGACAACCGTCCATCCCATCACAACCATCCACAATAAACCATCCATCCTCGTTCCAACCGTCCATCCCATCACAACCATCCACAATCAGCCTCTACTGGAGCGCTGCCCAACATAGAGAAAACAACGACGAAAATATGCGTATATAGATAACCACAACTTTCAAAAACAGGTTTCCAAAATCATTTACACATAGCACACATATCAAAACATTTTAAAAGATCGATCGGAACTAGTTCCCAAAACCAATCTCATAATTACCACGCAATCCTAACAGGCTAGAACAGGACCGAGTAAGCCGAAAATCGACTTACCTTGAATGACGACTTCCAGGACGGACACAAGAAGTTCAGAGCTCAACTAGCGACATTTTCCTAGCCATCATAACGGTGAATTTAGTAGCCAAACTCTTAAACAATAGAGCGACTCCTAGATGAAGACCGAACTTGAAGCCACTAGTTAACCCTCAGAAAAAGATTAATCCACCAGACTCGATCGTACTACCTAGCCATCATAGTCCCACTAGGTACAATTTATAAGACCAACCCATAAAAACAAATGCTCTCGATCCCACTCACTATACTAATTAACAATACTCTGTTCTCAAATAAATTTAATACTCCGTGGATGTGATCATGCAATTACACACGTACACACCCATTCCCTTACCACGTACTCCCTTACCACAACTCCACAAGTGCTTGATTAATTGCCTAATCACCATTGAACACAATTAATGTGAATCCATACGTACCTTACATACAATAAGCCTCCCATCCACTACTTAAACCAACATAGATCACAACTTGCAGAACCTCTCCTATCGCCATAATAATTTACTATCCTAAACCTAATAACTTAAACACCATCATCAAAACGTGGTCCTTCCACACTACTCGTCCGACCCGACCTTCCTACAAGCAAGTCAAATTAACTCGGCTCCCGCTAGTTAGCTAAAGACTCTACCTAACTCAAACCAATCAAGCTACAGAAGGGGAAGATCAAGGCTCGGAGTACTCACAGTGAAGTGTGACGACGATCGGAATGATGGGGTGAAGGGTTCTTGGCTTCCGGCGAGTGCCTACTGCAACGTAAAAGATGGCCAGAGAGAGCGACTACGATCAGCAAAGAAACGAGGTTGGAAACGAGGATGAGGGGCGAGATACAATCGAATGGCTCCGCCAAGGCTGCCGACCCCGACCCGTCTTTATAGGCAGAGAAGGGAAAGGAAAGACACGAAGGTTACCGGTGTGACTCAGCGATGTCCGGCGAAATGGCACTGCGAATTTCTGGGTTAATTCGACGCCCGGCAGAAGTGACTGGATGACGACGCCCACCAGGGAACGGGGTATAGGAATGAACCGGCAACCGAGGACGAACGGCGAGCTCGAGAGGACGGACGGTGGGCTCGAGACTTTCGTTCTGGAGGATGACGGCGCAGATCGACTTTGGGAAGGGGTTAGACTAGCGTACGTGTATATATACGCTTAGGGTAAAGATTTTTCTAATTAATTTAATTAATTAGCTAACTAACTGGCTTGCTTATATACTATTAATAATGTAAGTAAATCACCCAAAATTGGTTAACTAATTAAATTCGGACTTATGGGTCAAGGAACGAAACACAAGTAGGATAGGGTAGACCCGGGTATTACAATAAGATTGATATTGTTAAAAATAAAATGAAAGCTGCACAAGACCGACAGAAGAGTTATTTTGATCAACACCGAAAGGAGATAGAGTATCAGGTTGGTGATAAAGTGTTTCTACGAGTGTCTCCATGGAAAGGTGTGATGAGATTTGGTAGTAAAGGAAAACTGAGTCCGCGATATGTTGGGCCATATGAGATTACAGAAAGAGTAGGACCATTAGCACATAAGTTAGCATTGCCTGCTGAATTGGCTCAGATTCACAATGTTTTTCATGTTAGTATGTTGCGACGATATCGGTCTGATCCATCGCATGTGTTAAGAGATTCTGAAGTGCAGATTACAGAAAACTTGAGCTATATAGAAGAACCGGTCAGAATAGTAGATTATAGAATCAAACAGTTAAGAAACAGAGAGATTCCGATGGTTAAAGTCATCTGGAAAAATCATGGTATAGAAGAAGCCACTTGGGAAACAGAAGAGAAAATGAGAAACTATTATCCGCATTTGTTCAATGGTAATTGACCTCATAGCATATTGCATTAGATAAAGCATTAGGGAATTTTGAGGGCAAAATTCTTATAGAGGGGAAGAAATGTAACATCCCCGACCAAAGTGCATACGTCATAGTGCATATATTGCATACGCATAGCATAGTACATGATGAATTTTTACAAGTAATACTTGTTTTCAAATCAAAATTATTTACGTTTTAAAAGTTTTTCAAGATAAAGTTAATTAATTAAAATTTCTGGGTAAGTTTTGCAATAAAAGAAATTTAAGGATGGAAATTGTAAATTTCGGAAAAGTTTTACCGACTTTGTCTTCAATAGATATATATGTACACGCACAAACATTGATTCATATCAGCGATGTTGTGTGTTGGTGTTCCACCGGAGAGAACGAAAGAAGCAAAGAGCTCCATCACTCCGTTTCGATTTAATCGGTTTCCTTGTTCGATTTTATTGGTTTTTGAAGTACAAGATTACTATTTGGTAAGTTTTAATTAGTATGTTTAGTCAGATTTAATTAGTTATTCGTTTATTTGGATTTACTAATTTGCCAGATCCAGGTTTATAATTGATATTGATCTGGAAACGGGTTGAATTATAGTGATCAGTGGGCATTTTCAATGATTGTTATATAGTTTGTTAAAGCTTTTGTAATGATTTTAAGCTTTCGTTGTAACGATATTTCGGTGGGCTTCGGTCAAGATTTTTTAAAGGTTTTCTACTAGAAAGATGTTCATATATATGCATAGTATATGTTGGTAAAATTTCACAGTAATTGGAGTTATATGGTGAAAGTTATAATGTATTCTGGCATTTCATTGCATGTAGGGTTAGGGTTTGTAAGAGTTTATAGGCTAAGAGTGCATTTGGGTTATTATATAGGAGCACGAGGGATCGTGATCAGGGGAAGGAGTCCGAGTCCAGAAATCTTTCCTAGAAGGTGAGTATAGACCGGAGATTCAACCTTATGTGTTATATGATGTGTTACAATGTGTATATATATGCTATGTGCTATATATATATATTATATGGATATATATGTGATATGTGTTTTCTCTGGAATGTCCATGATTGTTTGCATAGACTGTGCAATTGCGAATGATACATGATATATGATGCATTTGAGCATATCACATTGGCATGAGATTAAAGGCTCTGTGACTGTCTTGCCCTGAATTTGTAATCACAGGAGACCTAAAATAAGGTTTAAACACATGGGACCTATAAGGTTATATCATAGGAGGCCTAAAAGGCCAATTCATATGAGACCTACGGGTCTAAATCACATGGGGCCAAAAGAGTCCAATCACAGGAAACCCGGGGCAAATTCAGGCTTGCACAGTTCACAGAATAATAATTGGACACATGAACATTTGCATATGCATAAGTTTATTCATATGGAATATATATATATATATATATGTATATGTATATGTACAAGGACTGATTAATTGAATTGGCTATGAGTGAAATAATTGATGATGGTTTATATTCACTGAGTATGCGACTCATGTAAATCGCAACCAATTTTTCAGGTTCAGCTAGTTATACTAGCGTGTGTCTCATAGATGTCAGATTTGCACAGGTCGGCCGGCTAATGCCTTATGCAACCTTCTCCTCCTCATTTTGCATCATAGACATATGTATTGTAATAGAAGTCAGAGAGTTGTATTAGTATAAGAAGTAACTAGATACAAGTGTGTGTATCTTTGTGTTTTAACTTATGGTTGTTAAGTTTTGTTATATGTTTATGTGATCAGATGTGAAATTATGTGAATTATATGTTTGTATAATAAGAAAGTTATTTATATCATACGTCAGAGGGGTGTGAGGGTGTCACAACAGTAGTTTTTGGTATCAGAGCAGGGATATGGTCTTTTAGGGGCATTATGCATTCATAAGCATCGTATAGCATGCGTAATTGATATTAGAATTGCATTGGACAATCATGAGCATGATCAATAAAGGAGAGAAGGTTTAGCCGTGCCAAATCAATCTATAGAGATATCTCGTTCTGCACCACATGAACATGCATTGATATATTCTTGATTCACTCATTCATTCATATCATTTACCATAGCATTTGAAATTCTCAAAGAACCCGAATCCCCAGATCATAGTGTAAGAGTGCATACTCTATTAGGTGAAGTGGTAAAGGTACACACACAGTATTGGGATTGTGTAATACAGGTGGATACAGTAGAGTTACCAGCTGATCTGATACAGTTTTTCTTGTATGAGTTTGATGTCATATTGGGCATGGATTGGATGTCAAGGCACCATGCCAAAGTGGATTGTTATACAAAAGAAGTAGTGATAGACTCACCTGGGAAAATTAGAGTGATCTGGTGATCGACAATTGGTGCCTACTTGTTTAATATCTGCAACATCAGCTTTTCGTATGATCAGAGAGGGATGTGATGCATATCTGGCCCATGTCATAGATCGTACTGTTACATGTGATGAGGTTGGAGATATTCCAGTTGTTAAGGATTTTTCTGATGTTTGTCCAAAAGATCTTCCAGGATTACCACCTGATAGAGAGATAAAGTTTAATGTCGAGTTAGTACTAGGAACTGCACCGATTTCTATTCCTCCATATCGGATGGCTCCACTAGAGTTACAAGAGTTAAAGAAACAGTTGTAAGAGTTGTTAGAGAAAGGGTTCATCAAAGCTAGTGTATCACCATGGGGTGCACCAGTACTTTTTGTGAAAAAGAAAGATGGTACATTTTGATTGTGCATAGATTATCGAAAGTTGAATCAGGTGACAGTGAAGAACAAATATCCGTTGCCAAGGATAGATGATTTGTTTGATCAACTTCAAGGTGCACAAGTATTTTCTAAGATAGATCTTCGATCAGGGTATCATCAGTTAAAGATAGCCAAAGATGACATTCCTAAAACAGCATTTAGAACAAGATATGGGCATTATGAATTTCTAGTGATGCCATTTGGTTTGACGAATGCACTAGCAGCATTTATGGCTCTAATGAATAAGGTATTCCAGTCTTTCCTTGATAGATTTGTGATCGTCTTTATTGATGATATATTGGTGTATGCACGAAGTACAGAGGAGCATGTTGATCATTTGCGTACAGTATTGCAAGTTCTACGAGAGAAACAGTTGTATGCCAAGCTGAGTAAATGTGAATTCTGGTTAGATCATGTGGTATTTTTGCGACATATAGTATCTGGAAGAGGTATAGAAGTTGATCCTAAAAAGATTGAAGCAGTGATAAATTGGAAAGCACCAACTACAATTACAGAACTTCGCAGTTTTCTGGGTATGACTGGATATTATAGACGGTTTGTGGAAAGATTCTCTATTGTAGCTGCACCACTCACTAAATTGTTATAGAAGAATGTTTCTTTTCATTGGAATGATGCATGCCAACAAAGCTTTGATGAGTTAAAGCATCGTTTGACCACAGCACCAATATTGACAATTCCTACAGGTACAAGAGGGTTTGTTGCTTATAGTGATGCTTCATATCATGGTCTTGGTTGTGTGTTAATGCTGAATGGAAATGTGATTGCTTATATATCGCGACATTTACGACCGCATGAGGTTTCTTATCCTGTACATGATTTAGAACTAGCAGCAGTGGTATTTGCCTTGAAGATTTGGCGATACTATCTATATGGAGACACATTTCAGATTTTTACTGATCATAAGAGTTTAAAGTATTTGATGAGTCAGAAAGAGTTAAATATGAGACAAAGACGCTAGATAGAATTGCTTAAAGATTATGATTGCACAATTGAGTATCATCCAGGAAAAGCCAATGTTGTAGCAGATGCTTTAAGCCGAAAGTCTAGTATCACAATGGCAAGTATGCACATGACTCCATTCTCAGATTTGATTTCTTTGAGATGTCTAAATACGAGACTGCAGTTGAACTCAGAGGGAGTACTGATTGCTAGTTTGGAGATCCAAACTGTGTTGAGACAGCGAATTCAAGATGCTCAAGTGAGAGATGGAAGATTGGCAGAAATTGTTGAACAAATACGGCAGGGCACGACAAAGATGTATCATACTTTGAAACAACATTACTGGTGGCCAGGGATGAAGAAAGAGGTTGCAGAATTTGTTTCTAAACGTCTTACTTGTCAACAAGTTAAAGCAGAGCATCAGGCACCTACAGGTAGCTGAGACCTTTATCTATTCCGGTTTGGAAATGGGAGCGGATTACAATGGATTTTGTTGTGGGATTACCACGTACACAAAAGGGAAATGATGCCATTTGAGCGATTATTGATAGATTGACTAAATCAGCACATTTCTTACCTATACGATGGGGTTGTTCCTTGGATCAATTGGCAGAGTTATATATGAAAGAAGTTGTTCGACTTCATGGAATACCAGTGTTCGTTGTATCAGATAGAGATCCGAGAATTACTTCCTGGTTTTGGGAGAGTTTTCAAACAGTTATGGGGACCAAATTTCATTTTAGCACAGCTTATCATCCTCAGACAGATGGACAGTCAGAGAAAACCATACAGACACTAGAAGAAATGCTTCGTGCTTGTGTTATTGAATTTCAGGGTTCTTGGGATAGATACATTCCTATAATGGAATTTGCTTATAACAATCAGTTTCACAGCAGTATCGGGATGGCACTGTATGAGGCATTATATGGAAGAAAATGTAGAAGTCCGTTGTATTGGGATAAAGAAGGATCAGAAATTCTAGAAGGGCCTGAGATTATACATGATACAGTTCATAAGATTGATATTGTTAAAAATAAAATAAAAGCTGCACAAGACCGACAGAAGAGTTATTTTGATCAACACCGAAAGGAGATGGAGTATCAGGTTGGTGATAAAGTGTTTCTACGAGTGTCTCCATGGAAAGGTGTGATGAGAATTGGTAGTAAATGAAAACTGAGTCCGCGATATGTTGGGCCATATGAGGTTATAGAAAGAGTAGGACCATTAGCACATAAGTTAGCATTGCCTGCTGAATTGGCTCAGATTCACAATGTTTTTCATGTTAGTATGTTGCGACGATATCGGTCTGATCCATCAGATGTGTTAAGAGATTCTGAAGTGCAGATTACAGAAAACTTGAGCTATATAGAAGAACCGGTCAGAATAGTAGATTATAGAATCAAACAGTTAAGAAACAGAGAGATTCCGATGGTTAAAGTCATCTGGAAAAATCATGGTATAGAAGAAGCCACTTGGGAAACAGAAGAGAAAATGAGAAACTCTTATCCGCATTTGTTCAATGGTAATTGACCTCATAGCATATTGCATTAGATAAAGCATTAAGGAATTTTGAGGGCAAAATTCTTATAGAGGGGAAGAAATGTAACATCCCCGACCAAAATGCATACGTCATAGTGCATATATTGCATACGCATAGCATAGTACATGATGAATTTTTACAAGTAATACTTGTTTTCAAATCAAAATTATTTAAGTTTTAAAAGTTTTTCAAGATAAAGTTAATTAATTAAAATTTTTGGGTAAGTTTTGCAATAAAAGAAATTTAAGGGTGGAAATTGTAAATTTCGGAAAAATTTTACCGACTTTGTCTTCAATAGATATATAATAGATATATATGTACACGCACAAACATTGATTCATATCAGCGATGTTGTGTGTTGGTGTTCCACCGGAGAGAACGAAAGAAGCAAAGAGCTCCATCACTCCGTTTCGATTAAATCGGTTTCCTTGTTCGATTTTATTGGTTTTTGAAGTACAAGATTACTATTTGGTAAGTTTTAATTAGTATGTTTAGTCAGATTTAATTAGTTATTCGTTTATTTGGATTTACTAATTTGCCAGATCCAGGTTTATAATTGATATTGATCTGGAAACGGGTTGAATTATAATCATCAGTGGGCGTTTTCAATGATTGTTATATGGTTTGTTAAAGCTTTTGTAATGATTTTAGGCTTTCGTTATAACGATATTTCGGTGGGCTTCGGTCATGATTTTTTAAAGGTTTTCTACTAGAAAGATGTTCATATATATGCATAGTATATGTTGGTAAAATTTTACAGTAATTGGAGCTATATGGTGAAAGTTATAATGCATTCTGGCATTTCATTGCATGTAGGGTTAGGGTTTGTAAGAGTTTATAGGCTAAGAGTGCATTTGGGTTATTATATAGGAGCACGAGGGATAACTCATGATCAAGGGAAGGAGTCCGAGTCTAGAAATCTTTCCTAGAAGGTGAGTATAGACCGAAGATTCAACCTTATGTGTTATATGATGTGTTACAATGTGTATATATATGCTATATGCTATATATATATATATTATATGGATATATATGTGATATGTGTTTTCTCTGGAATGTCCATTATTGTTTGCATAGACTGTGCAATTGCGAATGATACATGATATATGATGCATTTGAGCATATCACATTGGCATGAGATTAAAGGCTCTGTGACTGTCTTGCCCTGAATTTGTAATCACAGGAGACCTAAAATAAGGTCTAAACACATGGGACCTATAAGGTCATATCATAGGAGGCCTAAAAGGCCAATTCATATGAGACCTACGGGTCTAAATCACATGGGACCAAAAGAGTCCAATCACAGGAAAGGCGGGGCAAATTCAGGCTTGCATAGTTCACAGAATAATAATTGGACACATGAGCATTTGCATATGCATAAGTTTATTCATATGGAATATATATATATATATATATGTATATGTATATGTACAAGGACTGATTAATTGAATTGGCTATGAGTGAAATAATTGATGATGGTTTATATTCACTGAGTATGCGACTCATGTAAATCGCAACCAATTTTTCAGGTTCAGCTAGTTATACTAGCGTGTGTCTCATAGATGTCAGATTTGCACACGTCGGCCGGCTAATGCCTTATGCAACCTTCTCCTCCTCATTTTGCATCATAGACATATGTATTGTAATAGAAGTCAGAGAGTTGTATTAGTATAAGAAGTAACTAGATACAAGTGTGTGTATCTTTGTGTTTTAACTTATGGTTGTTAAGTTTTGTTATATGTTTATGTGATCAGATGTGAAATTATGTGAATTATATGTTTGTATAATAAGGAAGTTATTTATATCATACGTCAGAGGGGTGTGAGGGTGTCACAGTCATCAAGCACATGATCAAAAGAATCAAGCAAAGACAATATTGGAGCACTAAAACACAATCTTACCAAATACTTGAATTAAGAAAACCACAAACAAAGTCTCAACAATGGCAAACCCTAGCTAGGAGAACTAGAATGGCGCAGGAGAGAAACCTTCAAGGTTCTCGCTCTATTTCACGCTGACCCAAAATAATGTCTAAGCTATGCTTAAATACTAATTGACCTGATAAATAAAACAAGAAACTAATTAAAATAGGCCCATTAATAATACTTAAGGGACGCAGCCCATATTACCACAAATAGAAATATCTAAACTAAATACTACTAAAATAAGTAATCTTCATCTTCCAATGCCTACTTGACAATGGCACATGAACTAGATGCAGAATCTTCATAGCTTCTTTGTACTTGAAAGCCCGAGACCTCTTGTAAGGTCTAGGCCTTCTTCTTGAGCTCGTCTTCCTCCATAAATCCCTTAAGTTAGACGTATTCCTTTGTGTATCACAAACCAAAGCCAAGGCAAATCAAACCAATAAATAAGAAAGGTTGTATTACTGAGAATTTGAGAAACATTCGAAATCGCATGATTCATATGCTTGTGTTTGTGTTGTTTGGTGATCTTTCTATCAAGTTCAATTAGTTCAAAGATTTTTGGACGACAAAAAGAATGGAAATCAACGGTTCCTAAACCAAAGCCTAGGCAAATCAAACCAATCAATAAGAAAGGTTGTGTTATTGAGAATTTGAGAAACATTCGAAATCGTATGATTCGTATGCTTGTGTTTGTGTTGTTTGGTGATCTTTCTATCAAGTTCTATTAGTTCAAAGATTATTGGACGAGAAAAAGAATGGAAACCAACGGTTCCCAAACCATAGCCTAGGCAAATCAAACCAATCAATAAGAAAGGTTGTGTTATTGAGAATTTGAGAAACATTCGAAATCGCATGATTCGTATGCTTGTGTTTGTGTTGTTTGGTGATCTTTCTATCAAGTTCTATTAGTTCAATGATTTTTTGACGAGAAAAAGAATGGAAAACAACGGTTCCTAAACCATAGCCAAGGCAAACCAAACCAATGAAAAAGAAAGGTTGTATTACATAGAATTTGAGAAACATTCGGAATCGCATGATTCGTATGCTTATGTTGGTGTTCTTTGGTGATCTTTCCATCACGTTGTATTAGTTTAAAGATTTTTTGACGAGAAAAAGAATGGAAAACAACGGTTCCCAAACCATAGCCAAGGCAAATCAAACCAATGAATAAGAAAGGTTGTATTACTGAGAATTTGAGAAACATTCGAAATCGCATGATTCGTATGCTTGTGTTGGTGTTGTTTGGTGATCTTTCTATCAAGTTCTATTAGTTCAAAGATTTTTGGACGAGACAAAGAATGGAAACCAAGGGTTCCCAAACCATAGCCAAGGCAAATCAAACCAATGAATAAGAAAGGTTGTGTTATTGAGAATTTGAGAAACATTCGGAATCGCATGATTCGTATGCTTGTGTTGGTGTTGTATGGTGATCTTTCTAACAAGTTCTATTACTTCAAAGATTTTTTGACGAGAAAAAGAATGGAAAACAACGGTTCCCAAACCATATCCAAGGCAAATCAAACCAATGAATAAGAAAGGTTGTATTACTGAGAATTTGAGAAACATTTGGAATCGAATGATTCGTATGCTTATGTTGGTGTTTTTTTGTGATCTTTCCATCACGTTCTATTAGTTTAAAGATTTTTTGACGAGAAAAGAATGGAAAACAACGGTTCCCAAACCATAGCCAAGGCAAATCAAACCAATGAATAAGAAAGGTTGTATTATTGAGAATTTGAGAAACATTCGAAATCGCATGATTCGTATGCTTGTGTTGGTGTTGTTTGGTGATCTTTCTATCAAGTTCTATTAGTTCAAAGATTTTTAGACGAGAAAAAGAATGGAAACCAACGGTTCCCAAACCATAGCCTAGGCAAATCAAACCAATGAATAAGAAAGGTTGTGTTATTGAGAATTTGAGAAATATTCGGAATCGCATGATTCGTATGCTTGTGTTTGTGTTGTTTGGTGATCTTTCTATGAAGTTCAATTAGTTCAATGATTTATGGACTAAAAAAAGAATGGAAACCAACGGTTCCCAAACCATAGCCTAGGCAAATCAAACCAAACAAGAAGAAAGGTTGTGTTATTGAGAATTTGAGAAACATTCGAAATCGCATGATTCGTATGGTTATGTTGGTGTTGTTTGGTGATCTTTCCACCAAGTTCTATTAGTTTAAAGATTTTTTTGACAAGAAAAAGAATGAAAAACAACGGTTCCCAAACCATAGCCAAGGCTAATCAAACCAATGAATAAGAAAGGTTGTATTACTGAGAATTTGAGAAACATTCGAAATCGCATGATTCGTATGCTTGTGTTGGTGTTGTTTGGTGATCTTTCTATCAAGTTCAATTAGTTCAAAGATTTTTGGACGAGAAAAAGAATGGAACACAACGGTTCCCAAACCATAGCCAAGGCAAATCAAACCAATGAATAAGAAAGGTTGTATTACTGAGAATTTGAGAAACATTCGAAATCGCATGATTCGTATGCTTGTGTTGGTGTTGTTTGGTGATCTTTCTATCAAGTTCAATTAGTTCAAAGATTTTTGGACGAGAAAAAGAATGGAACACAACGGTTCCCAAACCATAGCCAAGGCAAATCAAACCAATGAATAAGAAAGGTTGTATTACTGAGAATTTGAGAAACATTCGGAATCGCATTATTCGTATGCTTGTGCTGGTGTTGTTTGGTGATCTTTCTATCAAGTTCAATTAGTTCAAAGATTTCTGGATGACAAAAAGAATGGAAACCAACGGTTCCCAAACCATAGCCTAGGCAAATCAAACCAATCAATAAGAAAGGTTGTGTTATTGAGAATTTGAGAAACATTCGGAATCGCATTATTCGTGTTCTTGTGTTGGTGTTGTTTTATGATCTTTCTATCAAGTTCTATTAGTTCAAAGATTTCTGGATGACAAAAAGAATGGAAACCAACGGTTCCCAAACCATAGCCTAGGCAAATCAAACCAATCAATAAGAAAGGTTGTGTTATTGAGAATTTGAGAAACATTCGGAATCGCATTATTCGTGTTCTTGTGTTGGTGTTGTTTTATGATCTTTCTATCAAGTTCTATTAGTTCAAAGATTTTTTGACGAGAAAAAGTATGGAAAACAACGGTTCCTAAACCATAGCCAAGGCAAACCAAACCAATGAATAAGAAAGGTTGTATTACTGAGAATTTGAGAAACATTCGGAATCGCACGGTTCGTATGCTTATGTTGGTGTTGTTTGGTGATCCTTCCATCACGTTCTATTAGTTTAAAGATTTTTTGACGAGAAAAAGAATGGAAAACAACGGTTCCCAAACCATAGCCAAGGCAAATCAAACCAATGAATAAGAAAGGTTGTATTACTGAGAATTTGAGAAACATTCGAAATCACATGATTCGTATGCTTGTGTTTGTGTTGTTTGGTGATCTTTCTATCAATTTCTATTAGTTCAAAGATTTTTTGACGAGAAAAAGAATGGAAAACAACGGTTCCCAAACCATAGCCAAGGCAAATCAAACCAATGAATAAGAAAGGTTGTATTACTGAGAATTTGAGAAACATTCGGAATCGCTTGATTCGTATGCTTGTGTTGGTGTTGTTTGGTGATCTTTCTATCAAGTTCTAATAGTTCAAATATTTTTTGACGAGAAAAAGAATGGAAAACAACGGTTCCCAAACCATAGCCAAGGCAAATCAAACCAATGAATAAGAAAGGTTGTATTACTGAGAATTTGAGAAACATTCGGAATCGCATGATTCGTATGCTTGTGTTGGTGCTGTTTGGTGATCTTTCTATCAAGTTCTATTAATTCAAAGATTATTGGACGAGAAAAAGAATGGAAACCAATGGTTCCCAAACCATAGCCTAGGCAAATCAAACCTATGAATATGAAAGGTGGTATTACTGAGAATTTGAGAAACATTCGGAATCGCATGATTCGTATAATTGTGTTTGGGTTCTTTGGTGATGTTTCTATCAAGTTCTATTAGTTCAAAGATTTATGGACGACAAAAAGAATGGAAACCAACGGATCCCAAACAATAGCCTAGGAAAATCAAACCAATCAATAAGAAAGGTTGTGTTATTGCGAATTTGAGAAACATTCGGAATCGCATTATTCGTATGCTTGTGTTGGTGTTGTTTGGTGATGTTTCTATCAAGTTCTATTAGTTCAAAGATTTTTTAACGAGAAAAAGAATGGAAAACAACGGTTCCTAAACCATAGCCAAGGCAAACCAAACCAATGAATAAGAAAGGTTGTATTACTGAGAATTTGAGAAACATTCGGAATCGCATGATTCGTATGCTTATGTTGGTGTTGTTTGGTGATCTTTCCATCACGTTCTATTAGTTTAAGGACTTTTTGACGAGAAAAAGAATGGAAAACAACGGTTCCCAAACCATAGCCAAGGCAAATCAAACCAATGAATAAGAAAGGTTGTATTACTGAGAATTTGAGAAACATTCGAAATCACATGATTCGTATGCTTGTGTTTGTGTTGTTTGGTGATCTTTCTATCAATTTCTATTAGTTCAAAGATTTTTTGACGAGAAAAAGAATGGAAAACAACGGTTCCCAAACCATAGCCAAGGCAAATCAAACAAATGAATAAGAAAGGTTGTATTACTGAGAATTTGAGAAACATTCGGAATCGCTTGATTCGTATGCTTGTGTTGGTGTTGTTTGGTGATCTTTCTATCAAGTTCTAATAGTTCAAATATTTTTTGACGAGAAAAAGAATGGAAAACAACGGTTCCCAAACCATAGCCAAGGCAAATCAAACCAATGAATAAGAAAGGTTGTATTACTGAGAATTTGAGAAACATTCGGAATCGCATGATTCGTATGCTTGTGTTGGTGCTGTTTGGTGATCTTTCTATCAAGTTCTATTAATTCAAAGATTATTGGACGAGAAAAAGAATGGAAACCAATGGTTCCCAAACCATAGCCTAGGCAAATCAAACCTATGAATATGAAAGGTGGTATTACTGAGAATTTGAGAAACATTCGGAATCGCATGATTCGTATAATTGTGTTTGGGTTCTTTGGTGATGTTTCTATCAAGTTCTATTAGTTCAAAGATTTATGGACGACAAAAAGAATGGAAACCAACGGATCCCAAACAATAGCCTAGGAAAATCAAACCAATCAATAAGAAAGGTTGTGTTATTGCGAATTTGAGAAACATTCGGAATCGCATTATTCGTATGCTTGTGTTGGTGTTGTTTGGTGATGTTTCTATCAAGTTCTATTAGTTCAAAGATTTTTTAACGAGAAAAAGAATGGAAAACAACGGTTCCTAAACCATAGCCAAGGCAAACCAAACCAATGAATAAGAAAGGTTGTATTACTGAGAATTTGAGAAACATTCGGAATCGCATGATTCGTATGCTTATGTTGGTGTTGTTTGGTGATCTTTCCATCACGTTCTATTAGTTTAAGGACTTTTTGACGAGAAAAAGAATGGAAAACAACGGTTCCCAAACCATAGCCAAGGCAAATCAAACCAATGAATAAGAAAGGTTGTATTACTGAGAATTTGAGAAACATTCGGAATCGCATGATTCGTATGCTTATGTTGGTGTTGTTTGGTGATCTTTCCATCACGTTCTATTAGTTTAAGGACTTTTTGACGAGAAAAAGAATGGAAAACAACGGTTCCCAAACCATAGCCAAGGCAAATCAAACCAATGAATAAGAAAGGTTGTATTACTGAGAATTTGAGAAACATTCGAAATCGCATGATTCGTATGCTTGTGTTGGTGTTTTTTGGTGATTTTTCTATCAAGTTCAATTAGTTCAAAGATTATTGAACGAGAAAAAGAATGGAATCCAACGGTTCCCAAACCATGGCCTAGGCAAATCAAACCAATCAATAACAAAGGTTGTGTTATTGAGAATTTGAGAAACATTCGAAATCGTATGATTCGTATGCTTGTGTTTGTGTTGTTTGGTGATCTTTCTATCAAGTTCTATTACTTCAAAGATTTTTTGACGAGAAAAAGAATGGAAAACAACGGTTCCCAAACCATAGCCAAGGAAAATCAAACCAATGAATAAGAAAGGTTGTATTACTGAGAATTTGAGAAACATTCGGAATCGCATTATTCGTGTTCTTGTGTTGGTGTTGTTTTATGATCTTTCTATCAAGTTCTATTAGTTCAAAGATTTTTTGACGAGAAAAAGTATGGAAAACAACGGTTCCTAAACCATAGCCAAGGCAAACCAAACCAATGAATAAGAAAGGTTGTATTACTGAGAATTTGAGAAACATTCGGAATCGCACGGTTCGTATGCTTATGTTGGTGTTGTTTGGTGATCCTTCCATCACGTTCTATTAGTTTAAAGATTTTTTGACGAGAAAAAGAATGGAAAACAACGGTTCCCAAACCATAGCCAAGGCAAATCAAACCAATGAATAAGAAAGGTTGTATTACTGAGAATTTGAGAAACATTCGAAATCACATGATTCGTATGCTTGTGTTTGTGTTGTTTGGTGATCTTTCTATCAATTTCTATTAGTTCAAAGATTTTTTGACGAGAAAAAGAATGGAAAACAACGGTTCCCAAACCATAGCCAAGGCAAATCAAACCAATGAATAAGAAAGGTTGTATTACTGAGAATTTGAGAAACATTCGGAATCGCTTGATTCGTATGCTTGTGTTGGTGTTGTTTGGTGATCTTTCTATCAAGTTCTAATAGTTCAAATATTTTTTGACGAGAAAAAGAATGGAAAACAACGGTTCCCAAACCATAGCCAAGGCAAATCAAACCAATGAATAAGAAAGGTTGTATTACTGAGAATTTGAGAAACATTCGGAATCGCATGATTCGTATGCTTGTGTTGGTGCTGTTTGGTGATCTTTCTATCAAGTTCTATTAATTCAAAGATTATTGGACGAGAAAAAGAATGGAAACCAATGGTTCCCAAACCATAGCCTAGGCAAATCAAACCTATGAATATGAAAGGTGGTATTACTGAGAATTTGAGAAACATTCGGAATCGCATGATTCGTATAATTGTGTTTGGGTTCTTTGGTGATGTTTCTATCAAGTTCTATTAGTTCAAAGATTTATGGACGACAAAAAGAATGGAAACCAACGGATCCCAAACAATAGCCTAGGAAAATCAAACCAATCAATAAGAAAGGTTGTGTTATTGCGAATTTGAGAAACATTCGGAATCGCATTATTCGTATGCTTGTGTTGGTGTTGTTTGGTGATGTTTCTATCAAGTTCTATTAGTTCAAAGATTTTTTAACGAGAAAAAGAATGGAAAACAACGGTTCCTAAACCATAGCCAAGGCAAACCAAACCAATGAATAAGAAAGGTTGTATTATTGAGAATTTGAGAAACATTCGGAATCGCATGATTCGTATGCTTATGTTGGTGTTGTTTGGTGATCTTTCCATCACGTTCTATTAGTTTAAGGACTTTTTGACGAGAAAAAGAATGGAAAACAACGGTTCCCAAACCATAGCCAAGGCAAATCAAACCAATGAATAAGAAAGGTTGTATTACTGAGAATTTGAGAAACATTCGAAATCACATGATTCGTATGCTTGTGTTTGTGTTGTTTGGTGATCTTTCTATCAATTTCTATTAGTTCAAAGATTTTTTGACGAGAAAAAGAATGGAAAACAACGGTTCCCAAACCATAGCCAAGGCAAATCAAACAAATGAATAAGAAAGGTTGTATTACTGAGAATTTGAGAAACATTCGGAATCGCTTGATTCGTATGCTTGTGTTGGTGTTGTTTGGTGATCTTTCTATCAAGTTCTAATAGTTCAAATATTTTTTGACGAGAAAAAGAATGGAAAACAACGGTTCCCAAACCATAGCCAAGGCAAATCAAACCAATGAATAAGAAAGGTTGTATTACTGAGAATTTGAGAAACATTCGGAATCGCATGATTCGTATGCTTGTGTTGGTGCTGTTTGGTGATCTTTCTATCAAGTTCTATTAATTCAAAGATTATTGGACGAGAAAAAGAATGGAAACCAATGGTTCCCAAACCATAGCCTAGGCAAATCAAACCTATGAATATGAAAGGTGGTATTACTGAGAATTTGAGAAACATTCGGAATCGCATGATTCGTATAATTGTGTTTGGGTTCTTTGGTGATGTTTCTATCAAGTTCTATTAGTTCAAAGATTTATGGACGACAAAAAGAATGGAAACCAACGGATCCCAAACAATAGCCTAGGAAAATCAAACCAATCAATAAGAAAGGTTGTGTTATTGCGAATTTGAGAAACATTCGGAATCGCATTATTCGTATGCTTGTGTTGGTGTTGTTTGGTGATGTTTCTATCAAGTTCTATTAGTTCAAAGATTTTTTAACGAGAAAAAGAATGGAAAACAACGGTTCCTAAACCATAGCCAAGGCAAACCAAACCAATGAATAAGAAAGGTTGTATTACTGAGAATTTGAGAAACATTCGGAATCGCATGATTCGTATGCTTATGTTGGTGTTGTTTGGTGATCTTTCCATCACGTTCTATTAGTTTAAGGACTTTTTGACGAGAAAAAGAATGGAAAACAACGGTTCCCAAACCATAGCCAAGGCAAATCAAACCAATGAATAAGAAAGGTTGTATTACTGAGAATTTGAGAAACATTCGAAATCGCATGATTCGTATGCTTGTGTTGGTGTTTTTTGGTGATTTTTCTATCAAGTTCAATTAGTTCAAAGATTATTGAACGAGAAAAAGAATGGAATCCAACGGTTCCCAAACCATGGCCTAGGCAAATCAAACCAATCAATAACAAAGGTTGTGTTATTGAGAATTTGAGAAACATTCGAAATCGTATGATTCGTATGCTTGTGTTTGTGTTGTTTGGTGATCTTTCTATCAAGTTCTATTACTTCAAAGATTTTTTGACGAGAAAAAGAATGGAAAACAACGGTTCCCAAACCATAGCCAAGGAAAATCAAACCAATGAATAAGAAAGGTTGTATTACTGAGAATTTGAGAAACATTCGGAATCGCATTATTCGTGTTCTTGTGTTGGTGTTGTTTTATGATCTTTCTATCAAGTTCTATTAGTTCAAAGATTTTTTGACGAGAAAAAGTATGGAAAACAACGGTTCCTAAACCATAGCCAAGGCAAACCAAACCAATGAATAAGAAAGGTTGTATTACTGAGAATTTGAGAAACATTCGGAATCGCATGGTTCGTATGCTTATGTTGGTGTTGTTTGGTGATCCTTCCATCACGTTCTATTAGTTTAAAGATTTTTTGACGAGAAAAAGAATGGAAAACAACGGTTCCCAAACCATAGCCAAGGCAAATCAAACCAATGAATAAGAAAGGTTGTATTACTGAGAATTTGAGAAACATTCGAAATCACATGATTCGTATGCTTGTGTTTGTGTTGTTTGGTGATCTTTCTATCAATTTCTATTAGTTCAAAGATTTTTTGACGAGAAAAAGAATGGAAAACAACGGTTCCCAAACCATAGCCAAGGCAAATCAAACCAATGAATAAGAAAGGTTGTATTACTGAGAATTTGAGAAACATTCGGAATCGCATGATTCGTATGCTTGTGTTGGTGTTGTTTGGTGATCTTTCTATCAAGTTCTAATAGTTCAAATATTTTTTGACGAGAAAAAGAATGGAAAACAACGGTTCCCAAACCATAGCCAAGGCAAATCAAACCAATGAATAAGAAAGGTTGTATTACTGAGAATTTGAGAAACATTCGGAATCGCATGATTCGTATGCTTGTGTTGGTGCTGTTTGGTGATCTTTCTATCAAGTTCTATTAGTTCAAAGATTATTGGACGAGAAAAAGAATGGAAACCAATGGTTCCCAAACCATAGCCTAGGCAAATCAAACCTATGAATATGAAAGGTGGTATTACTGAGAATTTGAGAAACATTCGGAATCGCATGATTCGTATAATTGTGTTTGGGTTCTTTGTGATGTTTCTATCAAGTTCTATTAGTTCAAAGATTTATGGACGACAAAAAGAATGGAAACCAACGGTTCCCAAACAATAGCCTAGGAAAATCAAACCAATCAATAACAAAGGTTGTGTTATTGAGAATTTGAGAAACATTCGGAATCTTATTATTCGTATGCTTGTGTTGGTGTTGTTTGGTGATGTTTCTATCAAGTTCTATTAGTTCAAAGATTTTTTAACGAGAAAAAGAATGGAAAACAACGGTTCCTAAACCATAGCCAAGGCAAACCAAACCAATGAATAAGAAAGGTTGTATTACTGAGAATTTGAGAAACATTCGGAATCGCATGATTCGTATGCTTGTGTTGGTGTTTTTTGGTGATTTTTCTATCAAGTTCAATTAGTTCAAAGATTATTGAACGAGAAAAAGAATGGAATCCAACGGTTCCCAAACCATGGCCTAGGCAAATCAAACCAATCAATAACAAAGGTTGTGTTATTGAGAATTTGAGAAACATTCGAAATCGTATGATTCGTATGCTTGTGTTTGTGTTGTTTGGTGATCTTTCTATCAAGTTCTATTACTTCAAAGATTTTTTGACGAGAAAAAGAATGGAAAACAACGGTTCCCAAACCATAGCCAAGGAAAATCAAACCAATGAATAAGAAAGGTTGTATTACTGAGAATTTGAGAAACATTCGGAATCGCATTATTCGTGTTCTTGTGTTGGTGTTGTTTTATGATCTTTCTATCAAGTTCTATTAGTTCAAAGATTTTTTGACGAGAAAAAGTATGGAAAACAACGGTTCCTAAACCATAGCCAAGGCAAACCAAACCAATGAATAAGAAAGGTTGTATTACTGAGAATTTGAGAAACATTCGGAATCGCATGGTTCGTATGCTTATGTTGGTGTTGTTTGGTGATCCTTCCATCACGTTCTATTAGTTTAAAGATTTTTTGACGAGAAAAAGAATGGAAAACAACGGTTCCCAAACCATAGCCAAGGCAAATCAAACCAATGAATAAGAAAGGTTGTATTACTGAGAATTTGAGAAACATTCGAAATCACATGATTCGTATGCTTGTGTTTGTGTTGTTTGGTGATCTTTCTATCAATTTCTATTAGTTCAAAGATTTTTTGACGAGAAAAAGAATGGAAAACAACGGTTCCCAAACCATAGCCAAGGCAAATCAAACCAATGAATAAGAAAGGTTGTATTACTGAGAATTTGAGAAACATTCGGAATCGCATGATTCGTATGCTTGTGTTGGTGTTGTTTGGTGATCTTTCTATCAAGTTCTAATAGTTCAAATATTTTTTGACGAGAAAAAGAATGGAAAACAACGGTTCCCAAACCATAGCCAAGGCAAATCAAACCAATGAATAAGAAAGGTTGTATTACTGAGAATTTGAGAAACATTCGGAATCGCATGATTCGTATGCTTGTGTTGGTGCTGTTTGGTGATCTTTCTATCAAGTTCTATTAGTTCAAAGATTATTGGACGAGAAAAAGAATGGAAACCAATGGTTCCCAAACCATAGCCTAGGCAAATCAAACCTATGAATATGAAAGGTGGTATTACTGAGAATTTGAGAAACATTCGGAATCGCATGATTCGTATAATTGTGTTTGGGTTCTTTGTGATGTTTCTATCAAGTTCTATTAGTTCAAAGATTTATGGACGACAAAAAGAATGGAAACCAACGGTTCCCAAACAATAGCCTAGGAAAATCAAACCAATCAATAAGAAAGGTTGTGTTATTGAGAATTTGAGAAACATTCGGAATCGCATTATTCGTATGCTTGTGTTGGTGTTGTTTGGTGATGTTTCTATCAAGTTCTATTAGTTCAAAGATTTTTTAACGAGAAAAAGAATGGAAAACAACGGTTCCTAAACCATAGCCAAGGCAAACCAAACCAATGAATAAGAAAGGTTGTATTACTGAGAATTTGAGAAACATTCGGAATCGCATGATTCGTATGCTTGTGTTGGTGCTGTTTGGTGATCTTTCTATCAAGTTCTATTAGTTCAAAGATTATTGGACGAGAAAAAGAATGGAAACCAATGGTTCCCAAACCATAGCCTAGGCAAATCAAACCTATGAATATGAAAGGTGGTATTACTGAAAATTTGAGAAACATTCGGAATCGCATGATTCGTATAATTGTGTTTGGGTTCTTTGTGATGTTTCTATCAAGTTCTATTAGTTCAAAGATTTATGGACGACAAAAAGAATGGAAACCAACGGTTCCCAAACAATAGCCTAGGAAAATCAAACCAATCAATAAGAAAGGTTGTGTTATTGAGAATTTGAGAAACATTCGGAATCACATTATTCGTATGCTTGTGTTGGTGTTGTTTGGTGATGTTTCTATCAAGTTCTATTAGTTCAAAGATTTTTTAACGAGAAAAAGAATGGAAAACAACGGTTCCTAAACCATAGCCAAGGCAAACCAAACCAATGAATAAGAAAGGTTGTATTACTGAGAAATTGAGAAACATTCGGAATCGCATGATTCGTATGCTTATGTTGGTGTTGTTTGGTGATCTTTCCATCACGTTCTATTAGTTTAAGGACTTTTTGACGAGAAAAAGAATGGAAAACAAAGGTTCCCAAACCATAGCGAAGGCAAATCAAACCAATGAATAAGAAAGGTTGTATTACTGAGAATTTGAGAAACATTCGAAATCGCATGATTCGTATGCTTGTGTTGGTGTTGTTTGGTGATTTTTCTATCAAGTTCAATTAGTTCAAAGATTATTGAACGAGAAAAAGAATCGAAACCAACGGTTCCCAAACCATAGCCTAGGCAAATCAAACCAATCAATAACAAAGGTTGTGTTATTGAGAATTTGAGAAACATTCGAAATCGTATGATTCGTATGCTTGTGTTTGTGTTGTTTGGTGATCTTTCTATCAAGTTCTATTAGTTCAAAGATTTTTTGACGAGAAAAAGAATGGAAAACAACGGTTCCCAAACCATAGCCAAGGCAAATCAAACCAATGAATAAGAAAGGTTGTATTACTGAGAATTTGAGAAACATTCGGAATCGCATGATTCGTATGCTTGTGTTGGTGCTGTTTGGTGATCTTTCTATCAAGTTCTATTAGTTCAAAGATTATTGGACGAGAAAAAGAATGGAAACCAATGGTTCCCAAACCATAGCATAGGCAAATGAAACCTATGAATAAGAAAGGTTGTATTACTGAGAATTTGAGAAACATTCGGAATCGCATGATTCGTATAATTGTGTTTGGGTTCTTTGGTGATCTTTCTATCAAGTTCTATTAGTTCAAAGATTTATGTACTAGAAAATGAATGGAAACCAACGGTTCCCAAACCACAGCCTAGGCAAATCAAACCAATCAATAAGAAAGGTTGTGTTATTGCGAATTTGAGAAACATTCGAAATCGCATGATTCGTATGCTTATGTTGGTGTTGTTTGGTGATCTTTCCATCACGTTCTATTAGTTTAAAGATTTTTTGACGAGAAAAAGAATGTAAAACAACGGTTCCAAACCATAGCCAAGGCAAAGCAAACCAATGAATAAGAAAGGTTGTAATACTGAGAAGTTCAGAAACATTCCAAATCGCATGATTCGTAAGCTTGTGTTTGTGTTGTTTGGTGATCTTTCTATCAAGTTCAATTAGTTAAAAGATTTTTGGACGACAAAAAGAATGGAAAACAAAGGTTCCCAAACCATAGCGAAGGCAAATCAAACCAATGAATAAGAAAGGTTGTATTACTGAGAATTTGAGAAACATTCGAAATCGCATGATTCGTATGCTTGTGTTGGTGTTGTTTGGTGATTTTTCTATCAAGTTCAATTAGTTCAAAGATTATTGAACGAGAAAAAGAATCGAAACCAACGGTTCCCAAACCATAGCCTAGGCAAATCAAACCAATCAATAACAAAGGTTGTGTTATTGAGAATTTGAGAAACATTCGAAATCGTATGATTCGTATGCTTGTGTTTGTGTTGTTTGGTGATCTTTCTATCAAGTTCTATTAGTTCAAAGATTTTTTGACGAGAAAAAGAATGGAAAACAACGGTTCCCAAACCATGGCCTAGGCAAATCAAACCAATCAATAAGAAAGGTTGTGTTATTGAGAATTTGAGAAACATTCGGAATCGCATGATTCGTATGCTTGTGTTGGTGTTGTTTGGTGATCTTTCTATCAAGTTCTATTAGTTCAAAGATTTTTTGACGAGAAAAAGAATGGAAAACAAAGGTTCCTAAACCATAGTCAAGGCAAACCAAACCAATGAATAAGAAAGGTTGTATTACTGAGAATTTGAGAAACATTCGGAATCGCATGATTCGTATGCTTATGTTGGTGTTGTTTGGTGATCTTTCCATCACGTTCTATCAGTTTAAAGATTTTTTGACAAGATAAAGAATGGAAAACAACGGTTCCCAAACCATAGCCAAGGCAAATCAAACCAATGAATAAGAAAGGTTGTATTACTGAGAATTTGAGAAACATTCGAAATCGCATGATTCGTATGCTTGTGTTGGTGTTGTTTGGTGACCTTTCTATCAAGTTTAATTAGTTCAAAGAATATTTGATGAGAAAAAGAATGGAAACCAACGGTTCCCAAACCATAGCCTAGGCTTATCAAACCAATCAATAAGAAAAGTTGTGTTATTGAGAATTTGAGAAACATTCGGAATCGCATGATTCGTATGCTTGTGTTGGTGCTGTTTGGTGATCTTTCTATCAAGTTCTATTAGTTCAAAGATTATTGGACGAGAAAAAGAATGGAAACCAATGGTTCCCAAACCATAGCCTAGGCAAATCAAACCTATGAATATGAAAGGTGGTATTACTGAGAATTTGAGAAACATTCGGAATCGCATGATTCGTATAATTGTGTTTGGGTTCTTTGTGATGTTTCTATCAAGTTCTATTAGTTCAAAGATTTATGGACGACAAAAAGAATGGAAACCAACGGTTCCCAAACAATAGCCTAGGAAAATCAAACCAATCAATAAGAAAGGTTGTGTTATTGAGAATTTGAGAAACATTCGGAATCGCATTATTCGTATGCTTGTGTTGGTGTTGTTTGGTGATGTTTCTATCAAGTTCTATTAGTTCAAAGATTTTTTAACGAGAAAAAGAATGGAAAACAACGGTTCCTAAACCATAGCCAAGGCAAACCAAACCAATGAATAAGAAAGGTTGTATTACTGAGAATTTGAGAAACATTCGGAATCGCATGATTCGTATGCTTGTGTTGGTGCTGTTTGGTGATCTTTCTATCAAGTTCTATTAGTTCAAAGATTATTGGACGAGAAAAAGAATGGAAACCAATGGTTCCCAAACCATAGCCTAGGCAAATCAAACCTATGAATATGAAAGGTGGTATTACTGAAAATTTGAGAAACATTCGGAATCGCATGATTCGTATAATTGTGTTTGGGTTCTTTGTGATGTTTCTATCAAGTTCTATTAGTTCAAAGATTTATGGACGACAAAAAGAATGGAAACCAACGGTTCCCAAACAATAGCCTAGGAAAATCAAACCAATCAATAAGAAAGGTTGTGTTATTGAGAATTTGAGAAACATTCGGAATCACATTATTCGTATGCTTGTGTTGGTGTTGTTTGGTGATGTTTCTATCAAGTTCTATTAGTTCAAAGATTTTTTAACGAGAAAAAGAATGGAAAACAACGGTTCCTAAACCATAGCCAAGGCAAACCAAACCAATGAATAAGAAAGGTTGTATTACTGAGAAATTGAGAAACATTCGGAATCGCATGATTCGTATGCTTATGTTGGTGTTGTTTGGTGATCTTTCCATCACGTTCTATTAGTTTAAGGACTTTTTGACGAGAAAAAGAATGGAAAACAAAGGTTCCCAAACCATAGCGAAGGCAAATCAAACCAATGAATAAGAAAGGTTGTATTACTGAGAATTTGAGAAACATTCGAAATCGCATGATTCGTATGCTTGTGTTGGTGTTGTTTGGTGATTTTTCTATCAAGTTCAATTAGTTCAAAGATTATTGAACGAGAAAAAGAATCGAAACCAACGGTTCCCAAACCATAGCCTAGGCAAATCAAACCAATCAATAACAAAGGTTGTGTTATTGAGAATTTGAGAAACATTCGAAATCGTATGATTCGTATGCTTGTGTTTGTGTTGTTTGGTGATCTTTCTATCAAGTTCTATTAGTTCAAAGATTTTTTGACGAGAAAAAGAATGGAAAACAACGGTTCCCAAACCATAGCCAAGGCAAATCAAACCAATGAATAAGAAAGGTTGTATTACTGAGAATTTGAGAAACATTCGGAATCGCATGATTCGTATGCTTGTGTTGGTGCTGTTTGGTGATCTTTCTATCAAGTTCTATTAGTTCAAAGATTATTGGACGAGAAAAAGAATGGAAACCAATGGTTCCCAAACCATAGCATAGGCAAATGAAACCTATGAATAAGAAAGGTTGTATTACTGAGAATTTGAGAAACATTCGGAATCGCATGATTCGTATAATTGTGTTTGGGTTCTTTGGTGATCTTTCTATCAAGTTCTATTAGTTCAAAGATTTATGTACTAGAAAATGAATGGAAACCAACGGTTCCCAAACCACAGCCTAGGCAAATCAAACCAATCAATAAGAAAGGTTGTGTTATTGCGAATTTGAGAAACATTCGAAATCGCATGATTCGTATGCTTATGTTGGTGTTGTTTGGTGATCTTTCCATCACGTTCTATTAGTTTAAAGATTTTTTGACGAGAAAAAGAATGTAAAACAACGGTTCCAAACCATAGCCAAGGCAAAGCAAACCAATGAATAAGAAAGGTTGTAATACTGAGAAGTTCAGAAACATTCCAAATCGCATGATTCGTAAGCTTGTGTTTGTGTTGTTTGGTGATCTTTCTATCAAGTTCAATTAGTTAAAAGATTTTTGGACGACAAAAAGAATGGAAAACAAAGGTTCCCAAACCATAGCGAAGGCAAATCAAACCAATGAATAAGAAAGGTTGTATTACTGAGAATTTGAGAAACATTCGAAATCGCATGATTCGTATGCTTGTGTTGGTGTTGTTTGGTGATTTTTCTATCAAGTTCAATTAGTTCAAAGATTATTGAACGAGAAAAAGAATCGAAACCAACGGTTCCCAAACCATAGCCTAGGCAAATCAAACCAATCAATAACAAAGGTTGTGTTATTGAGAATTTGAGAAACATTCGAAATCGTATGATTCGTATGCTTGTGTTTGTGTTGTTTGGTGATCTTTCTATCAAGTTCTATTAGTTCAAAGATTTTTTGACGAGAAAAAGAATGGAAAACAACGGTTCCCAAACCATGGCCTAGGCAAATCAAACCAATCAATAAGAAAGGTTGTGTTATTGAGAATTTGAGAAACATTCGGAATCGCATGATTCGTATGCTTGTGTTGGTGTTGTTTGGTGATCTTTCTATCAAGTTCTATTAGTTCAAAGATTTTTTGACGAGAAAAAGAATGGAAAACAAAGGTTCCTAAACCATAGTCAAGGCAAACCAAACCAATGAATAAGAAAGGTTGTATTACTGAGAATTTGAGAAACATTCGGAATCGCATGATTCGTATGCTTATGTTGGTGTTGTTTGGTGATCTTTCCATCACGTTCTATCAGTTTAAAGATTTTTTGACAAGATAAAGAATGGAAAACAACGGTTCCCAAACCATAGCCAAGGCAAATCAAACCAATGAATAAGAAAGGTTGTATTACTGAGAATTTGAGAAACATTCGAAATCGCATGATTCGTATGCTTGTGTTGGTGTTGTTTGGTGACCTTTCTATCAAGTTTAATTAGTTCAAAGAATATTTGATGAGAAAAAGAATGGAAACCAACGGTTCCCAAACCATAGCCTAGGCTTATCAAACCAATCAATAAGAAAAGTTGTGTTATTGAGAATTTGAGAAACATTCGAAATCGCATGATTCGTATGCTTGTGTTTGTGTTGTTTGGTGATCTTTCTATCAAGTTCTATTAGTTCAAAGATTTTTTGACGAGAAAAAGAATGGAAACCAATGGTTCCCAAACCATAGCCAAGGCAAATCAAACCAATCAATAAGAAAGGTTGTGTTATTGAGAATTTGAGAAACATTCGGAATCGCATGATTCGTATAATTGTGTTTGGGTTCTTTGGTGATCTTTCTATCAAGTTCTATTAGTTCAAAGATTTTTGGACCAGAAAAAGAATGGAAACCAATGGTTCCCGAACCATAGCATAGGCAAATTAAACCTATGAATAAGAAAGGTTGTATTACTGAGAATTTGAGAAACATTCGGAATCGCATGATTCGTATAATTGTGTTTGAGTTCTTTGGTGATCTTTCTATCAAGTTCTATTAGTTCAAAGATTTATGGACTAGAAAATGAATGGAAACCAACGGTTCCCAAACCACAGCCTAGGCAAATCAAACCAATCAATAAGAAAGGTTGTGTTATTGCGAATTTGAGAAACATTCGAAATCGCATGATTCGTATGCTTATGTTGGTGTTGTTTGGTGATCTTTCCATCACGTTCTATTAGTTTAAAGATTTTTTGACGAGAAAAAGAATGTAAAACAACGGTTCCAAACCATAGCCAAGGCAAAGCAAACCAATGAATAAGAAAGGTTGTATTACTGAGAATTTCAGAAACATTCGAAATCGCATGATTCGTATGCTTGTGTTTGTGTTGTTTGGTGATCTTTCTATCAAGTTCAATTAGTTAAAAGATTTTTGGACGACAAAAAGAATGGAAACCAACGGTTCCCAAACCATGGCCTAGGCAAATCAAACCAATCAATAAGAAAGGTTGTGTTATTGAGAATTTGAGAAACATTCGGAATCGCATTATTCGTATGCTTGTGTTGGTGTTGTTTGATGATCTTTCTATCAAGTTCTATTAGTTCAAAGATTTTTTGACGAGAAAAAGAATGGAAAACAAAGGTTCCTAAACCATAGTCAAGGCAAACCAAACCAATGAATAAGAAAGGTTGTATTACTGAGAATTTGAGAAACATTCGGAATCGCATGATTCGTATGCTTATGTTGGTGTTGTTTGGTGATCTTTCCATCACGTTCTATTAGTTTAAAGATTTTTTGACAAGAAAAAGAATGGAAAACAACGGTTTCCAAACCATAGCCAAGGCAAATCAAACCAATGAATAAGAAAGGTTGTATTACTGAGAATTTGAGAAACATTCGAAATCGCATGATTCGTATGCTTGTGTTGGTGTTGTTTGGTCACCTTTCTATCAAGTTCAATTAGTTCAAAGAATATTTGATGAGAAAAAGAATGGAAACCAACGGTTCCCAAACCATAGCCTAGGCTTATCAAACCAATCAATAAGAAAGGTTGTGTTATTGAGAATTTGAGAAACATTCGAAATCGCATGATTCGTATGCTTGTGTTTGTGTTGTTTGGTGATCTTTCTCTCAAGTTCTATTAGTTCAAAGATTTTTTGACAAGAAAAAGAATGGAAACCAACGGTTCCCAAACCATAGCTAAGGCAAATCAAACCAATCAATAAGAAAGGTTGTGTTATTGAGAATTTGAGAAACATTCGGAATCGCATGATTCGTATAATTGTGTTTGGGTTCTTTGGTGATCTTTCTATCAAGTTCTATTAGTTCAAAGATTTATGGACTAGAAAAAGAATGGAAACCAACAGTTCCCAAACCACAGCCTAGGCAAATCAAACCAATCAATAAGAAAGGTTGTGTTATTGCGAATTTGAGAAACATTCGAAATCGCATGATTCGTATGCTTATGTTGGTGTTGTTTGGTGATCTTTCCATCACGTTTTATTAGTTTAAAGATTTTTTGACGAGAAAAAGAATGTAAAACAACGGTTCCGAAACCATAGCCAAGGCAAATCAAACCAATGAATCAAGAAAGGTTGTGATATTGAGAATTTGAGAAACATTCGGAATCGCATGATTCGTATGCTTGTGTTTGTGTTGTTTGGTGATCTTTCTATCAAATTCTATTAGTTCAAAGATTTTTTGACGAGAAAAAGAATGGAAAACAACGGTTCCCAAACCATAGCCAAGGCAAATCAAACTAATGAATAAGAAAGGTTGTATTACTGAGAATTTGAGAAACATTCGGAATCGCATGATTCGTATGCTTGTGTTTGTGTTCTTTGGTGATCTTTCTATCAAGTTCTATTAGTTCAAATATTTATGGACGACAAAAAGAATGGAAACCAACGGTTCCCAAACCATAGCCTAGGCAAATCAAACCAATCAATAAGAAAGGTTGTGTTATTGAGAATTTGAGAAACATTCGAAATAGCATCATTCGTATGCTTGTGTTTGTGTTGTTTGGTGATCTTTCTATCAAGTTCTATTAGTTCAAAGATTTTTTCACGAGAAAAAGAATGGAAAACAACGGTTCCGAAACCATAGCCAAGGCAAATCAAACCAATGAATCAAGAAAGGTTGTGATATTGAGAATTGGAGAAACATTCGGAATTGCATGATTCGTATGCTTGTGTTTGTGTTGTTTGGTGATCTTTCTATCAAGTTCTATTAGTTCAAAGATTTTTTGACGAGAAAAAGAATGGAAAACAACGGTTCCCAAACCATAGCCAAGGCAAATCAAACCAATGAATAAGAAAGGTTGTATTACTGAGAATTTGAGAAACATTCGGAATCGCATGATTCGTATGCTTGTGTTTGTGTTCTTTGGTGATCTTTCTATCAAGTTCTATTAGTTCAAAGATTTATGGACGACAAAAAGATTGGAAACCAACGGTTCCCAAACCATAGCCTAGGCAAATCAAACCAATCAATAAGAAAGGTTGTATTACTGGGAATTTGAGAAACATTCGGAATCGCATGATTCGTATGCTTCTGTTGGTGTTGGTTGGTGATCTTTCCATCACGTTCTATTAGTTTAAAGATTTTTTGACGAGAAAAAGAATGGAAAACAACGGTTCCCAAAGCATAGCCAAGGCAAATCAATCCAATGAATAAGAAAGGTTGTATTACTGAGAATTTGAGAAACATTCGAAATCGCAAGATTCGTATGCTTGTTTTAGTGTTGTTTGGTGACCTTTCTATCAAGTTCAATTAGTTCAAAGATTATTGGACGAGAAAAAGAATGGAAACCAACGGTTCCCAAACCATAGCCTAGGCAAATCAAACCAATCAATAAGAAAGGTTGTGTTATTGAGAATTTGAGAAACATTCGAAATAGCATGATTCGTATGCCTGTGTTTGTGTTGTTCGGTGATCTTTCTATCAAGTTCTATTAGTTCAAAGATTTTTTGACGAGAAAAAGAATGGAAAACAACGGTTCCGAAACCATAGCCAAGGCAAATCAAACCAATGAATCAAGAAAGGTTGTGATATTCAGAATTTGAGAAACATTCGGAATTGCATGATTCGTATGCTTGTGTTTGTGTTGTTTGGTGATCTTTCTATCAAGTTCTATTAGTTCAAAGATTTTTTGACGAGAAAAAGAATGGAAAACAACGGTTCCCAAACCATAGCCAAGGCAAATCAAACCAATGAATAAGAAAGGTTGTATTCCTGAGAATTTGAGAAACATTCGGAATCGCATGATTCGTATGCTTGTGTTTGTGTTCTTTGGTGATCTTTCTATCAAGTTCTATTAGTTCAAAGATTTATGGACGACAAAAAGATTGGAAACCAACGGTTCCCAAACCGTAGCCTAGGCAAATCAAACCAATCAATAAGAAAGGTTGTATTACTGAGAATTTGAGAAACATTCGGAATCGCATGATTCGTATGCTTCTGTATGTGTTGTTTGGTGATCTTTCCATCACGTTCTATTAGTTTAAAGATTTTTTGACGAGAAAAAGAATGGAAAACAACGGTTCCCAAACCATTGCCAAGGCAAATCAAACCAATGAATAAGAAAGGTTGTATTACTGAGAATTTGAGAAACATTCGAAATCGCAAGATTCGTATGCTTGTTTTAGTGTTGTTTGGTGACCTTTCTATCAAGTTCAATTAGTTCAAAGATTATTGGACGAGAAAAAGAATGGAAACCAACGGTTCCCAAACCATAGCCTAGGCAAATCAAACCAATCAATAAGAAAGGTTGTGTTATTGAGAATTTGAGAAACATTCGAAATAGCATGATTCGTATGCTTGTGTTTGTGTTGTTTGGTGATCTTTCTATCAAGTTCTATTAGTTCGAAGATTTTTTGACGAGAAAAAGAATGGAAAACAACGGTTCCCAAACCATAGCCAAGGCAAATCAAACCAATGAATCAAGAAAGGTTGTGATATTGAGAATTTGAGAAACATTCGGAATTGCATGATTCGTATGCTTGTGTTTGTGTTGTTTGGTGATCTTTCTATCAAGTTCTATTAGTTCAAAGATTTTTTGACGAGAAAAAGAATGGAAAACAACGGTTCCCAAACCATAGCCAAGGCAAATCAAACCAATGAATAAGAAAGGTTGTATATTGAGAATTTGAGAAACATTCGGAATCGCATGATTCGTATATTTGTGTTTGTGTTCTTTGGTGATCTTTCTATCAAGTTCTATTAGTTCAAAGATTTATGGACTAGAAAAAGAATGGAAACCAACAGTTCCCAAACCACAGCCTAGGCAAATCAAACCAATCAATAAGAAAGGTTGTGTTATTGCGAATTTGAGAAACATTCGAAATCGCATGATTCGTATGCTTATGTTGGTGTTGTTTGGTGATCTTTCCATCACGTTTTATTAGTTTAAAGATTTTTTGACGAGAAAAAGAATGTAAAACAACGGTTCCGAAACCATAGCCAAGGCAAATCAAACCAATGAATCAAGAAAGGTTGTGATATTGAGAATTTGAGAAACATTCGGAATCGCATGATTCGTATGCTTGTGTTTGTGTTGTTTGGTGATCTTTCTATCAAATTCTATTAGTTCAAAGATTTTTTGACGAGAAAAAGAATGGAAAACAACGGTTCCCAAACCATAGCCAAGGCAAATCAAACCAATGAATAAGAAAGGTTGTATTACTGAGAATTTGAGAAACATTCGGAATCACATGATTCGTATGCTTGTGTTTGTGTTCTTTGGTGATCTTTCTATCAAGTTCTATTAGTTCAAATATTTATGGACGACAAAAAGAATGGAAACCAACGGTTCCCAAACCATAGCCTAGGCAAATCAAACCAATCAATAAGAAAGGTTGTGTTATTGAGAATTTGAGAAACATTCGAAATAGCATCATTCGTATGCTTGTGTTTGTGTTGTTTGGTGATCTTTCTATCAAGTTCTATTAGTTCAAAGATTTTTTCACGAGAAAAAGAATGGAAAACAACGGTTCCGAAACCATAGCCAAGGCAAATCAAACCAATGAATCAAGAAAGGTTGTGATATTGAGAATTGGAGAAACATTCGGAATTGCATGATTCGTATGCTTGTGTTTGTGTTGTTTGGTGATCTTTCTATCAAGTTCTATTAGTTCAAAGATTTTTGGACCAGAAAAAGAATGGAAACCAATGGTTCCCGAACCATAGCATAGGCAAATTAAACCTATGAATAAGAAAGGTTGTATTACTGAGAATTTGAGAAACATTCGGAATCGCATGATTCGTATAATTGTGTTTGAGTTCTTTGGTGATCTTTCTATCAAGTTCTATTAGTTCAAAGATTTATGGACTAGAAAATGAATGGAAACCAACGGTTCCCAAACCACAGCCTAGGCAAATCAAACCAATCAATAAGAAAGGTTGTGTTATTGCGAATTTGAGAAACATTCGAAATCGCATGATTCGTATGCTTATGTTGGTGTTGTTTGGTGATCTTTCCATCACGTTCTATTAGTTTAAAGATTTTTTGACGAGAAAAAGAATGTAAAACAACGGTTCCAAACCATAGCCAAGGCAAAGCAAACCAATGAATAAGAAAGGTTGTATTACTGAGAATTTCAGAAACATTCGAAATCGCATGATTCGTATGCTTGTGTTTGTGTTGTTTGGTGATCTTTCTATCAAGTTCAATTAGTTAAAAGATTTTTGGACGACAAAAAGAATGGAAACCAACGGTTCCCAAACCATGGCCTAGGCAAATCAAACCAATCAATAAGAAAGGTTGTGTTATTGAGAATTTGAGAAACATTCGGAATCGCATTATTCGTATGCTTGTGTTGGTGTTGTTTGATGATCTTTCTATCAAGTTCTATTAGTTCAAAGATTTTTTGACGAGAAAAAGAATGGAAAACAAAGGTTCCTAAACCATAGTCAAGGCAAACCAAACCAATGAATAAGAAAGGTTGTATTACTGAGAATTTGAGAAACATTCGGAATCGCATGATTCGTATGCTTATGTTGGTGTTGTTTGGTGATCTTTCCATCACGTTCTATTAGTTTAAAGATTTTTTGACAAGAAAAAGAATGGAAAACAACGGTTTCCAAACCATAGCCAAGGCAAATCAAACCAATGAATAAGAAAGGTTGTATTACTGAGAATTTGAGAAACATTCGAAATCGCATGATTCGTATGCTTGTGTTGGTGTTGTTTGGTCACCTTTCTATCAAGTTCAATTAGTTCAAAGAATATTTGATGAGAAAAAGAATGGAAACCAACGGTTCCCAAACCATAGCCTAGGCTTATCAAACCAATCAATAAGAAAGGTTGTGTTATTGAGAATTTGAGAAACATTCGAAATCGCATGATTCGTATGCTTGTGTTTGTGTTGTTTGGTGATCTTTCTCTCAAGTTCTATTAGTTCAAAGATTTTTTGACAAGAAAAAGAATGGAAACCAACGGTTCCCAAACCATAGCTAAGGCAAATCAAACCAATCAATAAGAAAGGTTGTGTTATTGAGAATTTGAGAAACATTCGGAATCGCATGATTCGTATAATTGTGTTTGGGTTCTTTGGTGATCTTTCTATCAAGTTCTATTAGTTCAAAGATTTATGGACTAGAAAAAGAATGGAAACCAACAGTTCCCAAACCACAGCCTAGGCAAATCAAACCAATCAATAAGAAAGGTTGTGTTATTGCGAATTTGAGAAACATTCGAAATCGCATGATTCGTATGCTTATGTTGGTGTTGTTTGGTGATCTTTCCATCACGTTTTATTAGTTTAAAGATTTTTTGACGAGAAAAAGAATGTAAAACAACGGTTCCGAAACCATAGCCAAGGCAAATCAAACCAATGAATCAAGAAAGGTTGTGATATTGAGAATTTGAGAAACATTCGGAATCGCATGATTCGTATGCTTGTGTTTGTGTTGTTTGGTGATCTTTCTATCAAATTCTATTAGTTCAAAGATTTTTTGACGAGAAAAAGAATGGAAAACAACGGTTCCCAAACCATAGCCAAGGCAAATCAAACTAATGAATAAGAAAGGTTGTATTACTGAGAATTTGAGAAACATTCGGAATCGCATGATTCGTATGCTTGTGTTTGTGTTCTTTGGTGATCTTTCTATCAAGTTCTATTAGTTCAAATATTTATGGACGACAAAAAGAATGGAAACCAACGGTTCCCAAACCATAGCCTAGGCAAATCAAACCAATCAATAAGAAAGGTTGTGTTATTGAGAATTTGAGAAACATTCGAAATAGCATCATTCGTATGCTTGTGTTTGTGTTGTTTGGTGATCTTTCTATCAAGTTCTATTAGTTCAAAGATTTTTTCACGAGAAAAAGAATGGAAAACAACGGTTCCGAAACCATAGCCAAGGCAAATCAAACCAATGAATCAAGAAAGGTTGTGATATTGAGAATTGGAGAAACATTCGGAATTGCATGATTCGTATGCTTGTGTTTGTGTTGTTTGGTGATCTTTCTATCAAGTTCTATTAGTTCAAAGATTTTTTGACGAGAAAAAGAATGGAAAACAACGGTTCCCAAACCATAGCCAAGGCAAATCAAACCAATGAATAAGAAAGGTTGTATTACTGAGAATTTGAGAAACATTCGGAATCGCATGATTCGTATGCTTGTGTTTGTGTTCTTTGGTGATCTTTCTATCAAGTTCTATTAGTTCAAAGATTTATGGACGACAAAAAGATTGGAAACCAACGGTTCCCAAACCATAGCCTAGGCAAATCAAACCAATCAATAAGAAAGGTTGTATTACTGGGAATTTGAGAAACATTCGGAATCGCATGATTCGTATGCTTCTGTTGGTGTTGGTTGGTGATCTTTCCATCACGTTCTATTAGTTTAAAGATTTTTTGACGAGAAAAAGAATGGAAAACAACGGTTCCCAAAGCATAGCCAAGGCAAATCAAACCAATGAATAAGAAAGGTTGTATTACTGAGAATTTGAGAAACATTCGAAATCGCAAGATTCGTATGCTTGTTTTAGTGTTGTTTGGTGACCTTTCTATCAAGTTCAATTAGTTCAAAGATTATTGGACGAGAAAAAGAATGGAAACCAACGGTTCCCAAACCATAGCCTAGGCAAATCAAACCAATCAATAAGAAAGGTTGTGTTATTGAGAATTTGAGAAACATTCGAAATAGCATGATTCGTATGCCTGTGTTTGTGTTGTTCGGTGATCTTTCTATCAAGTTCTATTAGTTCAAAGATTTTTTGACGAGAAAAAGAATGGAAAACAACGGTTCCGAAACCATAGCCAAGGCAAATCAAACCAATGAATCAAGAAAGGTTGTGATATTGAGAATTGGAGAAACATTCGGAATTGCATGATTCGAATGCTTGTGTTTGTGTTGTTTGGTGATCTTTCTATCAAGTTCTATTAGTTCAAAGATTTTTTGACGAGAAAAAGAATGGAAAACAACGGTTCCCAAACCATAGCCAAGGCAAATCAAACCAATGAATAAGAAAGGTTGTATTACTGAGAATTTGAGAAACATTCGGAATCGCATGATTCGTATGCTTGTGTTTGTGTTCTTTGGTGATCTTTCTATCAAGTTCTATTAGTTCAAAGATTTATGGACGACAAAAAGATTGGAAACCAACGGTTCCCAAACCATAGCCTAGGCAAATCAAACCAATCAATAAGAAAGGTTGTATTACTGGGAATTTGAGAAACATTCGGAATCGCATGATTCGTATGCTTCTGTTGGTGTTGGTTGGTGATCTTTCCATCACGTTCTATTAGTTTAAAGATTTTTTGACGAGAAAAAGAATGGAAAACAACGGTTCCCAAAGCATAGCCAAGGCAAATCAAACCAATGAATAAGAAAGGTTGTATTACTGAGAATTTGAGAAACATTCGAAATCGCAAGATTCGTATGCTTGTTTTAGTGTTGTTTGGTGACCTTTCTATCAAGTTCAATTAGTTCAAAGATTATTGGACGAGAAAAAGAATGGAAACCAACGGTTCCCAAACCATAGCCTAGGCAAATCAAACCAATCAATAAGAAAGGTTGTGTTATTGAGAATTTGAGAAACATTCGAAATAGCATGATTCGTATGCCTGTGTTTGTGTTGTTCGGTGATCTTTCTATCAAGTTCTATTAGTTCAAAGATTTTTTGACGAGAAAAAGAATGGAAAACAACGGTTCCGAAACCATAGCCAAGGCAAATCAAACCAATGAATCAAGAAAGGTTGTGATATTCAGAATTTGAGAAACATTCGGAATTGCATGATTCGTATGCTTGTGTTTGTGTTGTTTGGTGATCTTTCTATCAAGTTCTATTAGTTCAAAGATTTTTTGACGAGAAAAAGAATGGAAAACAACGGTTCCCAAACCATAGCCAAGGCAAATCAAACCAATGAATAAGAAAGGTTGTATTCCTGAGAATTTGAGAAACATTCGGAATCGCATGATTCGTATGCTTGTGTTTGTGTTCTTTGGTGATCTTTCTATCAAGTTCTATTAGTTCAAAGATTTATGGACGACAAAAAGATTGGAAACCAACGGTTCCCAAACCGTAGCCTAGGCAAATCAAACCAATCAATAAGAAAGGTTGTATTACTGAGAATTTGAGAAACATTCGGAATCGCATGATTCGTATGCTTCTGTTGGTGTTGTTTGGTGATCTTTCCATCACGTTCTATTAGTTTAAAGATTTTTTGACGAGAAAAAGAATGGAAAACAACGGTTCCCTAACCATTGCCAAGGCAAATCAAACCAATGAATAAGAAAGGTTGTATTACTGAGAATTTGAGAAACATTCGAAATCGCAAGTTTCGTATGCTTGTTTTAGTGTTGTTTGGTGACCTTTCTATCAAGTTCAATTAGTTCAAAGATTATTGGACGAGAAAAAGAATGGAAACCAACGGTTCCCAAACCATAGCCTAGGCAAATCAAACCAATCAATAAGAAAGGTTGTGTTATTGAGAATTTGAGAAACATTCGAAATAACATGATTCGTATGCTTGTGTTTGTGTTGTTTGGTGATCTTTCTATCAAGTTCTATTAGTTCGAAGATTTTTTGACGAGAAAAAGAATGGAAAACAACGGTTCCCAAACCATAGCCAAGGCAAATCAAACCAATGAATCAAGAAAGGTTGTGATATTGAGAATTTGAGAAACATTCGGAATTGCATGATTCGTATGCTTGTGTTTGTGTTGTTTGGTGATCTTTCTATCAAGTTCTATTAGTTCAAAGATTTTTTGACGAGAAAAAGAATGGAAAACAACGGTTCCCAAACCATAACCAAGGCAAATCAAACCAATGAATAAGAAAGGTTGTATATTGAGAATTTGAGAAACATTCGGAATCGCATGATTCGTATATTTGTGTTTGTGTTATTTGGTGATCTTTCTATCAAGTTCTATTAGTTCAAAGATTTATGGACTAGAAAAAGAATGGAAACCAACAGTTCCCAAACCACAGCCTAGGCAAATCAAACCAATCAATAAGAAAGGTTGTGTTATTGCGAATTTGAGAAACATTCGAAATCGCATGATTCGTATGCTTATGTTGGTGTTGTTTGGTGATCTTTCCATCACGTTTTATTAGTTTAAAGATTTTTTGACGAGAAAAAGAATGTAAAACAACGGTTCCGAAACCATAGCCAAGGCAAATCAAACCAATGAATCAAGAAAGGTTGTGATATTGAGAATTTGAGAAACATTCGGAATCGCATGATTCGTATGCTTGTGTTTGTGTTGTTTGGTGATCTTTCTATCAAATTCTATTAGTTCAAAGATTTTTTGACGAGAAAAAGAATGGAAAACAACGGTTCCCAAACCATAGCCAAGGCAAATCAAACCAATGAATAAGAAAGGTTGTATTACTGAGAATTTGAGAAACATTCGGAATCACATGATTCGTATGCTTGTGTTTGTGTTCTTTGGTGATCTTTCTATCAAGTTCTATTAGTTCAAATATTTATGGACGACAAAAAGAATGGAAACCAACGGTTCCCAAACCATAGCCTAGGCAAATCAAACCAATCAATAAGAAAGGTTGTGTTATTGAGAATTTGAGAAACATTCGAAATAGCATCATTCGTATGCTTGTGTTTGTGTTGTTTGGTGATCTTTCTATCAAGTTCTATTAGTTCAAAGATTTTTTCACGAGAAAAAGAATGGAAAACAACGGTTCCGAAACCATAGCCAAGGCAAATCAAACCAATGAATCAAGAAAGGTTGTGATATTGAGAATTGGAGAAACATTCGGAATTGCATGATTCGTATGCTTGTGTTTGTGTTGTTTGGTGATCTTTCTATCAAGTTCTATTAGTTCAAAGATTTTTTGACGAGAAAAAGAATGGAAAACAACGGTTCCCAAACCATAGCCAAGGCAAATCAAACCAATGAATAAGAAAGGTTGTATTACTGAGAATTTGAGAAACATTCGGAATCGCATGATTCGTATGCTTGTGTTTGTGTTCTTTGGTGATCTTTCTATCAAGTTCTATTAGTTCAAAGATTTATGGACGACAAAAAGATTGGAAACCAACGGTTCCCAAACCATAGCCTAGGCAAATCAAACCAATCAATAAGAAAGGTTGTGTTATTGAGAATTTGAGAAACATTCGAAATAGCATGATTCGTATGCTTGTGTTTGTGTTGTTCGGTGATCTTTCTATCAAGTTCTATTAGTTCAAAGATTTTTTGACGAGAAAAAGAATGGAAAACAACGGTTCCGAAACCATAGCCAAGGCAAATCAAACCAATGAATCAAGAAAGGTTGTGATATTGAGAATTTGAGAAACATTCGGAATTGCATGATTCGTATGCTTGTGTTTGTGTTGTTTGGTGATCTTTCTATCAAGTTCTATTAGTTCAAAGATTTTTTGACGAGAAAAAGAATGGAAAACAACGGTTCCCAAACCATAGCCAAGGCAAATCAAACCAATGAATAAGAAAGGTTGTATTCCTGAGAATTTGAGAAACATTCGGAATCGCATGATTCGTATGCTTGTGTTTGTGTTCTTTGGTGATCTTTCTATCAAGTTCTATTAGTTCAAAGATTTATGGACGACAAAAAGATTGGAAACCAACGGTTCCCAAACCGTAGCCTAGGCAAATCAAACCAATCAATAAGAAAGGTTGTATTACTGAGAATTTGAGAAACATTCGGAATCGCATGATTCGTATGCTTCTGTTGGTGTTGGTTGGTGATCTTTCCATCACGTTCTATTAGTTTAAAGATTTTTAGACGAGAAAAAGAATGGAAAACAACGGTTCCCAAAGCATAGCCAAGGCAAATCAAACCAATGAATAAGAAAGGTTGTATTACTGAGAATTTGAGAAACATTCGAAATCGCAAGATTCGTATGCTTGTTTTAGTGTTGTTTGGTGACCTTTCTATCAAGTTCAATTAGTTCAAAGATTATTGGACGAGAAAAAGAATGGAAACCAACGGTTCCCAAACCATAGCCTAGGCAAATCAAACCAATCAATAAGAAAGGTTGTGTTATTGAGAATTTGAGAAACATTCGAAATAGCATGATTCGTATGCTTGTGTTTGTGTTGTTCGGTGATCTTTCTATCAAGTTCTATTAGTTCAAAGATTTTTTGACGAGAAAAAGAATGGAAAACAACGGTTCCGAAACCATAGCCAAGGCAAATCAAACCAATGAATCAAGAAAGGTTGTGATATTGAGAATTTGAGAAACATTCGGAATTGCATGATTCGTATGCTTGTGTTTGTGTTGTTTGGTGATCTTTCTATCAAGTTCTATTAGTTCAAAGATTTTTTGACGAGAAAAAGAATGGAAAACAACGGTTCCCAAACCATAGCCAAGGCAAATCAAACCAATGAATAAGAAAGGTTGTATTCCTGAGAATTTGAGAAACATTCGGAATCGCATGATTCGTATGCTTGTGTTTGTGTTCTTTGGTGATCTTTCTATCAAGTTCTATTAGTTCAAAGATTTATGGACGACAAAAAGATTGGAAACCAACGGTTCCCAAACCGTAGCCTAGGCAAATCAAACCAATCAATAAGAAAGGTTGTATTACTGAGAATTTGAGAAACATTCGGAATCGCATGATTCGTATGCTTCTGTTGGTGTTGTTTGGTGATCTTTCCATCACGTTCTATTAGTTTAAAGATTTTTTGACGAGAAAAAGAATGGAAAACAACGGTTCCCAAACCATTGCCAAGGCAAATCAAACCAATGAATAAGAAAGGTTGTATTACTGAGAATTTGAGAAACATTCAAAATCGCAAGATTCGTATGCTTGTTTTAGTGTTGTTTGGTGACCTTTCTATCAAGTTCAATTAGTTCAAAGATTATTGGACGAGAAAAAGAATGGAAACCAACGGTTCCCAAACCATAGCCTAGGCAAATCAAACCAATCAATAAGAAAGGTTGTGTTATTGAGAATTTGAGAAACATTCGAAATAGCATGATTCGTATGCTTGTGTTTGTGTTGTTTGGTGATCTTTCTATCAAGTTCTATTAGTTCGAAGATTTTTTGACGAGAAAAAGAATGGAAAACAACGGTTCCCAAACCATAGCCAAGGCAAATCAAACCAATGAATCAAGAAAGGTTGTGATATTGAGAATTTGAGAAACATTCGGAATTGCATGATTCGTATGCTTGTGTTTGTGTTGTTTGGTGATCTTTCTATCAAGTTCTATTAGTTCAAAGATTTTTTGACGAGAAAAAGAATGGAAAACAACGGTTCCCAAACCATAGCCAAGGCAAATCAAACCAATGAATAAGAAAGGTTGTATATTGAGAATTTGAGAAACATTCGGAATCGCATGATTCGTATATTTGTGTTTGTGTTCTTTGGTGATCTTTCTATCAAGTTCTATTAGTTCAAAGATTTATGGACGACAAAAAGATTGGAAACCAACGGTTCCCAAACCATAGCCTAGGCAAAACAAACCAATCAATAAGAAAGGTTGTATTACTGAGAATTTGAGAAACATTCGGAATCGCATGATTCGTATGCTTCTGTTGGTGTTGTTTGGTGATCTTTCCATCACGTTCTATTAGTTTAAAGATTTTTTGACGAGAAAATGAATGGAAAACAACGGTTCCCAAACCATAGCCAAGGCAAATCAAACCAATGAATAAGAAAGGTTGTATTACTGAGAATTTGAGAAACATTCGAAATCGCAAGATTCGTATGCTTGTTTTAGTGTTGTTTGGTGACCTTTCTATCAAGTTCAATTAGTTCAAAGATTATTGGACGAGAAAAAGAATGGAAATCAACGGTTCCCAAACTATAGCCTAGGCAAATCAAACCAATCAATAAGAAAGGTTGTGTTATTGCGAATTTGAGAAACATTCGAAATCGCATGATTCGTATGCTTATGTTGGTGTTGTTTGGTGATCTTTCCATCACGTTTTATTAGTTTAAAGATTTTTTGACGAGAAAAAGAATGTAAAACAACGGTTCCGAAACCATAGCCAAGGCAAATCAAACCAATGAATCAAGAAAGGTTGTGATATTGAGAATTTGAGAAACATTCGGAATCGCATGATTCGTATGCTTGTGTTTGTGTTGTTTGGTGATCTTTCTATCAAATTCTATTAGTTCAAAGATTTTTTGACGAGAAAAAGAATGGAAAACAACGGTTCCCAAACCATAGCCAAGGCAAATGAAACCAATGAATAAGAAAGGTTGTATTACTGAGAATTTGAGAAACATTCGGAATCGCATGATTCGTATGCTTGTGTTTGTGTTCTTTGGTGATCTTTCTATCAAGTTCTATTAGTTCAAATATTTATGGACGACAAAAAGAATGGAAACCAACGGTTCCCAAACCATAGCCTAGGCAAATCAAACCAATCAATAAGAAAGGTTGTGTTATTGAGAATTGGAGAAACATTCGGAATTGCATGATTCGTATGCTTGTGTTTGTGTTGTTTGGTGATCTTTCTATCAAGTTCTATTAGTTCAAAGATTTTTTGACGAGAAAAAGAATGGAAAACAACGGTTCCCAAACCATAGCCAAGGCAAATCAAACCAATGAATAAGAAAGGTTGTATTACTGAGAATTTGAGAAACATTCGGAATCGCATGATTCGTATGCTTGTGTTTGTGTTCTTTGGTGATCTTTCTATCAAGTTCTATTAGTTCAAAGATTTATGGACGACAAAAAGATTGGAAACCAACGGTTCCCAAACCATAGCCTAGGCAAATCAAACCAATCAATAAGAAAGGTTGTATTACTGAGAATTTGAGAAACATTCGGAATCGCATGATTCGTATGCTTCTGTTGGTGTTGGTTGGTGATCTTTCCATCACGTTCTATTAGTTTAAAGATTTTTTGACGAGAAAATGAATGGAAAACAACGGTTCCCAAACCATAGCCAAGGCAAATCAAACCAATGAATAAGAAAGGTTGTATTACTGAGAATTTGAGAAACATTCGAAATCGCAAGATTCGTATGCTTGTTTTAGTGTTGTTTGGTGACCTTTCTATCAAGTTCAATTAGTTCAAAGATTATTGGACGAGAAAAAGAATGGAAACCAACGGTTCCCAAACCATAGCCTAGGCAAATCAAACCAATCAATAAGAAAGGTTGTGTTATTGAGAATTTGAGAAACATTCGAAATAGCATGATTCGTATGCTTGTGTTTGTGTTGTTCGGTGATCTTTCTATCAAGTTCTATTAGTTCAAAGATTTTTTGACGAGAAAAAGAATGGAAAACAACGGTTCCCAAACCATAGCCAAGGCAAATCAAACCAATGAATCAAGAAAGGTTGTGATATTCAGAATTTGAGAAACATTCGGAATTGCATGATTCGTATGCTTGTGTTTGTGTTGTTTGGTGATCTTTCTATCAAGTTCTATTAGTTCAAAGATTTTTTGACGAGAAAAAGAATGGAAAACAACGGTTCCCAAACCATAGCCAAGGCAAATCAAACCAATGAATAAGAAAGGTTGTATTCCTGAGAATTTGAGAAACATTCGGAATCGCATGATTCGTATGCTTGTGTTTGTGTTCTTTGGTGATCTTTCTATCAAGTTCTATTAGTTCAAAGATTTATGGACGACAAAAAGATTGGAAACCAACGGTTCCCAAACCGTAGCCTAGGCAAATCAAACCAATCAATAAGAAAGGTTGTATTACTGAGAATTTGAGAAACATTCGGAATCGCATGATTCGTATGCTTCTGTTGGTGTTGTTTGGTGATCTTTCCATCACGTTCTATTAGTTTAAAGATTTTTTGACGAGAAAAAGAATGGAAAACAACGGTTCCCAAACCATTGCCAAGGCAAATCAAACCAATGAATAAGAAAGGTTGTATTACTGAGAATTTGAGAAACATTCGAAATCGCAAGATTCGTATGCTTGTTTTAGTGTTGTTTGGTGACCTTTCTATCAAGTTCAATTAGTTCAAAGATTATTGGACGAGAAAAAGAATGGAAACCAACGGTTCCCAAACCATAGCCTAGGCAAATCAAACCAATCAATAAGAAAGGTTGTGTTATTGAGAATTTGAGAAACATTCGAAATAGCATGATTCGTATGCTTGTGTTTGTGTTGTTTGGTGATCTTTCTATCAAGTTCTATTAGTTCGAAGATTTTTTGACGAGAAAAAGAATGGAAAACAACGGTTCCCAAACCATAGCCAAGGCAAATCAAACCAATGAATCAAGAAAGGTTGTGATATTGAGAATTGGAGAAACATTCGGAATTGCATGATTCGTATGCTTGTGTTTGTGTTGTTTGGTGATCTTTCTATCAAGTTCTATTAGTTCAAAGATTTTTTGACGAGAAAAAGAATGGAAAACAACGGTTCCCAAACCATAGCCAAGGCAAATCAAACCAATGAATAAGAAAGGTTGTATATTGAGAATTTGAGAAACATTCGGAATCGCATGATTCGTATATTTGTGTTTGTGTTCTTTGGTGATCTTTCTATCAAGTTCTATTAGTTCAAAGATTTATGGACGACAAAAAGATTGGAAACCAACGGTTCCCAAACCATAGCCTAGGCAAATCAAACCAATCAATAAGAAAGGTTGTATTACTGAGAATTTGAGAAACATTCGGAATCGCATGATTCGTATGCTTCTGTTGGTGTTGTTTGGTGATCTTTCCATCACGTTCTATTAGTTTAAAGATTTTTTGACGAGAAAATGAATGGAAAACAACGGTTCCCAAACCATAGCCAAGGCAAATCAAACCAATGAATAAGAAAGGTTGTATTACTGAGAATTTGAGAAACATTCGAAATCGCAAGATTCGTATGCTTGTTTTAGTGTTGTTTGATGACCTTTCTATCAAGTTCAATTAGTTCAAAGATTATTGGACGAGAAAAAGAATGGAAATCAACGGTTCCCAAACTATAGCCTAGGCAAATCAAACCAATCAATAAGAAAGGTTGTGTTATTGAGAATTTGAGAAACATTCGAAATAGCATGATTCGTATGCTTGTGTTTGTGTTGTTTGGTGATCTTTCTATCAAGTTCTATTAGTTCAAAGATTTTTTGACGAGAAAAAGAATGGAAAACAACGGTTCCCAAACCATAGCCAAGGCAAATCAAACCAATGAATCAAGAAAGGTTGTGATATTGAGAATTTGAGAAACATTCGGAATTGCATGATTCGTATGCTTGTGTTTGTGTTGTTTGGTGATCTTTCTATCAAGTTCTATTAGTTCAAAGATTTTTTGACGAGAAAAAGAATGGAAAACAACGGTTCCCAAACCATAGCCAAGGCAAATCAAACCAATGAATAAGAAAGGTTGTATATTGAGAATTTGAGAAACATTCGGAATCGCATGATTCGTATATTTGTGTTTGTGTTCTTTGGTGATCTTTCTATCAAGTTCTATTAGTTCAAAGATTTATGGACGACAAAAAGATTGGAAACCAACGGTTCCCAAACCATAGCCTAGGCAAAACAAACCAATCAATAAGAAAGGTTGTATTACTGAGAATTTGAGAAACATTCGGAATCGCATGATTCGTATGCTTCTGTTGGTGTTGTTTGGTGATCTTTCCATCACGTTCTATTAGTTTAAAGATTTTTTGACGAGAAAATGAATGGAAAACAACGGTTCCCAAACCATAGCCAAGGCAAATCAAACCAATGAATAAGAAAGGTTGTATTACTGAGAATTTGAGAAACATTCGAAATCGCAAGATTCGTATGCTTGTTTTAGTGTTGTTTGGTGACCTTTCTATCAAGTTCAATTAGTTCAAAGATTATTGGACGAGAAAAAGAATGGAAATCAACGGTTCCCAAACTATAGCCTAGGCAAATCAAACCAATCAATAAGAAAGGTTGTGTTATTGAGAATTTGAGAAACATTCGAAATAGCATGATTCGTATGCTTGTGTTTGTGTTGTTTGGTGATCTTTCTATCAAGTTCTATTAGTTCAAAGATTTTTTGACGAGAAAAAGAATGGAAAACAACGGTTCCCAAACCATTGCCAAGGCAAATCAAACCAATGAATAAGAAAGGTTGTATTACTGAGAATTTGAGAAACATTCGAAATCGCAAGATTCGTATGCTTGTTTTAGTGTTGTTTGGTGACCTTTCTATCAAGTTCAATTAGTTCAAAGATTATTGGACGAGAAAAAGAATGGAAACCAACGGTTCCCAAACCATAGCCTAGGCAAATCAAACCAATCAATAAGAAAGGTTGTGTTATTGAGAATTTGAGAAACATTCGAAATAGCATGATTCGTATGCTTGTGTTTGTGTTGTTTGGTGATCTTTCTATCAAGTTCTATTAGTTCGAAGATTTTTTGACGAGAAAAAGAATGGAAAACAACGGTTCCCAAACCATAGCCAAGGCAAATCAAACCAATGAATCAAGAAAGGTTGTGATATTGAGAATTGGAGAAACATTCGGAATTGCATGATTCGTATGCTTGTGTTTGTGTTGTTTGGTGATCTTTCTATCAAGTTCTATTAGTTCAAAGATTTTTAGACGAGAAAAAGAATGGAAAACAACGGTTCCCAAACCATAGCCAAGGCAAATCAAACCAATGAATAAGAAAGGTTGTATATTGAGAATTTGAGAAACATTCGGAATCGCATGATTCGTATATTTGTGTTTGTGTTCTTTGGTGATCTTTCTATCAAGTTCTATTAGTTCAAAGATTTATGGACGACAAAAAGATTGGAAACCAACGGTTCCCAAACCATAGCCTAGGCAAATCAAACCAATCAATAAGAAAGGTTGTATTACTGAGAATTTGAGAAACATTCGGAATCGCATGATTCGTATGCTTCTGTTGGTGTTGTTTGGTGATCTTTCCATCACGTTCTATTAGTTTAAAGATTTTTTGACGAGAAAATGAATGGAAAACAACGGTTCCCAAACCATAGCCAAGGCAAATCAAACCAATGAATAAGAAAGGTTGTATTACTGAGAATTTGAGAAACATTCGAAATCGCAAGATTCGTATGCTTGTTTTAGTGTTGTTTGATGACCTTTCTATCAAGTTCAATTAGTTCAAAGATTATTGGACGAGAAAAAGAATGGAAATCAACGGTTCCCAAACTATAGCCTAGGCAAATCAAACCAATCAATAAGAAAGGTTGTGTTATTGAGAATTTGAGAAACATTCGAAATAGCATGATTCGTATGCTTGTGTTTGTGTTGTTTGGTGATCTTTCTATCAAGTTCTATTAGTTCAAAGATTTTTTGACGAGAAAAAGAATGGAAAACAACGGTTCCCAAACCATAGCCAAGGCAAATCAAACCAATGAATCAAGAAAGGTTGTGATATTGAGAATTTGAGAAACATTCGGAATTGCATGATTCGTATGCTTGTGTTTGTGTTGTTTGGTGATCTTTCTATCAAGTTCTATTAGTTCAAAGATTTTTTGACGAGAAAAAGAATGGAAAACAACGGTTCCCAAACCATAGCCAAGGCAAATCAAACCAATGAATAAGAAAGGTTGTATATTGAGAATTTGAGAAACATTCGGAATCGCATGATTCGTATATTTGTGTTTGTGTTCTTTGGTGATCTTTCTATCAAGTTCTATTAGTTCAAAGATTTATGGACGACAAAAAGATTGGAAACCAACGGTTCCCAAACCATAGCCTAGGCAAAACAAACCAATCAATAAGAAAGGTTGTATTACTGAGAATTTGAGAAACATTCGGAATCGCATGATTCGTATGCTTCTGTTGGTGTGATTTGGTGATCTTTCCATCACGTTCTATTAGTTTAAAGATTTTTTGACGAGAAAATGAATGGAAAACAACGGTTCCCAAACCATAGCCAAGGCAAATCAAACCAATGAATAAGAAAGGTTGTATTACTGAGAATTTGAGAAACATTCGAAATCGCAAGATTCGTATGCTTGTTTTAGTGTTGTTTGGTGACCTTTCTATCAAGTTCAATTAGTTCAAAGATTATTGGACGAGAAAAAGAATGGAAATCAACGGTTCCCAAACTATAGCCTAGGCAAATCAAACCAATCAATAAGAAAGGTTGTGTTATTGAGAATTTGAGAAACATTCGAAATAGCATGATTCGTATGCTTGTGTTTGTGTTGTTTGGTGATCTTTCTATCAAGTTCTATTAGTTCAAAGATTTTTTGACGAGAAAAAGAATGGAAAACAACGGTTCCCAAACCATAGCCAAGGCAAATCAAACCAATGAATTAAGAAAGGTTGTGATATTGAGAATTTGAGAAACATTCGAAATAGCATGATTCGTATGCTTGTGTTTGTGTTGTTTGGCGATCTTTCTATCAAGTTCTATTAGTTCAAAGATTTATGGACTAGAAAAAGAATGGAAACCAACACTTGCCAAACCATAGCCTAGGCAAATCAAACCAATCAATAAGAAAGGTTGTGTTATTGAGAATTTGAGAAACATTCGGAATCGCATTATTCGTATTCTTGTGTTGGTGCTGTTTTATGATCTTTCTATCAAGTTCTATTAGTTCAAAGATTTTTTGACGAGAAAAAGAATGGAAAACAACGGTTCCTAAACCATAGCCAAGGCAAACCAGAACCAATGAATAAGAAAGGTTGTATTACTGAGAATTTGAGAAACATTCGGAATCGCATGATTCGTATGCTTATGTTGGTGTTGTTTGGTGATCTTTCCATCACGTTCTATTAGTTTAAAGATTTTTTGACGAGAAAAAGAATGGAAAACAACGGTTCCCAAACCATAGCCAAGGCAAATCAAACCAATGAATAAGAAAGGTTGTATTACTGAGAATTTGAGAAACATTCGGAATCGCATGATTCGTATGCTTGTGTTTGTGTTGTTTGGTGATCTTTCTATCAAGTTCTATTAATTCTAAGATTTTTTCATGAGAAAAAGAATGGAAAACAACGTTTCCCAAACCATAGCCAAGGCAAATCTAACCAATGAATAAGAAAGGTTGTATTACTGAGAATTTGAGAAACACTCGAAATCGCAAGATTCGTATGCTTGTTTTAGTGTTGTTTGGTGACCTTTCTATCAAGTTCAATTAGTTCAAAGATTATTGGACGAGAAAAAGAATGGAAACCAACGGTTCCCAAACCATAGCCTAGGCAAATCAAACCAATCAATAAGAAAGGTTGTGTTATTGAGAATTTGAGAAACATTCGAAATAGCATGATTCGTATGCTTGTGTTTGTGTTGTTCGGTGATCTTTCTATCAAGTTCTATTAGTTCAAAGATTTTTTGACGAGAAAAAGAATGGAAAACAACGGTTCCGAAACCATAGCCAAGGCAAATCAAACCAATGAATCAAGAAAGGTTGTGATATTGAGAATTTGAGAAACATTCGGAATTGCATGATTCGTATGCTTGTGTTTGTGTTGTTTGGTGATCTTTCTATCAAGTTCTATTAGTTCAAAGATTTTTTGACGAGAAAAAGAATGGAAAACAACAGTTCCCAAACCATAGCCAAGGCAAATCAAACCAATGAATAAGAAAGGTTGTATTCCTGAGAATTTGAGAAACATTCGGAATCACATGATTCGTATGCTTGTGTTTGTGTTCTTTGGTGATCTTTCTATCAAGTTCTATTAGTTCAAAGATTTATGGACGACAAAAAGATTGGAAACCAACGGTTCCCAAACCATAGCCTAGGCAAATCAAACCAATCAATAAGAAAGGTTGTATTACTGAGAATTTGAGAAACATTCGGAATCGCATGATTCGTATGCTTCTGTTGGTGTTGTTTGGTGATCTTTCCATCACGTTCTATTAGTTTAAAGATTTTTTGACGAGAAAAAGAATGGAAAACAACGGTTCCCAAACCATTGCCAAGGCAAATCAAACCAATGAATAAGAAAGGTTGTATTACTGAGAATTTGAGAAACATTCGAAATCGCAAGATTCGTATGCTTGTTTTAGTGTTGTTTGGTGACCTTTCTATCAAGTTCAATTAGTTCAAAGATTATTGGACGAGAAAAAGAATGGAAACCAACGGTTCCCAAACCATAGCCTAGGCAAATCAAACCAATCAATAAGAAAGGTTGTGTTATTGAGAATTTGAGAAACATTCGAAATAGCATGATTCGTATGCTTGTGTTTGTGTTGTTTGGTGATCTTTCTATCAAGTTCTATTAGTTCGAAGATTTTTTGACGAGAAAAAGAATGGAAAACAACGGTTCCCAAACCATAGCCAAGGGAAATCAAACCAATGAATCAAGAAAGGTTGTGATATTGAGAATTTGAGAAACATTCGGAATTGCATGATTCGTATGCTTGTGTTTGTGTTGTTTGGTGATCTTTCTATCAAGTTCTATTAGTTCAAAGATTTTTTGACGAGAAAAAGAATGGAAAACAACGGTTCCCAAACCATAGCCAAGGCAAATCAAACCAATGAATAAGAAAGGTTGTATTATTGAGAATTTGAGAAACATTCGGAATCGCATGATTCGTATGCTTGTGTTTGTGTTCTTTGGTGATCTTTCTATCAAGTTCTATTAGTTCAAAGATTTATGGACGACAAAAAGATTGGAAACCAACGGTTCCCAAACCATAGCCTAGGCAAATCAAACCAATCAATAAGAAAGGTTGTATTACTGAGAATTTGAGAAACATTCGGAATCGCATGATTCGTATGCTTCTGTTGGTGTTGTTTGGTGATCTTTCCATCATGTTCTATTAGTTTAAAGATTTTTTGACGAGAAAATGAATGGAAAACAACGGTTCCCAAACCATAGCCTAGGCAAATCAAACCAATGAATAAGAAAGGTTGTATTACTGAGAATTTGAGAAACATTCGAAATCGCAAGATTCGTATGCTTGTTTTAGTGTTGTTTGGTGACCTTTCTATCAAGTTCAATTAGTTCAAAGATTATTGGACGAGAAAAAGAATGGAAATCAACGGTTCCCAAACCATAGCCTAGGCAAATCAAACCAATCAATAAGAAAGGTTGTGTTATTGAGAATTTGAGAAACATTCGAAATAGCATGATTCGTATGCTTGTGTTTGTGTTGTTTGGTGATCTTTCTATCAAGTTCTATTAGTTCAAAGATTTTTTGACGAGAAAAAGAATGGAAAACAACGGTTCCCAAACTATAGCCAAGGCAAATCAAACCAATGAATCAAGAAAGGTTGTGATATTGAGAATTTGAGAAACATTCGGAATCGCATGATTCGTATGCTTGTGTTTGTGTTGTTTGGTGATCTTTCTATCAAGTTCTATTAGTTCAAAGATTTTTTGACGAGAAAAAGAATGGAAAACAACGGTTCCCAAACCATAGCCAAGGCAAATCAAACCAATGAATAAGAAAGGTTGTATTACTGAGAATTTGAGAAACATTCGAAATCGCAAGATTCGTATGCTTGTTTTAGTGTTGTTTGGTGACCTTTCTATCAAGTTCAATTAGTTCAAAGATTATTGGACGAGAAAAAGAATGGAAATCAACGGTTCCCAAACCATAGCCTAGGCAAATCAAACCAATCAATAAGAAAGGTTGTGTTATTGAGAATTTGAGAAACATTCGAAATAGCATGATTCGTATGCTTGTGTTTGTGTTGTTTGGTGATCTTTCTATCAAGTTCTATTAGTTCAAAGATTTTTTGACGAGAAAAAGAATGGAAAACAACGGTTCCCAAACCATAGCCAAGGCAAATCAAACCAATGAATCAAGAAAGGTTGTGATATTGAGAATTTGAGAAACATTCGGAATTGCATGATTCGTATGCTTGTGTTTGTGTTGTTTGGTGATCTTTCTATCAAGTTCTATTAGTTCAAAGATTTTTTGACGAGAAAAAGAATGGAAAACAACGGTTCCCAAACCATAGCCAAGGCAAATCAAACCAATGAATAAGAAAGGCTGTATTATTGAGAATTTGAGAAACATTCGGAATCGCATGATTCGTATGCTTGTGTTTGTGTTCTTTGGTGATCTTTCTATCAAGTTCTATTAGTTCAAAGATTTATGGACGACAAAAAGATTGGAAACCAACGGTTCCCAAACCATAGCCTAGGCAAATCAAACCAATCAATAAGAAAGGTTGTATTACTGGGAATTTGAGAAACATTCGGAATCGCATGATTCGTATGCTTCTGTTGGTGTTGTTTGGTGATCTTTCCATCATGTTCTATTAGTTTAAAGATTTTTTGACGAGAAAATGAATGGAAAACAACGGTTCCCAAACCATAGCCAAGGCAAATCAAACCAATGAATAAGAAAGGTTGTATTACTGAGAATTTGAGAAACATTCGAAATCGCAAGATTCGTATGCTTGTTTTAGTGTTGTTTGGTGACCTTTCTATCAAGTTCAATTAGTTCAAAGATTATTGGACGAGAAAAAGAATGGAAATCAACGGTTCCCAAACCATAGCCTAGGCAAATCAAACCAATCAATAAGAAAGGTTGTGTTATTGAGAATTTGAGAAACATTCGAAATAGCATGATTCGTATGCTTGTGTTTGTGTTGTTTGGTGATCTTTCTATCAAGTTCTATTAGTTCAAAGATTTTTTGACGAGAAAAAGAATGGAAAACAACGGTTCCCAAACCATAGCCAAGGCAAATCAAACCAATGAATCAAGAAAGGTTGTGATATTGAGAATTTGAGAAACATTCGGAATCGCATGATTCGTATGCTTGTGTTTGTGTTGTTTGGTGATCTTTCTATCAAGTTCTATTAGTTCAAAGATTTTTTGACGAGAAAAAGAATGGAAAACAACGGTTCCCAAACCATAGCCAAGGCAAATCAAACCAATGAATAAGAAAGGTTGTATTACTGAGAATGTGAGAAACATTCGGAATCGCATGATTCGTATGCTTGTGTTTGTGTTCTTTGGTGATCTTTCTATCAAGTTCTTTTAGTTCAAAGATTTATGGACGACAAAAAGATTGGAAACCAACGGTTCCCAAACCATAGCCTAGGCAAATCAAACCAATCAATAAGAAAGGTTGTGTTATTGAGAATTTGAGAAACATTCGGAATCGCATTATTCGTATGCTTGTGTTGATGTTGTTTGGTGATCTTTCTATCAAGTTCAATTAGTTCAAAGATTTTTGGATGACAAAAAGAATGGAAACCAACGGTTCCCAAACCATAGCCTAGGCAAATCAAACCAATCAATAAGAAAGGTTGTGTTATTGAGAATTTGAGAAACATTCGGAATCGCATTATTCGTATTCTTGTGTTGGTGCTGTTTTATGATCTTTCTATCAAGTTCTATTAGTTCAAAGATTTTTTGACGAGAAAAAGAATGGAAAACAACGGTTCCTAAACCATAGCCAAGGCAAACCAGAACCAATGAATAAGAAAGGTTGTATTACTGAGAATTTGTGAAACATTCGGAATCGCATGATTCGTATGCTTATGTTGGTGTTGTTTGGTGATCTTTCCATCACGTTCTATTAGTTTAAAGATTTTTTGACGAGAAAAAGAATGGAAAACAACGGTTCCCAAACCATAGCCAAGGCAAATCAAACCAATGAATAAGAAAGGTTGTATTACTGAGAATTTGAGAAATATTCGGAATCGCATGATTCGTATGCTTGTGTTTGTGTTCTTTGGTGATCTTTCTATCAAGTTCTTTTAGTTCAAAGATTTATGGACGACAAAAAGATTGGAAACCAACGGTTCCCAAACCATAGCCTAGGCAAATCAAACCAATCAATAAGAAAGGTTGTGTTATTGAGAATTTGAGAAACATTCGGAATCGCATTATTCGTGTTGGTGTTGTTTGGTGATCTTTCTATCAAGTTCAATTAGTTCAAAGATTTTTGGATGACAAAAAGAATAGAAACCAACGGTTCCCAAACCATAGCCTAGGCAAATCAAACCAATCAATAAGAAAGGTTGTGTTATTGAGAATTTGAGAAACATACGGAATCGCATTATTCGTATTCTTGTGTTGGTGCTGTTTTATGATCTTTCTATCAAGTTCTATTAGTTCAAAGATTTTTTGACGAGAAAAAGAATGGAAAACAACGGTTCCTAAACCATAGCCAAGGCAAACCAGAACCAATGAATAAGAAAGGTTGTATTACTGAGAATTTGAGAAACATTCGGAATCGCATGATTCGTATGCTTATGTTTGTGTTGTTTGGTGATCTTTCCATCACGTTCTATTAGTTTAAAGATTTTTTGACGAGAAAAAGAATGGAAAACAACGGTTCCCAAACCATAGCCAAGGCAAATCAAACCAATGAATAAGAAAGGTTGTATTACTGAGAATTTGAGAAACATTCGAAATCGCATGATTCTTATGCTTGTGTTGGTGTTGTTTGGTGACCTTTCTATCAAGTTCAATTAGTTCAAAGATCATTTGATGAGAAAAAAGAATGGAAACCAACGGTTCCCAAACTATAGCCTCGGCAAATCAAACCAATCAATAAGAAAGGTTGTGTTATTGAGAATTTGAGAAACATTCGGAATCGCATTATTCGTATGCTTGTGTTGGTGTTGTTTGGTGATCTTTCTATCAAGTTCAATTAGTTCAAAGATTTTTGGACGACAAAAAGAATGGAAACCAACGGTTCCCAAACCATAGCCTAGGCAAATCAAACCAATGAATAAGAAAGGTTGTATTACTGAGAATTTGAGTAACATTCGGAATCGCATGATTCGTATGCTTGTGTTGGTGCTGTTTGGTGATCTTTCTATCAAGTTCTAGTAGTTCAAAGATTATTGGACGAGAAAAAGAATGGAAACCAATGGTTCCCAAACCATAGCCTAGGCAAATCAAACCTATGAATAAGAAAGGTTGTATTACTGAGAATTTGAGAAACATTCGGAATCGCATGATTCGTATAATTGTGTTTGGGTTCTTTGGTGATCTTTCTATCAAGTTCTATTAGTTCAAAGATTTATGGACTAGAAAAAAAATGGAAACCAACGGTTCCCAAACCAGAGCCTAGGCAAATCAAACCAATCAATAAGAAAGGTAGTGTTATTGCGAATTTGAGAAACATTCGAAATCGCATGATTCGTATGCTTATGTTGGTGTTGTTTGGTGATCTTTCCATCACGTTCTATTAGTTTAAAGATTTTTTGACGAGAAAAAGAATGTAAAACAACGGTTCCGAAACCATAGCCAAGGCAAATCAAACCAATGAATCAAGAAAGGTTGTGATATTGAGAATTTGAGAAACATTCGGAATCGCATGATTCGTATGCTTGTGTTTGTGTTGTTTGGTGATCTTTCGATCAAGTTCAATTAGTTCAAAGATTTTTGGACGACAAAAAGAATGGAAACCAACGGTTACCAAACCATAGCCTAGGCAAATCAAACCAATCAATAAGAAAGGTTGTGTTATTGAGAATTTGAGAAACATTCGGAATCGCATTATTCGTATGCTTGTGTTGGTGTTGTTTGGTGATCTTTCTATCAAATTCTATTAGTTCAAAGATTTTTTGACGAGAAAAGGAATGGAAAACAAAGGTTCCTAAACCATAGCCAAGGACAACCAAACCAATCAATAAGAAAGGTTGTATTACTGAGAATTTGAGAAACATTCGGAATCGCATGATTCGTATGCTTCTGTTGGTGTTGTTTGGTGATCTTTCCATCACGTTATATTAGTTTAAAGATTTTTTGACGAGAAAAAGAATGGAAAACAACGGTTCCCAAACCATAGCCAAGGCAAATCAAACCAATGAATAAGAAAGGTTGTATTATTGAGAATTTGAGAAACATTCGAAATCGCAAGATTCGTATGCTTGTTTTAGTGTTGTTTGGTGACCTTTCTATCAAGTTCAATTAGTTCAATGATTATTGGACGAGAAAAAGAATGGACACCAACGGTTCCCAAACCATAGCCTAGGCAAATCAAACCAATCAATAAGAAAGGTTGTGTTATTGAAAATTTGAGAAACATTCGAAATAGCATGATTCGTATGCTTGTGTTTGTGTTGTTTGGTGATCTTTCTATCAAGTTCTATTAGTTCAAAGATTTTTTGACGAGAAAAAGAATGGAAAACAACGGTTCTCAAACCATAGCCAAGGCAAATCAAACCAATGAATCAAGAAAGGTTGTGATATTGAGAATTTGAGAAACATTCGGAATTGCCTGATTCGTATGCTTGTGTTTGTGTTGTTTGGTGATCTTTCTATCAAGTTCTAATAGTTCAAAGATTTTTTGACGAGAAAAAGAATGGAAAACAACGGTTCCCAAACCATAGCCAAGGCAAATCAAACCAATGAATAAGAAAGGTTGTATTACTGAGAATTTGAGAAACATTCGGAATCGCATGATTCGTATGCTTGTGTTTGTGTTCTTTGGTGATCTTTCTATCAAGTTCTATTAGTTCAAAGATTTATGGACGACAAAAAGATTGGAAACCAACGGTTCCCAAACCATAGCCTAGGCAAATCAAACCAATCAATAAGAACGGTTGTGTTATTGAGAATTTGAGAAACATTCGGAATCGCATTATTCGTTTTCTTGTGTTGGTGCTGTTTTATGATCTTTCTATCAAGTTCTATTAGTTCAAAGATTTTTTGACGAGAAAAAGAATGGAAAACTACGGTTCCTCAACCATAGCCAAGGCAAACCAAACCAATGAATAAGAAAGGTTGTATTACTGAGAATTTGAGAAACATTCGGAATCGCATGATTCGTATGCTTATGTTGGTGTTGTTTGGTGATCTTTCCATCACGTTCTATTAGTTTAAAGATTTTTTGACGAGAAAAAGAATGGAAAACAACGGTTCCCAAACCATAGCCAAGGCAAATCAAACCAATGAATAAGAAAGGTTGTATTACTGAGAATTTGAGAAACATTCGAAATCGCATGATTCGTATGCTTGTGTTGGTGTTGTTTGGTAATCTTTCTATCAAGTTCAATTAGTTCAAAGATTATTGGACGAGAAAAAGAACGGAAACCAACGGTTCCCAAACCATAGCCTAGGCAAATCAAACCAATCAATAAGAAAGGTTGTGTTATTGAGAATTTCAGAAACATTCGAAATCGCATGATTCATATGCTTGTGTTTGTGTTGTTTGGTGATCTTTCTATCAAGTTCTATTAGTTCAAAGATTTTTTGACGAGAAAAAGAATGTAAAACAACGGTTCCCAAACCATAGCCAAGGCAAATCAAACCAATGAATAAGAAAGGTTGTATTACTGAGAATTTGAGAAACATTCGGAATCGCATGATTCGTATGCTTGTGTTGGTGCTGTTTGGTGATCTTTCTATCAAGTTCTATTAGTTCAAAGATTATTGGATGAGAAAAAGAATGGAAACCAATGGTTCCCAAACCATAGCCTAGGCAAATCAAACCAATGAATAAGAAAGGTTGTATTACTGAGAATTTGAGAAACATTCGGAATTGCATGATTCGTATGCTTGTGTTTGTGTTCTTTGGTGATCTTTCTATCAAGTTCTATTAGTTCAAAGATTTATGGACTAGAAAAAGAATGGAAACCAACGGTTCCCAATCCACAGCCTAGGCAAATCAAACCAATCAATAAGAAAGGTTGTGTTATTGCGAATTTGAGAAACATTCGAAATAGCATCATTCGTATGCTTGTGTTTGTGTTGTTTGGTGATCTTTCTATCAAGTTCTATTAGTTCAAAGATTTTTTGACGAGAAAAAGAATGGAAAACAACGGTTCCGAAACCATAGCCAAGGCAAATCAAACCAATGAATCAAGAAAGGTTGTGATATTGAGAATTTGAGAAACATTCGGAATTGCATGATTCATATGCTTGTGTTTGTGTTGTTTGGTGATCTTTCTATCAAGTTCTATTAGTTCAAAGATTTTTTGACGAGAAAAAGAATGGAAAACAACGGTTCCCAAACCATAGCCAAGGCAAATCAAACCAATGAATAAGAAAGGTTGTATTACTGAGAATTTGAGAAACATTCGGAATCGCATGATTCGTATGCTTGTGTTTGTGTTCTTTGGTGATCTTTCTATCAAGTTCTATTAGTTCAAAGATTTATGGACGACAAAAAGATTGGAAACCAACGGTTCCCAAACCATAGCCTAGGCAAATCAAACCAATCAATAAGAAAGGTTGTATTACTGAGAATTTGAGAAACATTCGGAATCGCATGATTCGTATGCTTCTGTTGGTGTTGGTTGGTGATCTTTCCATCACGTTCTATTAGTTTAAAGATTTTTTGACGAGAAAAAGAATGGAAAACAACGGTTCCCAAACCATAGCCAAGGCAAATCAAACCAATGAATAAGAAAGGTTGTATTACTGAGAATTTGAGAAACATTCGAAATCGCAAGATTCGTATGCTTGTTTTAGTGTTGTTTGGTGACCTTTCTATCAAGTTCAATTAGTTCAAAGATTATTGGACGAGAAAAAGAATGGAAACCAACGGTTCCCAAACCATAGCCTAGGCAAATCAAACCAATCAATAAGAAAGGTTGTGTTATTGAGAATTTGAGAAACATTCGAAATAGCATGATTCGTATGCTTGTGTTTGTGTTGTTCGGTGATCTTTCTATCAAGTTCTATTAGTTCAAAGATTTTTTGACGAGAAAAAGAATGGAAAACAACGGTTCCGAAACCATAGCCAAGGCAAATCAAACCAATGAATCAAGAAAGGTTGTGATATTGAGAATTTGAGAAACATTCGGAATTGCATGATTCGTATGCTTGTGTTTGTGTTGTTTGGTGATCTTTCTATCAAGTTCCATTAGTTCAAAGATTTTTTGACGAGAAAAAGAATGGAAAACAACGGTTCCCAAACCATAGCCAAGGCAAATAAAACCAATGAATAAGAAAGGTTGTATTACTGAGAATTTGAGAAACATTCGGAATCGCATGATATGTATGCTTGTGTTTGTGTTCTTTGGTGATCTTTCTATCAAGTTCTATTAGTTCAAAGATTTATGGACGACAAAAAGATTGGAAACCAACGGTTCCCAAACCATAGCCTAGGCAAATCAAACCAATCAATAAGAAAGGTTGTATTACTGAGAATTTGAGAAACATTCGGAATCGCATGATTCGTATGCTTCTGTTGGTGTTGTTTGGTGATCTTTCCATCACGTTCTATTAGTTTAAAGATTTTTTGACGAGAAAAAGAATGGAAAACAACGGTTCCCAAACCATTGCCAAGGCAAATCAAACCAATGAATAAGAAAGGTTGTAATACTGAGAATTTGAGAAACATTCGAAATCGCAAGATTCGTATGCTTGTTTTAGTGTTGTTTGGTGACCTTTCTATCAAGTTCAATTAGTTCAAAGATTATTGGACGAGAAAAAGAATGGAAACCAACGGTTCCCAAACCATAGCCTAGGCAAATCAAACCAATCAATAAGAAATGTTGTGTTATTGAGAATTTGAGAAAAATTCGAAATAGCATGATTCGTATGCTTGTGTTTGTGTTGTTTGGTGATCTTTCTATCAAGTTCTATTAGTTCGAACATTTTTTGACGAGAAAAAGAATGGAAAACAACGGTTCCCAAACCATAGCCAAGGCAAATCAAACCAATGAATAAGAAAGGTTGTATTACTGAGAATTTGAGAAACATTCGGAATCGCATGATTCGTATGCTTGTGTTTGTGTTCTTTGGTGATCTTTCTATCAAGGTCTATTAGTTCAAAGATTTATGGACGACAGAAAGATTGAAAACCAACGGTTCCCAAACCATAGCCTAGGCAAATCAAACCAATCAATAAGAAAGGTTGTGTTATTGCGAATTTGAGAAACATTCGAAATCGCATGATTCGTATGCTTATGTTGGTGTTGTTTGGTGACTATTCCATCACGTTCTATTAGTTTAAATATTTTTTGACGAGAAAAAGAATGTAAAACAACGGTTCCCAAACCATAGCCAAGGCAAATCAAACCAATGAATAAGAAAGGTTGTATTACTGAGAATTTGAGAAACATTCGAAATCGCATGATTCGTATGCTTGTGTTGGTGTTGTTTGGTGATCTTTCTATCAAGTTCAATTAGTTCAAAGATTATTGGACGAGAAAAAGAATGGAAACCAACGGTTCCCAAACCATAGCCTAGGCAAATCAAACCAATCAATAAGAAAGGTTGTGTTATTGAGAATTTGAGAAACATTCGAAATCGCATGATTCATATGCTTGTGTTTGTGTTGTTTGGTGATCTTTCTATCAAGTTCTATTAGTTCAAAGATTTTTTGACGAGAAAAAGAATGTAAAACAACGGTTCCCAAACCATAGCCAAGGCAAATCAAACCAATGAATAAGAAAGGTTGTATTACTGAGAATTTGAGAAACATTCGGAATCGCATGATTCGTATGCTTGTGTTGGTGCTGTTTGGTGATCTTTCTATCAAGTTCTATTAGTTCAAAGATTATTGGATGAGAAAAAGAATGGAAACCAATGGTTCCCAAACCATAGCCTAGGCAAATCAAACCAATGAATAAGAAAGGTTGTATTACTGAGAATTTGAGAAACATTCGGAATTGCATGATTCGTATGCTTGTGTTTGTATTCTTTGGTGATCTTTCTATCAAGTTCTATTAGTTCAAAGATTTATGGACTGGAAAAAGAATGGAAACCAACGGTTCCCAATCCACAGCCTAGGCAAATCAAACCAATCAATAAGAAAGGTTGTGTTATTGCGAATTTGAGAAACATTCGAAATAACATCATTCGTATGCTTGTGTTTGTGTTGTTTGGTGATCTTTCTATCAAGTTCTATTAGTTCAAAGATTTTTTGATGAGAAAAAGAATGGAAAGAACGGTTCCGAAACCATAGCCAAGGCAAATCAAACCAATGAATCAAGAAAGGTTGTGATATTGAGAATTTGAGAAACATTCGGAATCGCATGATTCGTATGCTTGTGTTTGTGTTCTTTGGTGATCTTTCTATCAAGTTCTATTATTTCAAAGATTTATGGACGACAAAAAGATTGGAAACCAACGGTTCCCAAACCATAGCCTAGGCAAATCAAACCAATCAATAAGAAAGGTTGTATTACTGAGAATTTGAGAAACATTCGGAATCGCATGATTCGTATGCTTCTGTTGGTGTTGGTTGGTGATCTTTCCATCACGTTCTATTAGTTTAAAGATTTTTTGACGAGAAAAAGAATGGAAAACAACGGTTCCCAAACCATAGCCAACGCAAATCAAACCAATGAATAAGAAAGGTTGTATTACTGAGAATTTGAGAAACATTCGAAATCGCAAGATTCGTATGCTTGTTTTAGTGTTGTTTGGTGACCTTTCTATCAAGTTCAATTAGTTCAAAGATTATTGGACGAGAAAAAGAATGGAAACCAACGGTTCCCAAACCATAGCCTAGGCAAATCAAACCAATCAATAAGAAAGGTTGTGTTATTGAGAATTTGAGAAACATTCGAAATAGCATGATTCGTATGCTTGTGTTTGTGTTGTTCGGTGATCTTTCTATCAAGTTCTATTAGTTCAAAGATTTTTTGACGAGAAAAAGAATGGAAAACAACGGTTCCGAAACCATAGCCAAGGCAAATCAAACCAATGAATCAAGAAAGGTTGTGATATTGAGAATTTGAGAAACATTCGGAATTGCATGATTCGTATGCTTGTGTTTGTGTTGTTTGGTGATCTTTCTATCAAGTTCTATTAGTTCAAAGATTTTTTGACGAGAAAAAGAATGGAAAACAACGGTTCCCAAACCATAGCCAAGGCAAATCAAACCAATGAATAAGAAAGGTTGTATTACTGAGAATTTGAGAAACATTCGGAATCGCATGATTCGTATGCTTGTGTTTGTGTTCTTTGGTGATCTTTCTATCAAGTTCTATTAGTTCAAAGATTTATGGACGACAAAAAGATTGGAAACCAACGGTTCCCAAACCATAGCCTAGGCAAATCAAACCAATCAATAAGAAAGGTTGTATTACTGAGAATTTGAGAAACATTGGGAATCGCATGATTCGTATGCTTCTGTTGGTGTTGTTTGGTGATCTTTCCATCACGTTCTATTAGTTTAAAGATTTTTTGACGAGAAAAAGAATGGAAAACAACGGTTCCCAAACCATTGCCAAGGCAAATCAAACCAATGAATAAGAAAGGTTGTATTACTGAGAATTTGAGAAACATTCAAAATCGCAAGATTCGTAAGCTTGTTTTAGTGTTGTTTGGTGACCTTTCTATCAAGTTCAATTAGTTCAAAGATTATTGGACGAGAAAAAGAATGGAAACCAACGGTTCCCAAACCATAGCCTAGGCAAATCAAACCAATCAATAAGAAAGGTTGTGTTATTGAGAATTTGAGAAACATTCGAAATAGCATGATTTGTATGCTTGTGTTTGTGTTGTTTGGTGATCTTTCTATCAAGTTCTATTAGTTCGAAGATTTTTTGACGAGAAAAAGAATGGAAAACAACGGTTCCCAAACCATAGCCAAGGCAAATCAAACCAATGAATCAAGAAAGGTTGTGATATTGAGAATTTGAGAAACATTCGGAATTGCATGATTCGTATGCTTGTGTTTGTGTTGTTTGGTGATCTTTCTATCAAGTTCTATTAGTTCAAAGATTTTTTGACGACAAAAAGAATGGAAAACAACGGTTCCCAAACCATAGCCAAGGCAAATCAAACCAATGAATAAGAAAGGTTGTATTATTGAGAATTTGAGAAACATTCGGAATCGCATGATTCGTATGCTTGTGTTTGTGTTCTTTGGTGATCTTTCTATCAAGTTCTATTAGTTCAAAGATTTATGGACGACAAAAAGATTGGAAACCAACGGTTCCCAAACCATAGCCTAGGCAAATCAAACCAATCAATAAGAAAGGTTGTATTACTGAGAATTTGAGAAACATTCGGAATCGCATGATTCGTATGCTTCTGTTGGTGTTGTTTGGTGATCTTTCCATCACGTTCTATTAGTTTAAAGACTTTTTGACGAGAAAATGAATGGAAAACAACGGTTCCCAAACCATAGCCAAGGCAAATCAAACCAATGAATAAGAAAGGTTACTGAGAATTTGAGAAACATTCGAAATCGCAAGATTCGTATGCTTGTTTTAGTGTTGTTTGGTGACCTTTCTATCAAGTTCAATTAGTTCAAAGATTATTGGATGATAAAAAGAATGGAAATCAACGGTTCCCAAACTATAGCCTAGGCAAATCAAACCAATCAATAAGAAAGGTTGTGTTATTGAGAATTTGAGAAACATTCGAAATAGCATGATTCGTATGCTTGTGTTTGTGTTGTTTGGTGATCTTTCTATCAAGTTCTATTAGTTCAAAGATTTTTTGACGAGAAAAAGAATGGAAAACAACGGTTCCCAAACCATAGCCAAGGCAAATCAAACCAATGAATCAAGAAAGGTTGTGATATTGAGAATTTGAGAAACATTCGGAATCGCATGATTCGTATGCTTGTGTTTGTGTTGTTTGGTGATCTTTCTATCAAGTTCTATTAGTTCAAAGATTTTTTGACGAGAAAAAGAATGGAAAACAACGGTTCCCAAACCATAGCCAAGGCAAATCAAACCAATGAATAAGAAAGGTTGTATTACTGAGAATTTGAGAAACATTCGGAATCGCATGATTCGTATGCTTGTGTTTGTGTTCTTTGGTGATCTTTCTATCAAGTTCTTTTAGTTCAAAGATTTATGGACGACAAAAAGATTGGAAACCAACGGTTCCCAAACCATAGCCTAGGCAAATCAAACCAATCAATAAGAAAGGTTGTGTTATTGAGAATTTGAGAAACATTCGGAATCGCATGGTTTGGGAATACAACCTTTCTTATTGATTGGTTTGATTTGCCTAGGCTATGGTTTGGGAACCGTTGGTTTCCATTATTTTTCTCGTCCAAAAATCTTTGAAATAATAGAACTTGATAGAAAGATCACCAAACAACACCAACACAAGCATACGAATCATGCGATTTCGAATGTTTATCAAATTCTCAGTAATACAACCTTTCTTATTGATTGGTTTGATTTGCCTAGGCTATGGTTTGGGAACCGTTGGTTTCCACTCTTTTTGTCGTCCAAAAATCTTTGAACTAATTGAACTTGATAGAAAGATCACCAAACAACACAAACACAAGCATACGAATCATGCGATTTCGAATGTTTCTCAAATTCTCAGTAATACAACATTTCTTATTCATTGGTTTGATTTGCCTTGGCTATGGTTTGGGAACCGTTGTTTTCCATTCTTTTTCTCGTCAAAAAATCTTTGAACTAATAGAACTTGATAAAAAGATCAACAAACAACACCAACACAAGCGTACGAATAATGCGATTCCGAATGTTTATCAAATTCTCAATAACACAACCTTTCTTATTGATTGGTTTGATTTGCCTAAGCTATGGTTTGGGAACCGTTGGTTTCCATTCTTTTTGTCGTCCAAA